>CM066209.1:25005492-25632277 GCA_033675395.1 Rhodiola chrysanthemifolia
ATTTCAACCTCCGAAAAAATGTAAGCACAAACAAATCTTTTAAGGAGATTTCAAACTCCAAAACATGTCTAACAATCTAGCACATATGAATCTTTTAAGGAGCTTTCAAACTCCACAACTACTCCCCCTTTTTGCCACAAATAGACAAGGGAGTACAAAAACAGTAGCAATAGTTAAAAAAACTAGAGATTAACAAGAATTCAGCTTCTTCTTCTTCCATAGACTTCACACACCAATAGATATAGAGAATTTTAATACCTCTTAGTGCAGTTTCCTTCGCAGGATCTTTGTTCGACAGTTCCTTTTCGTATCCGTATATAAAGCCTTTCTACCTTCCTTCTATGTCAGTCCTTAACACATAAGACATTCAAGCTCCGGCTGACTAACTTGTCCTGGAGCATCTTAGTTGTCAATGACACACAGACCCAGTGAGGATCTTAGTGTCTCGAACTGTAGATTGTCCAAGGCTTTGGTGAAGATGTCTGCTAGTTGCTTTTCAGTGGATACGTGTGTCAAAGTAATTATCTTTTTCTCCACTAGCTCTCGAATGAAATGATGTCTGATATCGATGTTTTTGTTCTGGATTACTGTACTGGATTCTTGGAATTGCTGATAGCACTCATGTTGTCACAATAGAGAGTCATCACATCTTGTTTTACTCCGTATTCTTCCAACATCTGCTTCATCCACAACATCTGCGTACAACAACTTCCAGCAGCGATATATTCAGCTTCAGCCAAGGATAGAGATATACTGTTCTGCTTCTTGCTGAACCATGACACCAGATTGTTTCCTAGAAAGAAGCATCCTCCAGATGTGCTTTTATGATCTTCTGCATTCCCAGCCCAATCTGCATCGCAATAACCTACCAAACAGGAATTAGTATCCTTAGTATACCCCAATCCATAGTCTGATGTTCCACAAACATATCTGATAATTCTCTTCACATTCATCAGGTGGCTCTTCTTGGGATTAGCCTGACATTTAGCACAAACTCCAACCGCATGAGAAATGTCTGGTCTACTGGCTGTCAGATATAGTAGGCTCCCAATCATACTTCTGTACAAGGTTTGATCCACCCTTGTACCAGCTTCATCCTTCGTGACCTTCACATGAGTTGCAGCGGGGGTTCTATTATGTGTTGTTTTCTCCAGATCAAACTTTTTGATCAATTTCCTAGCATATTTGCTTTCAGACATAAAGATACCATCTGCCTTCTGTTTGACTTATAATCCAAGGAAGTAACACATCTCTCCCACCATGCTCATCTGGAATTCGCTCTGCATTTGTTCTACAAACATGTCCACCAACTTCTGATTGCTAGAGCCGAACACAATGTCATCCAAATAAATTTGAGCAATGATAAAGTCTGATCTTGTGTGTTTCACAAAAAGCGTCTTGTCTACTACCCCTCGCACATAGCCATGGTTGATTAAGAATTCAGTAAGCCGCTCGTACCATGCTCTGGGCGCCTGTTTGAGACCATACAGAGCTTTCTTCAGTCGATACACATGGTCGGGATGATGAGGATCTTCAAATCCCTTCGGTTGAGCCACATACACTTCTTCATTCAGCAGCCCATTCAGAAAAGCACTCTTGACATCCATCTGGAACAACTTGAACTTCAGATGACAGGCAAGGGCCAATAGAATTCGTATGGCTTCTAGACAAGCAGACGGGGCAAAAGTCTCATCAAAATCTACTCCTTCAATCTGAGTATAGCCTTGAGCAACAAGTCTCGCCTTGTTTCTGGTGATGTTCCCTTGTTCATCAGATTTGTACTTGAAGATCCATTTTGTTCCAATAACATTCACATCATCAGGTCGTGGAACAAGATCTCAAACATCGTTTCGCTGAAATTCACCAAGAATTCACCAAGCCTCCTTGATGTTCTTGGGTTCTATAGTGGACATAAAGCACGTAAAACTAGCAAATTCTCGAAAGTTAACTTGTTTACCTCGAGTTTTCATGCCTTCAGTCGGTTCACCGATCACCTTAGTAATGGGATGATTTTTCTCAATAGTTCTCGAAGGTTGAAGAACCCGAGAAGGAACAGGAGGAGTTTCTGCGTCAGTTTCCCCGTCTGTCTCAACATTGTCTTTAGCAAGATGATCTGAATCCTTATCCGGGGCAACTTCTGTGTTTATGGCTGGAGTAGCAGGTTGTTTCGAGTGAGTTGTGACATCATCATCATCTGTTGTACTTGTCTCATACACGTCTGGCACAACATCCTTGACTACAACATTTATAGATTCCATAATGACTCCTGTGCGTTTGTTGTAGACTCGGTAAGCACGGCTGTTATTGGATTTAGGATCAGGTTTTTGCAGATACTCTCGGTCTTTGAGGATGTAGCATTGGCTTCCAAAGATATGGAAGTACTTTACCGTAGGCTTTTTACCTTTCCACAATTCGTAGCATGTCTTCTCTGTGCTGGATCGAATCATCACTCTGTTAATGACATAGCATGCTGTGTTCATGGCTTCCGCCCAAAACTTTAAAGGCACCTTCTTCGCATGAAGCATTACTCGGGCCATCTCCTGAATGGTTCGATTCTTTCTCTCGACAACTCCATTCTGTTGAGGGGTGATTGGTGATGCGAATTGTTGAGTTATCCCCCTTTTTTAGCATAAATCAGCAAGAGCAGCATTCTCAAACTCCTTTCCATGATCACATCGAACTCTCACAATATGCTCGTCTCTATCTTCTCTTTCTCGTTCCAGCCGAGTGCATAATTGAACAAATGCCTGAACAGCATCTGATTTTTCTTGCAAGAAACTGGACCAGGTGAATCGTGAGAAGTCATCAACACAAACAAGTGCGTACCTCTTTCCAGAATAACTTTCCACTTGCATAGGCCCCATCAGATCGATGTGAAGCAACTCCAGGGGTCTCCTCGTGTTGATCTGAGTGGTGCTTTTGTGTGGGACTTTGATCTGCTTTCCAATCTGGCAATCTCCACACACAATGCTCAGCTCGCCTTAACCTTTAGGTATTCCACGTACAAGACCATCAGAGGCAATCTTCTGTAGCGTCCTAAGATTCACATGACCCATTCGCTGATGCCATAAATTTATCTCTTTAGTTTTGCTCAGCGAGCAAGTTGTTTCAGCATTGGGTCGACCAAGGTTCAGTAAGTAGCAGTTGTTTGACGAACTTCTTCCAGTGAGAACTGGTTCATCATTCTTGTTCAACACCACACATTCATCCTGTGTGAATTGAATGTGGTGCTCTCCATCGCATAACTGACTTATGCTGATCAGATTAGCCTGCAATCCTTTGACAATAAGGACTTCTTTCAATCTGGGTAGGCCTTGAACATTTAGAGTTCCCTTTCCAAGCACTCTGCCTTCTACTCCATCACCAAACGTCACATTTGACTTCCCTTTGAATTCCTCTATATCGATCAAGAACTCAGAATTGCCAGTCATGTGTCTAGAACACCCACTGTCAAAGTACCATCTTTCCTTCTTCAGATGACTAGTGGAACTGAAGGCAACATAGCATACCTCACTCCTCTGCTTAACCCTCCAAACTTGCTGCATCCGTGGTTTCTGTACTTGCTTCATCTTTCTAAGAGACATGTGGAATTCATGACACCTTGACTTGATGTGTCCCACTCGGTTGCAGTAGAAGCATCTCTGTTTATCTTGCTGTCTTGTGGGGTACTAGGTTGCTTTTCTTCGTGGGTGATGTTCAACTGGAATAAAGTGCGGTCGTGGCTCAGCTTTTACAAACGTCGTCTTTTCGGAGCCAGATACGCCAGTGAATCCAAGTCCATTGTGACCGCCCCCTATTCTTTGAGCTCCCAGTATAAATCTAGATCTTTTGTTCTAGAAATGAGCATTTTGACTGACTTTTTCAAGTTGTTCAGCTCCTCTACTGTCTCCTCATGAACAAGTTTGTTTGTTTCAATCTCATATTTCAAAGCATCCACAATATTAGAAGATTTACCTCTCTTCGTTTTAGAGTATCATTCTCTCGCTTTATGTCATCTATGATTTCTGGATGATCCCCCTGTCTCTTCTCGCTCTGAATCTTCAGGGATGAGATAACTGCTAGCAACTCCGCCTTCTGTGAAATAAGCTCAGCTCGTTCACCTTTTGCTTTAATCAACTGGATTTTAAGATCAGTGATTGTCTGTTGATGTTCCAGCTTCTGAGCAGCTTCTTCCCCAAGCTTCTCTTTTTCTGCTTTCAGATCTGCCAGTGAGTTCTGATGTTTTTTGTTTTGCTTGACTTCGATCAACCACTGTTGATATATCTCCTTGTAGTTGTTGGTAATTTCCTCATCAATAATTTCTTCATCGTCACTGCAGCTAGAGTGCAGAGAGTGATCCCTAGATGATGACATTATCTCCGCTCCTTTACTTCGTTCTCCTTCCAGGTTGATACAGCTAGTAAGCGCAACAAAGTTGTTGGTCTCACCTTCCTGATCAGATTCACTGTCACTCCAGTTGACAGCATAGGCATTCTTCTTCTTCTGTGTGTTGATACACTCTGCATGAATATGTCCAAAACCTTCACATTCTCTGCATTGTATCCCTTTGCCTTTGTTGTCGGGATTGAAGTCATCAGCTCTATTTTTCTTTTGATCTTTTTCATCCTTCTGGAATCTGGTTCTAGATGACTGACCTGGATCAGTCCCTTTATTGTATTGTCTTCTCATAAACTTTTCGAAGTTCCTTGACAGCATTGCGAATTGTTGTTCAGACATCTCCCCTGCCTTGTCTTGAACAACTGAGACTTCAGTTTTCAGACCGACGCTTTTCACCTTCATGAGTTGTTCTTCTTCATTCATCTCCATCTCATGGGTCTGAAGTGATCCCATAAGTTCATCTAACCTCATGGTCTTCACATCATGTGCTTCCTTGACTGCGAGAGCCTTCATTGCGTACCGCTTTGGTAGAGACCTCAGCACCTTTCTTACCAGCGTCTCTTCGGTCATGGGTTCTCCAAGAGCAAACGATTCATTAGAAATATCAAGCACCCTTGTGTTGAAGTCAGCTATGGTCTCGTCCTCCAGCATTATTAGATTTTCAAATTTTGACGTGACCATCTCCATTCTAGATATTTTGACCTTGGTCGTACCTTCATGAGCGGTTTGCTGTATATCCCATGCCTTCTTTGCAATCTCACAGGTTGAAATCATCTAGAAATTCTTACCATCAACTCCTGAGAATATGGCATTCATTGCTTTGGAGTTTGCGGCTTCAGCATTCTTGTGAATTTTGGTCCACTTGTCTTTAGCAAGAAGGCTAACTTTGCCAGCTTCGGTAGTCACCGGATGTGTCCATCCGTTTTCAACAGCTTCCCAAACTGATTCATCCTGTGACTTTAGGAAGGCCTTCATTCGCACTCTCCAATATCCATACTTGTTTCCTTCCAGCAGCGGTGGTCGCGTGATGTTCTGCCCTTCTCTTAAATCCATCTCAAACAACTTCCGGATCTCACTCTGTGCGTTGTCTGTTTGCTCTGATACCAATTAAAATCTTTCCCTAGTAGTTCAGATGTTGTTCTGGTCGAGTGCAGAACAAATACTAGAACAACTTATGCAAAAATAAATGCAGTGCGGAAAATAAGCGACACGCAAAGTTGTTACCCAGTTCGGCGTTAACGAGCCTACGTCTGGTGGCTGTTTCCTTAGCCCGGTGGATAGCAATTCACTAATGATGAGTATTGCGAGTACAGGATATTACGTTTACAGAATCCCTCTTAAACAACCTGAGCCTCGGACACTCTAGCAATCGCTAACTAGGTCTCCCCCTAGATCTGAATCTCGCCTCCGATTCCACCAGAATGATCCTCCAAGAGAATCAGCGTCATCTCCCGAATGCGCAAAAGAACACCAGTGCGTGTAGCTTCAAGGTTGTTCTACGATCAGTCTGCCGAGCACTAGAACAGACTGAATCCAAGCGCCTTGAGTAATCAGTGACGATTAGTTCACCGGCCGTTTGCCTCCTCCTCCCTTCAGTGAGTATGAGCGTGTATAATATCTCCGTAAGTGCTGACTAATACCAAAGCATTAGCCTTACTTATATAGTGCGGTAAAAACCCTAAATCGAATAGGACTCCTTATCTTAACCGCATATATCTTTAGGAAACCTTTTCCTAATCTTTTAAGAAATCTTTCCTAAAACCTTGCGCATATCTTCTTGTAGATAATCCTTCAAAAATCTTCAACTCCGTTTAAGAAACCTTTGATTATCTTCTTTGCTAAGTTATCTTCAAGCGCAAGCAATCTCTCAACCGATTCTTTAGATATCTTCGATATACATCTTAGCATCGACTTGCCAAATCACTCAAGGAAATATCTGCTGCGTCTAAGTTGTGCTACGTCGGTTGAAACAAGTTTCCTAATCAGAAATAGGAAATTTCCAACTTCTGTCCTTCCATCTGCAACCGCCTTGATCTCCAACGGTCGACTGAGTTTCCTAATCTGAATTAAGAAACATTTCATCTGCTTCAACTTGTTACATGATAGTTGTCTCTTCCAGTCTTGAACAACAGCTTGAACAACTACACTAAGTTTTGCCAAACTACATGCCATAAAACTAACATTCCTGATTCAGATGATATCATGTCTTTATTTGTCATGCAGAAATTGGTTGAAGGATATTTGCTCAGGGCAGCACAGAGGAGTGACCTGTTCGCCCATATTTTGATATGGCATTTGCAGGTGGGACGATAATATATACTCATTTGATCCTTTAAAAGTAAACTTCAAATCAGATCTTAAACATATCATATAGGTAGCACATGAATCATATTCTCCTCGTTATGAACGCTAGATTCTGAGGATCTTATTTCCCTTGATTGGCAGGGTGAGACATCTGAAGAGCTTTCAAAGGATGGACTTAATGCGCGAAGGTCTGTAATTAAGATTTAAAATTGTCTAGAGGAGTTTACATTTTCTAATCAATTTAGAGTAAGCAGAAGTACATTATGTTCCAGATAAGGAAACAGTGTGCTTTGGGAACCCTTCACAGTTGGCAAGGCTATAAGCTTGGCAGTCAGCAGCTAAAGTTCCTATCATGGTCACCTTTGATGTGGTTGACCGATATGGAGACAGACACGAGATAGTGCCGCAAGCTTGCATTTTCAAGGTACTCGATTCATGTCTAGGATGTGGCTCACATGAAAAGTGATGAATGAGATATTATAAAACAACCTGTAACTATGAAGGCCGAGTCATTAAGTCTCTTCTTATAGGATATCATACAATCACTGGCTTTTTCACTAAGAGATACGCACAACCTCATATTCAGTTCATTTTCTGATATTTAGATGTTTTCTTTAGGTTGGGGATGATTATCGCCCGGACGTTCTGTTTTATTTTTTATTTTTTTTATTTACTTTTTTAAATGGATAGATTTTTATTTAATGGAAGGAAAAACAGAAACAAAATACAAAACATCAAGGCCAAACAAAGTTTGTATCTTTCTGCTTAGGACAAGATCGAGTGGAAGAGCGAGACCCTTTATTTTTCCGATGGCGAGTTCTTGTTGGAATTGGCATCCGGGTGGAATCGTCGTCCTGACTACACAATTCATAATTACTATTATGAGTTGTTTTGAGATCGTCATCAACTCTTTCAGAGTCTTCAACAGGGAGGTTCTAGCCTTGCAAGTAATTGCACTTCTTAGAGACATATTTGATGCAATTGGGCTAAATTTATATTTGTATCCCTATGGAGTTCTTCCAACTGGTCCAGGAAGAGGAATAATAGTGGTAAACTGATAGTATCTACTGTTTATTTTACACTGAGAGGCGAGAGCTAGAGACCTAACTACTCTTGGGATCTTGTATTCAAAACGGCAAAATTAACAAACTTCATAACCCGCTGCTTTGACATTGGAATTTCGAAAGCAGTTATTTACCTCCAGAATTGCAAACTTGATTACCTAAAAAATTGCACCAAGAAAGAAAATCATTCTTAGATAATGAATGCTTTGATCGATTTGGCCAATATAGACTGTTGTAATGGTAGATTGGTATGCAGTGTGGCATGTCTAATGTGCTGTGGGACAGGTGGTTCCTAATTCTCGTAGCAGAAGTCAGATGGGTGAAACAACTGATGGTGGTTTGTACGAGATCTTTCAACAAGATTTTGGTGCAGTTGGCTCATCAAGCTTTGAAGCTGCACGTGAGAACTTCATTATAAGCAGCGCTGGTTATGCAGTTGCAAGCCTCTTACTTCAGCCAAAGGATCGGCATAATGGGAACCTCCTGTTTGACAAGTACAGTCCACCAACTTATTCAACAGCATGTTTATTATGTGCCTTTCCGTCCTCTCTATTATGTGACAACAGATTGTTCTCTTTAAAAAGATTTCTTATAATGTCTAGACGACTCTATTATCTTGAACAATTTTCTGACAACAGGTGTTAGTGGTATCAGTTACAAGGGAGTAGGAATGCTGAACTTTAAACTCAGAATGACTGTTGGAGTGCCCCTTTTAGCAGGCCAGCTTATAAGTACTTAATGAAAGTCAAGCCTTCCCGTTTCCTCATCATATGCTGAAACAACCAGGAGTATGCTGTCAAAACATTAGTAATTGTTTATTACTCTGAAAGACTCTGTTTACGTAGATCTGTCTCTAGTAATTCCCGTCGACATGCTGAGAAATATATCACAAGAGGTAGGCTGGACTGGCCAGAAGGTGCCACCTTCAGAAGGCAACGCGTTGATCAATCAGTTGGAGGATCTTATACACTTATCTGAGGTATAGATCCATTTTTGTTCTGCTTTCAGTTCAGGTATTATATGTACTTAGTTTAGTTCAGGTCCTGTATTTTGATATAGTATGTACTATTTGAACAGCCTGATCCTTTGTCAGCTGTTCATGAATTGTAATCTGGTTCAATTTCTACGGCTGAAACATAGTCATCGGCTGAAACACTTTCTGTAACTGATATAATGCAAGCAATGTAAATCAGTGTAATCTCTTTGAGAATTTTTCATAGGACAGAATGTATACCAAAATCAAAACCTCTAAGCGATGTCACAAAATGGACAATGTTTATCCAATTACAGGTGGGAAAGTATAAAACTAAAAGTTGTGAGTTTTTTTTTTGCCCTCCTTCATCTGTCTTCTCTTTGTTCTCAGATGTGCCTCTTGAACAGCTGCTCAGGTGGTCTCTTGACCCATCTCTTAGTCCTGTCCCTTCTGCTTGATTGAGCTGAATCAGTTTCAGCTAGTAAAGTTCAGTTTAGGTGCTGTACTGATTAGTTCATTTTAGGTAATGTAGCTTTTCTATTTGAATGGCTGAGATTAGAAGCGGCTGGTTTTAATGGAACTGCGACGTTTTGAAGAAGCGGGTTGAGCTGGTTTTGAATCTGAACGTTTGGTTAGAAGAAGGCAGATATAAAACCTGGGTTTGAGTTCCTTCTTCCCCAATTTCAATTGCTCCAGCGCCACAAGATTCGAGTTCGTGTTTCGCATAACCTTGTGCGAAATCGCTTCTGCTGGATTAGTCCCATCACCGTGCTTCCGACTGCTGTGCTGATTTCTGGCCGAAGGCTTGATTTCGTGGCTACATGGTCTGCAGTGTAAGTCCTTTGTTTATGATCTGCAGTAGCGGTTGTTTTAGTTGCTGATTATTGGTGCCTTATATTGGTGTTGGTGTGCAACTGGGTTGGGAAACTTCTTAAATGAACTCGTGTGTCACCTATCAAGTCATAGTGGATTAGGGCTCTCACTTGAGCTACAAGGAGTAGGCGGATTAGCCTCTGAACATTGTAATTATTGTTTATGCACAAATTAACAAATCGTGATAAAGATAAAACTGAGCATAATCGTACAAGGTTGCAAATCTGAGTTTAGTGAACTTGATTAATTGGGTCAAGAACTTGAAATTGAGTACAAGAATTGAATAAGTGGATCCTCCATAATTTCCTACAAATGTTATCACTGTTAAAATTCAGAGGGCATGTTGCCTTTTGTTAGATTATATTGCCTTTTGTTAGATTAGAATCCGACATTTAGAATTTGCACATTCCTTATTGTTAAGTAAAGATGTTGTGTCAATTATTTATTGTATTATCTAACATTATTTACCCATGTATTGTATTATTGTAGGTGTATTGATGGATAATAGAAAGCCTAAAAGTTTGAAGAATATATTTTCGTTTTTTCAAAGTAATGTTTCTTCAAGTGCTAGTGCAAGCACGTATCATGATGTTGGAAGTGGAAGTGACGTGAGAACTCGGAATATTTCTGAAGAATCCGTAAATGAAAAATTGATCTCTCCTACATCGATTTCACTTGAAGACGGGCAAAATGAAAAAATTATGGATGAAGTGGCCTTCGATATTAATTCACTTGAAAGGGATCCGGCAAAACGATAAGCAATATGGAAGTATCCTTTAAATGAACAAGATAATGTTCGGAGAGCTTATGTGGTGTTAGGGGCAAACCAACCTCATTTAAAGGCTTATCCAAGTACTTGGGATGGAGGTCAGTATCGAAAATTTAATAGCTCATGGTTTGAACAGTGGCAGTGGCTTGAGTATTCTAGTGAGAAGGATAAAGCATACTGCTTTGCTTGTTTTTTATTTGAGACCGATTCATCTAAAGGCTCATCGTTTACTAGTGACGAGTTTTCTAATTGGAGAAATGTGAAGGATAAGAAGTCGGGCATTCTAGCTCATATGGGGGAGATTAAATCTATTCATAATTCCTCAATGCAGAAGTGGGAAAATTTAAGGAATCCGTCACGGCATATTGAGAGAGTGATAAATACTATGTCCTCAAAAGAAGTAGCAGATAACTGACTACGCCTTATTGCCACTATAGAGGTCGTGAAGTTGTTGGCAGAACAAGGGTTTCCTTTTAGAGGTAATGAATCAGTGGATTCTCTTAATCGTGGCAACTTTGATGCTATATTGAAATTTGCGAAACGGATTAGTTTGGACCACCACAAAGTCCTAAACAATGCTCCAAAAAATGCCAAGTATACATCATCAACTATTCAGAAGCAAATATTAAATATTCTTGGCAATAAAGTTAGAGCAAAGATTCGAGAGGAGGTTGGACAGTCCAAATTTTGTATCCTTGTTGATGAAGCTCTTGATGTGGTAAATAAAGAGAAGATGACAATCATTCTTCGTTTTGTTGATTGTAAGGGTTTGGTTAGAGAACGACTTTTAAAATTGGTGAGTGTTGTTGACACACGTTCACAAACTTTAAAAGATGAGATATCAAGGATTCGTGCTCAATATGACCTCAACGAAGAAAACATGCGTGATCAAGGCTATGATGGTGCAAGTAATATGAGTGGTCAATTTAACTGGTTGCAAGCCTTATTTCTAAAAGACTGTCCATATGCATATTATGTGCATTGCTTTGCTCACCGCTTACAGCTGACCTTGAATTGTGTAGCAAAAGAAGTTTCCGATGTGTGGCAATTTTTTTCTACTTTGACGATGATTGTCAACTTTGTAGATTCTTCTGCAAAAAGACATTCAATGTTAAAAAGCTATAGGGAAGAGGAAATTCTGGACTTATTGGCTGTTGGTACACTTGAGACACGTTCAGGTATGAATCAAACTTCTACTTTACAAAGACCTGGTGCCACATGTTGGGGCTCACATCTTCGTTCAATTTCAAGTTTGATTAAGTTATTTGGAGCTAATATACTTTACAAGAAAGGCATGCGAGATAATGAAAGGAATATAACGAATGAACATTATTTTCGGGTCAATATACTTTATGCTGTGATAGATCTTCAGTTGATGGAGCGTGAGAAAAGATTTCCAGAGACTTCTATGGAGATTCTCGGTCTTAGTGCGTCATTTGATCCACGCAATGGTTTTCAAGCATTCAAAGCTGAAGATGTGTGTAAACTTGCTTCAAAGTTTTATCCTTGTGATTTTACATCATGTGACATGGACAATTTGAAGATGGAGTGTGGATTCTTTCTAGGTGGGTATTGAGCAGGATTCGAGGTTTATAAAGATGACTTCTATATCAGATTTATGTCGACGGCTGGTTGAGTCAGGAAAGTCAATATATTTTCCTATGATATATCGAGTAATTTGTATTATATTAACTCTTCCGGTTTCTACGGCCACAACGGAGAGAGCATTTTCATCGATGAAGATCATCAAAAATAATCTTCGGAATAAGATGAGCGATGAATTTCTTGATGATCTCATGGTTGTTTATATTGAGAGGACTTTTATTGATTGTATTAGTAATGATGATGTAATTGCTGAGTTTGAAATGAGTGGACCTCGAAGGGTCAAATTTAGCTAGTTGTATTTGTAATGTCCTTTTGCTGGCTTAATAAAAAAGGCGTGAGGATGAGCCTCCCAATGGGTTCCAAACCTCAAAAAAAAAAATTTTACGTCACTAACTTCCAGCCCTGGTAACTTTGAATTCCTGAGCTTCGTCCGTGGTTAAGCATTAGTTCTGGATCATTATCACCCCAACTTCATATGATGCATTAAGTAGAAGGTGTGTTTACCCCTTTCAACCTCGTAACAAAGATTACTCTATATTCTACATCAGAGCCTTCAGCACAATATTACAATGTCAACAGGCTCATCAATGGTCATTGCTGATTACCTTCCATATTCTCATTCCCACAAGTAATTTTTTTTGGATGTTACTACGTGTCATTTTTTTTTGTCAATTTATAAAGCCCAGCAATATACTAGACAGGCACATCCCAACATTTGTTTGTACTGTCAATGCATCTAGTCTCTGGAAGTTCCTGAAAAATATTTCAAATCAGCGATAAGAATATTTGTTTGGGATTTAGAAGAACCGCAGATGATACCTTTCAATGACAATAATTATCAACTGCTGTCATTCAAATTGCACCCAGATGCTCTTCATGACACAATGCAGTAGCCTGGAAAATGGCTAAGTCCTTGTCGTGCAGAGAAAAAACCAAAGTAAGATAATAATAGAACCCAGAAAATCCTGATTTAGCATTAGATAACTAAAGTTTCTACTACAAGTTGAGAATAGTGGTGACACCCTCCGACCTTAACGAACAGCAGGAAATGACTGAACCACTTGAGGTTTAAATTTTTAAGAAAGTTTCTTCCTTCGCCCAAATTTCCACTGATCAGAGTATTTGGTGATCTTAATAGACTGGTTCCCATACATTTCACCCGCACCCAAAATATAAAAATGCAGCCTTTACCTCCATCGTCTAGACACAAGTTTTGAAGTGAAGTTCAGCTTCCAATTCCCCTAGCCCTAGTCTAGGTTCCTCAAGAGCACTACTACAGATAAGAGATTAGGCAACGGTTCCAATATTAGATTACGCAACGGTTATTGTTTACGCAACGGTTCTATAAACAACCGTTGCATAAGTTATAAAGTATGCAACGGTTCTGATAAACCGTTGCCTAAGTTATAACCTATGCGACGGTTGTTTAAAACCGTCACATAAGTTATACCTTATGCAACGGTTGTTTATAGAACCGTTGCATATATCTATACCTAATGCGACGGTTTCGTTAGAACCGTCGCATAAATGAAAACCTAAAATTAAAAAACACAAGTCTTCTGTGTTCTTTCCAATCCCGCTCGAAGTAATTTTTTTCCATATCCTCCGCTCGCCAGTCGAACTCCGTCGCTCTCACCGTCTCCGCGCCAGTCGGTCCGTCGCTCTCAGCCCAGTTCGTCGCCCCTCGTACCTCGTGTCACTGCCTCCGCTCCGCGACGTCGAACTCCCTCGCCCAGTCACTGCCTCCGCGACGTCGAACTCCCTCGCCCAGTCACTGCCTCCGCGCCGTTGAACTCCCTCGCCCAGTCACTGCCTCCGCTCCCTCGCTCAGTTGAATCTGAACGAATTTCGGTTAGTTCCCAATATGCCAAATGGTTCATATTTGTCAGTCACTATACTAGGTTTATTCGATTGCTTGTTTGTTGATTTGGCATTGTGAATAGCAAGAGGAATTTGCGTACTAGTTGTATTACTTGTTAGCCGAATAGCAAGAGGAATTTTAACAGCGTACTAGTTGGTTGATTTGGCATTGTGATTGTTTGGATATATGAAGGTGTATTATAGCAACATGTTAGCCGAATAGCAAGAGGAATCTGCACTGTTCTACGCAAGCTTCTATTTTAAGGTAAATTGCCCGATTAAACTAATTTCCTACTTATGTTTCCATTCAAATTGGATACTTGATATTTCTTCGTTTACTAACTTGTTGTTGTTTATAACTTTATAGAGTCGACGCTGCATCCAACCTTTCGCTATTTTCTCCGAGAGATTCTACTCTAAGGTAAAATACACTATTTCTACTAATAATTATATCAACCATAACAATATATCTTTCTAACTATGAGTATATAATGCTTTATGTAGTTATGATGAATCGAGATTGGGTATCCGGTAGTAGGTTAAGTGTACAGTACGACCAAGGGATTATAGATTTTTGTGCGTTTGCATCTTCGTATGCGTCCAGAAACAACACTGAACGTGTTTATTGTCCATGTATGGGTTGCTGGAATAACAAAAAGGTCAAACCCAAGAAATTACGGAAACACCTTTTGTTAAAGGGAATTGACCCACAGTACAAGTTTTGGTATATGCATGGCGAGGTTGAACCACAAAATGTTCAACCTCAGGCCGTTGAAAGTTTACCGGTGGATGATGATGATTGGGAGGAGGATAATATAATTGACATGGTCAACAATGTTGCCGATGATTTTGTTGCTAGACCTCAAGTTTTGGAGTCATTGAGGAACGATTCAGAATTACCATTGTACGAAGGGTGCTCAAAATACACAAGGCTATCTGCAACTTTGAAGATATTCAACTTGAAAGCAAAAAACGGATGGAGTGATGTAAGTTTCACTGAATTGTTAACTCTGGTGAAAGATATGCTTCCAGAGGATAACACCCTACCTAACCGTTGTTACGAGGCTAAAAAAGTTATGTGTCCAATGGGTATTGATTACGAGAAGATACATGCTTGTCCTAATGATTGTATATTGTATCGGAATTCCTATAAAGATATGGTTGAATGTCCGGTGTGCAAGTCTCCTCGTTATAAGTTAAACAAAGAACCCAAAAATGGTTCCAAAGACACTCCTTCTAAAGTACTATGGTATCTTCCACCGATTCCCAGGTTTCAGAGATTGTTTGCTAGCTCGGAAGATTCTGATAATATGCGTTGGCATGCTGAGAAACGCGTTATTGATACGAAAATGCGTCATCCTGCTGATTCACTACAATGGGCAAAAGTAGATAACACATTCCCGACATTTGGAGCGGAGTGTAGAAATTTACGCCTTGGCCTTTCTACTGATGGGGTGAATCCACATGGAAACCTCAGTACTCAGCATAGTACATGGCCTGTGATATTGGTTATCTACAATCTTCCTCCCAGGTTAACTATGAAGCGTAAGTATATGATGCTTTCTCTGTTGATATCGGGTCCTCGACAGCCCGGAAATGATATTGATGTATACTTAGCTTCTTTGATAGAAGATTTGAAGCTTTTATGGAACGAAGGGGTACGGACGTTTGACGCATCAAGGCAGGAATATTTTAATATGCGTGCCATGCTAATGTGTACCATCAATGACTTCCCAGCTTATGGTAACTTATCGGGGTACAGTATTAAAGGGTACAAAGCTTGTCCAATTTGCGGGGAAGAGACACATGCACGCCATCTAAAGAATTGTCGAAAAATGGTTTACATGGGACATCGACGTTTTTTATCGAGGCATCATCCTTACAGGCGGAAAAAAGCTGCATTTAATGGTGAGACCGAACATGGAATAGAACCTCGACCGGCTTCTGGAGATGAAATACTTCAAAAAATTCAGAATATTACAAATCGATTTGGGAAGCCTAATGCACGTATTGAAGGTACTCCATGGAAGAAGCGATCAATATTTTTTGATCTCCCTTATTGGCATACACTCGACGTCAGACACTGCATTGATGTGATGCATGTTGAAAAGAATATATGTGACAGTCTTATTGGTACTTTATTAAACATTCCCGGAAAAACAAAGGATGGATTGAAAGCTAGACTGGATATGTTGGATATGAACATTCGTACCAAATTAGCACCTCAAACTCAAGGAAAGCGTACATATTTGCCTCCGTCATGCACAACTCTTTCTAAGAATGAGAAAACAATTTTGTGTGGATGTCTGAAAGGAGTTAAAGTTCCATATGGGTACTCTTCGAATATTGCCAGCTTGGTTTCAATGAAGGATCTGCGGTTGAATGGATTAAAATCTCATGACTATCATGTATTGATTCAGCAGTTGTTGCCTATTGCAATTAGAGGTGTATTGTCTCCTAAAGTGAGGTCCGCTGTACAAAGACTATGCGCCATTTTTAGCTCTTTGTCTGCTAAGGTTGTTGATTCATCAGAGCTTGATAAACTACAAGACCAGATTGTTGTTACACTATGCCAATTAGAGATGTTTTTTCCACCTAGCTTTTTTGATGTAATGGTGCATCTTACTGTTCATTTGGTGCGCGAGCTTCGCATTCTTGGACCAGTTCATATGAGATGGATGTACCCTTTTGAGAGGTACATGAAGATTCTAAAGAGCTACGTGAGAAATAGACATCGTCCCGAAGGGTGTATAGTGGAAGGATACATAACTGAAGAGGCTGTCGAGTTTTGCACTAATTTTTTGGGAAATACAGCCGCAGTTGGGATTCCCAGGCCACGTCATTTTGATCGATTTAATGGAAAGGGCATAAGTGGTCAGAAATTTTATAACCCATCATTTGATGAGTTGATGAAAGCTCATTTCTATGTATTGCAACATATGCCTGATATCACGCCTTTCATAGAGCAGCACCTAAACATATTAAGGAGTGCATTCTCAAGAAAATCCGAGCAGTGGTTGCAAAAAGAACATAGTCGATCATTTTGTAACTGGCTGAGATGTAATGAGAATTTAAATAATCAGGCCAACTCTGAAGAAGAGTCTGATGACTTGGTAAGGTGGCTCATGCCTGGTCCTACACCAACAGTATACACGTGGAATGCTTATGACATTAACGGATTTTGTTTCCACACAAAAGTTCAAGATGACCAAACCGTTGTGCAAAATAGTGGTGTCACACTTGTTGCTGAAACCACTCTTGTTTCTAGTGCCAGAGATCAGAATCCAATATATGCTCCTATTAATTATTTTGGAGTCATCGAAGAAATATGGGAGTTGGATTACGTAAAGTTTCAAGTGCCTGTTTTTAAATGTAAATGGGTTAACAATTCGGCGGTTCGTACTGATGAATATGGAATGACGTTTGTGGATTTTCGAAGAGAAGGGTCCAAGGATGAGCCATTCATTATGGCCGAACAAGCGAGACAAGTATTTTACGTCAAGGACCCTTCTGATAACAACCATTATGTTGTCCTCCACGGAAAACAGCACTAACCAGTGATACATCTGAAGATCTAGCTGAGGATTGCCTGCCCGTTTGTACGATAGTTCCCGAGGAGAACGATGATAGCGAAGCTGATAATGAAATACAACTACGAGAAGATCATGGAGAAGGAATATGGATTGATAAAGAAATTTAATTTGTGTATGTTATTTATTTATGACTTGTGTATGTTATTTATTTATGACTTGTGTATGTTATTTATTTATAACTTGTGTAGTTATTTATTTATTTCTGAGAAATAAGGTTTATTGATCAATTAATCTGACGTGTAATTTCATGTTTACAGGAACATGGCCATTTCACACAGCAGCAGCAGCAGCAGTGAGGATGACCTTAATGACACTTCTGGTCCGATAGTTCCAAAGAAGAGAGGCCTTGTATATATGAGCAAATTCATTAAGAGACACAAGGAGACTGGTACCAAGGCCACAGTTGAATGGAATAGAAGAGGGAATCCAATAGGGAAGGTTGCAGACAAATGGAGGAGCTACTTGGGTACATTGGTTCGATGTCGTGTTCCTATCATATACACTGATTGGAGGAAGGTCCCTCAACATTTTAAAGACATCGTGTGGAGAGAGGCAACTGTAAGAGCTTCTTTAATTCTAACATTGTATTTGTTTTAAACATGGTAACTAACTTTTGTATTAATTAGAACTTATTTTTTATTATTTCAGGCAATTTTTGATGGAGTCGAGGACCATAAAAATCGGGAGCTTAGCGCTGCGTGCAAGATGTGGAAACAATTTAAGTCACGCCTCGCACATGATTACATCTACGGTGACGGAACAGATGAAGATGCTTTGAAGATGTATCCGTATATTGACTCCAATCATTGGAAGGCTTTTAAGGAGCAGAGGCTCTCCGAAGCTGCAAAGAAATTAAGGGACACAAACAAGGATCTGGTCAAGAAGAATGTGTATAAGCACGTCTTGGGTCGAGGAGGATATAGAAAACTGGAAGAGGAAATGGCAAAAGAGAAAATAGCTGAGTTAATTTCTCAGGGGGCAATTCAAGAGGAACAAGCTTCTAATGTCTCTATAGAGAGGCATGATTTGTGGAAGAGGGGACGAATGAAAAAAAATGCTGAGTTCGTCTCTGAGGCATCTCAAGGAGTGGCTGCAAAGATTGTAAGTTCCTTATGTGTGTTTAATAGCCAAGTATTTTTACATTATACACTAACTATTGGTAATTTTCTGAAATAATAGGATGATTTAGTGGAACAAGCCTCTCGAGGAGAATTTTCTTCTCAAGGCCGACGTGACATACTGACAGAGGCTATTGGTACGGATGAGCACCCTGGACGTACCCGAGGACTTGGATCACACATTCCATGGAGGATTGGATTACCTATCTCTACCTCCTCGAGGGCGACACCCAGTTCTAGTGCTAGGATGGTTCAGCCGTCTGATCGACAGAGTGAATACGTCTTCACCGGTGCTCCCACAGAGAAGGACCCTTGGAAGAATATACCTGAGGTGATTTTCAAAGTCGTTATTTTCTTACTATTTGGTTTATATTTTTCTTACAAATGTAAACCATGGATTTATTTACGTTGACAGATTGGGCTACGAAGCCTATTATATATCGAAGAGGGACCTGATAATGAGAGACGACTAGTGGCAGTCGGTCGAGTCATGAAAGGTCGTTTGCTACGTTCCATTCCACTGCCCGAAGAAATGATGAAGGTGAAGGTCGATAGTTCTCTTGGTCAGAATGTTGGACTGCCCATTCCCTTTGGAGAGACATTAAAGACAACACGGGATGCAGAGGCGAAATCAGACTTGGTTGCATGGCCGAAGCACTTGATTGAATACAACATAAGGGTAATAAAATCAAATATTTGAATCATCTTTTCATAATTTAATTTATGAGATTTTATTTGACTTATTTACTAACATTCGAAATTCAGGCATATACCATGCAACTATACTTCCACTTGCCACCGGCTTCAAATGATGCAGTAGAGAATTATTCCATCGACTGTCGATTTCTACACGACATGTACTCTAACTTGGGCAGAGACGTTGTTAGAGTACGCATCGCTGACGAAGTGTTCGGTGACGACTACACCTCCACAGTGGGCCCAGATGACGTCCGTGATATATATGCATTGGCACCGTTATCGAACTCACATTGTGATTTATACATATGGTAAATATTCTTGTCATTAGTTGTTCATCATTTGTTACTGAAGGTCTAACTTTACAAGTTTTTCATTGTGTAGTTCTTTATACAATCAACTGATTGATTCGGAGGTTCGATTCGGGTTCTTCAATCACACAGACGTGAGCCCTTCCAATAATATAAATGATAGGATGGAGGCGTTTGTATCAAGACTTCATATGCCAGACAAAGATCGCAATTATTGCTACTTTATGCCTTATATAAATGCTGCAGAGTAAGTACATAAATTACTTGTCCTATATTACCTGTTTTTTGAAATATGGGTTATATGAATTTAGTTTGTTGATGTAGGTTTCATTGGATGTTGTGCGTTATCTTCCCCAACCAAGGTGTAGTCCATTGGCTTAACTCCTCGCCATATCAGACCGTTATACACAGCGATGCGAAAGCTTTAGTGGACTCGTAAGTTTCCATCTTACTATTATTTTGTAACTTGAATTGATAGTCACTAATTACGTATTGTTATTTATTTTAGGGGGTTGCAACGATACTATCAAGGATCTAACCCGAGGATTGATCGTCGAGTCGAATGGAAGATAGTGACGGTATTCATAGATAAAGCATTCCTTTAATATATTCTTGTAATTTTCATTAATAAAGTGTTAACTGAGATTACTTATAATGCAGTGTCCGAAACAACCCGATGAATCTAATTTATGCGGTTATTATGTTCTGAGATTTATTCGGGACATAATAGAATTTGTTCGTGCTAATAACGGTGCATATGTGGAGAACTTTGACCAAGTAAGCATACTAGTCTCGTTTTACTCTATTAGAATGGTGACAAATGTTCTAATTAGGTTTGTTCTTAAAGCATGTTCTACGTACGTTTATTCTAAATTTATATTGTTCTAGTTAGGTTTGTTCTAACTCTATTTTTTTATATATATTCATGTTTATCGTATTCTTATTTGTTATAGGTTTTTCCTAATGGGACACAAGCATATGAGTTGGGGAAGGTACAAGACGTGCGAGATGAGATCGCCGCCTACTTGTACAACTACTTATTCGAACATAGTGTTTACATGTGAATATTATTTATGTATGTGACGTTTGTATAAATCAATGTATATATGGATGGACTTGTATGAATGATTGTATGTTGAGTGAAATGAAAGTGTTTCCATGTTTGGAAATGTGTAAAAGCAGGGTACTAAATTTGGTTTAGAATTTGTATTCAATTTTCAGGGGGATTTTGAGCTAAAACTGCTGAAACCTGCCAAAATTTTTCCATATCTTATGCAACGGTTCCATAAAACCGTTGCATAAGAGCAACACTTATGCAACGGTTTAAGCACAAAAACGGTTGTATAAGTGTTGCTCTTATGCGACGGTTTTGTGTTGAAACCGTTGCATAAGTTCCATGCCTTATGCAACGGTTTTATGGAAACGTCGCATAAGGTATGGACCTTATGCAACGGTAGCTTATGCAACGGATGAGGAACCGTTGCATAAGCTATCCCAGAACCGTTGCATAAGGTCCCTTCTGTAGTAGTGAGACTATATCTATACAGAACAACATCTTCATAATGAGATTGTTGCGATGAACGGGGTGAAATGATTGTAGTTGCTGGGTCGTCTTGTATCTTCACGTTACAGCAACAAGGTTGTACAGGGTCTTCAATGGCAGCAATGAAGATTTACTTGAATGCGTCTGACTTCTGGATCGTAATAATATGGTCGCTTGGATATCAGAATGGATCGCGTTGTCGCTTTCCGAAATCAATATTTCCACCCTAATCAGAATTGCCTTGGGTTGCAGGAAACTTGAAGTGGGATAATCCAACTGAAGAACACTGTGTTTTCAGGTAAAGAAAACACAGCATTGAAGGGATTTGATAATCAAAGATCAGATGTTTATGGTAGTCGCTCGGACGTTTTTCGATGTCCAAAACATCAGAAGTCGACTGCTATTTATTGCAGTGCAACCGGACACGAACAAGAGTTGCGTCTCTTTCGCCGAACAGCTGCTTGCCGCGCGTCCTGTGCCAGCATTAGGTCGTCGCGTCTCGCATTGACATTACGTTAATTTCTGAAGAGAACGCGGCACGACTATAATGTCAATGCTGGGCGCGGTGGTCTCGGATGTGCAGAAATGGCCATTTTTGGAGCCGGCCGGCTCGGGACAGTCCCAAGGGCCCGAAACCCTAAAATCACCAACAATACTCCCCCATTTTTGGGTTTCCCTTTGATCCAGAAAGTACCTTTGTTTTTAAGCAAAATACGCATAAACGGAAATGTCGTAAACGATTGAATTTCCGCATAGTGTAGCCACGCATAAAATATACCCAAAAATCATGGTGCTCGTAAACGTTTGAACCAATCAATCCATTTGAGTAGTTGACGGTGACACACGCATGTGTTACTTCACAAATCGTTAAGCTAACTTGACTCTTAATTGCCCTTGAGTCCCTATCCATTCATAAACGTATTTGAGATTAAACCCGATATCTCATGAAGCGACCAGAAACTTCACGTTTATATAGGTAGATTCTCTTGTGGGTCACACCGCCCGATTGTGCTCCTACAATTAGCACTTTTTCAAAGAATCTAGTAAGAAGAGTCCATCTTCAACCTCGCACTTGTAGGTGCAGAACACATACTTGGGGATGCATATTTGTGTTCATCAACTCTAGGAATGGGCTTTCCACATTGAATTCAGCTCCAGCGCTAGCTGGATGTGAATTGGGTGTCCCACGACTAGAAAATGTTTATATGGGTTTTAGTCCCATCCCCTTCACAGACTTAGAGATTAAATCTCTAGCTAATCCCTTTGACGGAGCGCACTGCACTGTCGTTAAGGTGCAGTGTTCTCTGTACAAATAAATTTATAATATCCGCTACTCGCGACTACACTACTGGGTAGTAAGTGGTAAGTAGGGGTCGAACCCAAGGGAATTAGGGGGATAAGTGGTTCTTTAAGTTGGACGATTTTGGGATTGGTTGGTTGGTTTTAAAGCTACCAGCTAAGTGATTGATTGGTTGGTTGGTTGGTTTTAGTACTGGAAAGTAAACTGATAATTATTAAAAGAAAACGTTCGGTTTCAGGGGCCTTGTATTATATCCTGTTTATCATTGACCCTTAGTGAATCTTCTAAGTATTCAAACGTGTATCAAGGCCTTTTCCGGCGCTCGATTTGCCACACTTTCTAGTCTCTTGCAAAAGTGTGCATAAGTGAATCAAGGCCATTTCAATCACTCGACTCGCAACACTTTTTGCAGAAAACGTAAGACCCTTGTTCTACTTAGACTAGCACCCCATTTCAAGGTATACTAGTCTATGTGCATCCATTTGGTCCCTTTGGTCCAGTTTCCAAATGGTTTTTTAGATAGATCGAACTCCTCGGATAAGCTTGCCCATTTGGTCCCTTTGGTCCAGTTACAAATGGTCCACTTACCCGAGTATGATCACGAACCCCCAAGGAAGAGCTTGCCCATTTGGTCCCTTTGGTCCAGTTACAAATGGTCCACTCAACCTTGGAGATTCTAATCTTATATATGGCACATAGAATAAGTTTTGAATACACAGACGAGACACTAAGTTAATAGTCTAAAACATTTTATAATACAAGTTCACCCCTTTTACCGAACGACTAGTTTAGCTACTATTTATCGCGCTAAACATTATTAAAACAGTAAATTAAATACAAAGAAAGACTTACAACCGTTGAAGCGCCAAGGAAGCAAGCTTCATTTCCAAAACCACACTTACAAAATTTAGAGAGAGAAGTGAATTACAATTTTTGGATGATGAAATGAGGAGGAGGAGGGTTGTATTTATAGCCAAAAGGGGAGGAGATGGGTGGTGGAGATGGTGGCAAGTGTCCTTTGATCCAAGGGTTGAGGAGGAGGAGCAAGGAGGAGCTTCCACATGGGGGTGGAGGAGCAGCCGGTCACATGGAGGAGCAGCCGCCGGTAGCAGGTGGTGGAATGGGGAGGAGCTCCTCCCTTGGCCACCTTCAAGGGTGGTTGCAGGTCATCTTGTCCAAACGTGCATTTTGATAGTTGATTTGGAATGTCCAAGTGATTCTAAGACTAATGGTCGAGCCAGATTTTCCAAATTTCATGGTTTGGTCGAGCAATTTGGTCTTGATGCCTATGCGCGAGGCTTTTACTTGGAATTGGGCCAATCTGCTAATCTGCTCGAGCGTTTTGTTCGGGAAGCGAGATTGTCCGACTTGTTGGGCATTCCAAACATCTTGGTCGAGCCAGAATCTCCAGATGCATCCGTTGGGTCGAGCGACTTGGTTTGGGTGCCAATGCGCGCCGGGCCTTTGCCTTTGCATTGAGCTAACTGCCAATCTGCTCGAGCATTTGCCTTGGAGTCTCGACAACTTCCACCTTATTTTCCATTTGGAACATTTCGGTCGAGGTGGAATTGTCAGATGAGGTGGTTTGCTCGAGCGACTTGAATTGAGTGCTTGGTTAGCTCGGCGGAGAGCCTGGAACTGCCTCAACCGGTCGGGTGGTTTCTGCGGCATTTTCTCACCCGGTCGGTTGAGTCTTCAATGCAAATTCCTCTTTGACTTGATTTGTTTGGAGTGATTCCATGTCAGGATCCTTGAGATTTCTTCAGTCAGCGTCTGATCTTGACCTTGGAATAACTCTAAACATCTTTTCAGCGTAAAATCCTCTCCTTAGCGTGTTTTCTCTCTAAGCGCCAAAATACCCTGTAGAAATATATCGGTACTAACAAGCAAAAGTTAAATAGACCAACAGTCTAATTAAGGGGGTTTTACGGTGTTTATGATTCGTATAATTTGGGTCCATCACCCTTCGTCAAGTGATCGGCTAAATTCTGCTATGACTTTACAAAATCCACAGATATCACCCCATGCGTAATGAGCTCTGTTATTGCACTATGTCTAACACCCAAGTGCCTAGACTTCCCATTGTATACATGGCTATATACTTTAGCCAATGTTGCAGCGCTATTGATCAGTCAATATTTTGACTGATTATTCACTACATTCGATGAAGGATAACACTCGTTCTCCGGGCAAATTGTCTCTATTTGATGTCTTTCTCTAGTGTTTCAGGTTAAATAGACATATCTTCGCTCCTTGAGCTAAAATGTTGAAAGAACGAAAAAAGATCAACGAAAACGGCCAAAAACAAGCTTTGCACCAACCAAGAGCCGTGACCACCGTGACGTCTCATCAGAGTCACGGCAGTCACGGTAGGTTTTTAACTCAGAAGGAAACAGCAATTCGCGCGACTGCCGTGACTACCGTGACCCACACCAAAGATCACGGTAGTCACGGTATGTTTTCAACTCAGTGCAAATCAACCCCGGCCGTGACTGCCGTAACCCCCACCAATGGTCACGGTAGTCACGACACCTGCGACAGAGGTTTCCTAATTTAAATTTAGGAAGTTTTCTGGGCCGTTTTGGAAATTGATCGATTGGGCTATAAAAGGGCAACGACCAGAACGAAATTGGGTGCTTAATTTGGAGAAGACCTAGCTTGGAAGAGACAGCAATTCATCGTGAGAGATTCAACGAGCCACTGCGTCTTTACGGTTTACTCGTTCCTTCTTTCTCTATACACTATTTTTGGTAAATCGCCATGAATAGCGAGTAGTCTCTTTATTCTGGGATCCTACGGATCTCGTGCTATGTAACCCTAACTCTCATGTGATCAATTAAAGTTGTTATTTATGCGATTCGAATATTCAATTTCATTGTGTGCTTAATTTTATCATTCTATGCAAGTACTTACATCAAAGGGTATGTTTGCATGCTAGAACGTATTTAGGTTAATTACCGAAAGATGGATGGGTCCTAGGTATTAATCGGATTACATGAAATTGGTATTAGGTCATGTTTACATGATTTAATAGGAAAACCTTTAGTTTAATAAATTGAGATCGTTGATAATCCGTGGATGGGCGGCGTTCAACGATTGAGATTAATCTAGACAATGATCCATGGATGGGCGGCTTGTCTAGTGTTATTTCGGTTTGATTCCATATTCGATAGCATGAATAATTTACGTGACATGATTGCATGATTAGTGGGGTTGGCACGGGTGAAGTATGGATTCTGGAATTCTTTCTCTGATAAAAACACAACCTTTATTTTCTGTTATTTAATTATTGCAATTTTCATCACAAACAAAACCTCTTTTAATCGGAATAGCTAAATAGGTCACTTGTTAGCTAGTATTCACACGCGTCTGTTCCTTGGATCGACCCTTGGCTTACCAAGGTTTATAAATTTTGTTTGACTACGATTTGACCCCTAAAACTCATAATTTGACAACTATAAAGGGTTAAAAATACGCCTGTCAAAATGGCGCCGTTGCCGGGGAGCAGCGTTTAGTGTGATATTAGATTTAACGTGTGTAGTTTAGACTATTCCACCTTATTCGTTATCTGATTTTTCTGCCTTAATTTCTTCACTCACGGTGATTCTTGGCTCTTGCAGGTATTTGCTATTTCATGCCAAGAAAAACACCCCGAAAGAAGAAGCAGATTCAGATTTCAGACGAGGACACACTGGACCAGCGAAGAAATATTCGCAGGGTCCAGAACGAGGCTCGACAGCTACGAGCACTGAACCGAAATTTCGCAGCAATGGCTATGAATCAAAACAACCCAGCCTTGCTGAATGGAGTGGTCGAAGACGACCAGCAGCGCCAGATGCAGCCACCTGTGCGCATGACACTTGGAGACTACACTGCTCCACTTGTCACGGGCTTTCAGTCCGCCATTGCACCACCGGGCATCGCCAACAATACCTGGGAACTCAAAACAGGTCTCATTCAAATGGTGCAGAATAATCAGTTTTCGGGGAGAATGAATGAGGACCTTCACCAACATCTAAAGCGTTTTATCCAGATGTGCAACACAGTGAAGACGAATGGGGTGCCTCCAGAATCTTACTACCTCAGGTTGTTCCCGTTTTCTTTATCTGATAAGGCCAGTAGATAGCTGGACAGCCATGCTGAGGGTACTTTCACTACCTAGGATAAGTTAGCCGAAGCTTTCCTCCAACAGTACTTCCCACCATCAAAGACAGCTCATTTCAGGAACAAGATTATCTCATTCCGTTCTATTGATGGTGAGACTTTGTACGACGCTTGGAAAAGATACAAGCAGCTGATGAGATTGTGCCCCCATCACAACCTAGAGCTGTGGCAGATCATGGACACCTTCTACCAAGGAATCGACCAGGGAATGCGCACTTTGATCAATCAAACTGCTGGTGGAGGACTTACTGGAGTTCCTCTAGACGAGACTGACAGATGCCACTGCACTGTCGTTAAGGTGCAGTGTTCTCTGTACAAATAAATTTATATTCCGCTACTCGCGACTACACTACTGGGTAGCAAGTGGTAAGTAGGGGTCGAACCCAAAGGAATTAGGGGGATACGTTGTTCTTTAAGTTGGACGATTTTGGGATTGATTGGTTGGTTTTAAAGCTACCAGCTAAGTGATTGATTGGTTGATTGGTTGGTTTTAGTACTGGAAAGTAACTGATAACTATTATAATTAAAAGAACGTGTTCGGTTTCAGGGGCCTTGTATTATATCCGGTTTATCATTGACCCTTAGTGAATCTTCTAAGTATTCAAACGTGCATCAAGGTCATTCCAAGCACTCGATTTGCCACACTGTCTAGTCTTTTGCAAAAGTGTTCGATAGTGTATCAAGGCCATTCCAAGCACTCGATTTGCACACACCGTCTAGACTTTTGCAGAAAACGTAAAGCCCTTGTTCTATTTAGACTAATACCCCATTCCAAGGTATACTAGCCTGTGTGCATCCATTTGATCAGTCATTCCCGAGCAATCAAATGGTGTTTTAGAGAGGTCAAACTCCTTAGATAAGCTTTGCCATTCCAAGCATCCACTTATCCGAGTATGTTTACGAACTTCCACGGAAGAGCTTTGCCATTCCAAGCATCCACTCAACCTTGGAAGTTCTGGCCTAATATATGGCACATAGAACAAGTTTTGAATACAGAGAATAAATACTAAAATAGTCTAAAACATTTTATAATACAAGTCCACCCCTTCTACCGAACGACTAGTTTAGCTACTATTTATCGCGCTAAACATTATAACTAAGGAATTGGAAATTAAAGACAGTAATAAATATTAGAATACCTACTACCGTTGAAGCGCCAAGGGAGCAATCTTTATTTCCAAAGCCAAACTTACAAAATCTAGAGAGATAAGTGATTTTTGGATGAGAATGGGATGATACAAATGAGGAGGAGGAGGGGTGTATTTATAGCAAAAGGGGAGGAGAATGGAGGGTGGAGATGGTTGCACATGTCTTTCATCCAAGGGAGGAGGAGGAGGAGCAAGGAGGAGCTGCCACATGGGGGAGGAGAAAAGCCTCCGGTCACCTAGAGTGGAGGAGCCGCCGGTTGCAGGTGGTGGAATGGGGAGGAGCTCCTCCCTTGGCCACCTCCAAGCATGGTGGCCGGTCATCTTGGTCCATGCTTGCATTTGATAGTTGATTTGGAATGGCCAAGTGATTCTAAGACTAATGGTCGAGTCAGAATTTCCAAATTCCATGTTTTGGTCGAGCAACTTGGTTTTGGTGCCTATGCGCGCGGCCTTTACTATGGAATTGGTCCAACTGCCAATCTGCTCGAGCGTTTTGTCTGGGAAGCGAGATTGTCCAACTTGTTGGGCATTCCAAACATCTTGGTCGAGCCAGATTTGCAAGATTCGTCGGTTGGATCGAGCAATTCGGTCATGGTGCCTAGTGTACGCGGAGTCTTTGCTTGGCATTGGGCCAACTCTCAATTGGCTCGGGCATTCTCCTTGGTTTTCCGACATTAGCCACTTTATTTTCCATTTCAAACACTTTGGTCGAGGCGGAATTGTTAGATGATGTGGTTTGCTCGAGCAACTTGAATCGAGTGTTTGGTCAGCTCGGCAAAGGGCCTGGATCTGCTTCATCCGGTCGGGTGGTTTCTGCGGCATTTTCTCACCCGGTCGGTTGAGTCTTCAATGCAAATTCCTCTTCGGTTTGATTTGTTTGGAGTGATTCCATGTCAGGATCCTTGAGATTTCTTCAGTCTGCGTCTGATCTTGACCTTGGAATAACTCTTAATATCTTTTCAGCGTAAACTCCTCTCCTTAGCGTGTTTTCTCTCTAAGCGCCATAATACCCTGTAGAAATATATCGGAACTAACAAGCAAAAGTTAAATAGACAAAGTGTCTAATTAAGGGGGTTTTACGGTGTTTATGATTCGTATAATTTGGGTCCATCATATCACCCCACACTTTTAGTTGTTCGTCCCGAACAATGCTATTAAAGGGCGGCATTCTAAGTTGGCTTTGGAATATGAAAATTAGACTGTGGGACTCGATTTATCCTAGTTCATGCATTACTTACTTATTACCAAATTGAACTGTGTAAATAAATAGAAGTAACTTAATACTTGTACCTTCGTGCTGAGATGCAATTCATATTGGATGTTTCGGGAGATAGCCCTTTTTTTTGGTTCCTGGACTGCAACTTCGGGATCGTCTCGCACTATATGGTTTCCTTGTAGCTTTCTCTAGCACGTGATTTGGTTCGGGTTTGACTGGTTTGAGTACTTTGATTTTTTTCTTTTGGCGAGGGACTGCTTTTGTAGTGAATCGGCCTTTGGCCTTTGATTTGACTCTTTGAGTACTTCACTTTTTTTTTGTTCGGTTAAAACCTTCACAATTTTGGGCCTTTGGCCTCTTGATTTGCTTCTTCGAGCTTTTCGCCTTTTTGTGGCTTTTGTGGTCCATTTTCTCAAGCCTTTTTTGGGAGGTCCAATCATCGCCCGCAAGCCTATGGAAATACCTCCCCGCTCCTCTCATCGTTGTTGTTTCGCGCGGGTCAAGATGAGGGTCGCTCATCTATTTTCTCGGCTACTTTAACTAGAGAGAGGACGGTCTGATTCCCGTCCTCGCCTTTTCTTTTCTTTTTGCATAAACACTGCATGGCGGAGATGACTTCAATCTTCACTGAAACCCGAAGTGTAGCCTCCACTGACTTCGAAAACCATATAGTTTGATAAGATCCTTCGATTGCCTGCCAAGCCTTTCTAGGGCAGTTTATGTCAACTCCACATCTCTAGTTAATCTCAGCACAAAGGACAAATGAAAAGTTACGTCCTAAGTTTGTAGACAGTTGAATTTTCACAAGGTAAATGCATGAATTTCGGTCTATCTTTTTCACATTCTTAAGTTCATATTTTCAAAAAGATACTATTACTATAAAAAACAGCAAGCATGTTATTTATATACAACTGTGGTTCTGACCCCACACTTTTGAACGAAGGCGTGCCTTAGTTCAAAAGTCATGCAAGCTAATATATATATGTGAGAATGACTAAGACAGAAAATTAAATGACAGAATTTAAATGACAGAAAGTAAGATAGTGTCGGGTTACCTCCCGACCAGTGCACTTGTTTAACGTCGTTGGCTCGACGATACCTCGTTGTGGATTACTGGTTTGGGTCCCATGGGTGGCTCAGGTCAAATTTTGCCACCGTTCCTGTGTTGCTTCTTGCCTTGCCTTTTCCCGATTTCTTGCGAGATGATGTGCTTGGGTCAGGACTCGTTTGTTTTGGGATCTTTTCTTTCCAATACCCCGGAGGGTGTGAGGGACCTTTCACTACTAGCCCTTTGCAGTTTTTGTATTTGGGACTGTCTAGTCCAGCTACGGTGTAACACTGCTCCATCGAGGAGTCAATCTGCAGAGGCCCTTTTCCCATCCTCTTTTCCGCCTCTTCATGGATCATATAGTTTTCAGCGATTTGTCTATTGATCGAAGGGAAAAGTCGGGAAGCTTGCCTCTTGAGGCTTGGTTCTGCCTCGTTATGGTCGTCAGTGAGGAACTGGTCGTAGATAGTCTCGGCTGCCCGGGTAATGATAGTCGGGTATGATATGGGCAGTTCGTCAGTGGTGTTCTGGACTCCAACCTTGTTGCTTCCGGTGCTTTCCATATCTGATTCTTCTGATGGTTCAGGAGTCTCTTCTGACGGCTCGGTAGTTTCTTCTTTGTCTGCCTCAGGGTCAGCTTCATTTATCTGCATTTCCTCATCAGTTTGGGGTACTCGTCTTGTGGCAGCGGCTAGGCCAATTATGAGGTACCACATGTCTGCAATGGTGAAGTTTCTGGCTGATCTTCTCATTGCTTCGTTAACTCTTCCCAGCTCTTCGGACCTCATTCCACGAAGAAATTTTTGGAGAAGAACCTTCTTCGTGAATCCATGGTGCGGGTAGCTTGAGACGATGGCATCATAGTTCGTGTAATATTCGTCCAAGGTCTCATCCCGGGATTGTTGAAGGCACATGATTCTCTCACGGGTTTCTTGGCGTAAGGATGGTGGGGAGAATTCCTTCAGGAATGGAACGCAGAGATCTACGTAACGTTCTGCACTACAAGCGGTGGATGTGTAGTACCAGATCGTTGCGAAATCAGTTAGAGAGAATTTGAAGCATTTAAGCTTAAATTCCTCTAACATTTCGTTAGCAGGTTTAATGTGGTAGCAGACGTGGTGGAAGTTTCCGCAGTGTTGTACTGGGTCTTCTCCATCCGTACCTCCGAACAGTGGCAGATATCGCGTTGTCCATGCATATGAAGGGGGTTGTGTCATGAGGACATATGGGGGGAAGAACAACTAATCCGATGGCTAATTCCCCGGCAACGGCGCCAATTTGACAGATGCCACTGCACTGTCGTTAAGGTGCAGTGTTCTCTGTACAAATAAATTTATATTCCGCTACTCGCGACTACACTACTGGGTAGCAAGTGGTAAGTAGGGGTCGAACCCAAAGGAATTAGGGGGATAAGTTGTTCTTTAAGTTGGACGATTTTGGGATTGATTGGTTGGTTTTAAAGCTACCAGCTAAGTGATTGATTGGTTGATTGGTTGGTTTTAGTACTGGAAAGTAACTGATAACTATTATAATTAAAAGAACGTGTTCGGTTTCAGGGGCCTTGTATTATATCCTGTTTATCATTGACCCTTAGTGAATCTTCTAAGTATTCAAACGTGCATCAAGGCCATTCCAAGCACTCGATTTGCCACACTGTCTAGTCTTTTGCAAAAGTGTTCGATAGTGTATCAAGGCCATTCCAAGCACTCGATTTGCACACACCGTCTAGACTTTTGCAGAAAACGTAAAGCCCTTGTTCTATTTAGACTAATACCCCATTCCAAGGTATACTAGCCTGTGTGCATCCATTTGATCAGTCATTCCCGAGCAATCAAATGGTGTTTTAGAGACGTCAAACTCCTCAGATAAGCTTTGCCATTCCAAGCATCCACTTATCCGAGTATGTTTACGAACTTCCACGGAAGAGCTTTGCCATTCCAAGCATCCACTCAACCTTGGAAGTTCTGGCCTAATATATGGCACATAGAACAAGTTTTGAATACAGAGAATAAATACTAAAATAGTCTAAAACATTTTATAATACAAGTCCACCCCTTCTACCGAACGACTAGTTTAGCTACTATTTATCGCGCTAAACATTATAACTAAGGAATTGGAAATTAAAGACAGTAATAAATATTAGAATACTTACTACCGTTGAAGCGCCAAGGGAGCAATCTTTATTTACAAAGCCAAACTTACAAAATCTAGAGAGATAAGTGATTTTTGGATGAGAATGGGATGATACAAATGAGGAGGAGGAGGGGTGTATTTATAGCAAAAGGGGAGGAGAATGGAGGGTGGAGATGGTTGCACATGTCTTTCATCCAAGGGAGGAGGAGGAGGAGCAAGGAGGAGCTGCCACATGGGGGAGGAGAAAAGCCGCCGGTCACCTAGAGTGGAGGAGCCGCCGGTTGCAGGTGGTGGAATGGGGAGGAGCTCCTCCCTTGGCCACCTCCAAGCATGGTGGCCGGTCATCTTGGTCCATGCTTGCATTTGATAGTTGATTTGGAATGGCCAAGTGATTCGAAGACTAATGGTCGAGTCAGAATTTCCAAATTTCATGTTTTGGTCGAGCAACTTGGTTTTGGTGCCTATGCGCGCGGCCTTTACTATGGAATTGGGCCAACTGCCAATCTGCTCGAGCGTTTTGTCTGGGAAGCGAGATTGTCCGACTTGTTGGGCATTCCAAATATCTTGGTCGAGCCATATTTGCAAGATTCGTCGGTTGGCTCGAGCAATTCGGTCATGGTGCCTAGGGTACGCGGAGTCTTTGCTTGGCATTGGGCCAACTCTCAATTGGCTCGGGCATTCTCCTTGGTTTTCCGACATTGTCCACTTTATTTTCTATTTTAAACACTTTGGTCGAGGCGGGATTCTTAGATGAGGTGGTTTGCTCGAGCAACTTGAATCGAGTGTTTGGTCAGCTCGGCAAAGGGCCTGGATCTGCTTCATCCGGTCGGGTGGTTTCTGCGGCATTTTCTCACCCGGTCGGTTGAGTCTTCAATGCAAATTCCTCTTCGGTTTGATTTGTTTGGAGTGATTCCATGTCAGGATCCTTGAGATTTCTTCAGTCTGCGTCTGATCTTGACCTTGGAATAACTCTTAATATCTTTTCAGCGTAAACTCCTCTCCTTAGCGTGTTTTCTCTCTAAGCGCCATAATACCCTGTAGAAATATATCGGAACTAACAAGCAAAAGTTAAATAGACAAAGTGTCTAATTAAGGGGGTTTTACGGTGTTTATGATTCGTATAATTTGGGTCCATCAGAGACCTATGCAATTGTGGAAAAGGCAGCTCAAGACTACCACCTCTGGACCAGCGATCGAGGGAATCCTAAGGACAGAAAGGGCATGCAAGATCTCTGCAACGCCGATGGCACTAACGACATCACTGAGTTGACCAATACAGTAAAGATGCTCGCAACCGAAATAAAAAATCTGAAGACGGCCGCCTCTATGAAAACATCTGATGTTGCCAATATTGGTGTCTATTGTCAGGTTTGTGGCTCTCCTTCTCATTTTGCAGATGGCTGTCCGGTAATGGGACAAGATGATAACGGTGGAAACCAGGAGGATGCAAATTATGTTGGGCAGAATAATCAAGGGGCTGGTTTCGGGTACAGATCAGCCGCTAACAGGTGGGATAATCCAAACCGAAACCATCCTAACCTCTCATATAAACAGCAGAATCAGACACCCCCTGGCCTCCCTTACAAACAGCAGCAAGGCAATGCACCGTACCAGCCACGAGGCCAATACAACAATCAGGCTCAGCAAACGCAGAATAACACTGCCTACCAGTCGAGGCCTCAGTACAATAACCAATACCAAGGGCAGCAAAATCAGAGTTCAAAAAGCTATACATATCAGCCGCAGCAACCCAAGCAACAGGAATATGGCAGCTCATCTAGCATGGAGGCCATGATGGCTAGTTTTATGGCTGAGCAAGATAAGCGAGTGAAAGGGCTCGAGAAGACGATCGAGCAGCTGGTCATTCAGAACAGGGTGCTAGAAAATCAGGTTGCTCAACAAGCAGACTCAGCTACTAGAGAACAAGGGAAACTCCCATCAAAACCAGATCACAACCCTAGGGAATCGGTCAATGCTATCACACTCCGAGGTGGAAAACAACTTGAGATGCTCCCAGCCCAGAGCACCCGACCTCGAGCTACGCTTTCAGCACCTAATCCTACACCTCTGGATGAGGAGACGTCAAAAGAAGCTGAAACCCGAGCCGAAAATTCTTCTCCAACAGTTGAGCCGACCCCCTATATGCCACTAGTCCCATTCCCTCAGCGACTCAAGGGTGCAAGAAGAGATAAAGAGTTCATGCAATTCGTAGATAAAATTCGAACTCTCTACATCACAATGCCCTTCACCGATGCAATCACCCAGATCCCCACCTATGCGAAATTCATGAAGGAAATTTTAACTGGGAAACGGAAGATGGACGGAACCGAGACAGTGGCTCTGAGCGAGGAGTGCAACGCTGCCATGCACCAGCCCTTGCCGCCTAAGCTTAAGGATTCAGAGAGTTTTTCTATCCCTTGTGATATTGGCGGTCTTACTATTCGTCGTGCTTTGTGTGACTTGGGTGCTAGTGTGTCTATCATGCCCTATTCTTTGTATTCTAAACTGAATTTGGGTGATCTCTGTCCTACTAACATCTCTATTCGCCTTGCGGATCGTTCTTGTAGACTCCCGAAAGGGATTCTGAAAGACGTACCTATTAAGGTGAAGAATATTTACATACCTGCTGATTTTATTGTGCTTGAGATTTCAGAGGACATAGACATTCCAATTATCCTTGTTAGACCTTTCCTTTATACGGCTAAAGTTGTTATTGATATGGATAGAGGGTCTATTGCTTTGCGAGTGGGCAGTGAGCGAGTCGTCTTTTATTTGCCTGACATGTGCAAGACTCCTAGTCTTTTAGCTGACTGCGATGTTTTAGACTCCGCTGATGTCGATCAGCCTATTTCACTGACTTCTATTGAGTCTTACAGAGTTATGCCAGGATGCCCAATACCGATGGATATATGTGCAGTGAGCATAGAGGGAGCAGCTGCAGCTGAAGCCAAACCGACCACCAATTCAGGTAAGGAACCTTGCAAGGTAGAGCTGAAACCTCTACCTGCAAGTCTCAGGTATGAATTTCTGGGCCCTAACTCAACCTACCCGGTGATTGTAAATGCATCTTTGACTGATATAGAGACCCAGAAATTGCTAGACGTCCTACGCAAGCATAGGCCAGCCCTAGGTTATTCGATAGACGATCTCAAGGGAATTAGCCTAGATTTGTGCATGCATAGAATCAACCTAGAGGGCGATGCTAAGCCCAGTAGAGATGCTTTGAGACGTCTAAATCCTAAACTGAATGACGTGGTCAAGAAAGAAATTCTCAAATTGTTGGATGCTGGTATTATCTATTCTGTTGCTGATAGTAAGTGGGTTAGTCCTGTGCACGTAGTCCCTAAGAAGGGAGGTTTAACTGTTGTACGAAATGAGCATAATGAATTAATTCCTACTCGTACTGTAACTGGCTGGCGTATGTGCATTGACTACAGGAAATTGAATAAGGCTACTTTTAAGGATCATTTTCCTTTGCCTTTTATTGATCAGATGTTAGAGCGCCTTGTGAAGCACAAGTTTTTCTGCTACCTCGACGGTTATAGTGGATTCTTTCAGATCCCTATACACCCCGAGGACCAGGAGAAGACCACTTTTACTTGCCCCTTTGGCACATTCGCTTATAGACGCATGCCCTTCGGGCTTTGTAATGCACCAGCCACGTTTCAGCGTTACATAATGGCTATCTTTTCTGAATTTTTAGAACACACCATGGAAGTATTCATGGATGATTTTTCGGTGTATGGCTCTTCGTTCGATGCATGTGTCTCTAACCTCACTAATGTTCTCCGTAGGTGCGTTGACACTAACCTGGTTTTGAACTGGGAGAAGTGTCACTTTATGGTGCAGGAAGGAATTGTACTGGGGCACATGGTCTCTCACCGTGGCATCGAGGTCGATCGCGCGAAGGTGGAGGTGATTGAGAAGCTGCCCCCTCCAAAAGATGTGAAAGGGATTAGGAGTTTTCTCGGGCACGCTGGATTTTATAGGCGCTTTATAAAGGATTTCTCGAAGATTGCCAAGCCACTCACTGATCTTCTTTGTCAGGAAGCTGAGTTTAAATTCAATGATTCATGTTTTAATGCCTTCTATCATTTAAAAACTGCTCTTAGTTCTGCTCCAGTAGTGCAGCCTCCCGATTGGGAGTTGCCATTTGAACTAATGTGCGATGCAAGTGATTTTATAGTAGGAGCAGTTCTGGGGCAGCGCATCGACAAGAAGCTTCACGTGGTCTACTACGCCAGCAAGGTCCTCGCGGGAGCAGCAGCCAACTACACTAGACTGAGAAAGAGATGATGGACATTGTCTACGCCTTTGAGAAATTCAGGCAGTATCTAATAGGTTCGAAGACCATAGTGTACACAGAATATGCTGCGATCAAATACCTGCTGTCCAAGAAGGATTCGAAACCTCGTCTTATCCGATGGGTCCTCCTCCTCCAAGAATTTGACATTGACATTAGAGACAAGAAGGGAGCAGAAAATCTGGTTGCAGATCACTTGTCACGCCTCGAGCTAGGAGAGCTCGACCGCGAAGAGGACAAGCTCCCAATGACTGACTCATTAGCAGGAGAACAGCTTATGCGCATTGATGTGGATAACGTCCCATGGTACGCAGATTTTGTCAATTTCTTGGCCTGTGGAATTCTCCCTCCCGACCTCTCGCACAACCAGAAGAGGAAGTTTCTTTCCGACGTGAAAAGGTACTTCTGGGATGACCCTTTCTTATATAGATTATGTGCTGACGGTCTCTACCGGACTTGTGTCGACGAGGACCAGATCAAATGGATTCTGGAGTGCTGCCACTCATCACAATACGGTGGGCACGGAGCTAGTTCGAAAACAGCTACTAAGGTTCTGCAGTCCGGGTTCTTTTGGCCATCTCTATTTAAGGATTCCCACGAATTCGTTAAGGCTTGTGATCAGTGCCAGAGGATTGGAAATATTTCAAAACAACAGGAGATGCCCCAGCAGAGCATTCTCGCAGTGGACCTGTTCGATGTTTGGGGGATTGATTTCATGAGACCATTCCCACCTTCTTATGGAAATCAGTACATCTTGGTAGCCGTCGACTATGTTTCCAAGTGGGTTGAAGCAGTGGCCACTCCTACTTGCGACGCCAAGGTGGTTATCAAAACGTTTCAGAAGGTAATTTTCCCTCGATTCGGAGTGCCTAGAACAGTTATCAGCGATGGAGGTTCCCACTTCAAAGAAAGAAATTTCGAGACATTGCTAAAGAAGTACGGTGTTTATCACAAGGTTGGCACTCCATATCATCCTCAGACCAGTGGGCAAGTTGAAATATCTAACAGGGAGATCAAGAGCATATTGGGGAAGACAGTCTCGAGCCACAGGAAGGATTGGGCGTCCAAGCTAGATGACGCGCTATGGGCATATAGGACTGCGTTCAAAACTCCTATTGGGATGAGTCCTTTTAGACTTGTTTATGGAAAAACCTGCCACTTGCCAGTCGAACTCGAGTACAAGGCTCTGTGGGCGATTAGAGAGCTGAACATGGATATGAGAGCAACTGGGGAAAAGAGGTTACTGCAGCTCCACGAGCTCGACGAAATCAGATTAGACTCCTATGAGAACGCTCGCATCTATAAGGAGAGGACAAAGAAATGGCATGACAAGCGAATCGTACGCAGAGAATTCAATGAAGGCGAGCGAGTTCTTCTCTACAACTCCCGCCTTAGATTATTTCCTGGAAAACTGCGTACCAAGTGGAGTGGCCCTTATACAGTGGAACGAGCATATCCTGACGGGCATGTGGAGGTCAGCGTGGAATGAGGAAAATCTATGGTGGTAAACGGGCAACGGCTTAAGCACTACCACGTACTCAAGCATCTGGCACCTCCCGAAGGCATTAACGATAACCTACTTCTCGGGGAGGGATCCTAGCTAAAGGACTCTCCGAGAATGCTTCTTATGCACTAACAGTCTGTCTAGACCCAGCTATGTCTCGCCAAGACGTTAAACTAGGCCTCTTCGGGGAGTAGCCCGCGCTGTAAGTATTTAGTTAGTTGCATTCTGCACTTTGTACATTGCATGTGACCCTTGCAGGAATCCAAGTGTGGAGTGCTTCTATTTCAGGCAGAAACCGGTTCGGGACAAAATAGGCAAATTTTGAGTTGGGCAGTCACGGCGGGTAAATCAGGCAGAGAACTTTCGAAGGGCCGTGACTACCGTAACCCCCAGGAAGGTCACGGCAGTCACGGCAGAATCGAGTATAAAGTGGGACTTAGGTCAAATTTTGATTTCAATTTCAAAAATCAAAATCTCCACACCTCTGGACCCGACGACCGACCACCAGCCGTTCCTCCACTCTCCCTGCCATCCGCCGTCTGTCCGACCGCCTGTCCCAGCCGTCCGACACCCTTCCCTGCCGTCCGCACTGCCTCCCTCGTCCACTCGCCCCAACCTCACCCGCTCCAACCCCAAAACCCTAACCTCCCAAACCCCAGTTCGATTCCCTCAGTTCAGTTCCCCTCATTTGCATATGGCTCGAGGCAGAAATCGTGCAGCAGCTGCTCCAGCACCTCAGGCCGACCAACCACCCCGCCGGGGCCCCTACCCGACCAGGAGACCTTTTTTCGGTGAGGACAGCCACAAAAGCCGGTATGAGACCATCATTCCGGCAAAGAAGGTAAAACCTACTATCGTCCCTAACCATGAGGCAATAGGTTCATTTGGATTGTTGGATAGGTGCCGTGCTTTATTTTTGGCCTCTGGCCTTGATATATTGTTTACAAATCCGGCTCCAACTTATTATCTCGTGCTAAGAGAATTTTTAGCCACCTTCTCCTGTTTGGGTGCACCTGATCAGGCCACGCATTGAGTTTTCCAGTTAGGGAATAGAAATTATACCATGACTAAGGCTGAGGTGTGTGCATTGTTTGGTTTTCCGTTGGAGGGATTTTTCGGGCAGTATTCTGACCAAGAGAGATATGAATTCTGGAAGGCCATTTCGGGTTTTGATTGTTTTTTCCTATCTAGTTGGTATTCTTCATGCATTAAGGATCACCTTTGGAAGATCGTGCACCGTCTCGTTGCGATGAGTTTATTTCCGCGGGGGGAGGGAGCCACAACCGTTGGCAACCCCGAATTGGATGTTATGATCTCTATGCATCGCCACACACCAGTTGACTTCTTCCAGATTCTGACAGGACAGATGGTATTTTGGGGCTCGGTCGTTGATAGGAACATCGCCTTGGGCGGTGGTCTTTTTGTCACCATTCTCGCCACGTCACTTGGTTGGGATCTCAGTCGGCTCCCAAAGCCAATGAAATCAGAGCTGAATTTTAAGAAGATGATCGAAATCAAAATGATAAACCGAGACCACCAGTGGCAGCACCGCAGCGAGCTCCCCAGTGGGAAGAAGGGGCGGAAAGTTGAGCGCAGACAGAGGGCACTCAGGCAAGTTCAGGAGGATCAGCCTCTGCCTGAGGACGTTACCATGGACGAGGGACAGGAGCCTCAAGTGGCTGCCCCTACTGAGATGAATCAGCCACCTCCCGCCCCAGCAGCTCCACCGCAGCCACCTGCTGTTGACCAGTCCCAGCTGCCACTCGGGGAGCGTCTCACACGTTTAGAGGCCTCTCATGATCAGATCATCGCCTCCCAGCATGAGTTTCAGGAGGAGCTGAGGGCGATGATGACTTATCAGCGCCAGATTTTAGCTAGCCTTGCTCCAATTATTGCCACGCAGAACAGGCTTTCAGTCTCCCACAATCAGCTCAGGGACGATTTCTCGGACTTCAGATATCAGGCCAGCAGGGCACAGCAGTGGTCACAGGACGCCCGAACTTCTTTCTATAGGCAGCAGGGTTTCACAGACTATCCGCCTCCGCCGTCCTTGATGTCTTCTGCCCCTGGTCCATTCGAGACTGATTTTACCATGGCAGCCGACCTCAGTCGTTCGCCCAGTGTGCCTCCCGCTCGCACTGACACCGGGGCTGGCCCCTCTCACATAATAGGCTCTGCAGGCTGCACAGATTCAGAAGGCAGTGATTCCGACGATGATGCTTCTCATGATTCAGAAGGCAGCCTCGCCTTTTGATTCATTTTGTCGGATGTTGCTCATGACCTTCACTTTTTCTGCTTTTTCTTTATGCCTTAATTTTTCAGTCTACTTGATACTTGATGTTTGAGATACATTTTGTATGTGATCTGCGTTTTGCTCACATCGTTTATCACATCTATTCAGCACTTCTTTCGTTTACGTACCCTCTATTATCGATGCTTATTTTTACCTCATGCAGCTTTATGTGTCTATCTTTTTACCTGCCAGCTCATGAGCTACATTTCACTCCCCGGGCATCGCTTAATCTCCATGGATATCACACCATCACACACGAGTGAAGTTCCTATGCCCCTTTTCTTATATTTCTTATTTTCCTTCGCTTAGGGACTAAGCTCATTTTTAAGTGTGGAGTGGGTAGCGCATAGTCACACGCATTGCATATCATTCACTCTTGCATATGCTCAGCAGTCTATGTATTGCGATTGAAATCCTCGTTTTCTACGATACTCTTTGATTGATTGTCATTCTTTTGGATTCGAAGTCTAGGACTTGAAATAGTTTTATTCGTGTGTGTATTCTGTCGTGTCAGTATCATTGCTAGCCTTTGCCTATCACATGTTTTACGTATTTCTTAAAGCATGTTTGAGACTTGAATTTAGTAGGCACCGGTACAAAATGTCAAAAACTTAAATTGCATTTTTTTTCTAGGTGACTTTAGTACTAGTATGTGTTTCTGTATACTCGTCGTGATTTGCATGCACACTCCCCTTTATTCATACACTATGTCAAGCTTTAAGTGTGGAGTTAGACAATTGACCTTCAAGTTTTCCCCTCAAAAACAAAGTTCTTAATTTTGGAAAGTGGGTGAAACATTGGCCCAAAGAATAGTTGTTTTTGAAAGAAAACCAGTTAGAAAAAAAAACATGCATTTGTTGATTCTGCAAGAGCAGAAAAATACCTAGGACCTGGTGAGAAAAGTCACCCCTGGTATATGGAAAACACTCTTGAAACAATTTCTACCCCCTTCTGCTTGATATAGTGTAATTCCATCTTCTCATTGCGTGCAAATCATAACTTGTCTTGCGAGTTCATGTACTAGAAACTAAGGGACGATCCTCGTGCTTGCACTGAAATTTTAATGCAATTTTCGTACTATTTTTCAGAAAATTCTTAAGCCGAGCTCCTCTTCTCTTACGGGTCATTGCCTAGTCCTTGGCACTTGAGAATGAGCTTTGCGCCAAGAGCCCGTGGACTATCCCTAGATAGCATAGGTGAATGGCGAGCATGTTTTGTGTAACTAGTCATGTTCTTACTGCATTGTTATGGAGCTATTTAGAGCATGTGATTAGTCGCTTGCTAGCCGTGTGTACTGACCGTTTGAATGCATGACTCGTTTAATCTATGATTGTCTGACAACTTTGATGAAAATGTTTGACTTGAAGTCGAGGTAACACAATGAATCCGAGGTATGACATGACTTTACTGCGACTCGTTGAGGATAACACTACATTCGATGAAGGATAACACTCGTTCTCCGGGCAAATTGTCTCTATTTGATGTCTTTCTCTAGTGTTTCAGGTTAAATTGACATATCTTCGCTCCTTGAGCTAAAATGTCGAAAGAACAAAAAAAGATCAACGAAAACGGCCAAAAACAAGCTTTGCACCAACCAAGAGCCGTGACCACCGTGACGTCTCATCAGAGTCACGGCAGTCACGGTAGGTTTTTAACTCAGAAGGAAACAGCAATTCGCGTGACTGCCGTGACTACCGTGACCCACACCAAAGATCACGGTAGTCACGGTATGTTTTCAACTCAGTGCAAATCAACCCCGGCCGTGACTGCCGTAACCCCCACCAATGGTCACGGTAGTCACGGCACCTGCGACAGAGGTTTCCTAATTTAAATTTTGGATGTTTTCTGGGCCGTTTTGGAAATTGATCGATTGGGCTATAAAAGGGCAACGACCAGAACGAAATTGGGTGCTTAATTTGGAGAAGACCTAGCTTGGAAGAGACAGCAATTCATCGTGAGAGATTCAACGAGCCACCGCGTCTTTACGGTTTACTCGTTCCTTCTTTCTCTATACGCTATTTTTGGTAAATCGCCATGAATAGCGAGTAGTCTCTTTATTCTGGGATCCTACGGATCCCGTGCTATGTAACCCTAACTCTCATGTGATCAATTAAAGTTGTTATTTATGCGATTCGAATATTCAATTTCACTGTGTGCTTAATTTTATCGCTCTATGCAAGTACTTACATCAAAGGGTATGTTTGCATGCTAGAACGTATTTAGGTTAATTACCGAAAGATGGATGGGTCCAAGGTATTAATCGGATTACATGAAATTGATATTAGGTCATGTGTACATGATTTAATATGAAAACCTTTAGTTTAATAAATCGAGATCGTTGATAATCCGTGAATGGGCGGCGTTCAACGATTGAGATTAATCTAGACAATGATCCGTGGATGGGCGGCTTGTCTAGTGTTATTTCGGTTTGATTCCATATTCGATAGCATGAATAATTTACGTGACATGATTGCATGATTAGTGGGGTTGGCACGGGTGAAGTATGAATTCTGGAATTCTTTCTCTGATAAAAACACAACCTTTATTTTCTGTTATTTAATTATTGCAATTTTCATCACAAACAAAACCTCTTTTAATCGGAATAGCTAAATAGGTCACTTGTTAGCTAGTATTCACACGCGTCTGTTCCTTGGATCGACCCTTGGCTTACCAAGGTTTATAAATTTTGTTTGACTACGATTTGACCCCTAAAACTCATAATTTGACAACTATAAAGGGTTAAAAATACGCTTGTCAATCACAATGAATCGATATGGGTGATATCGGTCTCTCCCACAATGGAATTTCATGTATCATGTTCTTTAACCATTCCGCTTCTTTCGAAGCTGCGGCTAGAGCAACAAATTTAGATTCCATTGTTGAACTACTGATGCAAGTTTATGTCTTCGAAGCCCATGAGATCGCACCTCCCAATGTAGAAACACCCATCCACTTGTAGAAGAATGATCCTCTTCGTTCGAGATCCAACTTGCATCTGAATATTCTTCAATGACCGAAGGGAATTCCGAATATACAAGACCTAGGTTCATCGTTCCCTTAAGATACTGTAGTACCCTATGAACCGCTTGCCAGTGATCCACACTAGGATTAATTGTATATCGACTTAGCTTGCCCACCGCAAAAGCTATGTCTGGTCTTGTACTTGTCATCGCATACAAACTTCCAATGACCCTTGAATATTCAAGTTGTGACACGGGGTCTCCCTTATTAGGAAGAGGTGTTTGGAGGAATCAAAAGGAGTAACCACCGGATGACAGTTCAAGTACTTGTACTTCTTTAACACTTTCTCAATATAATGAGATTGCGTCAAAGCTAGACCTCCTTCTACTCTTTCTATTCTTATTCCAAGAATGACTTCCGCCTCCCCCATGTCCTTCATGGAAAATTTAGACGATAAGAAATCCTTTGTCTGATTTATGTACTCTAGGTTAGTGCCAAAAATCAACATATCATCTACATATAGACAAATGATAACTCCATTTCCAAAGTTGTCAAATTTGCTATATACACATTTATCCGATTGATTTAATACAAATCCATTGGAGAGCACCACCTCATCAAACTTTTGATGCCATTGCATAGGTGCTTGTTTAAGTCCATATAGTGACTTAACAAGCTTGCATACCTTATGCTCTTGTCCCGTTACAACGAAACCTTCCGGTTGCTTCATGTATATCTCTTCCTCTAAATCACCGTTTAGGAAAGCAGTCTTTACATCCATTTGATGTACTAGCAACTTATGTATAGATGTTAAGGCAATCAACAATCGGTTTGTTGAAATCCTTGCAACCGGTGCATAGGTATCAAAGTAGTCCATACCGTATTTCTGTCTAAAGCCTTGGATTACCAATCTTGCTTTAAATTTATCAGTAGTACCATCCACTTTCATCTTCTTTCTGAAGATCCATTTATTTCCCAATGGTTTATGTCCTGGTGGTAAATCTACAAAAATCCAAGTGTTATTCCCCACTATAGAGTCCATTTCATCATTAATGGCCTCTTTCCAAAATGATACATCTTGGGATTTCAAGGCTTCATCAAATGTCTTAGGATCATTTTCAATGATATGGCAATATAAATATTGCGATCCATTGTCTTCCCTAGTTCCTTCCACTAGGTACATTTGAAAATTATTACCAAATGAATTTTCTTTCCTAGCCCTTTTACTCCTTCTATTTTCTGAAATTTGGGGGTCACTTGATTCTTGAACTGTACTAGGCGCAAGAATCAAATCTTTAGGCATGTTAATTGATGAAAATCTCTTTTCATCAAATATAGCATCTCTCGATTCAATGATAGTATGAATCGATACATGCTTATTAGGTTCTATAACATAGAATCTATAAGCCAATGAGTGTTCGGCATATCCTATGAATATGCATTCAACTCCTTTTTCTCCTTAAGTTTTTAGTTTAGGTAAAGGTAGTCTCACCACTGCTCTACAGGCCCATACTCTAACATGAACCAAATTTGGCTTCTTATTGTGCCAAATTTCATAAGGAGTAAGGTTGCTTATACTATTAGGAACCCTATTCAGTAAGTAGCATGCCGTTAACATGGCTTCTCCCCAAAATCCGTCATTTAGACCCGAGTAAGAAAGCATGGCATTAACCATCTCTTTCAAAACTCTATTTTCTTCCCCGATACACCATTTTGTTGGGGTGTGTAAGGAGCTGTGGTTTCATGACTTCTACCAACACTTTGGAAATAACTTGGATTAAAGTATTCCCCACCTATATCAGTGCGCAACTTCTTAATAGAAGTTCCCTTTTGAAGTTCAACTTCACTCTTATAAATCTTAAATTTATCAAGAGCTTCATCTTTGGAATGCAACAAATAAACATAGCAAAATCTAGAACAATCATCTATGTATGTAACTACATATTTCTTGTTTCCTAGAGATGGTGATGCATGAAAATCACATAAATCGCTATGTATCAAGTCAAGTATATATATTGCTTTCTCTTTGATGGACCATAATTGTATGAATCATAAACACAGTTAAACCCACCAAATTAGACTGTTTGTCTATTTAACTTTTGCTTGTTAGTTCCGATATTTATCTACAGGGTATTTTGGAGTCTAGAGAGAATACAGGCTAAGGAGGAGTTTTAAAGCTGAAAATGAATTACGAGTCAGGACACGACCAGATTCCGACTGTACAACTTTCTTGGAACCGACTTGGAATCATTCAAATATGCTAGAACAGTCGGCGTTTGGACAAGAACGCAATGCAAAGGCACCAAGCCCGGTAAAAGCCAAACAAGGGCAATTTCAGCCGATTTGGGATTTCGACCATGTTCCAAGCAGAATTTGGCTTAGGTTCCTTCTTGAGATCATCTTAGAATGACATTTTCATTCAGAATACACTCTCCAAAATCCGAGAAGCTCCGGTCAAATTCTGGTCAAACCGATGGCTTTTGAGAAACAAATATCTTCCGATGGCTTTTGGAGTGGTGACTCACCCCGATGGCTTTTGCTCTCTTTATGCCATGTGTTGAGATCTCAAGCCACAAGCCTCCTCTTCCCTTGTGACAAGTGTATGGCTCTCCTTGCCTCCCTTAGCCTATAAATAGACATCTTCTCTTCACTTGTAAATAATCCACAATACACAATTCCAACATCCCACAATCCACAAGTTACTTATCTCTCTAGATTTTGGCACTTTTGTAAGCTTTGTTTGAAATCTATAATACTCCTGTTGGTTCTTGAGTATTCTAGTAGTCTTTGAGAATACTCCTGTTGGTTCTTGAGTATTCTCCTTTACTTACTGTCTTTCAAAAACCCTCGAGTACTTAGCTATGGTATCCACCTCTATGGATATTCGTAGCTAAACTCTTCATTCGGTTGAAGGGGTGTACTTGTATCATAAAATGTTTTAGGCTATACTCTTAGTGCCTCTTCTTTGTGTTCAAAAATTGTTCTATGTGCCATATATTAGGTTAGAACTTCCAAGGTTGAGTGGATGCTTGAAATGGCAAAACTCTTCCGTGGGGGTTCGTGAACATACTCGGGTAAGTGGATGCTTGAAATGGCAAAGCTTATCTGAGGAGTTCGACCTCTCTAAAACACCATTTGGTTTGATCGGAAATGATTGATCAAATGGATGCACATAGGCTAGTATACCTTGAAATGGGGTGCTAGTCTAAATAGAACAAGTGCTCTATGACCTTGAAATGGGCTAGACAGTGTGGCAAATCGAGCGCTTGAAATGGCCTTGATACACGTTTGAATACTTAGCAGGATCACTAAAGGTCAATGATAAACATGCTATGATACAAGGTCCCCGAAACCGAATGCTTTCCTTAGATTAAAACAATACCTGCACTTACTTCCTTAGTATAAACTGCCCTTTCAACTGCCGACGTTCCGCAAGACTTGCCGATCACGCAACAACCGCTGTAAGTCTTCTTTTTACTTTCAGTATTAACTTTTATGTCATTTACTTTTCCGCACTAAAAACCAAAACCAACCAACCAATCACTTAGCTGTTAGTAGTAAAACCTCAATCAACCAAAGAACACGCTCCCCCGCTGTACGATCCCTTAAAGAACAACTTATCCCCCTAATTCCCTTGGGTTCGACCCCTACTTACCACTTGCTACCCAGTAGTGAAGTCGCGAGTAGCGGACTTATAAATTTATTTGTACATTTGCTCTGACGACAAGCATCTGTCAAATTGGCGCCGTTGCCGGGGAATTAGTTACCTAATCGGATAAGTTCTTTGAATCGATACTCGCTCCAAAACAACCATGTCTCGCGAAGGAAGCCACCATGACTATCAGGATGATGACGAGATAAACCTGTACGATCGAAATAATGAGGCTCCACCTCCATTTATTGACGATCCGGAACAACTCATCAGAAACCAAAGAGCTCGTAATAGGGAGGCTGTTCGAAGAAACAAAGTACCACCCGAGGATCGAAATGCAGCTGGTCCAGTGCAACCCCCTATACGTCCCCCACACCCTCAACCTCGACAAATGCCTAGGCAAGAACCTGTCTTTGACAACTATTATGGGAATAACAACGACCGCGCACCTACGATGGGAGAGTTGAATGCCCCAGATTTCGAAACGCAACCATGGTGCATATACGAGGGCCCTGAACTGGAATACATTACCATCAACGCATCAGTGGCCCATAGCTTGCCCAAGTTCTCAGGAGCACAAGGGGAATCTGCGACAACTCACCTCCAACGCTTACACGGCATTTGCCAGAATCTAAAACCCAATCGAGTGAGTATAGACGACTTCAAGTTGAAGGCGTTCTATTTTTCCCTCATTGACTCGGCAAACGACTGGTTCCTTTCATTGCCTTCAGGAAGCATCAGAACATGGGTTCAGATGCAAAGGAAATTCCTGGACAAATATTACCCGGCAGGAAGGGCAATGCAAGTAAGGAGGCAATTACAAGACATCAAGCAAGGGCCCAATGAAACCATGTACGACTACCTGGAAAAGTTCAACCACCTAGAAAGAAGCTGCTGTACCCTTGGACTGCCCGAGAAACTCATCATCGAATACCTCATTGATGGATTAAGACCCTTAGACAAAATGCTCCTGGATGCCTCAGCTGGAGGATCCATGATGAATCTATCATTGAGTGGCATAAGGAACCTCATCGCCAACGTTGCTGAAAATGCCCGATTTAGAGAAGAGACAACTCGGCAGGAAGAATTTTCCCGAACAAGGAATGTGGCACAAGCTGAAACACCAATGAGCTCTATGCCAGAAGAGATAAAACAATTAAAGGAGATGATGATTCAGATCCTACGAAAACAACCAGTGCCGGTAAAACCTTGCGAGTTTTGTGGCTCTACAGACCACAAAACTGACGCATGCCCAACATTAATAGAAGAGAACCCGGCATAAATAAATATGTTAGGAGGATACCAAGAAACACAACCAGCTGTCCCTCAACTAGCCCAGTCATTCTATCAACCTCTCCACCAACAGTACAACCAGGACGCCCCGTCAGCTGGACAGTACCAAGCAAGCTCGAGCAACCAACAAGAGAGACCAAACAAATCTCTTGAGGACATGTTAAAAACGCTTGTCGGGAAACCTTTGGAGCAAGAGGAGGACAAAGACCCAAGGTTGCCCGGAGAAGAGCAAAGAGGACCAAATCAGTACCAAGCCAGCCCGAACAATCAGCAAGAACCAACCAAGTCGCTCGATAACATAATGAAGGAGCTCGCAGGAAGCATAAATCAATTGGGTACTTCGCTACACCAATATCAGGCGAAAACTGACAGGGCAATTTCAGAATTGACCAAACAAATGTCCCAGCTCGCCACTGCAATGTCAACACTCACTAATGAACCTGGCAGACTTCCTTCACAAACCATCCAAAATCCAAAGGCAAATATCAGCATGATAAGGAGGTCGAACATAAAGGCGACACTGGAAGAAGTAGCACGATCCCCAACTTACAAACAAGCACTTCACACGTAGGCATCGTCCTGATTGGAATCAAGAGGAAGACCGACCCAATAATGGCAAAACATGGGTCACGCATGCTGACAATGGACGGTATGCATTCACCGTCTGCATAACACCACCACCGATCATACACTCTGACATACCAGCATCTGGATGGGATGACAATAACAATTTAAAATGGGACTCCCCAACTAATATCTATGCTTCGAAGCAAAATATTAAGGGGTCCGATTATACAAATCCTAAGCCAAGGAATAGGCAGAATGGCCCGACAATAGAAAGAACCCTCACTTCAGATCATGAGTCACAACCGGAAAGAGATAAAGACCCAGGGGCCTTCACAGTCACCTGCGGTATTGGTGAAACCCAGATTCATAAGTGCTTAGTTGATCTTGGGGCTGCTGTCAATGCCATACCTTCCTCCTTATACTACTTATTAGGACTTGGTCCATTGAAGCCACCCAGGTCAAATATCGAGCTAGGAGATAAATCGTGCATCCGTCCGGTTGGAGTGCTGGAAGATGTAATACTCCATGTGGGAGAGCTCGTCGTTGCTGCAGACTTTTATGTAATACAAACGGGAGAGACCAGCGAAGACGACCCTCCAACAATAATATTGGGACGACCATTCCTCTACGCTACTAAAGCAAGAATCGATGTGGGCAAGGGTTCATTATCGCTTAAGTTCGGCGGCAAAATTGCAAATTTCTACATTGATAATAGCCGCACGAATACAAAGAAACCGCCAGACATTATACATATCTCAGATCGAGGTACACAGATTTTTGACCTGCCAAAGGAGACCGAAAAGGCAACAAGACCAACAGCTATGGTCAAAGGTTCCCCGCCTTCTCAGAAACAATGGAAAGAAAAAACACCAAAACCATGGAGTTCTAACCCAAGCAAGAAATCAGGAAGAGTCAAGGCAAGAAGCAACACAGGAACAGTGGCGAAATACGACCTGAGCCACCCATGGGATCCAAACCAGTGATCCAGGAATGAGGTACTGTCGAGCCAACGACGTTAAACAAAGGCACTGGTCGGGAGGTAACCCGACACCTATCTTACTTTCAGTACTTTTATTTTCTGTCATTTAGTTTTTTCTCCAATAAGTCGCTCTCACCCACTTGGCGCATAGCATGAAATGACTATTCAGGAATCGGTTATGGGTGCAACATCAAGCCAGTCAGGCCTATGCCAAGAGTTCAAAGCCCCTGCCGAAAATAACATGTTTTTCTTTTTTTTTAATATTATCTTTTTGAAAATATGAACTTGAGAATGTGAAAAAGATAGATCATAATTCATGCATTTACCTTGTGAAAATTCAACTGTTTAAAAACTTAGAATGTAACTTCTCATTTGTCCCTTTGGGCTGAGATAAACTAGGGATGTGGAGTTGATAGAAACTGCCCTAGAGGGGCTTGGCAAGCACTCAAAGGACTGAATTTCGCTATATGGTTTTCGAAGTCAGTGGAGGCTGCACTTCGGGTTTCAGAGAAGATTGAAGTCATCTCCGCCATGCAGCGTTTATGCAAAAAAAGGCGGGACGGGAATCAAACTGTCCTATCTCTAGTCCTAATAGCCGGGAAAATAAATGAGCGACCCTCATTTTGACTCGCGCAAAACGGCAAGGATGAGAGAGAGCGGGGAGGTATTTCCATATGCTTGCGGGCGATGATTGGACCTCCCAAAAAGGCTTGAGAAAATGGACTAGCAACCACAAAATAGCAGGCCACAAAAAGGCAAAAGCTCAAAGAAGCAAAAGCTCAAAGAGCTAATCAAAGGCCAAAGTCCAAAATTGTGAAGGTTTTAACCGAACAAAAGTGAAGAACTCAAAGAGTCAAATCAAAGGCCAAAGGCCGATTCACTACAAAAAAAAGCTGTCCCTCGCCAAAAAGAGATCAAAAGGCTCAACTCAGTGAAACCCGAACCGAATCACGTGCTAGAGAAAGCTACAAGGAAACCATATAGTGCAAGACGGTCCCGAGAATGCAGTCCAGGATCCTGAAAATGGCTATCTCCCGAAACATCCGAATTAATTTGCATCTCGACACGAAGGTACAAGTATCAAGTTTCTTCTATTTATTTACACGGTTTAATTTGGTAATAAGTAAGTAATGCATGAATTAGGATAAATCTAGTCCCACAGTCTAACTTTCATATTTTAAAAGCTTACTTAGATAGTGTGTGCCGCCCTTTAATAGCATTGTTCGGGACGAACAACTAAAAGTGTGGGGTGATCTGATGGACCATAATTGTATGAATCATAAACACAGTTAAACCCACCAAATTAGACTGTTTGTCTATTTAACTTTTGCTTGTTAGTTCCGATATTTATCCACAGGGTATTTTGGAGTCTAGAGAGAATACAGGCTAAGGAGGAGTTTTAAAGCTGAAAATGAATTACGAGTCAGGACACGACCAGATTCCGACTGTACAACTTTCTTGGAACCGACTTGGAATCATTCAAATATGCTAGAACAGTCGGCGTTTGGACAAGAACGCAATGCAAAGGCACCAAGCCCGGTAAAAGCCAAACAAGGGCAATTTCAGCCAATTTGGGATTTCGACCATGTTCCAAGCAGAATTTGGCTTAGGTTCCTTCTTGAGATCATCTTAGAATGACATTTTCATTCAGAATACACTCTCCAAAATCCGAGAAGCTCCGGTCAAATTCCGGTCAAACCGATGGCTTTTGAGAAACAAATATCTTCCGATGGCTTTTGGAGTGGTGACTCACCCCGATGGCTTTTGCTCTCCTTATGTCATGTGTTGAGATCTCAAGCCAGAAGCCTCCTATTCCCTTGTGACAAGTGTATGGCTCTCCTTGCCTCCCTTAGCCTATAAATAGACATCTTCTCTTCACTTGTAAATAATCCACAATACACAATTCCAACATCCCACAATCCACAAGTTACTTATCTCTCTAGATTTTGGCACTTTTGTAAGCTTTGTTTGAAATCTATAATACTCCTGTTGGTTCTTGAGTATTCTAGTAGTCTTTGAGAATACTCCTGTTGGTTCTTGAGTATTCTCCTTTACTTACTGTCTTTCAAAAACCCTCGAGTACTTAGCTATGGTATCCACCTCTATGGATATTCGTAGCTAAACTCTTCATTCGGTTGAAGGGGTGTACTTGTATCATAAAATGTTTTAGGCTATACTCTTAGTGCCTCTTCTTTGTGTTCAAAACTTGTTCTATGTGCCATATATTAGGTCAGAACTTCCAAGGTTGAGTGGATGCTTGAAATGGCAAAACTCTTCCGTGGGGGTTCGTGAACATACTCGGGTAAGTGGATGCTTGAAATGGCAAAGCTTATCTGAGGAGTTCGACCTCTCTAAAACACCATTTGGTTTGATCGGAAATGATTGATCAAATGGATGCACATAGGCTAGTATACCTTGAAATGGGGTGCTAGTCTAAATAGAACAAGTGCTCTACGACCTTGAAATGGGCTAGACAGTGTGGCAAATCGAGCGCTTGAAATGGCCTTGATACACGTTTGAATACTTAGCAGGATCACTAAAGGTCAATGATAAACATGCTATGATACAAGGTCCCCGAAACCGAATGCTTTCCTTAGATTAAAAAAATACATGCACTTACTTCCTTAGTATAAACTGCCCTTTCAACTGCTGACGTTCCGCAAGACTTGCCGATCACGCAACAACCGCTGTAAGTCTTCTTTTTACTTTCAGTATTTACTTTTATGTCATTTACTTTTCCGCACTAAAAACCAAAACCAACCAACCAATCACTTAGCTGTTAGTAGTAAAACCTCAATCAACCAAAAAACACGCTCCCCCGCTGTACGATCCCTTAAAGAACAACTTATCCCCCTAATTCCCTTGGGTTCGACCCCTACTTACCACTTGCTACCCAGTAGTGAAGTCGCGAGTAGCGGACTTATAAATTTATTTGTACATTTGCTCTGACGACAAGCATCTGTCACTCTTGTAACCTTATAAAAAGGTTGCCTAGTGATTTTAGTAAGCATACAAGTTCTACATTTGTCAATATTCATGTTGAATGAAAGAATTAAATCATGCTTCGACATATTATGCAATCTTTTGTAGTGAACATGTCCTAAACGTGCATGTCATAGTGTAGATATATCAACATGTGAATTCATAGGTTGAGTAGAGTATCCATGCTCATAATTCATGTAAAGAGAAGAAACAATTTTATTAATACTTAAGTTGAACATTCCATTACACAAGTATCCTTTACCAACAAATATACCACCCTTTGATAATACATAGTTATCGGCTTCATACACTTGCCGATAACCTTGTTTATTCAAAACAGTACCCGACACAATATTTTTTCTAATATTTGGAACAAACAGAACATTACTAAGAACAATAGTTTTTCCCGAAGAGAACTCTAACTCTACTCGGCCTAGTCCTAGGATTGGGGCGGTCGACTCGTCTCTCATGTGAAGAACTCTTCCTTCACTTGTAGTGGTAAATGATTTGAACAATCCCTTGTCTCTACAAACATGCATCATAGCACCGGAGTCAACCCACGATGAAGTCTCATCATCTTGCATAGCAAAGATTTCAGAAAAATTAGAAACATAATCTATATTAGAGTATGTATCTATCTTAGTTTCCAAACTTGAAACTAACGATTTCTGACCTTGAGATTTCTGCTCTTGGTTTTTAGTACCAAAAGCATTGCCTTGAGCCTTCTCGCTCTTCCCCTTTCCTAAGCAGCAATCACACTTGAAGTGCCCCGCTTTTCCGCAAATCCAAAATACGTTTCCTTTCGAAGGATGCTTCTTGTTAGGACCTTTGCTAGCATACTCATTAGGCCTTTTCTTGCCTTTGTTATTGTTCATCTTGTGATAACTAGCCTCCATCACATTCACTTTAGGTGAATTTGTATCCACTTGCATTGTGTCCTTTTCCCGCACACGAAGTTCCTCTTCCATTCGCAATTCTTTTGCGAGTTCTACAAGAGACATCTCTTCCTATTTGTGCTTCAAGGTACGTCAGAAATCCTTCCATGCTGGTGGTAATTTGTCAATTATACTTGACACCGAGATGGCTTCATCCATCTTCAATTTCCGTTGAGCAAATTGCCCCAAGATACACTGTATCTCATGGAACTGTTCCATCACAGGACGAGACTCCACCATCTTGTAGTTGTTGAAATTACTCACAAGAAACTTGACGCTCGAGGCGTCCTCAGCCATGTATTTGGATTCAAGTGTATCCCATAACTCTTTTGCAGACTCAACATTTTGATATAAATCAAATAAAGTATTGGACATACCGTTGAGGATATGTCCTCTAGCGATGTAGTCGTCGTTTTCCCACCTGTTTCGATCACGGAATGCAACCACCGGTGCGTCATCTTCAACTTCAGGGCATGGTGTAGACAGCACGTACACCACCTTCAAATTTGTTAGTAGAAAGTGCATCTTCCTCCTCCAACGCCGGAAATCAGTTCCTTCAAATTTGTCTAGCTTCTAGAACTGATGCATCATATCTCTCACGCTCGCCATCGATTAGCAGAATATTGATTTCGTTTGTAGTTGCTGGGTCGTCTTGTATCTTCACGTTACATCAACAAGGTTGTACAGGGTCTTCAATGGCAGCAATGAAGATTTACTTGAATGCGTCTGACTTCTGGATCGTAGTAATATGGTCGCTTGGATATCAGAATGGATCGCGTTGTCGCTTTCCGAAATCAATATTTCCACCCTAATCAGAATTGTCTTGGGTTGCAGGAAACTTGAAGTGGGATAATCCAACTGAAGAACACTGTGTTTTCAGGCAAAGAAAACACAACAGGCTTAATCGTTTGAAGGGATTTGATAATCAAAGATCAGATGTTGTTTATGGTATTCGCTTGGACGTTTTCCGATGTCCAAAACATCAGAAATTGACTGCTATTTATAGCAGTGCAACCGGACACGAACAAGAGTTGCGTCTCTTCCGCCGAACAGCTGCTTGTCACGCGACCTGTGCCAGCATTAGGTCGCCGCGTCTCGCATTGACATTACGTTAATATCTGAAGAGAACGCGACACGACTATAATGTCAATGCTGGGCGCGGTGGTCTCGGATGTGCAGAAACGGCCGGTTCAGCTCAAAGCCATTTTTGGAGCCGGCCGGCTCGGGACAGTCCCAAGGGTCTGAAACCCTAAAATCACCAACAATGATCAGACTTCAGTTTCTTCCAGTCTCAGGTAACTTAGATTGAATAGTAGATGGAGACTGCTTAAAAGCTTTACCTCTAAACTCAGGGACATATAGACCAGGGTGAAACCTCCATAAAATAATGCAGGCAAGGAGAAAACCACTTAGTTGTTCTTCCATCTCAAATGTGATCAAAATTAAAGGTTAATCCGGGTTCTGATTGTTATGCATATGACGGAGCGCACTGCACTGCCGTTAAGGTGCAATGTCTCTGTGTAAAATAAATTTATATCTTCGCTACTCGCGACTTCACTACTGGGTAGCAAGTGGTAAGTAGGGGTCGAACCCAAGGAAATTAGGGGGATAAGTTGTTCTTTGAGGGGTCGTACAGCGGGAGAGCGTGTTTTTTGGTTGATTGAGGTTTTACTACTAACAGCTAAGTGATTGGTTGGTTGGTTTTGGTTTTTAGTGCGGAAAAGTAAATGACATAAAAGTAAATACTGAAAGTAAAAAGAAGACTTACAGCGGTTGTTGCGTGATCGGCAAGTCTTGCGGAACGTCAGCAGTTGAAAGGGCAGTTTATACTAAGGAAGTAAGTGCAGGTAGTGTTTTAATCTAAGAAAAGATTCGGTTTCAGGGGCTTTGTATCATAATCCGTTTATCATTGACCGCTAATGACCATACTAAGTGTTCAAAAGTGTATCAAGGCTATTCCTAGCACAAGACTTGCCACACCGTCTAGTCTTTTGCAAGACATAGTACTCTTGATCTAATATGTGCATCCATTTGACCATCATTCCTGATAAATCAAATGGTCTTTGAAAGAGGTTGAACTCCACAGATAAGTTGTGCTCTTCCGAGCCTCCACTTATCCACGGAGGTCACGAATTCATGGTAGAGTTTTGCTCTTCCGAGCATCCACTCTACCAATGAAGTTCTGACCTAATATATGGCACTTAGAACAAGTTGAACATAAAGAGGCATTAAGAAAAGGGTCTAAAACATTTTATGATACAAGTACACCCCTTTAACCGAATGAAGGGTTTAGCTACGATTATCCATGGAAGAGGACATCATAACTAAGTACTTGAAAAGTAAAGGTTTTTTGAAAGACAGAAAGTAAAGTTTGCAGTTTTGAAAGACAGGAAAGTAAAGTTTTCGAAAGTAAAAGACAGTAAAGGAAAGGGGTGAGTACTTCAAGAACCGACAAGAGTACTCAAGAATAGTGAAAAGTAAAGACAAGCTTGAGTACTTCAAGAACCGACAAGAGTACTCAAGAACACTAGAATACTCAAGAACCAACAAGAGTATTATAGATTAAAACAAGTGTTTACAAGAGTTGTGCCCAAAATCTAGAGAGATAAGTAACTTGTGGATTGTGGGATGTTGGAATTGTGGATGATTTACAAGTGAAGAGAAGATGTCTATTTATAGGCTAAGGGAGGCAAGGAGAGCCATACACTTGTCAAGGGAGGAGAGGCTTGTGGCTTGAGATCTCAACGCATGGCATAAGGAGAGCAAAAGCCATCGGGGTGAGTCACCACTCCAAAAGCCATCGGAAGATATTTGTTTCTCAAAAGCCATCGGTTTGACCGGAGCTTCTCGGATTTTGGAGAGTGTATTCTGAATGAAAATGTCATTCTAAGATGATCTCAAGAAGGAACCTAAGCCAAATTCTGCTTGGAACATGGTCGAAATCCCAAATCGGCTGAAATTGCCCTTGTTTGGCTTTTACCGGGTTTGGTGCCTTTGCATTGCGTTCTTGTCCAAACGCCGACTGTTCTAGCATATTTGAATGATTCCAAGTCGGTTCCATGAAAGTTGTACAGTCGGAATCTGGTCGTGTTCTGACTCGTAATTCATTTTCAGCTTTAAAACTCCTCCTTAGCCTGTATTTTCTCTAGACTTCAGAATACCCTGTAGATAAATATCGGAACTAACAAGCAAAAGTTAAATAGACAAAGAGTCTAATTTGGTGGGTTTAACTGTGTTTATGATTCATACAATTATGGTCCATCAGCATACTATAGAGCTCTGGCTTCATGATAATAATCTGAAATATAGTAACTTGTTCAAGCTACTGTTCAAGAGACTGTTGGAGACACACCTTGAACACCTTTGTGACAGTGCAGCAAGCAGAATAAAGTAGGAGCACACACAGAATGATACCCAGTTCGGCTACGCCTACTCTGGGGGGTTTCCCACACCCTAAAAGGGACACAAATCATTATTACGAGTATAGAGCAACAATGTGGGCTTACGCTTAACAACTCCTCGTTTGTAATTGCCTAAGCTCTAATACTCCGTCTCTCAGATTTGTAACCTCGGCTCACCGCAGTTCGCCGCGATCCCCTTTGTCCGAACCTCCTGTCTGAACGTCCTCGATCTTCTCTCCGAAGCTCGGTTGCTTTCTCCTGAAAGCCAGCAGTGATCAATGATGTGTGCAGCTATATGATCAATCACAGACAGTCTGAACAGCACACTGAACAGACTGTATCAGCGCCGTTGATATTCCGGTGAGGAATGATCACACAGCTGTCGCTCTTCTCCAATCTCACAGATGCACTCTCGTGTGTGTCTCTCAGAAAAGCGATGCAGATTAGGTCGCCCGGCACTTGTATTTATAGGGCGGAGAAGACCAAATCTGCTATTGATAATCATCCAAATATTTAGGAAATATTTCTAAAATATTTGTTGGATATTATCTCTTCCAATCTTTGGAAATATCCAGCGATACCTTCCACGACAAGTCAGCCATCCTTCTTCTAACGGAAGAGAAGATATTCGTTTGAATATCTGTAGCTCGAAATCTTCGCTGGCCGACTTTAGTTCTAAAAGATCTTCGATCTTTTAGAACCTTCCGGAACACATCCTTGCGTCTGCTCCATGCTGTACTTGAGTGCCAGAATGTGTTCGAACTCCCTCTGAACTCCTGCTCGAACTGTCTAAAGGCGTTTTGCCAAATACATGCCATTTAAGGGAACATCAATCTCCCCCTTGGCATTTTGGCAAAACCTAATCTACTAGATCTATCTAGACTTTAGACCGACTTGAGGAATCAATAATTGGTTACCTCAAAATACCCCCCCTTTTTGCCATAAACTGGCAAGGGGTCCAATCTAAGTTCAAACAGGACTAGATATGTGCCAGAACAAGCACAGAAACAAAAACAAAAGGAATTGTTCAGAGGTCATAGAGTTTTTAGCAATGGACCTTTAGACAGAAGACATATCCTCCGAATCATCATCTGATTCATCATCCTCCACTTCATCATCGCTTGGGTAACGAAGAGCACGGGCCAGTCTGTTGATCCGCTTGCGCTGTTCTTTGTCACCCGCTATGATTGCATCCAGCTCCTTCATCAGTTTGGACCTCTCATCACAAGCCATGCGAGCTCCCCTCGTTTTGACGACTCTGGGAAATCCTTACCTCTTTGTCTAGGCACCTTGAGATCGTTCACATGACGTCCTTTGAACAGCTTATGATCAACAGAGAATTTCTGTGGGGCCTTGGATAGGTGACCAGCAGAAGACTGTAGTTCAGGTGCTTGAGAGATAATCAGTTCATGAATCAGAGACGGGAAGCAAATCTGGTGAAGAGATCGTTTAGAGGTGGCGTGCTCCGCAATCTGTTTGAACATTACTCTTCCCAGATTAAACATCATCTTGTTCCCAATCTGGTATATGAGAAGAGCCACATCTTTGATGACCGAGGAACGGTGAGAGGAGGGCTTCCAGTTGAACACAGTGATGAAGAACAGCATCGAGTAGAACGTTGAAAGGTCAGCCGTAGGCACGACAGTCTCAGGCCACCATGGGACAGATCCCGCAGTGATAGTGTCTGCTATTTTGTCAAAGTCTGCCTCTTCCTCATCAACTTCAGGATCATCCATCTGGAAAAACTTATTGATCAGATCTGCATTGATTTCAATTCTTCTACCTCTCACATAGACTACGCCGTGGTCTCTGTCACCAATCACCCCAAACTGTGGAGGGAGATTTGCCATTGTTTCACAAACCAGCTGTTCATTAAACGGTTTGCACTTGGTTAGAGTCCAGATCTTGCATGACTGTTTCAGTACATGCACAACCTCCTTTCCTTTGTATCGAGTTTCATCCATGAATCTTTCCGGGATAATCTTTCGTTTCAGAACATATTTCCACTTTTGAGAAGCATCCTTGGCCACGAACCAAATTCCTTTCTTTACGATACCGACTGGGGGATCCTCTGCAACCGAAGCAGGAGCCTTGCGTTTTCTCTTCTTGGCACCATTGACCCCCCTGCAGCTTTGCTCCCATCTGAATCCTTGGCAGTGGTCTTCTTGGTAGGGCTTTCAACTAAAGCATTCTTCTTCCCTTTGTCCTTCTTTGCCTTCCCGAATTCAGCCAGAGGGATGGCATCTTGAGCATCTTCTGAGGCGGAGTCTGATAAGAGACCAGTCTGATCAATAAATTCCATCTCGTCAACAGAGAGAGCTGGGGTAACCTCCTCCATACGGACTTTCTCTGTTTCAAGACTGGGTGAAGCACAATCTGAGTCTCCCACCGAAGCAGCTTCAGAGCCAGAGGACACTTGAAGTATAACAGTCTCGACTCCTGGCTGACCACCTGGGACAACATCTGCTGGCACAGACGCCTCCTCTGTAGCTCGTGAGGAGATAGCAGGTACATTATCTGCCATTTCTACACCCCGAGCTTCAGGGGTCTGATCTGGTCTTGACACAGCAGGTACTGAGACCTCTTCCTCTTGCCGACCTTTGACAACATCATCAATATCCTTGAACAAATCATCCAGCTCTTCATCCTTTTCGGACGGATCAGACTCTCCCGTCTCAACAACGCCTTGCTTAGCTTTATTATTAATCACAGAGTCTTCAGCCTTTTCTGCTGCAGCCTCTCCAGACTCATTCTCAATCAACAGCTTTCTCAGTTTTGATGATTCAAAGAACTGTTCAGTCTCTGAGTCAGTCATGGTAATGAGACGCCCTCTTATAGCTGTGATCTTAGCAAGATAACTTTTTGGTGAGTCCTTTCGACGACTGACTACTTTTCTGCGAAGACCGGATGGCCTTACATACCCAGAGGCATGGATCTTGTCCCTCCAAACGGATGAACCAGTGGTAATCTTGGCAACCGACTTGCTTGAAGCCCCTTTCTTCATACCACCTGCAACAATCTTACCGACAACAACCCTACTGGCTTCACCACTTTTATCAACCACTCCTTTCTCACCCTTTTTATTTACAGCAGCCTCATCAAACACATGCATGGAAAAAACAACCGGAGCCTTAGAGATTTGGATTACCTCAGATGGGGGCATAGCCGGTGGAGGAGAAAGACTTGTTGACGACGAAACAGCATCTGATTGCTTAGAAGTAATCTTCGTGGTTAGCGAGGCCACCATCTTCTTTATTGCAGCAGTTTCTGGTTTCTTCACCTCCACCGTTCCGTCTTTAGGGTTTGATGGAACGCCTCCTCTGTCTGCAACACTGACAATCATCGCCGTGGCAGTGTCGGTGTCTAAAAAAGATGCCTTTTTCTCCTTCGAGATCTTCGGCTTCCTTGATTTCGAGATTTGGATCTGTGCTGCCATAGCTTTGGAAGACTTCATATCCGCTTTCTTGGTTTCTGGAGCGGATGCGACAGCGGTCTTGGAGGTTTTCCTGGTGTTCACCATTAACACCGCAGAGACGAAAGATCGGGAGATTACGCAGCAGTTAGTCGTTCTAGGGTTTGGAAAGAGAGAGAGACGAGCAACAGGCGAGGCAATTTTGATTTTCAAATCAAGGACGGCCTTTCAACTTCCTAAACGAGCCTTCGAGAATATTCCCTCTTTCCTCATAACGGTGCAAAAATCTTCAAAACAAATTTAAACCAATATTCATCATCTGAAAAATGTTCCTTCTGATCCAGCTCACTTCCTTAAGTGGTCAGTCCAACTATTTTGCTGGAGTTGCGACTCTGACTGACCACTGTCTGGCAGGCTTAGTGATTGATACCACCTAGACCCAGGGCGGATCTAAGGGTCTCAACCTCTGTAGCATTCAATCGCATACGAATCACCTTCTCCTGTTGCGTTCTTTGGAGACTAGCTAGCTTCGAGGCATACTCGCTCTGGAAGGGGAGGGTGCTAGCATCCGTTTGTGTCGCCCTGCGTAGAGGGTATATGACAGATCTATAATCATCAACATGGGTGTGTGCGACTTGTGTCAGTGTCTTGTTTACTCCCCCTCGAACATATCCATGATGGATGAACTGTTGAGCAGTAGGACCCTTGTTTCGTAGATAACTCGTCCGTGTGAGACTGGTAAAATCATCAAAGCAAGCTGGAACACACTTTGAGCTGCCATATCTCCCAACTTTTATCGGTCCACTTACATTTGTGTGAATCTGTTCTACCGGTCTGCTAGCACTGAACTTACAGCTGTTGGGGAACAAGTCTTTTGTCTGAGTCCTGATTCGGCATGCATTACCTAGTGCATCAATATCACCTGTCTCCTTGGGCCTTCCTCGGATGAGTTCAGTTGAGTCGAGCATCATCGAGGTTTTGAGAGTAAGATTACCCATGCGCCTGTGCCACAAACCCATCTCATTCCGTCGACTTGGTAGGCAGGCCGAAGCACCAACAGGTCCAGCTGAACCAATGAGGTAGCAATTGTTGAGAGTCCTGTGTCCTTTCATTAATGTGCTTCCTTCCTTATTCAACACGTGACATGAGTCGTGAGTTAAGGTGACAAGATGTCCATCATCACATGGTTGACTAATGCTAAAGAGATTCATCTTCAAACCATCAACCAAGAGAATGTCCTTGAGTGCAGGAAGATCCGGAACCTTCAATGTCCCACAGCCGATCACCTGACCCTTTCCTCCATCACCAAAGGTGAAAAATTGCTTCTTCATAACAGGTCGAACATGAGTAAGACACTTAGAGTTACCTGTCATATGAGCGGAGCATCCACTATCGAAGAACCAGTGATCTTTCTTTATGTGACGAGATGAGTTGATCGCAGCCAGAAATACGGTCTTGCTTGCCTTTGGTACCCAGATCTGTTGCATTCGAGGTTTATTCTTGTGTCTCATAGCTCTTCGCTCAACAAGAAACAGGCGACACTTGGTCTGATGTGTCCGATTTTGAAACAGTACCAGCATGTGCGGAGATCTTCCTTCTGTTCTGAGAAGGAGCTGGTTCGATCATTGCGAGTTCTTCTTTGACCAGCCGTGATCTTTTCTTGGGACAGATCCACTTTCTGTCTCGGGTGCTGTCTCAGCTTCTCTCCCATGTTCTGTTTCACCTTCTTTCCCTGGTGCTGATTCAGCTTCTGTTTCACCTTCTGTTCCGGGTTTCGTTCAACCACTGGTTTCGCTTTAACAAACGTTGTACCTTTTGAGCATCCTTCTTCTGTGAAACCCAGTCCCCGGTGTCCAGACTCCTTTCTTTGAGACCTAAGAATCTCATTTAGATCCTTAGTCCCAGAGTTCAACATCTTCACCGACTGTTTGAGCTAGTTGAGCTCTTTCATGGTGGCTGAGTGATCCATTTTCTCAGATTCTATCTGGAGTTCCAGAGACTCGACTTGCCTCAAGAGGTACACCTCCTTGCGTTTCAGATCCGTAGTCGTTTTCCTCAGACCCGCCATTCCAGCAGGATGAGTTTCGTGATCTTTCTCCGTGTCGACTTTCAGTGATGAGATGGTACCCAGGAGCTCCGTTTTCTGTGCAAGCAGACATGACCTTTCCTGTTTAATTTCGGATAGTTAGGTAAACAACACATCGACCTTACCTTGGAGTTCCACCTTCTCTGTAGCCAGAATCTCGACCTCCTGCCACACCTTGTCCTTTTCATCAGTCATGGTGGCAATTGAGTCGTTGAGTTTCTTGTTGAGATTGATTACCAATAGCCACTTCTCATGCAGGTCTTTGTAAGATTCAGCCAGGGTTTCTTGCGTGAGTTCTTCATCATCGCTGTCTGAGGAGTCTTCAGTCAGGAGAACAGGTTGAGGAGACTTGTTATTGCCGGATTCACTGTATTCTTCTGTGATTGCAGCAAATGCTACAAAGCTGGTAGTTTCATCACATTCCTCCTCATTACTGTCACTGAGGTTTGCAACCAATGCCTTATTCTTCTTGAGGGTATTAGCACATTCCGCCTTGATGTGGCCGAATCCCCTGCATTCGTGGCATTGAACCTCTTTCCCTTTTTCAGACGCATCATCCGTTTTCTCACTGAGCCTCATCTTGCCTGTTTTCCAATTGCGAGAATTACTTGAGGATGACTGACCTTGCTCAGGGCCACGTCTGTTGAGTTTTCGAACCATTCTGCCGAAGTTTTGAGCCATCATAGCCAGTTGTTCAGTGTTGCAGTCTGTTTCACTCAAGCCTTCAGACACATCTGCTCTTAGAGCAATTCCTTTTCACTCTTTGGACTCAGTTTCGTGATTCATCTCGTAAGTTCTGAGTGAGCCCATGAGCTCGTCTAGTTTCAACTTGGAGATGTCGTGCATTTCCTCAATGGCAGTGACTTTCATAGCGAATCTCGGAGGGAGCGATCTAAGAACCTTGCTGGCCATTCTTTCACCGTCAATGGGCTTTCCTAGGGCAGTAGCTTCGTTGGACAGATCTAGTACTCTTGCATTGAACTAAGGGATAGTTTCACTGTCCTTCATCTTCATATCCTCGAACTTGGTTGTCACAATCTGCATTCGAGAATTGCGAACCTTGTCTGTACCTTCATAAGCTGTTTGAAGGATATCCCAAGCTTCCTTTGCGATTTCACAGTTGATGATCAGTTTCAGCACATTCTCGTCCACTCCAGATAAGATAGCGTTCATGGCTTTTGAATTCCCAATAGACGCCTTTTCATCTGCTTCATCCCATAGAGCTTCAGGTTTAGGGACAACTTCACCTATGAGACTTTCCATCAAGGGTTGAGTCCATCCAACCAAGACAGCCTTCCAAGCTTTTTCGTCGAGAGATTTCAGAAAGGATTTCATCTTAGGCTTCCAACAGGCATAGTTAGATCCTTCTAACAACTGGGGTCGGGTGATGCTTTGTCCTTCCTTCAGAGTCATCTTGATCAGTTCTAGGATCCCACTCAGTGTGTCGAGTGTTTGCTCTGATACCAATTGAAATATAGTAACCTGTTCAAGCTACTGTTCAAGGGACTGTTGGAGACAGACCTTAAACACCTTTGTGACAGTGCAGCAAGCAGAATAAAGTAGGAGCACACACAGAATGATACCCAGTTCGGCTACGCCTACTCTGGGGGGTTTCCCACACCCTAAAAGGGACACAAATCTTTATTACGAGTATAGAGCAACAATGTGGGCTTACTCTTACACAACTCCTTGTTTGTAATTGACTAGCCTCTAATACTCCGTCTCTCAGATTTGTAACCTCGGCTCACCGCAGTTCGCCGCGATCCCCTTTGTCCAAACCTCCTGTCCGAACGTCCTCGATCTTCTCTCCGAAGCTCGGTTGCTTTCTCCCGAAAGCCAGCAGTGATCAATGATGTGTGCAGCGATATGATCAATCACAGACAGTCTGAACAGCACACTGAACAGACTGTATCAGCGCCGTTGATATTCCGGTGAGGAATGATCACACAGCCGTCGCTCTTCTCCAATCTCACAGATGCACTCTCGTGTGTGTCTCTCAGAAAAGCGATGCAGATTAGGTCGCCCGGCACTTGTATTTATAGGGCGGAGAAGACCAAATCTGCTATTGATAATCATCCAAATATTTAGGAAATATTTCTAAAATATTTGTTGGATATTATCTCTTCCAATCTTTGGAAATATCCGGAGATACCTTCCACGACAAGTCAGCCATCCTTCTTCAAACGGAAGAGAAGATATTCGTTTGAATATCTGTAGCTCGAAATCTTCGCTGGCCGACTTTAGTTCGAAAAGATCTTCGATCTTTTAGAACCTTCCGGAACACATCCTTGCGTCTGCTCCACGCTGTACTTGAGTGCCAGAATGTGTTCGAACTCCCTCTGAACTCCTGCTCGAACTGTCTAAAAGCGTTTTGCCAAATACATGCCATTTAAGGGAACATCATAATCCCTGACATATATTGCAAAGAAGTTATGGATATCAACCAACCGCATGACCGACATAAATTAAAATAAAAGCGGCAATATTTCACTTTGCCGGATCAGTCACCTAGGTGAATTAGCAGACGTTCAAAAGACCAGTGGTCACAAAGTTAAGTACAAGGCTTGAGCTGGTGCGATTCAGGTAGTTAATACGTCACATTCTAAACTTTTTTCCTCTTTTTCCAAAACATCACCATCACCTCAAGTCAATATATGAGACACGACAAAAAATTAACAGCATTTGCATAAGGGAAGCACTTACTATTTACTAATATGTCGTCATTACGAGTTGCTAATTTTTAGTTTGTTAAATGAACCGAGATATGCATTTTTGAAAGGACAGCCTATATATGTCATTTTTTGAAAGGACAGCCTATATATGTCACGCCACTCGATTATTCATAAGTTATTAGGCTTTTAGTAAACAAAGCACCATACACCTTGAAATTTTAATAAAAAAGTAACACATAGGTAGAGAGCTACAGTAGTTGGCTCTTCGCTACCAGTTCGTCGCTTTCTTCATTGTTGGTGTCACGCAAATATCGATGAAGCGTATGCGTATTACATTAGATTGTAGGATATCAAGGACTGATTTGGGAATAACCGATGCATATAAATAAAATGCTAGGATTTCCCGATCAGGATCTATCGCTTTTGGAGAAATCATACACGAGTGATCTTGAGAAGAGAAGGAGGAGGAGCGACAGCCGCTGATCTTTCCACACTGGAAAATCAACGGCGCTGAATCAATCTGTTCAGTGTGCTGATCAGACTGTTCCGATTGAACAACCCGCTGCACACACATTGCTACCAACACGCGTTCAGGAGAAGGCGACTGAGCTTCGGGAGAAGCTCAAGCAAGTTCGGGAGGGAGTCTCGAACTCAGGGGATCGAGGGGGAGCCGAGATCGCAACCCCCGCTGCTTGAAGGGCCCTAGTACGGCCACTGGAAGTCCAAGATGAAGGCCTTCCTGAAATTCCTGGATGAAAAGGCTTGGAGAGCTGTTCTGGTTGGATGGTTGCAGCCCTTGATGGCCAATGCTGAAGGAATAATGGTGCTTAAACTTGAAACATTATGGACCGACGCAGACGAAAAAGCTTCAGCAAGAAACGCAAAGGCCATGAATGCAATATTCTCTGAAGTGGACGAGAATTTGTTCAAACTGATAGCTAACTTTGAAGTTGCTAAAGAGGCATGGGATATTCTCATGACAGCCTATGAGGGCACAGACAAAGTAAGAAACTCAGGAATGCAGATGGTCACAACAAAGTACGAGGATCTGAAGATGAAGGAAGAGGAAACCATCGATGATTTCAATGCAAGAGTTCTAGACCTCTCTAACGAGGCTGTTGCACTGGGAAACCCCATCGAGGAGGAAAGGATGGCTAGCAAAGTCCTAAGATCGCTCCCTCAAAGGTTCGCCATGAAAGTGACCGCAATTGAAGAAATGCATGATATCTCTAAAATGAAGCTGGAAGATCTCATGGGATAGTCTTTTAGGCAAAGCTTAGACTCCTTTATACAATAGTTGTGACAAAACCGTTTTCCAATCTATTTTGAGGGTTATGCAAGCCAAATTTGAGAGTTGAATGTCAAACAAGAGTTTCAGTAAACTTCTACAGATCACTACAAATATTCTCCCTCCTGATAGACCCGTGTTCTTAAAAAGATGTGAAAAAAGTTTTGAAGAACATGGGCTTGAGTTATCAGACTATATATGCTTACGAGCACAGATGCATATTGTACTACAAAGAAGACAAGGATTTTCTTAGTTTCCCCATGTGCGTTGAGGCAAGATATGAACATAGCGAAAGTAAAAGAAAGACTTCCAAGAAAAAGGTAGGGTACTTTCTTTTGACTCCAATATTAAAGCGACTCTATATGTCACCACATATTGGAAGCCAAATGTGGCGGCACATCGAAAGAACGGTTATTGATGTTGATTTCATAAGACAACTCGTGGATGGTGAATTATGGCAAAATTTTTACAAGGAATTTCTAGAGTTTTCAAAGGAGATAAAAATTTGTGAAAGATCCAGGCGGTTGACTCCAAAACCTTTCCTTTGCTCGGTCTCTCAAAGAGGCAAGGAATAATTTGAGGCACAGTGCATTATTTGGAAAACCATTTACCTTCGGAAGGAGGAATTAGTTGAAGTAGAATAAGTGCACTACGACCTTAAAAAGGCTAGACGATGTTGCAAGTCTTGAGCTAGGAATAGCCTCGATTCATGTTTGAATACTTAGAAGATTCACTAAAGGTCAATGATAAACAGGATATAATACAAGGCCCCTGAAACCGAATGCTTTCTTTTAATTGTAATAATTATCAGTTACTTTCCAATACTAAAACCAACCAATCAATCACTTAGCTGGTAGCTTTAAAACCAACCAACCAACCTAAAACACGCTCTCTCGCTGAATAATCCCCTCAAAGAATAACTATCCCCCTAATTCCTTTGGGTTCGACCCCTACTTACCACTTACTACCCAGTAGTGAAGTCGCGAGTAGCGGACACTTATAAATTTATTCTTGACGATTGCGCATAACGACTGTGCAACCATCAAAATTGGCGCCGTTGCCGGGGAATTAGTTAGTTAAATCGGATAAAGTTCTTTGAATCGATACGCGCTTCGAAACAACCATGTCTCGCGAAGAAAGCCACCATGACTACCAGGATGACGACGAGATAAACCTGTACGATCAAATTGATGAGGTGCCACTTCCATTTATCGACGATCCGGAACAACTCATCAGAAACAGAAGAGCTCGTGATAGGGAAGCCATCAGAAGAAACCAAGAACCGCCTAAGGACCGAAATGCAGCTGGTCCAGTACAACAACCCCCTAGATATCCACCATCCCCCAACCTCGCCAAATGCCAAGACAAGAACCTGTCTTCGACGACTACTATGGGGATAACAACTACCATGAACCTACTATGGGAGAATTAAACGCCCCCAATTTCGAAACACAGCCGTGGTGCATTCACGAGGACCCTGAACTAGAAAACATAACCATCAACGCATCAGTGGCCCACAGCTAGCCAAAATTCTCAGGAGCTCAAGGAGAATCTGCCACAACTCACCTCCAACGCCTGCATGGAATTTGCCAAAATCTAAAGCCCAATCGAGTGAATATGGACGACTTCAAGTTGAAGGCATTCTATTTTTCCCTCATAGACTCGGCAAATGATTGGTTCCTTTCATTGCCTTCGGGAAGCATCAGAACATGGGTTCAGATGCAAGGGAAATTCCTGGGCAAATACTACCCAGCAGGAAGAGCAATGCAAGTAAGAAGACAACTGCAGGACATAAGGCAAGGACCTAATGAGACCATGTACGACTACCTGGAGAAATTCAATCACCTAGAAAGAAGCTGCTGCACTCTTGGACTACCCGAGAAACTCACCATTGAGTATCTCATTAACGGATTAAGACCCTTAGACAAAATGCTCCTGGATGCCTCAGCTGGAGGATCCATAATGAATCTATCATTAAGAGGCATAAGGGATCTCATCACCAAGGTTGCTGAAAATGCTCGATTTAGAGAAGAGACAACTAGGCAGGAAGAATTTTCCCGAACAAAGAATGTGGCAAGAGCTGAAACACCGATGAGCTCTATTCCTGAAGAAATGAAACAGTTAAAGGAGATGATGATTCAGATCCTACGAAGACAGCCAGTTCCAGTAAAACCTTGCGAGTTTTGTGGTTCTACTGACCACAAAACTGACGCATGCCCGACATTAATAGAAGAGAACCCGGCAGAAATAAATTTGCTAGGAGGATACCAAGAAACACAACCAGCTGTTCCTCAACTAGCCCAGTCATTCTATCAACCTCTCCACCAACAGTACAACCAGGACGCCCAGCCAGCTGGACAGTACCAAGCAAGCTCGAGCAACCAACAAGAGGGACCAAACAAATCTCTTGAGGACATGTTAATGCAATTGTCAGGTACTGTGCAGCAGTTGAATACTACTATGCATCAAAACCAAGCCGAAACAAAGGACTTGAAAAATCACATCTCTCAACTCGTTGCCTCAGTATCCGCACTCGCTAATGAGTCCGGCAGACTCCTTTCACAAGCCATTCAAATCATGCAGAAAGATGTGAGTGCCTTCACTCTTAGGAGTGGAAAAACGCTTGTCGGCAAACCTTTGGAGCAAGAGAAGGACAAAGACCCAAGGTTGCCCGGAAAAGAGCAAATAAGGCCCGAACCTCTCGAAACTCTAAAGGATAATGCGGCCGATAAAGACTACGACTTATTTGAGGAAGAGCAGGACGTAACCGAAGAAGAAGAGAATACATCCAAGGAACACAGGCCCGGCCCGGTGCCCAGAACCGAAACCCCTAAAAACAGCGCAACACTTCCATTTCAGTACCGGCTCGCGTGCAAAAACAACATTTCATGGATGAGGACGTATTTGAGTTGTTCAGTAAGGTCGAAATCAACATCCCCCTTTTGGAAGCTATCAAGCAAATTCCTCGATATGCCAAGTTTTTAAAAGAACTTTACACCAACCGGAGAAGGAGTACTAGATACGATCAAGAGCTGATGAGTAGAAACGTGTCGGCTGTCATACAACGAAAAGTACCCCCCAAATGTGGAGATCCAGGAACTTACACCATTCCATGTACAATTGGCAACATCAGGATCGAGAACTGCATGCTAGACCTTGGAGCATCAATCAATGTTCTTCCCTTCTCTATCTACTCATGTCTTAAGATTGGGCCGCTCAAACCCACCGGTCTCACTATTCAATTAGCAGATCGGTCATGCAAACAGCCCGAGGGCAAAATAGAAGACGTCCTGGTTCAAGTAGGCAAATTAGTATTTCCAGCAGACTTCTACGTCTTAAAGATGGAGAATGGCGGACCTACAGATCATGCACCCATCCTTCTCGGCCGTCCATTTCTTAAAACCTCAAAAATGAAGATAGACTGCGGAAGTGGGATGCTATCAATGGAAGTAGCAGGAGAGGTCTTCAGCTTCGACATATTCAGAGCAATGAAGCATCCCATGGAGTTCGACGCTTTGGACGACCTAGTCCAAGAAGTTCAACCAGAACTAAGAGCAGATCCCTTAGAACTCATACTCAATGGAGCCGAGAGCTCTTATGACTTGGCCGAAGGCCTGCATGAAACACTAGCCCACTTAACAATCTCGGAGCCTCTCACACCAGGATATGAAGTCAACGAGGTAAAATTATTCAAATCAAATACTTTTTTACCCTCAGTGATTCAAGCTCCCAAAATAGAATTGAAGCCCCTGCCTGGACATCTGAAGTACGCCTTCCTTGGGGAAAATAGCATGCTCCCGGTAATCATAAAGAGTGGCTTGGAAACAGACCAGGAGCGTCGTTTTATAAAAGTACTGAGACAACACAAGTTGGCTATTGGATGGACTCTAGCCGACTTGAGAGGAGTCAACCCAGCAGTTTGCATGCATCGCATCTTACTCGAGGATGGAGCTAAGCCATCAAGAGAACCTCAGCGACGACTCAACCCAATCATGATGGAGATCGTCAAAAAGGAAATACAAAAATTACTAGATGCGGACGTTATCTATCCCATATCAGACAGTCAATGGGTGAGTCCTGTCCACGTGGTGCCAAAGAAGAGTGGGATCACAGTCGAGGAAAATGCCGAAGGAAACATGGTGACAACAAGGGTCAAAAACGGCTGGAGAATGTGCATCGACTACAGGAAATTGAACGCCGTCACAAGAAAAGATCATTTCCCTCTACCATTCATCGATCAAATGATGGACCGACTGGCAGGCAAACCATATTTTTGCTTCCTGGACGGGTTCTCAGGATACAACCAGATCCCCATAGCACCTGAGGACCAAGAGAAGACTACATTCACCTGCCCATTCGGTACATTCGCCTTCAGAAGAATGTCCTTCGGCCTATGCAATGCCCCTGGAACTTTTCAAAGGGTTGTGACCAGCATCTTTTCAGACATGATCGGAGAATTCATTGAAGTCTTCATGGACGACTTCACCATCCATGGAGACACATTCGACGCCTGCCTGAGCAATTTGAACACAGTTTTGGCACGATGTGTGTCCATGAACTTAGTACTCAATTATGAGAAATGCCACTTCATGGTAACACACGGAATAGTCTTAGGACATGTCGTCTCACAAGAAGGCATGGAAGTGGACAAAGCAAAGATCGACCTGATCACGACTTTACCATACCCATCCACGGTCCGAGACATCCAATCATTCCTTGGCCATGCAGGATTCTACCGACGATTCATCAAAGACTTCTCCAAAAAGGCATTGCCCCTATCCACTCTTCTACAAAAAGAAGTTCCGTTTGAATTAACCGACGCATGCAAAAAGGCCTTTGATGATCTAAAGAAAGCCCTCACTAGCACACCCATCATCCAAACACCAAACTGGGAACTACCATTCGAAATCATGTGCGACGCAAGCGACTTTGTTGTGGGAGCAGTTCTCGGCAAAAAATTGATAAGAAAGTGGGTGTGATCTATTACGCCTCGCGAACCCTAGATCCTGCCCAACGAAACTACTCCACCACCGAAAAGGAACTCTTAGCAGTAGTATTCGCTCTGGAAACATTCAGACCTTACTTGCTTGGAGCAAAAGTAATAGTTTATTCCGACCATGCTGCCATCCGTTACCTCATGAAGAAAAAGGAGGCTAAGCCAAGGCTCATTCGGTGGATATTACTACTGCAAGAATTCGATGTGGAAATAAGGGACAAAAAAGGGATCGAAAATACTGTAGCCGACCACCTAAGCAGGATTGTCCGAAAGGAAGAAGAAGGGCACATTACCGAGTCATTCCCAGACGAGCACCTATACGCCATCTCAACAAAGGTGCCGGTACGCCTCGATCGTCAACTACCTTGTAGGAGGTACATTTCCTCCTTCTTTTACTAAATCACAATGCATGAAACTTAGACATGATGCTAAACAATACTTATGGGATGATCCTTATTTATGGAAAATAGGAGTAGATCAAATACTTAGGAGATGCATCCCTGATAATGAAATAGCTTCTGTTATTAGCTTTTGCCATGAGTTTGCATGTGGAGGACACTTCGGGCCTCGGAGAACCGCTAGAAAAATCTTAGATAGCGGCTTTTTCTGGCCAAGTATATTTAAGGATGCCTATAAAAAATGTAGAGAATGCGATAAGTGTCAAAGAGTAGGAAATGTGTCCGCTAGAAGTGAAATGCCTCAAGTACCCATAATAGTCAACGATGTTTTTGACGTTTGGGGTCTTGATTTTATGGGACCATTTCCAGTTTCGTGCGGTTATACCTACATTTTAGTCGCTGTAGATTATGTGTCAAAATGGGTAGAAGCCAAGGCCACAAGAAGCGACGATGCAAAGACTGTCATAGAATTTTTGCGCACTAACCTGTTTTGTAGATACGGGGTACCCAAGGCCATAATAAGCGACCAAGGAACTCATTTCTGCAACCGCATGATGGCTGCTACCCTAAAATGCTACCATGTCCACCACCGGACGTCCACGGCATATCACCCCCAATCCAATGGTCAAGCAGAGATCTCCAACCGCGAAATCAAAGGAATTTTAGAAAAAATGGTGAGTTGACATAAACTGCCCTAGAGAGGCTTGGCAAGCAATCAAAGGATCAAATCAAACTATATGGTTTTCGAAGTCAGTGGAGGCTGCACTTCGGGTTTCAGTGAAGAATGAAGTCATCTCCGCCATGCAGTGTTTATGCAAAAAGAAAAGAAAAGGCGAGGACGGGAATCAGACCGTCCTCTCTCTAGTCAAAATAGCCGAGAAAATAGATGAGCGACCCTCATCTTGACCCGCGCGAAACGACAACGATGAGAGGAGCGGGGAGGTATTTCCATATGCTCGCGGGCGATGATTGGACCTCCCAAAGGAAAGGCTTGAGAAAATGGACTGGCAAGTCACAAAGAAGCAAAAAGCTCGAAGAAGCAAATCAAGAGGCCAAAGGCCCAACATTATGAAGGTTTTAACCGAACAAAAAAAGTGAAGTACTCAAAAAAGTCAAATCAAAGGCCAAAGGCCAATTCACTACAAAAAAGCAGTCCCTCGCCAAAGAAGAAAGAAATTAAAAAGGCTCAACTCAGTGAAACCCGAACCGAATCACGTGCTAGAGAAAGCTACAAGAAAACCATATAGTGCGAGACGGTCCCAAGATTGCAGTCCAGGAGCCTAAAAAGGGATATCTCCCGAAACATCCAATATAATTTGCATCTCAGCACGGAGGTACAAGTATTAAGTTTCTTCTATTTATTTACGCAGTTTAATTTGGTAATAAGTAGTAATGCATGAATTAGGATAGATCAAGTACCACAGTCTAAATTTCATATTCCAAAACCAACTTAGAGTGCCGCCCTTTAATAGCATTGTTCGGGACGAACAACTAAAAGTGTGGGGTGATATGATGGACCAAAATTATACGAATCATAAACACAGTAAAACCCCCTTAATTAGACACTTTGTCTATTTAACTTTTGCTTGTTAGTTCCGATATATTTCTACAGGGTATTTCAGAGCTTAGAGAGACTACATGCTAAAGAGGAGCTTTTAAATGTTACGAGTCATTCCAAGGTCAAGATCATATGCCGACTGAAGAAATATCAAGGATCCTGACGTTGAATCACTCATAACAAATTAAGCAGAAGAGGAATCAAGTCAGCCCGGGACGAAACACACTGATAGTTTTGTGAAAAGACTGCACAAAACTCACAAAACTCATCCAATTTGCCTTGGTGACCGACCACTTGAAGAGAAGGTGGCCAAGGGAGGAGCTCCTCCCCTCCATGACCGGCGGCTCCTCCTCCCCACAACCGGCAACCGGCGGCTTTTGCTCCCCCCCCCATGTGGCGCCTCCTCCTTCTTCCTCTTTCTCCTCCCTTGGATCAAAAACCACATGCCATCATCTCCTCCATCCATTCCTCCCTTCTCCTCCCTATAAATAGAGCTCATCTCCTCCTCATTTGTATCATCACAAAAATCAACATCAAAATCCATAAGTTGTAAACACTTCTCTCTCTAAGTTTTGTAAGTTTGGTTTTGGAAATAAAAGATTGCTCCCTTGGCGCTTCAACGGTTGTAAGTATTTTAATATTTATTTACTGTCTTTAATTTCCAATTCCTTAGTTATAATGTTTAGCGCGATGAATAGTAGCTAAACTAGTCTTTCGGTAGAAGGGGTGGACTTGTATTATAAAATGTTTTAGACTATTAACTTAGTGTCTCGTCTTTGTATTCAAAACTTATTCTATGTGCCATATATAAGATTAGAACTTCCAAGGTTGAGTGGACGCTTTGACGGGCAAAGCTCTTCCTTGGGATTCGTGAACATACTCGGGTAAGTGGATGCATTGACGGGCAAAACTTATCTGAGGAGTTCGATCTATCTAAAAAACCATTTGGAAACTGGACCAAAGGGACCAAATGGATGCACATAAGGCTAAGATACTTCGGAAGGAGGAATTAGTTGAAGTAGAATAAGTGCTCTACGACCTTAAAAAGGCTAGACGATGTTGCAAGTCTTGAGCTAGGAATAGCCTAGATTCATGTTTGAATACTCAGAAGATTCACTAAAGGTCAATGATAAACAGGATATAATACAAGGCCCCTGAAACCGAATGCTTTCTTTTAATTGTAATAATTATCAGTTACTTTCCAATACTAAAACCAACCAATCAATCACTTAGCTGGTAGCTTTAATACCAACCAACCAACCTAAAACACGCTCTCTCGCTGAATAATCCCCTCAAAGAACAACTATCCCCCTAATTCCTTTGGGTTCGACCCCTACTTACCACTTACTACCCAGTAGTGAAGTCGCGAGTAGCGGACACTTATAAATTTATTCTTGACGATTGCGCATAACGACTGTGCGACCATCAGTATCTCAAATAGAACAACATCCATACTTCGACATAACAAAATGTGGTTTCAAGAACATAAACAATTATTTAATCGCTTGTCATTGAGTTTGCGTATAATAGAATTCGTAGGACCCCAAAATAGGGTCACTACTCACACATCATTTCTAGGTTTGAACACATGTACGAATGAAATTCAATGAGAGAGTACAACGTGAAATACTGTTATCTGTTCAAGAAACTCTTCGAGATAGTGTTCAGACAAACCTTGAACACCTTAGCAGACAGTAACTGGGACAGTATATGAGGAGAACACACGATGTACTTCCCAGTTCGGCAACAACCTACTCTGGGCGGCTTCCCACGCCCTAAAGGGATATAAATCTTTATTGAATAGTATAGAGCTACACGTGGACTTACTCTTCCAATCTCCCTAACGAAGACGCCTAGCCTCTATGACTACTTCACTCAGATTTATGATCTCGGCTCCCCCTCGATCCCCTTCGTCCGAAACTCCCTTCCGAACGTGCTCGATCTTCTCTTGAAGTTCGGTTGCTTTCTCCCGAAAGCTTGCAGTGTTCTCTGGTGTGTGCATCGGTCAGTTCAACACGAACAGTCTGATCAGCACACTGAACAGACTGTTACAGCGCCGGTGATTTTCCAGCGGGGAAAAGGTCAGCCGGCCGTCGCTCTTCTTCTCCAATCTTACGAATGCTCTCGTGTGTTATTCTCTCAGAAAAGTGATGATCATCATGGACACCCTAGTATTCTTTTTATAGGCTTCGGTGACGTCCAGATCCAATCAGAGTATCCTGTCAAATATTTCGGAGATACTGCTAAATATTTGATAGATATCCAATCTTCTTAAACCGTATCCAATCTTCGGAGATAACTTCTGTGCAAAGCCATCCGATAATCTCGCACCCATGCTGTAGATATTCATTTGAATATCTGATCTTCCGTGTTGACTTGTCGATTGATTCCAATCAGATAATCTTGTCGATCTTCGGGATATGCAAATCTTCGTGCGTCAGTTTCACGCTGTACTTCAGTCCAGTCTGCAGTTGAACTCCCCTTGAACTCCTGTTCAAACTCTCTAAAGTTGTTTTGCCTACACCATGCCATTCATGGGAACATCAATCTCCCCCTTGGCATTTTTGACAAAACCAAAACGTCTAGGTCTATCTATCTATCTAGGCTTTAGAGACACTTGAGGAATGGACAAACCAACGTCAAAATTACTCCCCCTTTTTGCCACAAATTGGCAAGGGGTCCAATAATAGTTCAAGCAGAAAGATAAAAGGTACCAGAACAAGTACCAGAACGAGGAAAAAAATTTGTCATTGTTCAGAGTGTTCAAAACATGGACCTTTATGTAGACGAGATCCCAATGGAGTCATCATCCTCTGCTGCATCGACATCTTCCTCATCATCGCTGGGATATCTCAGTGCAAGAGCCAATCTGTTAATGCGCTTCTTCTGCTCCTGTTCCACCGCGAGGTAAGTGTCCAGCTGCATCAGTAGTTGTTCCCTCTCAGTACGAGATAGCTTTAGGCCAGCAGCTGATCCTCTCATCGACGACTCTGGAAGGTTCTTCCTTTTCTGTCCCGGGGCCTAAAGGTCATTCACATGACGCCCTTTGTATAGTTTATGATCCACTGTAAACTTTAGCGGGGCTTTGGAGAGACTGTCCAGCGGCGTCTTCAATTCTGGATTCTTGTATATGATGAGCTCATAGATGAGGGATGGAAACCCAATCTGATGCAGGAACCGGCAAAAGGTTGCATGTTCAGCTATCTGGTTGAACATGACTCTACCCATGTTGAAGTGCAATCGGTTCCCGACTTGATACAACAGCTGCCCTATTTCCTTACTGACTGAAGAGCGGTGCGACATTGGTCTCCAGTTTGCAATGGAAATGAAGAAGAGCATGAGTAGAATGTTGTTAAATCAGCGACAGGAATGACAGCCTCTCCCCAGAAAGGGTAGGAACCTGCCGTGATGCAGTTTGCAATTTTGTCATAGTCAGGTTCCTCTTCGTCCACTGCGGGATCATCCATAGCAAAGAAAATGTTGATCAGGTCGGGATCCAGCTCAACCCTCTTTCCTCGAACATACACCACTCCATAATCTTTGTCCCTAACTACCCCAAACTGACTGGGTAGGTTTACTATAGCTTCTCTGACCAGCTGTTCATTGAAGGGTTTACATTTAGTCAGGGTCCAGTACAGACTGGTCTCCTTCAGAATGTGGATCACTTCTTTTCCTTTGTAGCGCTTCTCATCAAGCAATTTTTCAGGGATAATTTTCCTCTTCAGCACTGCCTTCCACTTCTTTGCAGCATCCTTACTTACGAACCAGATCCCTCCTTTGATGATTCCTGATGGAGCTTCCACTGATGCTAGAGGAGTGATCTCCCGATTTTTCTTCTTTGAACCATCAACTCCCCCTGCATCTTGACTCCCTTCAGCCTGCTTGATGGGGTCTTTATCTTTTGGCTCTTGAGGGATCACAGTCTTCTTCCCTTTGATCCTTTGATCCTTTTTGAGTTCTGATAGGGGAATAGTGTCTAGTGCATCCTCCTGTGAATTAACTGGTGCAGCGTTTGGTAAGACTTGAGCTTGAGACTCCTCTGCCATGTCTGCATTGATCTGCTCATCTGCCTGATGGATCGCTAGTGCATCCTGAGCTTGAACACCAGCTGGCTCTCCAACTGACGCTTGCCCTGGAACAGGGATTTTTTCAGCAACAGTATCCCTAGAGACAACGCCTTTTCCAGACTCATGGCCTTCTTTGTCAAGAGACCCCTCCTTTCGGCTCTTAGAGACCACATCATCAATCTCCTTATAAATGTCATCAAGCTAACCGTCTTGCTCAGATGGATCAGATTCTCCAGACTCACCATCCTTCTGTTTTTCTTGCTGCTTGTCAATCAATCCTTCAATTTTTCTACTAATCCTTCGTCAGACTCTTCACCAAGAACTAGTTTTCTCCTGCCAGCACTTTTCTCAAGCAGATCATTCTCTGATTCTGATGTAGATTTCATCCATTCTCCGACGGCGTTAATCTTTGCCAAAGACTTCCGTTGAGAGAATGTTCTCCTAACCACCAGTTTCCTACGCAACCCCTGGTTTGGTAGAACAAAACCGGACATATGCAGTTTGTCTCTCAGCCTAGACTGCCTCCCCGCAGGGTTGGATACAACCAGACTTGGAATAGCATCTTTCAAAACATCAACAATGTTTACTCTAGTCACAGCCCCACTGGCTACATTCTCAATCAGTCCACTATCCACAACTGATTCTAGTTTATCATCCTTCTTATTTTCCACATTCACAACTCTCACAGGCAGGGGAACAGAAATCGGAGCTTTAGGGCTAGAGATTACCTCAGTTTGTGGCACAGTCGGGGGTGGATTTTGTCTTATTGATGTCGAACTAGCATCGTTTTGTTTAGGAGTCCCTTCCGACGTCCGCGAGGGCACCACCTTCTGCTTTGCAGCAGGTTCTGGTCCTTTCTTTTCCACCGTATCGGCCTTAGGATATGCTGGAACTGGTCCTTCATCTGTCTCTGTGACCGCAGACTTTGATGGAGTTCCGTAATCTAAAGGTGTCACCTTTTTCTCCTTCGGTATCTTCGATTTCTCCAACTTGGAGATTTGGGGTTTCAGCGCTTTGGATGCCGCCTTGACTGCCTTCTTTGGTTCCGGTGTTGTCTTGACTGCAGCCTTGGTTGTTTTCCTTGTGTTCACCATAGTTACCGAGGAGCTGATGCTTTGAGAGATTTCGCAAAGGATTGCTGCTCTAGGGTTTCGGAAGACTATGCGAGAGTGGTAGCAGATGGGGGATTTGATTTTCAAAACCAAACAGGCTACTCAACTTCCCAAAACCGACTTAGGTCCAATCAACTCTCCTCATAACGGCACGAAAATATTGCTGACATAGTTTGAATTAAAGATTCACCTTCTAAATATGCACCACCTGTTCCAGCTCCCTTCTTCATATGGTCAGACCAACTGCTTTGCTGGTGATTCGCCCTTGACTGACCACTGCCTGGAACATTTAGTTTTTGACAACACATAAACCCAGGGAGGATCTGAGTGTCTCAAACTGTGTAGCATCCAAAGGTTTGGTGAAGATATCAGCCAGTTGTTTGTCCGTTGTTACATACTTCAGTGTAACTACCTTCTGTTCAACCAGCTCTCTGATGAAATGGTGTCTGGTGTCTATGTGCTTCGCCCTGGAGTGCTGTACTGGATTTTTGGATATGCTGATCGCGCTCATGTTGTCACAGTAAGGGTCATCTCCTCTTGTTCCACTCCGTATTCAGACAGCATTTGCTTCATCCATAGCAGTTGAGTGCAATAATTTTATGCAGCTATATACTCCGCTTCGGCTGTAGAGAGCGAGATGATATTTTGCTTTTTACTGAACAAGGAAACCAAGTTGTTGCCTAAGAAAAAACAACCTCCAGAAGTGCTCTTCCGATCTTCAGCGTTTCCTGCCCAGTCCGCGTCGCAATAACCAACCAGGCATGGGTTGGTGTCTGATGGTTGCACAGTCGTTATGCGCAATCGTCAAGAATAAATTTATAAGTGTCCGCTACTCGCGACTTCACTACTGGGTAGTAAGTGGTAAGTAGGGGTCGAACCCAAAAGAATTAGGGGGATAGTTGTTCTTTGAGGGGATTATTCAGCGAGAGAGCGTGTTTTAGGTTGGTTGGTTGGTTTTAAAGCTACCAGCTAAGTGATTGATTGGTTGGTTTTAGTACTGGAAAGTAACTGATAATTATTACAATTAAAAGAAAGCATTCGGTTTCAGGGGCCTTGTATTATATCCTGTTTATCATTGACCTTTAGTGAATCTTCTAAGTATTCAAACATGAATCGAGGCTATTCCTAGCTCAAGACTTGCAACATCGTCTAGCCTTTTTAAGGTCGTAGAGCACTTATTCTACTTCAACTAATTCCTCCTTCCGAAGTATCTTAGCCTTATGTGCATCCATTTGGTCCCTTTGGTCCAGTTTCCAAATGGTTTTTTAGATAGATCGAACTCCTCAGATAAGCTTTGCCCGTCAAAGCATCCACTTACCCGAGTATGTTCACGAATCCCAAGGAAGAGCTTTGCCCGTCAAAGCGTCCACTCAACCTTGGAAGTTCTAATCTTATATATGGCACATAGAATAAGTTTTGAATACAAAGACGAGACACTAAGTTAATAGTCTAAAACATTTTATAATACAAGTCCACCCCTTCTACCGAACGACTAGTTTAGCTACTATTCATCGCGCTAAACATTATAACTAAGGAATTGGAAATTAAAGACAGTAAATAAATATTAAAATACTTACAACCGTTGAAGCGCCAAGAGAGCAATCTTTTCTTTCCAAAACCAAACTTACAAAACTTAGAGAGAGAAGTGTTTACAACTTATGGATTTTGATGTTGATTTTTGTGATGATACAAATGAGGAGGAGATGAGCTCTATTTATAGGGAGGAGAAGGGAGGAATGGATGGAGGAGATGATGGCATGTGGTTTTTGATCCAAGGGAGGAGAAGGAGGAAGAAGGAGGAGGCGCCACATGGGGGGGGGAGCAAAAGCCGCCGGTTGCCGGTTGTGGGGAGGAGGAGCCGCCGGTCATGGAGGGGAGGAGCTCCTCCCTTGGCCACCTTGTCTTCAAGTGGTCGGTCACCAAGGCAAATGTATGAGTTTTGTGAGTTTTGTGCAGTCTTTTCACAAAACTATCAGTGTGTTTCGTCCCGGGCTGACTTGATTCCTCTTCTGCTTAATTTGTTATGAGTGATTCAACGTCAGGATCCTTGATATTTCTTCAGTCGGCATATGATCTTGACCTTGGAATGACTCGTAACATCTTTTCTGCTTTAAAAGCTCCTCTTTAGCATGTATTCTCTCTAAGCTCTGAAATACCCTATAGAAATATATCGGAACTAACAAGCAAAAGTTAAATAGACAAAGTGTCTAATTAAGGGGGTTTTACTGTGTTTATGATTCGTATAATTTTGGTCCATCATATCACCCCACACTTTTAATTGTTCGTCCCGAACAATGCTATTAAAGGGCGGCACTCTAAGTTGGTTTTGGAATATGAAATTTAGACTGTGGTACTTGATCTATCCTAATTCATGCATTACTACTTATTACCAAATTAAACTGCGTAAATAAATAGAAGAAACTTAATACTTGTACCTCCGTGCTGAGATGCAAATTATATTGGATGTTTCGGGAGATATCCCTTTTTAGGCTCCTGGACTGCAATCTTGGGACCGTCTCGCACTATATGGTTTTCTTGTAGCTTTCTCTAGCACGTGATTCGGTTCGGGTTTCACTGAGTTGAGCCTTTTTAATTTCTTTCTTCTTTGGCGAGGGACTGCTTTTTTGTAGTGAATTGGCCTTTGGCCTTTGATTTGACTTTTTTGAGTACTTCACTTTTTTTGTTCGGTTAAAACCTTCACAATGTTGGGCCTTTGGCCTCTTGATTTGCTTCTTCGAGCTTTTTGCTTCTTTGTGACTTGCCAGTCCATTTTCTCAAGCCCTTCCTTTGGGAGGTCCAATCATCGCCCGCGAGCATATGGAAATACCTCCCCGCTCCTCTCATCGTTGTCGTTTCGCGCGGGTCAAGATGAGGGTCGCTCATCTATTTTCTCGGCTATTTTGACTAGAGAGAGGACGGTCTGATTCCCGTCCTCGCCTTTTCTTTTCTTTTTGCATAAACACTGCATGGCGGAGATGACTTCATTCTTCACTGAAACCCGAAGTGCAGCCTCCACTGACTTCGAAATCCATATAGTTTGATTTGATCCTTTGATTGCTTGCCAAGCCTCTCTAGGGCAGTTTATGTCAACTCCACATCCCTAGTTTATCTCAGCACAAAGGACAAATGAAAAGTTACATTCTAAGTTTTTAAACAGTTTGAATTTTCACAAGGTTAATGCATGAACTAAGATCTATCTTTTTCACATTCTTAAGTTCATATTTTCAAAAAGATACTATTACTAAAAAAAAGAAAACAGGAAGCATGTTATTTATATACAAAGGTGGTTCTCACCCCACACTTTTGAACGAAGGCGTGCTTTAGTTCAAAAGTCATGCAAGCTTAAAACTAAATGACTGAATTTAAATGACAGAAAGTAAGATAGTGTCGGGTTACCTCCCGACCAGTGCACTTGTTTAACATCGTTGGCTCGACAGTACCTCGTTGTGGATTACTGGTTTGGGTCCCATGGGTGGCTCAGGTCAAATTTCGCCACTGTTCCTGTGTTGTTTCTTGCCTTGACTTTTCCTGACTTCTTGCCGGATGTTGTACTCGGGTCAGGACTCCTTTGTTTTGGGATCTTTTCTTTCCAATACTTCTGAGAAGGCGGGGAGCCTTTGACCATAGCTGCTGGTCTTGTTGCTTTTTCGGTCTCTTTTGTCAGGTTAGAAATCTGTGTACCGCGAGCTGAGATAGGAATAATATCTGGCGGTTTTTTTGTATCTGCGCGGCTAATATCAATGTAGAAATTTGCAATTTTGCCGCCGAACTCAAGCGATAATGATCCTTTGCCTACATCGATTCTTGCTTTAGTAGTGTAGAGGAATGGTCGTCCCAATATTATTGTTGGAGGGTCGTCTTCGCTGGTCTCTCCCGTTTGTAATACATAGAAGTCTGCAGCAACACGAGCTCTCCCACGTGGAGTATTACATCTTCCAGCACTCCAACCGGACGGATGCACGATTTATCTCCTTGCTCGATATTTGTCCTGGGTGGCTTCAATGGACCAAGTCCTAATAAGTAGTATAAGGAGGAAGGCATCGCATTGACAGCAGCCCCAAGATCGACTAAGCACTTATGAATCTGGGTTTCACCAATACCGCAGGTGACTGTGAAGGCCCCTGGGTCTTTATCTCTTTCCGGTTGTGACTCATGATCTGAAGTGAGGGCTCTTTCTGTTGTTGGGCCATTCTGCCTATTCCTTGGCTTAGGATTTGAGTAATTGGGCCCTTTAATATTTTGCTTTGAAGCATAAATATTAGTTGGGGAGTCCCACCTAAAATTGTTGTCGTCATCCCATCCAGATGCTGGTACGTCGGAGTGTATAATTGGCGGTGGTGTTATGCAAACGGTGAATGCATATCGTCCATTGTCGGCATGCGTGACCCATGTTTTGCCATCATTGGGTCGGTCTTCCTCTCTATTCCAATCAGGACGATGCCTACGCGTGAAGTGCTTGCTTGTGAGTTTGTAAGTTGGGGATCGTGCTACTTCTCCTAGTGTCGCTTTTATGTTTGACCTCCTTATCATGCTAATATTTGCCTTTGGATTTTGGATGGTTTGTGAAGGAAGTCTGCCAGGTTCATTGGAGAGTGTTGACATTGTGGTGGCGAGCTGGGACATCTGTTTGGCCAATTCTGAAATTGCCCCGTCAGTTTTCGCCTGGTATTGGTGTAGCGAAGCACCTAATTGATTTATGTTTCCTGCAAGCTCCTTCATCGTGTCATCGAGCGACTTGCTCGGTTCCTGCTGATTGTTCGGGCCGGTTTGGTACTGATTTTATCCTTTTTGCTGATATTGGCCTGCTGATGGAGCGTTCTGGTTATACTGTCGGTGGGGGGGGGGGGGGTTGGTAGAATGACTGAGCTAGTTGAGGGACAGCTGGTTGTGTCTCCTTCTGAGGATAGCTGTTGTTACGCCAGCTCGGGTTGGTTGCTTGACCATACTGTCTATTTTGTCCGGCTCTGTCATTGTTGTTGTTGTATCCTTGGTATCCTCCCACTGTATTTACGTCTGCCGGTTCCTCTTCTATTAATGTTGGGCATGCGTCAGTTTTGTGGTCAGTAGAACCACAAAACTCGTAAGGTTTTACTGGAACTGGCTGTCTTCGTATGATCTGAATCATCATCTCCTTTAACTGTTTCATTTCTTCAGGAATAGAGCTCATCGGTGTTTCAGCTCTTGCCACATTCTTTGTTCGGGAAAATTCTTCCTGCCTAGTTGTCTCTTCTCTAAATCGGGCATTTTCAGCAACCTTGGTGATGAGATCCCTTATGCCTCTTAATGATAGATTCATTATGGATCCTCCAGCTGAGGCATCCAGGAGCATTTTGTCTAAGGGTCTTAATCCGTTAATGAGATACTCAATGGTGAGTTTCTCGGGTAGTCCAAGAGTGCAGCAGCTTCTTTCCAGGTGATTGAATTTCTCCAGGTAGTCGTACATGGTCTCATTAGGTCCTTGCCTTATGTCCTGCAGTTGTCTTCTTACTTGCATTGCTCTTCCTGCTGGGTAGTATTTGCCTAGGAATTTCCCTTGCATCTGAACCCATGTTCTGATGCTTCCCGAAGGCAATGAAAGGAACCAATCGTTTGCCGAGTCTATGAGGGAAAAATAGAATGCCTTCAACTTGAAGTCGTCAATATTCACTCGATTGGGCTTTAGATTTTGGCAAATTCCATGCAGGCGTTGGAGGTGAGTTGTGGCATATTCTCCTTGAGCTCCTGAGAATTTTGGCTAGCTGTGGGCCACTGATGCGTTGATGGTTATGTTTTCTAGTTCAGGGTCCTCGTGAATGCACCACGGCTGTGTTTCGAAATTGGGGGCGTTTAATTCTCCCATAGTAGGTTCATGGTAGTTGTTATCCCCATAGTAGTCGTCGAAGACAGGTTCTTGTCTTGGCATTTGGCGAGGTTGGGGGGGTGGTGGATATCTAGGGGGTTGTTGTACTGGACCAGCTGTATTTCGGTCCTTAGGCGGTTCTTGGTTTCTTCTGATGGCTTCCCTATCACGAGCTCTTCTGTTTCTGATGAGTTGTTCCGGATCGTCGATAAATGGAAGTGGCACCTCATCATTTTGATCGTACAGGTTTATCTCGTCGTCATCCTGGTAGTCATGGTGGCTTTCTTCGCGAGACATGGTTGTTTCGAAGCGCGTATCGATTCAAAGAACTTTATCCGATTTAACTAACTAATTCCCCGGCAACGGCGCCAATTTTGATGGTTGCACAGTCGTTATGCGCAATCGTCAAGAATAAATTTATAAGTGTCCGCTACTCGCGACTTCACTACTGGGTAGTAAGTGGTAAGTAGGGGTCGAACCCAAAGGAATTAGGGGGATAGTTGTTCTTTGAGGGGATTATTCAGCGAGAGAGCGTGTTTTAGGTTGGTTGGTTGGTTTTAAAGCTACCAGCTAAGTGATTGATTGGTTGGTTTTAGTACTGGAAAGTAACTGATAATTATTACAATTAAAAGAAAGCATTCGGTTTCAGGGGCCTTGTATTATATCCTGTTTATCATTGACCTTTAGTGAATCTTCTAAGTATTCAAACATGAATCGAGGCTATTCCTAGCTCAAGACTTGCAACATCGTCTAGCCTTTTTAAGGTCGTAGAGCACTTATTCTACTTCAATTAATTCCTCCTTCCGAAGTATCTTAGCCTTATGTGCATCCATTTGGTCCCTTTGGTCTAGTTTCCAAATGGTTTTTTAGATAGATCGAACTCCTCAGATAAGCTTTGCCCGTCAAAGCATCCACTTACCCGAGTATGTTCACGAATCCCAAGGAAGAGCTTTGCCCGTCAAAGCGTCCACTCAACCTTGGAAGTTCTAATCTTATATATGGCACATAGAATTAGTTTTGAATACAAAGACGAGACACTAAGTTAATAGTCTAAAACATTTTATAATACAAGTCCACCCCTTCTACCGAACGACTAGTTTAGCTACTATTCATCGCGCTAAACATTATAACTAAGGAATTGGAAATTAAAGACAGTAAATAAATATTAAAATACTTACAACCGTTGAAGCGCCAAGGGAGCAATCTTTTATTTCCAAAACCAAACTTACAAAACTTAGAGAGAGAAGTGTTTACAACTTATGGATTTTGATGTTGATTTTGTGATGATACAAATGAGGAGGAGATGAGCTCTATTTATAGGGAGGAGAAGGGAGGAATGGATGGAGGAGATGATGGCATGTGGTTTTTGATCCAAGGGAGGAGAAGGAGGAGGCGCCACATGGGGGGGGAGCAAAAGCCGCCGGTTGCCGGTTGTGGGGAGGAGGAGCCGCCGGTCATGGAGGGGAGGAGCTCCTCCCTTGGCCACCTTCTCTTCAAGTGGTCGGTCACCAAGGCAAATGGATGAGTTTTGTGAGTTTTGTGCAGTCTTTTCACAAAACTATCAGTGTGTTTCGTCCCGGGCTGACTTGATTCCTCTTCTGCTTAATTTGTTATGAGTGATTCAACGTCAGGATCCTTGATATTTCTTCAGTCGGCATATGATCTTGACCTTGGAATGACTCGTAACATCTTTTCTGCTTTAAAAGCTCCTCTTTAGCATGTATTCTCTCTAAGCTCTGAAATACCCTGTAGAAATATATTGGAACTAACAAGCAAAAGTTAAATAGACAAAGTGTCTAATTAAGGGGGTTTTACTGTGTTTATGATTCGTATAATTTTTGTCCATCAGTGTCCTTGGTGTACCAGATCCCAAAATCAACAAGTCCACAGACATACTTTATAATTCTTTTCACCCGCATTAGATGACTCTCTTTCGGATTCGCCTGGTACCTTGCACATACTCCTACTACATAGGCTATATCTGGTCTGCTAGCTGTTAAGTACAAGAGGCTCCCAATCATACTCCTGTACAGTGTTTGGTCGACCTTTGTTCCAGCATCGTCTTTAGTGATCTTCACGTGCGTAGCAGCTGGTGTCCTTTTGTGGCTTGCCTTCTTAAGCTCAAATTTTTTGATCAAGTTCTTGGCATACTTACTTAGTGAGATGAAGATGCCATCCCCCTTCTGTATCACCTGAGTCCAAGAAAGTAGTTCATCTCTCCAACCATGCTCTCTTGAACTCTTTCTGCATCTGTTCCACGAACTGATCCACCAGCTTCTGTGTATTGGACCGAAACACTATATCGTCAACATAGATTTGTGCGATAATAAAGTCTGACCTTGTGTGCTTCACGAACAGGGTCTTATCCACTCCCCCTCGTACATATCCATGGTCGACGAGGAACAAGGTGAGACGCTCATACCATGCCCTTGGCGCCTGTTTGAGACCTTATAGTGCCTTCTTGAGGCGGTACACGTGAGCAGGGTGATGTGGGTCCTCAAATCCTTTTGGTTGAGCTAGGTATACTTCCTCATTCAGAAAGCCATTCAGGAACGCGCTCTTAACATCCATCTGGAATAGTCGGAACTTTAAGTGACAGGCCAGAGCAAGTAGTAGGCGAATGGCTTCAAGACGTGCGACAGGAGCAAAGGTTTCATCAAAGTCGATGCCCTCTATCTGAGTGTAGCCTTGTGCCACTAGGTGTGCCTTGTTTCTTTTGATATTTCCTGTGGCGTCGGACTTGTTCTTGAAGATCCATTTTATGCCTATTACATTCACATCGTCAGGTCTCGGAACTAAGTCACATACATCATTTCGAGCAAACGCTTCCAGCTCATCCTGTATAGCCAATACCCAATACTCATCAAGCAATGCTTCCTTGAAGTTCTTCGGCTCAATAGTGGACAGAAAACTTGCGCATGCAGCTGGTTCTCTGAAGTTAATCACCTTGCCGCGAGTCCTCATACCTTCACTCGGTTCACCAATGATTTCAGTAATTGGGTGGTTTCTGGCAATTCGTCGAGAGGGCTGTAAGGCAGCCATATCCTCTTGGGTACTAGAGTCTTCATCCTTGTCAGATGAGGAGTTCGAGGTGTGATTATCCTCTGTTGGCACTCCCCCTGGCTGATCAGATCCACCCGACTGAGACAAGGAAGGTGTCTCTGGTACTGTTCCAGCTTCATAGTCAGCATCGTCCGAGACAAATTTCTCAAACACTTCATCTTTCAGGCTATTAAACACCCGAGCATGTATGCTTGTTAAACACCCGTTAAGCTCAACTGTTCGTGGAGTATCTGATGGACCATATTTATATGATTCATCAAGACAGTTAAACCCACCAAATTAGACACTTTGTCTTAACAACTTTTACTTGTTAGTTCCATTTTTGCTCTACAGGCTATTTTGAGGTTTAGAGAAGAAACGAGCTAAAAAGGGGGTTCTTAAGCCAAAAATGGATTACAAGTCAAATCTGGCCAGCGAGGGCCCGAGGAAAGTCAGCCGCGCCCCAGCATTCCAACGCACCAGCCGAGCTGTCTAGCACTGAATTCAAGTTGCCTGTGCAAACAAGCTGATCTGACAAATCCACCTCGACCAAAGTGATCAAAATGGCAAATAAGGTGGACAATGTCGGAAAACCAAGGAGCATGCCCGAGCAGATTGGAAGTTGGCTCAATTCCAAAGCAAAGGCCCCGTGCGCATAGGCACCTAAACCAAGTCGCTCGACCAAACCATCGAATCTGGAAAATCTAGCTCGACCATGTTGTTTTAAATGCCCAATAACTCGGACAATCTCACTTCCCAGACAAAACGTCCGAGTGGAACCAGCTCAAACCCGATCAAGGCCAAACTAGTGAAATTCCGGCCGTTTTGGGATTCCGACCAGGTTCCGGGCAGATTCCGGCAAAACGACTTTGACCGTTAGTCTTAGAATTGCATCAACATTCCAAATCTGCAATCCAAGTGCCAAAGGCCTCCGACCCAAATTCCGGCCAGATTCCGGCCAAGCTCCAGCGGTGCTCCGATCAAGCCCAGTCCAGCCACAGCCATGCTCCGGTCAGTTCTAGCCCTACTCCGGTCAAAATCCGGCGAAATCCAACCAAACTACTTATTTCCCGGTTAGGTTATACTATTCACTTTGGTTGACCTTTGGGCACAAACCAAACCACAACCAAGTCCTAGTGACTTGTTCCTAGCCTCAACCAAGCTCAACTAGTCAAGTGGTTGCCCTTTGGCACAACCCACACCCTAGCCGCCCATGTGCCTTGCCATGTGCACCCTTTGGCTCATCCAAGCTCCAACCGAAGAACAACCAAGACCAACCGGAGTTGAGGGAGAACTAGAGGCGGTGGGAGGACAAAATATCATCCTCCACTCACTCCTCTCCACCGCCTCTCATGGCTATAAAAGGAGGATCAACCCTCCTTGAAACATGTCCACAAAAAAAGGAAATCCTTTGTTACTTAGATAGAGAAGCTCTCTAGAATCCTTTAGGCACAAATCCTTGTAAACACTTGCATTTCAATACCAAAAGCTCCAAGTTTGTTCTTGATTTTGTTCTTGTTACTAGTTCAACAACTCTCTACTCTTTCTTGTCTTTCCATTCGAAAACCTTTCTTTTCAAGTATTTTCCAAAACCCTTTACTTTTTCTTGCACTAGCTATGATATCCCACTTCCATGGATACTCGTAGCTAAACCCTTCATTCGGTTGAAGGGGTGTGCTTGTATCATGAAAACGTTTTAGACCCTTTTCTTAGTGCTACTATTGTGTTCAAGCTTGTTCTAGGTGTTTTAAGTCACTTGGTTTGATCGGAAATGTGAGATCAAGTGACTGCACTTAGGCTAATATACCTTGAAATGGGGTATTAGTCTAGCTAGAACAAGTGCTCTATGTCTTGAAATGGACTAGACGGTGTGGCAAGCGCTTGAAATGGCCTTGTTATGGGATGTATCTTGAAATGGAACAACCTACACCTTTGAATACTTAGTATGATCATTAGCGGTCTATGATGAACGAAGTTGTGATACAAGGCCCCTAAACCGAATCCTTTCCTTTGATTAAAACACTAACTCCTCATTCTACTTTCAGTCCTCTTATCAACTGCTTACTTTCAGTACCCTTTACATTCCGCAACTAACTTTACTTTCAGCACCTAACTTTTTACTTTCAGCACATTTACTTTCAGTCTTTATTTTCTGCACTTACTTTCAGTACATTTACTTTCCGCACTTTACTTTCATTACAGAAGTTTTCAACATCAATCCAACATAATATTTGGCACGTATTGCGCTTGAAACACAGCGTGCGACAAACCAAAAGTATGTGGTATGGTTGATATTGAACTCAACTATTCCCGCAATTTACTTTTCAGTATTACTTTCAGCACTAAAACCACAACCAACCCCAATTGCACTAAATTTCTGTACAAAATCCTCAAAGGACTACTATCCACCAATTCCCTTGGCTTCGACCCCTACTTACCGCTTTACTACCCAATAGTGAAGTCACAAGTAGTGGACTTATAAATTTACTTTTGCAGTGCCTCACGACAAGGCGCTGTCAAAAATTGGCGCCGTTGCCGGGGAATTGGAATTGCAATCGGATAAAGTTCTTTAATTTTGTACTCGCTTCTGCATAACCATGTCTCGTGCAGGAAGCCACCATGACTATCAGGATGATGACGAGATGAATCTATACGATCGAAATAATGAGGCGCCGCCTCCTTTTCTTGACGATCCGGAACAGCTCATCCGAGACCGAAAAGCTCGTGATACGGAGGCCATCCGAAGAAACCAAGGACCACCCGAGGACCGAAATGAAGCTGGCCCAGGGCAGCCCCCTAGACACCCACCACCTCCTCAACATCGGCAAGCACCAAGGCGAGAACCCATCTTCGATGACTACTATGGGGATAACAACTTTCGCGAACCTACTATGGGAGAACTCTCGGCACCAGATTTCAGAAATCAGCCGTGGTGCATATACGAGGGCCCTGAACTGGAAAACATTGCCATCAACACATCCGTGGTTCACAACTTGCCCAAGTTCTCAGGAACTCATGGAGAATCTGCGACAACTCATCTCCAACGCTTACATGGCATTTGCCAAAATCTAAAACCCAATGGAGTGAATGTAGAGGACTTCAAATTGAAGGCTTTCTACTTTTCCCTCATTGACTCGGCGAACGACTGGTTCCTTTCATTGCCTTCGGGTAGCATCAGAACATGGGCTCAGATGCAAAAGAAATTTCTGGACAAATACTACCCGGCAGGAAGAGCGATGCAAGTAAGAAGGCAACTGCCAGACATAAGGCAGGGGCCTAATGAAACCATGTATGACTACCTGGAAAAGTTCAACCGCCTGGAGAGAAGCTGCTGCACTCTCGGACTGCCCGAGAAACTCATCATCGAGTACCTCATTGATGGACTAAGGCCCTTAGACAAAATCCTCCTGGATGCCTCAGCTGGAGGATCAATGATGAATATATCATTAAGCGGCATAAGGCAACTCATCACCGATGTTGCTGAAAATGCCCGATTTAGAGAGGAGACAACTCGGCAGGAAGAATTTTCCCGAACAAAGAATTTGGCGAAGGCCGAGACACCAATGAACTCCATGCCATAGGAGATGAAACAAATGAAGGAGATGATGGTTCAGATCCTACGAAGACAGCCAGCTCAGATGAAACCTTGCGAGTTTTGTGGTTTTACGGACCACAAGACTGGCGCATGCCCGACATTAATAGTAGAGGAACCGGCAGAAGTAAATGTAGTGATAGGATACCAAGGGTACAATAACAACAGCAACGACAGAGCCGGACCAACCGGCAGTATGGTCAAGCAACAGGCCCGAACTGGCGAAACGAGAACCACCCTCCGAGGGAGACACAACAAGCCGCACCTCAACCAGCTTAGTCGTTCTACCAACCCCCCCACCGGCAGTACAACCAGAACGCCCCACCAGCAGGCCAATACCAACAAAGGGGACCAAACCAGTACCCGACCGGCCAATATCAACAAAAGGGACCAAACCAGTACCAAGCCAGCTCAAGCAATCAGCAAGGACCGAACAAGTCGCTTGAGGACACAATGAAGGAACTCGCAGGAAGCGTACATCAATTGGGTACTTCGCTACACCAATTCCAGGCGAAAACGGACGGAGCAATTACAGATTTGACCAAACAAATGTCCCAGCTCGCCACCTCAATATCCACACTCACTAATGAGCCTGGTCAACTTCCTTCGCAAACCATCCAGAATCCAAAGGAAAACGTAAGTGTCGTGACCCTTAGGAGTGGGAGAAAGCTTGACGTCCAACCCATGGAGACGGAAGAAGAAGAAGACCCCAGGTTGCCCAGAGAAGAACAAATGAGGCCCAAGGCTCTCGACACCCCAGTGCAGGACGCGTCCGATGAAGAGAAGGACGCGGCCGAAGAAGAAGGGAACGCACCCGAGGAGCACAGGCTGCGCTCGGTGCCTAGAACCGAGACCTCCAAAATCAACGCCTGTCTTCCATTTCCAGTGCCAGCCCGAGTACCAAAACAACATGTCATGGATGAGGACGTGTTTGAGTTGTTCAGTAAAGTCAAAATCAACATCCCCCTCTTGGAAGCCATCAAGCAAATCCCTCGATATGCTAAGTTTCTAAATGTGTTTTGCACCAACCGGAGGAAAAGTACTAGATATGATCAAGAGCTGATAAGTAGAAACGTGTCGGCCGTCATGCAACGGAAGGTGCCCCCCAAATGTGGTGATCCGGGAACTTACACCATTCCATGCACAATTGGCAACATCCGGATCGAGAACTGCATGCTAGACCTTGGAGCATCAATCAACGTCTTGCCCTTCTCTCTCTACTCATGCCTTAGGATTGGGCCACTCGAACCCACCGGTCTCACTATCCAGTTGGCGGACCGATCTTGCAAACAGCCTGAGGGCAAAATAGAAGATGTCCTGGTTCAAGTAGGCGAATTGGTGTTTCCGGCGGACTTCTACGTCCTGAAAATGGAGAATGGCGGACCAACAGACCATGCACCCATCCTCCTCGGCCGTCCATTTCTCAAAACATCAAAAATGAAGATAGACTGTGGAAGTGGGATGCTCTCAATGGAGGTGGAAGGAGAGACATTTAGTTTCGACATATTCAGAGCAATGAAATATCCCATGGAGTTCGAGGAAGTGCACACTCTCGACACTTTGGACGACCTAGTCCAAGAAGTTCAACCAGAACCAAGAGCAGATCCCTTAGAACTCACACTCAATGGAGCCGAGAGCTCATATGAATTGGCCGAAGGCTTGCATGAAACACTAGCCCACTTAATGATCTCGAAGCCTCTCACACCAGGATATGAAGTCAATGAGGTAAAATTATTCAAATTCAATACCTTTTTGCCCTCAGTTATGCAAGCTCCCGAAATAGAATTGAAGCCCCTGCCCGGGCATCTGAAGTACGCATTCCTAGGGGAAAAAGGACCATAATTGTATGAATCATAATTAGACTGTTTGTCTATTTAACTTTTGCTTGTTAAGCCGTCAAGAGAACCTCAGCGACGACTGATGGACCATAATTGTATGAATCATAAACACAGTTAAACCCACCAAATTAGACTGTTTGTCTATTTAACTTTTGCTTGTTAGTTCCGATATTTATCTACAGGGTATTTTGGAGTCTAGAGAGAATACAGGCTAAGGAGGAGTTTTAAAGCTGAAAATGAATTACGAGTCAGGACACGACCAGATTCCGACTGTACAACTTTCATGGAACCAACTTGGAATCATTCAAATATGCTAGAACAGTCGGCGTTTGGACAAGAACGCAATGCAAAGGCACCAAGCCCGGTAAAAGCCAAACAAGGGCAATTTCAGCCGATTTGGGATTTCGACCATGTTCCAAGCAGAATTTGGCTTAGGTTCCTTCTTGAGATCATCTTAGAATGACATTTTCATTCAGAATACACTCTCCAAAATCCTAGAAGCTCCGGTCAAATTCCGGTCAAACCGATGGCTTTTGAGAAACAAATATCTTCCGATGGCTTTTGGAGTGGTGACTCACTCCGATGGCTTTTGCTCTCCTTATGCCATGTGTTGAGATCTCAAGCCACAAGCCTCTCCTCCCTTGACAAGTGTATGGCTCTCCTTGCCTCCCTTAGCCTATAAATAGACATCTTCTCTTCACTTGTAAATCATCCACAATCCACAATTCCAACATCCCACAATCCACAAGTTACTTATTTCTCTAGATTTTGGCACTTTTGTAAGCTTTGTTTGAAATCTATAATACTCCTGTTGGTTCTTGAGTACTCTAGTAGTCTTTGAGAATACTCCTGTTGGTTCTTGAGTATTCTCCTTTACTTACTGTCTTTCAAAACCCCTCGAGTACTTAGCTATGGTATCCACCTCTATGGATATTCGTAGCTAAACTCTTCATTCGGTTGAAGGGGTGTACTTGTATCATAAAATGTTTTAGGCTATACTCTTAGTGCCTCTTCTTTGTGTTCAAAACTTGTTCTATGTGCCATATATTAGGTCAGAACTTCCAAGGTTGAATGGATGCTTAAAATGGCAAAACTCTTCCGTGGGGGTTCGTGAACATACTCGGGTAAGTGGATGCTTGAAATGGCAAAGCTTATCTGAGGAGTTTGACATCTCTAAAACACCATTTGGTTTGATCGGAAATGATTGATCAAATGGATGCACATAGGCTAGTATACCTTGAAATGGGGTGCTAGTCTAAATAGAACAAGTGCTCTACGACCTTGAAATGGGCTAGACAGTGTGGCAAATCGAGCGCTTGAAATGGCCTTGATACACGTTTGAATACTTAGCAGGATCACTAAAGGTCAATGATAAACATGCTATGATACAAGGCCCCCGAAACCGAATGCTTTCCTTAGATTAAAACACTACCTGCACTTACTTCCTTAGTATAAACTGCCCTTTCAACTGCTGACGTTCCGCAAGACTTGCCGATCACGCAACAACCGCTGTAAGTCTTCTTTTTACTTTCAGTATTTACTTTTATGTCATTTACTTTTCCGCACTAAAAACCAAAACCAACCAACCAATCACTTAGCTGTTAGTAGTAAAACCTCAATCAACCAAAAAACACGCTCCCCCGCTGTACGACCCCTCAAAGAACAACTTATCCCCCTAATTCCCTTGGGTTCGACCCCTACTTACAACTTGCTACCCAGTAGTGAAGTCGCGAGTAGCGGACTTATAAATTTATTTGTACATTTGCTCTGACGACAAGCATCTGTCAAATTGGCGCCATTGCCGGGGAATTAGTTACCTAATCGGATAAGTTCTTTGAATCGATACTCGCTCCAAAACAACCATGTCTCGCGAAGGAAGCCACCATGACTATCAGGATGATGACGAGATAAACCTGTACGATCGAAATAATGAGGCTCCACCTCCATTTATTGACGATCCGGAACAACTCATCAGAAACCAAAGAGCTCGTAATAGGGAGGCCGTTCGAAGAAACCAAGTACCACCCGAGGATCGAAATGCAGCTGGTCCAGTGCAACCCCCTATACGTCCCCCACACCCTCAACCTCGACAAATACCTAGGTAAGAACCTGTCTTTGACAACTATATGGGAATAACAACGACCGCGCACCTACGATGGGAGAGCTGAATGCCCCAGATTTCGAAACGCAACCATGGTGGATATACGAGGGCCCTGAACTGGAATACATTACCATCAACGCATCAGTGGCCCATAGCTTGCCCAAGTTCTCAGGAGCACATGGAGAATCTGCGACAACTCACCTCCAACGCTTACACGGCATTTGCCAGAATCAAAAACCCAATCGAGTGAGTATAGACGACTTCAAGTTGAAGGCGCTCTATTTTTCCCTCATTGACTCGGCAAACGACTGGTTCCTTTCATTGCCTTCAGGAAGCATCAGAACATGGGTTCAGATGCAAAGGTAATTTCTGGACAAATATTACCCGGCAGGAAGGGCAATGCAAGTAAGGAGGGAATTACAAGACATCAAGCAAGGGCCCAATGAAACCATGTACGACTACCTGGAAAAGTTCAACCACCTAGAAAGAAGCTGCTGTACCCTTGGACTGCCCGAGAAACTCATCATCGAATACCTCATTGATGGATTAAGACCCTTAGACAAAATGCTCCTGGATGCCTCAGCTGGAGGATCCATGATGAATCTATCATTGAGCGGCATAAGGAACCTCATCGCCAACGTTGTTGAAAATGCCCGATTTAGAGAAGAGACAACTCGGCAGGAAGAATTTTCCCGAACAAGGAATGTGGCACAAGCTGAAACACCAATGAGCTCTATGCCAGAAGAGATAAAACAATTAAAGGAGATGATGATTCAGATCCTACGAAAACAACCAGTGCCGGTAAAACCTTGCGAGTTTTGTGGCTCTACAGACCACAAAACTGACGCATGCCCAACATTAATAGAAGAGAATCCGGCAGAAGTAAATACGGTGGGAGGATACCATGGATACAACAACAACAGCAACGACAGAGCCGGACAAAACAGGCAGTATGGTCAAACAACCAACCCCAGCTGGCGTAATAACAACTATCCTCAGAAGGAAACACAACCAGCTGTCCCTCGGCTAGCTCAGTCATTCTACCAACCCCCCACCGACAGTATAACCAGAACGCTCCATCCGCAGGCCAATATCAGCAAAGAGGATCAAATCAGTACCAAGCCGGCCCGAACAATCAGCAAGAACCAACCAAGTCGCTCGATAACACAATGAAGGAGCTCGCAGGAAGCATAAATCAATTGGGAACTTCGCTACACCAATATCAGGCGAAAACTGACGGGGTAATTTCAGAATTGAGCAAACAAATGTCCCAGCTCGCCACTGCAATGTCAACACTCACTAATGAACCTGGCAGACTTCCTTCACAAACCATCCAAAATCCAAAGGCAAATATCAGCATGATAAGGAGGTCGAACATAAAGGCGACACTGGAAGAAGTAGCACGATCCCCAACTTACAAACTTACAAACAAGCACTTCACACGTAGGTCATTTTGACAACGTCTATTTTTACCCTCCCGACGTGTCGGTTTAGAAGAGGGTCGTCGTAGAGGTCAAAAACAATTTATAAAGACCGGTACGGTACCGGGTCGAACCCAAAGGAGCAAGCCAAGCACATGCACTATTTAAGATTGTGTTTCCATTCGGCTATTCTAAACCAAAAATGTATAAGGGAGTGTATATGTCTAAATCCTATGTGTGGCGAGTAATTAGGGATAAAAGATAAGTAAGAGGTGTTTCGAGGGCTCACTCCCCTCCTTGGCAAATTCCCAATGATCACATACACGATATTCAAACATTTCATGGTAGTCAAATAGCAATGAACCTAGTTTAGACTAGGATAGACCAACTATCACTTGAATCTATTCCTAGCCAAACTCTCTTGTAGCTCAAACCTCTCGGTTCATTCCATAGCAATAAATACCATGAACTCGACTCCTAGTTCACTTCCTACCCATGCATTGTCGAAAACCTAGCTTAGACTCAGGTAGACCAATGTTTATGTTAATCTAGTCTTAGCCAAGCTCTCTTATAGCTCGAACCTCACTCGCTAGAGATAATTGGTTCATTCCATAGCACCATTATCCTTGGAATGTCTTCCTAAGGTAATAACTACTATGAACTCGAGTCCTAGTTAACAACAAATGCATACATCGGATAGGATCGCATTCTCTATTATCCAAACTAGGCATTTTCACAAACACTTAGTAGCATGTCACATATGAAGTGCATAGAGAACATGAATTTGACACCATTAGATGGGATTAATTGATGATTCGCTTAATGACTAACTCCAATAAATCAAACATTCAATCCTTAGTCAAGCATCCATATCCTAAAGTTCACTTGCATGATTCAAGATATAGATCATTTTCTCCATCCTAGAACTATCCCCAAGGGTTTCCAAGTCCTAGGTTCAAGTTTAGGTCCAAATTGTCACTTAAGCATTTTATCAAACACCTAGAGTGCATAACATTCATAACACAAGAGAAAATGAAATCAACAATCATCCACATGAATATCAATGTATATATGTGATCAAAGAGTACCAAGGAGAGTCATTAGTCCCTCAAAACACAAGATCCACTACTCACACCTCATGTAAGACAACATGGTGTGAGTAGGGTTTAATGGCAACAACAAGTAGAATAGGAAAAGTGCAAAGGAAGGAGGATTGTCAATCCTAGAACTCCCTCTTGATGTTCTCTTCTTCCCATTGGTTGGACGATGATTGATGACCTTGGTTGGACCTCTTTTCCAATCTTCTTCTCCCCAAAAACCTCCACACTTTGGTCAAAAAGCCCTCTTTCTATTTATAGATTCGGCTGAAATCTGGGTGCAGAAATCTGAGTTTTTCATCCAGTCGGTCGACTGGGCTTTGCTTGACTCCCAGTCGGTCGACTGGGATGTGCAAGATATGATGAGCTCCTGAGTTTCAATCGAGTCGGTCGACTGGACTTTCAGTCGATCGACTGGTGGTCCTCCCGTCCGAATTTGGTCTTGACGTCAACTAGAGAGTTGTAGCCCTTTGCGTTAGCTTTCCAACAAGCTTTGAATCAACCAAATCGGACACCGTATGCGCCCTGGGCGTCCAAAACAAGTCGCAAAGGTCACGAAGAACACAGTCTGAGGAGCTGCTGAGTTGTTTAAACAGTCGATCGACTGGACTCCCAGTCGATCGACTGGTGGTCCTCCCGTCCGAATTTGGTCTTGGCATCAACTGGAGAGTTGTATCCCTTTGAGTTAGCTTTCCAACAAGCTTTGAATCAACCAATTCGGACACCGTATGCGCCCTGGGCGTCCAAAACAAGTTGCAAAGGTCAATATGCTCGGTATTGCCCCGAAACTCCTTGTTTTTGCGCCGAAACTCAACCAATCTTCACATTTAGGCATTGACCATGGGGGAAACTTGTTTTCTACCTGAAATGTAGAGATAGAGGTCAAATGACATCAAAATATCGTCAGAAACGATTCAAAACTATAGTGAAGAATGACGATAAATGAGTCGAAAACTCGACTCATCAACACTCCACACTTAAGTTTTGTTCGTCCCGAACAAAGTATGAGAATATGTCAAGGTCATGCAAATGTCGAAATGCTAGTGGTGCTATGTTTTTCGTCTATTTGCCTCACTAGATTTCACAAGGTCTCGATCATTATTCCTAATCATGTTATTGAAAGGTAAATGACAAGTATGTACAATCTAACTAGCTCCTTTTCGTAGGCGTTACGAATGCATTTAGCGTATGCATTAAGCCTTTAAACCTCTAGGCTACCCTAGTGGACGAGTTATAGTCTCGTGAGAGTTTTCAGAAAAGGGAATACTCACAAATCCCATATGCACCTATCCCATGAGAATGAATGCAAGAGTGCTCAACCAAGGCGAGGATTTCTCAAAACCAATCCCTCACCCCAAACTAGGACTACCATCACAATATCATCAAAAGAACTCTTGAACCATTTGAGTACCCATGAGGTTGTGCATTCAAGATCATCAATACTAGAGCTATCCAATGTCTCATCCAAAGTTCCACTCATTTTCAAGGCAATACAATAGAAGCGAAGTTACTAGTTTTGCACAAAAGAGTGTCAACCGCTCACCTATGCTAGCTAGGGCTAGTCCATGGGTTTGCGACAAGGAACTCATTCCCAAGTTTTAGGCGCTTAAGCCATAATCCATAAGGGAAGAGGAGTTCGACACAAGACTTCTTATAAAACAAGCAAAGACCAAATGATAACTCCCGTGCAAGCACAAGGGTCGTCCAAAAGTCATTCTAACTAGCACACAATGCAAATGATGAATCCCGCACAAATGTAGGACGATGGAAGAACATATAGTCAAGTTTTAAGTGCTTTTTATTTTCTTTTCAAATGGCCTTTGGCCTACAAATGCTTTCGAGGGGGAACTTACCTTCCTAACCCCCGGCATTTGTATATCTTTGCACAAAACTTCTCGTGCACTTGAGAAAGTTTTTGGTCGGGGCTTTGCCCTCTTTTGACCATGAAAATGAACCATTTGTTTTTGTTGGGGCTTATTTTTCGCCCTCTTTTGATTTTTGACTCCACACTTAAAACTTGACAAAATGTTCAAGGAATGTATGGAATGCGCGGGAAACAATCATGAGCAAGGCATTAAATTTAGAAAACTCAAGTCACCAAGGAGCATTCAAAAGGTCTAAGTTTTTCGTGAAAGTTTAAAAGTGCTTGCTAAAACTTAATCCAAGGTATTTCAACGAAAATACTTAGAAAATTAGATAGACAAGGGATAGCAATGATATTGATTCACAAGAATGCACATTCAATGTACTAGGTCGGTTCTAAGTTCAAGATCCAATAAATGTGATAAATAGGTTAGATGTGATTTATAGGGATTTAGAGTTGATAGTCACAAGCCTATGTGGTTTTAAAAACACTCTCATGTTAGGGATAAAGTACATGAATGCAAGTGCTCATTCTATAATGCTAGGCATGGAATAATATGAGTGAACTATGCGACTACCCACTCCACACTTAAAGCATAGCTTAGTCCCTAAGCGCAAACAATGAAGAAAATGAGATAAAGGCGCATAGGAACTCCCCTCGTTTGTAGATGTGCCCCACCAATAGAAAAGATGACATTGTGCTAAGCTTGGATGTGCATGATGTGAATAACTTCCTTGATGACAAGAACACATGAGAGGTTAAAAGAAACAAGTGACATACAAGGTTATGTAAAACTCATGTATGAGCAAGATAGCATCACAAGTCACATAATAACACCATGACACAATTTTCATAGAATTCAAGCAAAGAAGGTGATCTACATCCTCCATAATGTGCACAAGGTAACTTAAGTGCCAACAAAACGTCAAACTAGAGTCATAGCATGTCATAACAATATAGTTCCACTCTAGTAGACTACAATAAAGCACATGAGCACTAGGGGCAACATCATTAAGCATAGAAAGATCAAGGGAAAAATGGAGGGCTTGGCAATGTGAAGTGGAATTGGAGTGAATAGACCTCACTCCACACTTAAAATTTTAGCCACTAATCACACATTTCACATTCCATATTTAGAGCCCTAGACACTCACAATCATGCCAAACATTTAAAGATAAAGAAAAGTGAGAATGAACAACTTACAAACCGGGTTACCTCCCGCGAGGGCCTAGTTTTTCCCGTCTTGGCAAAGACGTAGCAAAGCGCCCCATAGAATCACTCGTTGAGAAGTCCTTTGCTAGGATCCCTTCTCACGGGGCCTTGGATTTGGTCGTGTCAATCCACCTTCAAGTCCCATTTGAATTTCCTCCCATCAAGCCTACAATGGACTTTCCTTTGGGAGCATGACCCCTTCAATAATGAACATCCCTTGACAATTAAGGGGTCATGGGAGCTTTTTCCGATTAGCCTTTGAAAATAGGGCAAGAAGCTCCAAAACTTGTCTCGAGACAAAGTAGTGAAGAAAGGGTCTTCATAACTTGTCTCGAGAATGATGGGCATCCCTCCTTCTAATTTTTCACTCGATTCCTTGGGTGCCCATCCCTCAATATCCCTTTCTAAACTTTTGTCTTCTTGGATGCGAGTTTGTCCCCTAGTTTCTTCCATTAAAACCTCAACAAAGTCTTGATATCCCTCAAATCCTTTTGTCTCTATATGCTCTTCCTCTATCTTATCCTCACCAAGAAGTTGGGATTCACATTTAGGCTCTTCTATAACGGGAGGGAGGAGTTCTTCTTCACCATCCCATAGCCAAGCTTCGGTGGCGGCTCTCCAAAATTCATCCTCCATTCCTTGTTCCCATTCTTCCCTTGAGGCATTAGGATCAAGGACTTCTTTTGCAAGAATTTCTTGCTTCATCTTCTCTTGACGCTCAAGGAGTGTAGCAATTTTGGATTCAAATTTAGAGGGTTCTCTTGAAGGATGAGGAGGTTGAGGGTATGGAGGGTAGGAGTCCTCTTCATAGTATTCTCCATTAGAGTAGACTTGTTGGTGGTAGTGATCCATCCTCGCAAAACAAGGTAAACAAAAGCTAGTAAGTGATATGAGTGAAAAAGAAGAATATACAAGTATAAGAAAAAGGAAAAAAATATTCACAAGAATAGTCGGAACTTCCACACAATCTAATCTAGGGATGTGCTAACTAGTTGCTCCCCGGCAACGGCGCCATTTTGACAACGTCTATTTTTACCCTCCCGACGTGTCGGTTTAGAAGAGGGTCGAACCCAAAGGAGCAAGCCAAGCACATGCACTATTTAAGATTGTGTTTCCATTCGGCTATTCTAAACCAAAAATGTATAAGGGAGTGTATATGTCTAAATCCTATGTGTGGCGAGTAATTAGGGATAAAAGATAAGTAAGAGGTGTTTCGAGGGCTCACTCCCCTCCTTGGCAAATTCCCAATGATCACATACACGATATTCAAACATTTCATGGTAGTCAAATAGCAATGAACCTAGTTTAGACTAGGATAGACCAACTATCACTTGAATCTATTCCTAGCCAAACTCTCTTATAGCTCGAACCTCTCGGTTCATTCCATAGCAATAAATACCATGAACTCGACTCCTAGTTCACTTCCTTCCCATGCATTGTCGAAAACCTAGCTTAGACTAAGGTAGACCAATGTTTATGTTAATCTAGTCTTAGCCAAGCTCTCTTATAGCTCGAACCTCACTCGCTAGAGATAATTGGTTCATTCCATAGCACCATTATCCTTGGAATGTCTTCCTAAGGTAATAACTACTATGAACTCGAGTCCTAGTTAACAACAAATGCATACATCGGATAGGATCGCATTCTCTATTATCCAAACTAGGCATTTTCACAAACACTTAGTAGCATGTCACATATGAAGTGCATAGAGAACATGAATTTGACACCATTAGATGGGATTAATTGATGATTCGCTTAATGACTAACTCCAATAAATCAAACATTCAATCCTTAGTCAAGCATCCATATCCTAAAGTTCACTTGCATGATTCAAGATATAGATCATTTTCTCCATCCTAGAACTATCCCCAAGGGTTTCCAAGTCCTAGGTTCAAGTTTAGGTCCAAATTGTCACTTAAGCATTTTATCAAACACCTAGAGTGCATAACATTCATAACACAAGAGAAAATGAAATCAACAATCATCCACATGAATATCAATGTATATATGTGATCAAAGAGTACCAAGGAGAGTCATTAGTCCCTCAAAACACAAGATCCACTACTCACACCTCATGTAAGACAACATGGTGTGAGTAGGGTTTAATGGCAACAACAAGTAGAATAGGAAAAGTGCAAAGGAAGGAGGATTGTCAATCCTAGAACTCCCTCTTGATGTTCTCTTCTTCCCATTGGTTGGACGATGATTGATGACCTTGGTTGGACCTCTTTTCCAATCTTCTTCTCCCCAAAAACCTCCACACTTTGGTCAAAAAGCCCTCTTTCTATTTATAGATTCGGCTGAAATCTGGGTGCAGAAATCTGAGTTTTTCATCCAGTCGGTCGACTGGGCTTTGCTTGACTCCCAGTCGGTCGACTGGGATGTGCAAGATATGATGAGCTCCTGAGTTTCAATCGAGTCGGTCGACTGGACTTTCAGTCGATCGACTGGTGGTCCTCCCGTCCGAATTTGGTCTTGACGTCAACTAGAGAGTTGTAGCCCTTTGCGTTAGCTTTCCAACAAGCTTTGAATCAACCAAATCGGACACCGTATGCGCCCTGGGCGTCCAAAACAAGTCGCAAAGGTCACGAAGAACACAGTCTGAGGAGCTGCTGAGTTGTTTAAACAGTCGATCGACTGGACTCCCAGTCGATCGACTGGTGGTCCTCCCGTCCGAATTTGGTCTTGGCATCAACTGGAGAGTTGTATCCCTTTGAGTTAGCTTTCCAACAAGCTTTGAATCAACCAATTCGGACACCGTATGCGCCCTGGGCGTCCAAAACAAGTTGCAAAGGTCAATATGCTCGGTATTGCCCCGAAACTCCTTGTTTTTGCGCCGAAACTCAACCAATCTTCACATTTAGGCATTGACCATGGGGGAAACTTGTTTTCTACCTGAAATGTAGAGATAGAGGTCAAATGACATCAAAATATCGTCAGAAACGATTCAAAACTATAGTGAAGAATGACGATAAATGAGTCGAAAACTCGACTCATCAGCATCGTCCTGATTGGAATCAAGAGGAAGACCGACCCAATAATGGCAAAACATGGGTCACGCATGCTGACAATGGACGGTATGCATTCACCGTCTGCATAACACCACCACCGATCATACACTCTGACATACCAGCATCTGGATGGGATGACAATAACAATTTAAAATGGGACTCCCCAACTAATATCTATGCTTCGAAGCAAAATATTAAGGGGTCCGATTATACAAATCCTAAGCCAAGGAATAGGGAGAATGGCCCGACAATAGAAAGAACCCTCACTTCAGATCATGAGTCACAACCGGAAAGAGATAAAGACCCAGGGGCCTTCACAGTCACCTGCTGTATTGGTGAAACCCAGATTCATAAGTGCTTAGTTGATCTTGGGGCTGCTGTCAATGACATGCCTTCCTCCTTATACTACTTATTAGGACTTGGTCCATTGAAGCCACCCAGGTCAAATATCGAGCTAGGAGATAAATCGTGCATCCGTCCGGTTGGAGTGCTGGAAGATGTAATACTCCATGTGGGAGCTCGTCGTTGCTGCAGACTTTTATGTAATACAAACGGGAGAGACCAGCGAAGACGACCCTCCAATAATAATATTGGGACGACCATTCCTCTACGCTACTAAAGCAAGAATCGATGTGGGCAAGGGTTCATTATCGCTTAAGTTCGGCGGCAAAATTGCAAATTTCTACATTGATAATAGCCGCACGAATACAAAGAAACCGCCAGACATTATACCTATCTCAGATCGAGGTACACAGATTTCTGACCTGCCAAAGGAGACCGAAAAGGCAACAAGCAACAGCTATGGTCAAAGGTTCCCCGCCTTCTCAGAAACAATGGAAAGAAAAAACACCAAAACCATGGAGTTCTAACCCAAGCAAGAAATCAGGAAGAGTCAAGGCAAGAAGCAACACAGGAACAGTGGCGAAATACGACCTGAGCCACCCATGGGATCCAAACCAGTGATCCAGGAATGAGGTACTGTCGAGCCAACGACGTTAAACAAAGGCACTGGTCGGGAGGTAACCCGACACCTATCTTACTTTCAGTCATTTAATTTCTGTCATTTAGTTTTTTCATTCTCACCTTACCTGTAAATATTTGCTTGCATGACTTTTGAACTAAGCCTTGCTGAAAAGCACGCCTTCGTTCAAAAGTGTGGGGTGAGAACCACCTGTGTACATTAGTTAAATAACATGTTTTTCTTTTTTTAAATATTATCTTTTTGAAAATATGAACTTGAGAATGTGAAAAAGATAGATCATAATTCATGCATTTACCTTGTGAAAATTCAACTGTTTAAAAACTTAGAATGTAACTTCTCATTTGTCCCTTTGTGCTGAGATAAACTAGGGATGTGGAGTTGATATAAACTGCCCTAGAGAGACTTGGCAAGCACTCAAAGGACTGAATTTCGCTATATGGTTTTCGAAGTCAGTGGAGGCTGCACTTCGGGTTTCAGAGAAGATTGAAGTCATCTCCGTCATGCAGCGTTTATGCAACAAAAAAAAGGCGGGACGGGAATCAAACCGTCCTATCTCTAGTCCTAATAGCCGGGAAAATAAATGAGCGACCCTCATTTTGACTCGCGCAAAACGGCAAGGATGAGAGAGAGCGGGGAGGTATTTCCATATGCTTGCGGGCGATGATTGGACCTCCCAAAAAGGCTTGAGAAAATGGACTAGCAGGCCACAAAAAGGCAAAAGCTCAAAGAAGCAAAAGCTCAAAGAGCTAATCAAAGGCCAAAGGCCAAAATTGTGAAGGTTTTAACCGAACAAAAGTGAAGAACTCAAAGAGTCAAATCAAAGGCCAAAGGTCGATTCACTACAAAAAAAAAGCTGTCCCTCGCCAAAAAGAGATCAAAAGGCTCAACTCAGTGAAACCCGAACCGTATCACGTGCTAAAGAAAGCTACAAGGAAACCATATAGTGCAAGACGGTCCCGAGAATCCAGTCCAGGATCCTGAAAAGGGCTATCTCCCGAAACATCCGAATTAATTTGCATCTCGGCACGAAGGTACAAGTATCAAGTTTCTTCTATTTATTTACACGGTTTAATTTGGTAATAAGTAAGTAATGCATGAATTAGGATAAATCTAGTCCCACAGTCTAACTTTCATATTTTAAAAGCTTACTTATATAGTGTGTGCCGCCCTTTAATAGCATTGTTCGGGACGAACAACTAAAAGTGTGGGGTGATCTGATGGACCATAATTGTATGAATCATAAACACAGTTAAACCCACCAAATTAGACTGTTTGTCTATTTAACTTTTGCTTGTTAGTTCCGATATTTATCTACAGGGTATTTTGGAGTCTAGAGAGAATACAGGCTAAGGAGGAGTTTTAAAGCTGAAAATGAATTACGAGTCAGGACACGACCAGATTCCGACTGTACAACTTTCATGGAACCAACTTGGAATCATTCAAATATGCTAGAACAGTCGGCGTTTGGACAAGAACGCAATGCAAAGGCACCAAGCCCGGTAAAAGCCAAACAAGGGCAATTTCAGCCGATTTGGGATTTCGACCATGTTCCAAGCAAAATTTGGCTTAGGTTCCTTCTTGAGATCATCTTAGAATGACATTTTCATTCAAAATACACTCTCCAAAAACCGAGAAGCTCCGGTCAAATTCCGGTCAAACCGATGGCTTTTGAGAAACAAATATCTTCCGATGGCTTTTGGAGTGGTGACTCACCCCGATGGCTTTGCTCTCCTTATGCCATGTGTTGAGATCTCAAGCCACAAGCCTCTCCTCCCTTGACAAGTGTATGGCTCTCCTTGCCTCCCTTAGCCTATAAATAGACATCTTCTCTTCACTTGTAAATCATCCACAATCCACAATTCCAACATCCCACAATCCACAAGTTACTTATCTCTCTAGATTTTGGCACTTTTGTAAGCTTTGTTTGAAATCTATAATACTCATGTTGGTTCTTGAGTACTCTAGTAGTCTTTGAGAATACTCCTGTTGGTTCTTGAGTATTCTCCTTTACTTACTGTCTTTCAAAAACCCTCGAATACTTTGCTATGGTATCCACCTCTATGGATATTCGTAACTAAACTCTTCATTCGGTTGAAGGGGTGTACTTGTATCATAAAATGTTTTAGGCTATACTCTTAGTGCCTCTTCTTTGTGTTCAAAACTTGTTCTATGTGCCATATATTAGGTCAGAACTTCCAAGGTTGAGTGGATGCTTGAAATGGCAAAACTCTTCCGTGGGGGTTCGTGAACATACTCGGGTAAGTGGATGCTTGAAATGGCAAAGCTTATCTGAGGAGTTCGACCTCTCTAAAACACCATTTGGTTTGATCGGAAATGATTGATCAAATGGATGCACATAGGCTAGTATACCTTGAAATGGGGTGCTAGTCTAAATAAAACAAGTGCTCTACGACCTTGAAATGGGCTAGACAGTGTGGCAAATCGAGCGCTTGAAATGGCCTTGATACACGTTTGAATACTTAGCAAGATCACTAAAGGTCAATGATAAACATGCTATGATACAAGGCCCCCGAAACCGAATGCTTTCCTTAGATTAAAACACTACCTGCACTTACTTCCTTAGTATAAACTGCCCTTTCAACTGCTGACGTTCCCCAAGACTTGCCGATCACGCAACAACCGCTGTAAGTCTTCTTTTTACTTTCAGTATTTACTTTTATGTCATTTACTTTTCCGCACTAAAAACCAAAACCAACCAACCAATCACTTAGCTGTTAGTAGTAAAACCTCAATCAACCAAAAAACACGCTCCCCCGCTGTACGACCCCTCAAAGAACAACTTATCCCCCTAATTCCCTTGGGTTCGACCCCTACTTACCACTTGCTACCCAGTAGTGAAGTCGCGAGTAGCGGACTTATAAATTTATTTATACATTTGCTCTGACGACAAGCATCTATCAACGACTCAACCCAATCATGATGGAGATCGTCCAGAAGGAAATACAGAAGCTACTGGATGCGGATGTCATCTATCCAATCTCGGATAGCCAGTGGGTGAGCCCGGTCCACGTGGTCCCGAAGAAAACAGGGATCACGGTCGGGGAAGATGCCAAAGAAAAAATGGTGACAACAAGGGTCAAGAACGGCTGGAGAATGTGCATTGACTACAGAAAATTGAACGCCGTCACAAGGAAGGACCATTTCCCTCTGCCATTCATCGATCAAATGCTAGACCGACTGGCGGGCAAGCCATACTTTTGCTTCCTGGATGGGTTCTCAGGCTACAACCAGATCCCCATAGCGCCTGAGGACCAAGAGAAGACTACAGTCACCTGCCCATTCGGCACATTCGCCTTCGGAAGGATGTCGTTCGGTCTATGCAATGCTCCGGGGACTTTTCAAAGAGTGGTGACCAACATCTTCTCGGACATGATCGGGACATTCATCGAAGTCTTCATGGACGACTTTACCATCTATGGGGACACATTTGACGCATGCCTGAACAACTTGAACACGGTTCTGGCACGATGTGTGGCGATGAATTTAGTGCTCAATTATGAGAAGTGCCATTTCATGGTAACTCATGGAGTGGTCTTAGGGCATGTCGTCTCACAAGAAGGCATAAAGGTGGACAAAGCTAAAATAGACCTAATCATGACTCTACCATACCCCTCCACTATCCAAGATATCAAATCCTTCCTTGGGCATGCGGGATTCTACCGACGGTTCATCAAGGACTTCTCCAAAAAGGCGTTGCCTCTATCCACTCTTCTCCAAAAAGAAGTCCCTTTTGAATTCACCACTGAATGCAAGGAGGCCTTTGATAATCTGAAGAAAGCCCTCACTAGCACACCTATCATCCAAACACCGGATTGGGAGCAGCCATTCGAAATCATGTGCGATGCAAGCGATTACGCCGTGGGGGCACTGCTCGGCCAAAGAGTTAACAAGAAGGCGGTAGTCATCTACTACGCCTCAAGGACCCTTGATACAGCCCAAAGGAATTACTCCACCACCGAGAAGGAACTCTTGGCCGTGGTGTTCGCTCTAGAGAAGTTCCGATTGTACTTACTCGGAGCAAAAGTAATTGTCTTTTAGACCATGCGGCCATCCGGTACCTAATGAAGAAAAAGGAGGCCAAACCAAGGCTTATACAGTGGATCTTGCTGCTGCAAGAGTTCGATGTAGAGATAAGGGACAAGAAGGGGATCGAAAATACGGTGGCCGACCATTTGAGCCGAATCGTCCGAGGAGAAGATGAAGGGCATATTACTGAGTCGTTTCCAGATGAGCACCTATTCACCATCTTAACCAAGGTGCTGTGGTATGCCTCAATCGTCAACTACCTTGTAGGAGGTACATTTCCTCCCTCTGTTACTAAAGCACAGTGCATGAAACTTAGGCATGACGCTAGGTTTTACTTGTGGGATGATCCATATTTGTGGAACATAGGAGCAGATCAAATGCTTAGGAGATGTATCCCCGATAGTGAAATCGATTCTGTGATTAGCTTTTGCCATGAGTTTGCATGTGGAGGACACTTCGGGCTTAGGAGGACCGCTAGGAAAATCCTAGATAGCGGCTTCTTTTGGCCGAGTATATTTAGAGATGCCTATGAGAAGTGTAGAAAGTGCGATAGGTGTCAAAGAGTAGGAAATGTGTCGGCTAGAAATGAGATGCCTCAAGTACCCATATTGGTCACCAATGTTTTCGACATTTGGGGTATTGATTTCATGGGGCCATTCCCAGTTTCTTGCGGCTATACTTATATTCATGTTGCCGTTGATTATGTGTCAAAATAGGTAGAGGCTAAGGCCACTAAGTGCGACGATGCAAAGACTGTAGTAGATTTTTTGCGAACTAACCTGGTTTGTAGGTACGGGGTACCCAAGGCATTAATCAGCGACCAAGGCTCGCATTTTTGCAACCGCATGATGGCCGCCACCTTAAAGCACTATCATGTCCACCACCGGACGTCCATAGCCTACCATCCTCAAACCAACGGACAAGCTGAGATCTCCAATCGTGAAATCAAAGGATCTTAGAAAAGATGGTAAAACCGAAGAGGAAAGATTGGAGTCAAAGGCTAAATGAGGCTCTTTGGGCTTACAGAACGGCATACAAGACGCCAATAGGAACTTCCCCCTATCGGCTTGTCTACGGAAGGGCATGCCACCTCCCGGTGGAGTTAAAACATAAAGCTTACTGGGCACTCAAGAAATGCAACCTGGACTTGAAGGCTGCCGGATTGGATCGAAAACTTTAGTTATGCGAGCTAGAGGAGTTGCGGCTTGAAGCCTATGAAGGGCAGTCGGACTACATAGCAAGGACAAAACTATACCATGACAAATTCATCATCCGCCGCTCATTTGAGGAAGGACAACAAGTGCTGGTCTACTCCTCACGACTGAAGTTGATGCCCGGGAAGCTTAAATCTAGATGGACCGGCCCCTTCAGAATAACTAAGGTATTCAATCATGGGGCAGTTGAGCTGGAAAGCCCGGACAATGGAAGCAGATTCACGGTGAACGGGCAGCGAGTCAAACATTACAACGGCAAGGTCGACTTAACTCCGCAACACTATGACCTAATCATGCCCCAAAGTCCCTCGCCTTCTCAGAGGTATACAAAGAAACCACCGGAACAATGGAAACCGGACCCGAGCACATCATCTCACAAAAACTCGGGGAGGGTCAAGGCAAGGATCAATGCAGGAGCCGCGGCAAAATTTGACTTGAGCCGCCCATGGGACCCCGACCCCTCCTAAGTGAGGTATCATCGAGCCAACGACGTTAAACAAAGGCACTGGCCGGGAGGTAACCCGGCACTTTTCTTGTTTTCAGTCATTTTACTTATGTCATTTAGCTTTTTGAGCCGTTCTCATCTTTCTTGTAAATATTTACTTGCAATTGACTTTTGAACTAAGTCATGCCGAGAGGCCCGCCTTCGTTCAAAAGTGTGGGGTGAGAACAACCTTTGCACATAATTATTTAACATGCTTTCTTTTTCCTTTTCCCATAATATTAACTTTTTTGAAAATATGAACTTGAGAATGTGAAATAGATAGATCTTAATTCATGCATTTACCTTGTGAAATCTCAACTGTGTAAAAACTTGAGGATGTAACTTCTTGTTTGTCCCTTTGTGCTGAGATATATAGGGGATGTGGAGTTGACATAAAACGCCCTAGAGAGGCTTGGCAAGCACTCGAAGGACCGGATTTCGCTATATGGTTTACGAAGTCAGTGGAGGCTGCACTTCGGGTTTCATTGGATTCAGAGTCATCTCCGCCATGCAGCGTTTATGCAAGAGGCGGGACGGGAATCAAACCGTCCTTACTCTAGTCCAAGTAGCCGAGAAAATAGATGAGCGACCCTCATCTTGACCCGCGCGAAACGGCGAGGATGAGAAAGAGCGGGGAGGTATTTCCATATGCTCTCGGGCGATGATTGGACCTCCCAAAAGTGAAGAAAAATGGACATGCAAATCACAAAGAAGCAAAGCTCGAAGAAGCAAATCAAAGGCCAAAGGCCAAATTGTGAAGGTTTTAACCGAAACAAAAGTGAAGAAACTCCAATTCAAAATCGAAGGCCAAAGACCATATCACTTCAAAAGCTGTCCCTCATCAAAAGAAAATCAAAGAGCTCAACTCAGTGAAACCCGAACCAAATCATGGGCTAGAGAAAGCTACAAGATAACCATATAGTGCGAGTCGGTCCCAAGAATGCAGTTCAAGAAGCCTGAAAAAGGCTATCTCCCGAATCATCCGAATTAATTTGCATTTCAGCTCAAAGGTACAAGTATCAAGTTTCTTCTGAGTGTTTACACGGTTTATTTTGGTAACAAGTAAGTATTGCATGGATAGGATGAATCTAATCCCACACTCTCACATTCTTATTTAGAGCTTTTTACTTGGATTTGGTGTTCCTCTTTCGAATAGCATTGTTCGGGACGAACAAATATAAGTGTGGGGTGATTTGATGGACCATATTTATATGATTCATCAAGACAGTTAAACCCACCAAATTAGACACTTTGTCTTAACAACTTTTACCTGTTAGTTCCATTTTTGCTCTACAGGCTATTTTGAGGTTTAGAGAAGAAACGAGCTAAAAAGGGGGTTCTTAAGCCAAAAATGGATTACAAATCAAATCTGGCCAGCCAGGGCCCGAGGAAAGTCAGCCGCGCCCCAGCATTCCAACGCACTAGCCGAGCTGTCTAGCACTGAATTCAAATTGCCCGGGCAAACAAGCTGATCTGACGAATCCACCTCGACCAAAGTGATCAAAATGGAAAATAAGGTGGACAATGTCGGAAAACCAAGGAGAATGCCCGAGCAGATTGGCATTTGGCTCAATTCCAAAGCAAAGGCCCCGCGCGCATAGGCACCTAAACCAAGTCGCGCGACCAAACCATCGAATCTGGAAAATCTAGCTCGACCATGTTGTTTTAAATGCCCGATAACTTGGCCAATCTCACTTCCCAGACAAAACGCCCCAGTGGAACCAGCTCAAGCCCGATCAAGGCCAAACTAGGGAAATTCCGGCCGTTTTGGGATTCCGACCAGGTTCCGGTCAGATTCCGGCAAAACGACTTCGACCGTTAGTCTTAGAATTGCATCAACAGTCCAAATCTGCAATCCAAGTGCCAAAGGCCTCCGACCAAAATTCCGGCCAGATTCCGGCCAAGCTCAACTAGTCAAGTGGTTGCCCTTTGGCACAACCCACACCCTTGCCGCCCATGTGCCTTGCCATGTGCACCCTTTGGCTCATCCAAGCTCCAACCGAAGAGCAACCAAGACCAACCGGAGTTGAGGGAGAACTAGAGGCGGTGGGAGGACAAAATATCCTCCTCCACTCACTCCTCTCCACCACCTCTCATGGCTATAAAAGGAGGATCAACCCTCCTTGAAACATGTCCACAAAAAAGGAAATCCTTTGTTACTTAGATAGAGAAGCTCTCTAGAATCCTTTAGGCACAAATCTTTGTAAACACTTGCATTTCAATACCAAAAGCTCCAAGTTTGTTCTTGATTTTGTTCTTGTTACTAGTTCAACAACTCTCTACTCTTTCTTGTCTTTCCATTCGAAAACCTTTATTTTCAAGTATTTTCCAAAACCCTTTACTTTTTCTTGCACTAGCTATGATATCCACTTCCATGGATACTCGTAGCTAAACCCTTCATTCGGTTGAAGGGGTGTGCTTGTATCATGAAAACGTTTTAGACCCTTTTCTTAGTGCTACTATTGTGTTCAAGCTTGTTCTAGGTGTTTTAAGTCACTTGGTTTGATCGGAAATGAGAGATCAAGTGACTGCACTTAGGCTAATATACCTTGAAATGGGGTATTAGTCTAGCTAGAACAAGTGCTCTATGTCTTGAAATGGACTAGATGTGGCAAGCGCTTGAAATGGCCTTGATATGGGATGTATCTTGAAATGGAACAACCTACACCTGTGAATACTTAGTATGATCATTAGCGGTCTATGATGAACGAAGTTGTGATACAAGGCCCCTAAACCGAATCCTTTCCTTTGATTAAAACACTAACTCCTCATTCTACTTTCAGTCCTCTTATCAACTGCTTACTTTCAGTACCCTTTACATTCAGTACTTTACATTCCGCAACTAACTTTACTTTCAGCACCTAACTTTTTACTTTCAGCACATTTACTTTCAGTCTTTATTTTCTGCACTTACTTTCAGTACATTTACTTTCCGCATCAATCCAACATAATATTTGGCACGTATTGCGCTTGAAACACAGCGTGCGACAAACCAAAAGTATGTTGTATGGTTGATATTGAACTCAACTGTTCCCGCAATTTACTTTTCAGTATTACTTTCAGTACTAAAACCACAACCAACCCCAATTGCACTAAGTTTCTGTACAAAATCCTCAAAGAACTGCTATCCACCAATTCCCTTGGGTTCGACCCCTACTTACCGCTTTACTACCCAATAGTGAAGTCACAAGTAGTGGACTTATAAATTTACTTTTGCAGTGCCTCACGACAAGGCGCTGTCAGTATCCTAGGAAGAATCCCTCATCACTCTTTGGATCCAGCTTCTGTTTGTACTCTCGGTCATTCAGGATGTAGCACAAACTTCCAAAGATGTGGAAGTATTTCACCGTGGGCTTCTTCCCCTTCCAAAGTTCATAACAGGTCATCTCTGTTCCAGTGCGTATTGTAACAGGATTGATGATGTGACACGCAGTATTCATAGCTTCTGACCAAAACTTAAGAGGTATTTTCTTGGCGTGTAGCATCACACGAGCCATCTCCCAAATTGTGCGATTTTTGCGTTCCACTACTCCATTCTGCTGGGGATAATGGCAGATGCAAACTGGTGTGCTATGTCGTGTTCTGCACAGTAGGTGGCCATAGTGTTGTTCTTAAACTCTGTGTCGTGATCACTCCTGATAGTTACCAGGTTTTCTCCTTTGTCCTCCCTCTCTCTCTGAAGTAAGATAGCGAGTTGAATGAACTGTTGGGCAGCTTTAGTCTTATCGCGAAGAAATCTAGTCCAGGTAAATCTGGTAAAGTCGTCCACACACACTAGGACATACTTCTTGCCACCGTAGCTCTCAACTTGCATTGGACCCATCAGATCCATATGGATCAGTTCCAGAGGTCTGCTAGTGCCGATCTGCGAGGTGATTGGATGCGAAGCCTTCGTCTGTTTGCCTATTTGGCACTTTCCATATATTACATCTGAATTACCCTTCACAGCGGGCATTCCTCGAATGAGTCTAGCTGTGGAAAGTTTCTTTAGGGTCTTGAGATTCAGATGATTCAGGCGCCTATGCCACAATGCCCTCTCATCCGCTTGACTCGTCAAACAGTCTGATCCAGCGACTGTTCCATCAGATCCTATGAGGTAGCAATTGTTGGCTGCCCTGCTGCCTTTCATCAGTGTGCCTCCTTTCTTATTCATGACTTGACACGAATCGTGTGTGAATTGCACATGGTGTCCGCCATCACACTGTTGACTAATACTAATGAGGTTCACCTTCAATCCTTCAACCAGGAGGGTATCCTTGAGCACAGGGAGATCCGGAACCTTCAATGTCCCACAGCCGATCACCTGGCCCTTACCTCCATCACCGAAAGTGACAAACTATCGTTTTGTAACAGGTCTAATATGTGTAAGATACGTAGAGTTACATGTCATATGAGCAGAGCATCCACTGTCGAAGTACCATCGACCTTTTTCCATGTGACTTGACGAATTGAAAGCGACCATGCACACGTTCTCGTTTGTCTTTGGTACCTAGACTCGTCGAACTCGAGGTTTAGCCCTGAACTCCATAGCCTTTCGTTCAGCAAGAAACAGACGACACTTAGGTTTGATGTGTCCAATCTGGTAACAATACCAGCAAGTGCGAGAGTCTCTCTTCTGTTCTGAGTGAGGTCTGATACGAATCTTTCTTTGATTCACTGGGGTTTTTCCTTGATTCTGAGTCACCTGCTGTTTGGGAGGCTGTTCCACCACTTGCTTTGCCTTAACAAACGTTGTTTCTTTTGAGCTGCCTTCTTCCGTGAATCCCAGTCCTCGGTGTCTAGACTCCATTCTTTGAGACTTGAGAATGTCGTTCAAATTCTTAGATCCGGAGTTTAACATCTTTACTGATCTTTTGAACTGGGTGAGCTTCTTCATGGTTGTTACATGTTCCATCCTTTCCGACTCCATCTGAAGTTCCAGTGACTCTACTTTGTTTAAGAGGAACACTTCCTTGCGCTTCAGATCTGCAATCGTTTTCCTCAGACCTACCATGCCAACTGGGTGCATGTCATGATTTTTCTCCATCTCCATTTTCAAAAGGGACACGGTGCCCAGATGTTCAGTTTTCTATGCCAGAAGTGACAACCTTTCCTATTTCATCTCAGCCAGTTGAGTTGTTAGTAAAGTAATCTCACCTGGGAGTTCTACCTTCTGTGTAACCAGGATCTCGACTTCCTACCACATCTTGTCCTTCTCTTCAGTTACACTAGAGACTGTTTTGGTAAGCTTCTTGTTTATATTGATTACCATCAGCCACTTCTCGTATAGCTCTTTGTAAGTTTCGGCCAGAGTCTCCTGAGTGAGTTCTTCATCATCACTGTCTGAGGTGTCGTCAGCTGGCTGTTCGAACAGAGGGCTAGAGTTCTTATCCTTACTGGATTCACTGCCGTCTTCAATTGTGACGACGAATGCGACAAAGTTTGTGGTCTCATCGTCTTCCACCTCATCATCAGACTCGCTGTCGCTCAGATTTGCAACCATCACCTTTTTCTTCTTGAGGGTGTTAGCGCATTCTGCCTGAATGTGGCCAAAGCCTCTGCATTCCCGGCATTGGATATCTTTCCCTTTTTCAGTAGAAAAATCCTGCCTATTGTCACTTGTCCTTGTATTCCCCTTTTTCCAGTTACGGAAATTGCTCGAGGATGACTGACCTTGCTCAGGACCACTGATGGTTGCACAGTCGTTATGCGCAATCGTCAAGAATAAATTTATAAGTGTCCGCTACTCGCGACTTCACTACTGGGTAGTAAGTGGTAAGTAGGGGTTGAACCCAAAGGAATTAGGGGGATAGTTGTTCTTTGAGGGGATTATTCAGCGAGAGAGCGTGTTTTAGGTTGGTTGGTTGGTTTTAAAGCTACCAGCTAAGTGATTGATTGGTTGGTTTTAGTACTGGAAAGTAACTGATAATTATTACAATTAAAAGAAAGCATTCGGTTTCAGGGGCCTTGTATTATATCCTGTTTATCATTGACCTTTAGTGAATCTTCTAAGTATTCAAACATGAATCGAGGCTATTCCTAGCTCAAGACTTGCAACATCGTCTAGCCTTTTTAAGGTCGTAGAGCACTTATTCTACTTCAACTAATTCCTCCTTCCGAAGTATCTTAGCCTTATGTGCATCCATTTGGTCCCTTTGGTCCAGTTTCCAAATGGTTTTTTAGATAGATCGAACTCCTCAGATAAGCTTTGCCCGTCAAAGCATCCACTTACCCGAGTATGTTCACGAATCCCAAGGAAGAGCTTTGCCCGTCAAAGCGTCCACTCAACCTTGGAAGTTCTAATCTTATATATGGCACATAGAATAAGTTTTGAATACAAAGACGAGACACTAAGTTAATAGTCTAAAACATTTTATAATACAAGTCCACCCCTTCTACCGAACGACTAGTTTAGCTACTATTCATCGCGCTAAACATTATAACTAAGGAATTGGAAATTAAAGACAGTAAATAAATATTAAAATACTTACAACCGTTGAAGCGCCAAGGGAGCAATCTTTTATTTCCAAAACCAAACTTACAAAACTTAGAGAGAGAAGTGTTTACAACTTATGGATTTTGATGTTGATTTTGTGATGATACAAATGAGGAGGAGATGAGCTCTATTTATAGGGAGGAGAAGGGAGGAATGGATGGAGGAGATGATGGCATGTGGTTTTTGATCCAAGGGAGGAGAAGGAGGAAGAAGGAGGAGGCGCCACATGGGGGGGAGCAAAAGCCGCCGGTTGCCGGTTGTCGGGAGGAGGAGCCGCCGGTCATGGAGGGGAGGAGCTCCTCCCTTGGCCACCTTCTCTTCAAGTGGTCGGTCACCAAGGCAAATGGATGAGTTTTGTGAGTTTTGTGCAGTCTTTTCACAAAACTATCAGTGTGTTTCGTCCCGGGCTGACTTGATTCCTCTTCTGCTTAATTTGTTATGAGTGATTCAACGTCAGGATCCTTAATATTTCTTCAGTCGGCATATGATCTTGACCTTGGAATGACTCGTAACATCTTTTCTGCTTTAAAAGCTCCTCTTTAGCATGTATTCTCTCTAAGCTCTGAAATACCCTGTAGAAATATATCGGAACTAACAAGCAAAAGTTAAATAGACAAAAAGTCTAATTAAGGGGGTTTTGCTGTGTTTATGATTCGTATAATTTTGGTCCATCATATCACCCCACACTTTTAGTTGTTCCTCCCGAACAATGCTATTAAAGGGCGGCACTCTAAGTTGGTTTTGGAATATGAAATTTAGACTGTGGTACTTGATCTATCCTAATTCATGCATTACTACTTATTACCAAATTAAACTGCGTAAATAAATAGAAGAAACTTAATACTTGTACCTCCGTGCTGAGATGCAAATTATATTGGATGTTTCGGGAGATAGCCCTTTTTAGGCTCCTGGACTGCAATCTTGGGACCGTCTCGCACTATATGGTTTTCTTGTAGCTTTCTCTAGCACGTGATTCGGTTCGGGTTTCACTGAGTTGAGCCTTTTTAATTTCTTTCTTCTTTGGCGAGGGACTGCTTTTTTGTAGTGAATTGGCCTTTGGCCTTTGATTTGACTTTTTTGAGTACTTCACTTTTTTTGTTCGGTTAAAACCTTCACAATGTTGGGCCTTTGGCCTCTTGATTTGCTTCTTCGAGCTTTTTGCTTCTTTGTGACTTGCCAGTCCATTTTCTCAAGCCTTTCCTTTGGGAGGTCCAATCATCGCCCGCGAGCATATGGAAATACCTCCCCGCTCCTCTCATCGTTGTCGTTTCGCGCGGGTCAAGATGAGGGTCGCTCATCTATTTTCTCGGCTATTTTGACTAGAAAGAGGACGGTCTGATTCCCGTCCTCGCCTTTTCTTTTCTTTTTGCATAAACACTGCATGGCGGAGATGACTTCATTCTTCACTGAAACCCGAAGTGCAGCCTCCACTGACTTCGAAAACCATATAGTTTGATTTGATCCTTTGATTGCTTGCCAAGCCTCTCTAGGGCAGTTTATGTCAACTCCACATCCCTAGTTTATCTCAGCACAAAGGACAAATGAAAAGTTACATTCTAAGTTTTTAAACAGTTTGAATTTTCACAAGGTTAATGCATGAACTAAGATCTATCTTTTTCACATTCTTAAGTTCATATTTTCAAAAAGATACTATTACTAAAAAAGAAAACAGGAAGCATGTTATTTATATACAAAGGTGGTTCTCACCCCACACTTTTGAACGAAGGCGTGCTTGAGTTCAAAAGTCATGCAAGCTTAAAACTAAATGACTGAATTTAAATGACAGAAAAAAAGATAGTGTCGGGTTACCTCCCGACCAGTGCACTTGTTTAACGTCGTTGGCTCGACAGTACCTCGTTGTGGATTACTGGTTTGGGTCCCATGGGTGGCTCAGGTCAAATTTCGCCACTGTTCCTGTGTTGTTTCTTGCCTTGACTCTTCCTGACTTCTTGCCGGATGTTGTACTCGGGTCAGGACTCCTTTGTTTTGGGATCTTTTCTTTCCAATACCCCGGAGGGGGTGAGGGACCTTTCACTACTAGCCTTTTGAAGTTCTTGTATTTGGGACTGCCTAGTCCAGTTACGGCGTAACACTGCTCCATCGAGGAGTTATTCTGCAGAGGCCCTTTTCCCATCCTCTTTTGAGTTTCTTCATTGATCCTATAGTTTTCTGCAACTTGCTCATTGATCAAGGGGAAAAGTCGGGAAAGCCTCAAAAGGCTTGGTTCTGCCTCGTTATGATTGTCAGTGAGGAACTGGTCGTAGATAGTCTCGGCTGCCCGGGTAATGATAGTCGGGTATGAATTGGGCAGTTCGTCAGTGGTATTCTGGACTCCAACCTCGTTGCTTCCGGTGCTTTCCATATCTGATTCTTCTGATGGTTCAGGAGTCTCTGCTGACGGCTCGGTAGTTTCTTCTTTGTCTGCCTCAGGGTCAGCTTCATTTATCTGCATTTCCTCGTCAGTTTGGGGTACTCGTCTTGTGGCAGCGGCTAGGCCAATTATAAGGTTCCACATGTCTGCAATGGTGAAGTTTCCGGCCGATCTTCTCATTGCTTCGTTAACTCTTCCCAGCTCTTCGGACCTCATCCCACGAAGAAATTTTTGGAGAAGAACTTTCTTCGTGAATCCATGGTGCGGGCAGCTTGAGACGATGGCATCATAGTTCGTGTAGTATTCGTCCAAGGCCTCATCCCGGGATTGTTGAAGGCACATGATTCTCTCACGGGTTTCTTGGCGTAAGGATGGTGGGGAGAATTCCTTCAGGAATGGAACGCAGAGATCTACGTAACGTTCTGCACTGCAAGCGGTGGATGTGTAGTACCATATCGTGGCAAAGTCAGTTAGAGAGAATTTAAAGCATTTGAGCTTAAATTCCTCTAACACTTCATTTTCAGGTTTGATGTGGTGGCAAACGTGGTGGAAGTTTCGGCAGTGCTGTACTGGGTCTTCTCCCTCCGTTCCTCCGAACAGGGGCAGATATCGCGTTGTCCATGCATGTGTAGTGGGTAGTGTCATAGGGAAATGAAAAAGAACAACTATCCGACGGCTAATTCCCCGGCAACGGCGCCAATTTTGATGGTTGCACAGTCGTTATGCGCAATCGTCAAGAATAAATTTATAAGTGTCCGCTACTCGCGACTTCACTACTGGGTAGTAAGTGGTAAGTAGGGGTTGAACCCAAAGGAATTAGGGGGATAATTGTTCTTTGAGGGGATTATTCAGCGAGAGAGCGTGTTTTAGGTTGGTTGGTTGGTTTTAAAGCTACCAGCTAAGTGATTGATTGGTTGGTTTTAGTACTGGAAAGTAACTGATAATTATTACAATTAAAAGAAAGCATTCGGTTTCAGGGGCCTTGTATTATATCCTGTTTATCATTGACCTTTAGTGAATCTTCTAAGTATTCAAACATGAATCGAGGCTATTCCTAGCTCAAGACTTGCAACATCGTCTAGCCTTTTTAAGGTCGTAGAGCACTTATTCTACTTCAACTAATTCCTCCTTCCGAAGTATCTTAGCCTTATGTGCATCCATTTGGTCCCTTTGGTCCAGTTTCCAAATGGTTTTTTAGATAGATCGAACTCCTCAGATAAGCTTTGCCCGTCAAAGCATCCACTTACCCGAGTATGTTCCCGAATCCCAAGGAAGAGCTTTGCCCGTCAAAGCGTCCACTCAACCTTGGAAGTTCTAATCTTATATATGGCACATAGAATAAGTTTTGAATACAAAGACGAGACACTAAGTTATAGTCTAAAACATTTTATAATACAAGTCCACCCCTTCTACCGAACGACTAGTTTAGCTACTATTCATCGCGCTAAACATTATAACTAAGGAATTGGAAATTAAAGACAGTAAATAAATATTAAAATACTTACAACCGTTGAAGCGCCAAGGGAGCAATCTTTTATTTCCAAAACCAAACTTACAAAACTTAGAGAGAGAAGTGTTTACAACTTATGGATTATTATGTTGATTTTGTGATGATACAAATGAGGAGGAGATGAGCTCTATTTATAGGGAGGGGAAGGGAGGAATGGATGGAGGAGATGATGGCATGTGGTTTTTGATCCAAGGGAGGAGAAGGAGGAAGAAGGAGGAGGCGCCACATGGGGGGGAGCAAAAGCCGCCGGTTGCCGGTTGTGTGGAGGAGGAGCCGCCGGTCATGGAGGGGAGGAGCTCCTCCCTTGGCCACCTTCTCTTCAAGTGGTCGGTCACCAAGGCAAATGGATGAGTTTTGTGAGTTTTGTGCAGTCTTTTCACAAAACTATCAGTGTGTTTCGTCCCGGGCTGACTTGATTCCTCTTCTGCTTAATTTGTTATGAGTGATTCAACGTCAGGATCCTTGATATTTCTTCAGTCGGCATATGATCTTGACCTTGGAATGACTCGTAACATCTTTTCTGCTTTAAAAGCTCCTCTTTAGCATGTATTCTCTCTAAGCTCTGAAATACCCTGTAGAAATATATCGAAACTAACAAGCAAAAGTTAAATAGACAAAGAGTCTAATTAAGGGGGTTTTACTGTGTTTATGATTCGTATAATTTTGGTCCATCAACCACGTCTGTTGATCTTTCGTACCATTCTGCCAAAGTTTTGAGCCATCATAGCCAGTTGTTCAGTGGTGCAGCCGGACTCAAGCATGTCTTCAGATACTTCTGCTTTTAGTGCAATTCCTTTTCCGTCTGTGGGTTGGACATCTTGCTTTTGATTCATCTCGTAAGTTCTGAGTGAACCCATGAGCTCGTCCAGCTTCAGTTTGGAGATGTCATGCATCTCTTCAATAGCCGTAACTTTCATGGCAAACCTCGGAGGGAGCGATCTCAACACTTTGCTAGCCATTCTTTCTCCATCAATCAGTTTTTCCAGAGCAGCAGCCTCGTTGGACAGGTCTAAAACTCTTGCATTGAACTCAGGAATGGATTCATTGTCCTTCATCTTCATATCCTTGAACTTTGTTGTTACTTTCTGCGTTCTAGAATTCCGAACCTTATCTGTACCTTCATAAGCTGTTTGGAGGATATCCCAAGCTTTCTTAGCGACTTCACAATTAGCAATCAGTTTGAACACGTTCTCGTCCACTCCAGAGAAGATTGCATTCATTGCCTTTGAATTTCCAACAGCTGCCTTTTCATCTGTATCAGTCCACAGAGCTTCTGGTTTAGGAACAACTTCGCCTACAAGGTTTTCCATCATGGGTTGTGTCCATCCAACCAACACAGCCTTCCAAGCCTTTTCATCGAGAGATTTCAGAAAATCTTTCATCTTGGACTTCCAGTAGGCATAGTTTGGTCCCTCAAGTAACGGGGGTCGGGTTGTACTTTGTCCTTCCTTCAAACTCATCTTGAACAGAACCAGGATCACACTCTGTATGTCGAGTGTCCGCTCTGATACCAATTAAAATACTGTTATCTGTTCAAGCAACTCTTCGAGATAGTGTTCAGACGAACCTTGAACACCTTAGCAGACAGTAATTGGGACAGTATATGAAGAGAACACACGATGTACTTCCCAGTTCGGCAACAGCCTACTATGGGGGCTTCCCACGCCCTAAAAGGATATAAATCTTTATTGAATAGTATAGAGCTACACGTGGACTTACTCTTCCAATCTCCCGAACGAAGACGCCTAGCCTCTATGACTACTTCACTCTGATTTATGATCTCGGCTCCCCCTCGATCCCCTTCGTCCGAAACTCCCTTCCGAACATGCTCGATCTTCTCCTGAAGTTTGGTTGCTTTCTCCCGAAAGCTTGCAGTGTTCTCTGGTATGTGCAGCGGTCAGTTCAACACGAACAGTCTGATCAGCACACTAAACAGACTGTTACAGCGTCGGTTATTTTCCAGTGGGGAAAAGGTCAGCCGGCCGTCGCTCTTCTTCTCCAATCTTACGAATGCTCTCGTGTGTTATTCTTTTAGAAAAGCGATGATCATCATGGACGCCCTTGTATTCTTTTTATAGGCTTCGGTGACGTCCAGATCCAATCAGAGTATCCTGTCAAATATTTCGAAGATACTCCTAAATATTTGATAGATATCCAATCTTCTTAAACCGTATCCAATCTTCGGAGATAACTTCCGTGCCAAGCCATCCGATAATCTCGCACCCATGCTGTAGATATTCATTTGAATATCTGATCTTCTGTGTTGACTTGTCGATTGATTCCAATCAGATAATCTCGTCGATCTTCTGGATACCCAAATCTTTGTGCGTCTGTTTCATGCTGTACTTCAGTTCCAGTCTGCGGTTGAACTCCCCTTGAACTCCTGTTCGAACTCTCTAAAGTCTTTTTGCCAACACCTCCTTTTCTTCTCTCCCTAAAGTGTCTCCAAGAATAAACCTAACTATTCAGTCTCCTTCTTTTAATCACCGAATGTCGACTATAGGCAAAGAAATTTAAATTTTTTGCTTTTTGATCGGGCAGGACCAAGGTGTTTTAAGCATCTCGAGCAGTCTGAAATCACTAATTCTAAGGTTGTCAGGCCGCTAAGGTATAAAATGTTGGCCCGAGCATCTTAAGCAGTCTGTAACTTCCTTTTGCCACTTTTGCCACTTTTGACATCTTTGACTTCTTTCCTTTGTATATTGACTCGAATCTTCATACTCGGCTCAAGCTAATGAAACACTAGTAAAAGAGTATAAAATGGCTAACAAATCTCAAAATTTGAGTAAAATTCTTTTATATGTGAAGGTAATAATCGATTGAGAATTCGATTGATCAAAAGTTGCTTTACCCGACTACTGTGTGTGTCATTCGTTGTGAGACATAATTTATGTGACATTTTAATTGTCGCATAAATTATATGCAACATTTTTGGACTTTAAGCGAAGGTTTCTAAATGTATCCAAAGATGTAAAATGTGTAGTGAATGTAAGATTTGTATTCTATTCGTGTTGTAAATTAGTAGTTCAAGTCTAGGTCTAGGTCAGGTTGTCCTTGAGTCCCATTTGTAAAGGTAGCTAGGTCTTAGGACTTATAAAAAAAATTCTAGGCGCCGAGGGCTGAAACGAAGGAGTTCAACTTTGAGATGTCAAGTTAAACAACATCGCTTTGGTTGAGCGAGGAATACTTATTTGGTTCGTTGAACGAACAACCACTTTTCATGAAGGCATGAGTTTTTTGGCGTTTAATGAAACGGCGTACTTTGGCAAAGCACGTAGGCTTGTTTGAGTTTTGATCTGATGACCGTGTTTTTTTATGGAACTCCGTCCATCAAGGCACAAGTGCTGACCATCGCCCTTCGTGAGGCCCAAAGGAGCGGATCAGATCAGTCCTTGCGCCATTTTCGGACTAGAACTGCTGAACTTTCAACCATCAGAGGCCCACTCGGATGAAACCAAGGATCCAGCCCAACTTGGGGTCGTTGATGGTTGCGTTTCAAAATTCAAATTCAAATATCCAGCAATGATATCGCACATTCAAGGCCAGCAGTTTCACTTTGGAAGCCAATGTCAAAGGGGCTTTAAGGGGCGTATTTAAGGAGGGCATCAATGCGCGTCGGTTACACTATTTTGAATTCGAATCTCACCAGTTTTATAAGGAGGACGAGGCAGCTCATTCTCAACATCAAGAAATCTGATTTGAGTCATTCTCTTGGTCCCTTAGTGTAATTCGATGTGCATAGCCTTGGGGCTCGATAATTCCTTGATACAAGGGGGTTATTTGGGTATTGTTTCTTATTGTAGTGTCCTTCCTTTCCATTTCCCACTTATCCATTCAATAAAATCACCATCTTTTCATTTCCCTGCATTCTACGCCACTTTTAAAGGGACTTTCATTTTCAGGTCTCTAACATTTTTTGTCAACGGGACTTGTATGAGCAATTTTCTCAAAGAAACGGAAGTTAATTCTTGCAGTTATGTGCGATTCAGAGCGTCAGAATTTTGTTGAAGGCGGTATTGGCCAGACGGAGCTAGCATCGACAAGCCAATCGCTAGTTGGAGCCGAGTGTGCCGCGAGTGCTGAAGGGAAGGCGTGGCGATGGTGAAGCACGTAGGCTTGTTTGAGTATTGATCTGATGACAGTGTTTTGTCACCGGGACTTGCGTTCGATCGAGCTAAGCTTAATGGCAGTTGGATTAAGAAATTAGGGTCATAACCTAATTCTCAATTCGATTTCGTCTGAGCGATTTTCTCAAATAAACAAAATTTAATTCTTGCGGTTGTGTCCATTCAGAGCGTCGAAATTTTATTGAAGACGGCATTGGCCAGACAGAACTAGCGTCGACAAGCCAATCGCCAATTGAAGCCGAATGTGTCGCGAGTGCTGAAGGGAAGGTGTGGCGATGGCGAAGCACGTGGGCTTGTTTGAATTTTGATCTGATGACAGTGTTTTGTCACCGGGACTTGCGTTCGATCGAGCTAAGCTTAATGGCAGTTGGATTAAGGAATTAGGGTCATAACCTAATTCTCAATTCGATTTCGTCTGAGCGATTTTCTCAAATAAACAAAATGTAATCCTTGCGGTTGTGTCCGTTCAGAGCGTCGAAATTTTATTGAAGACGGCATTGGCCAGACAGAACTAGCGTCGACAAGCCAATCGCCAATTGAAGCCGAGTGTGTCGCGAGTGCTGAAGGGAAGGCGTGCCGATGGCGAAGCACGTAGGCTTGTTTGAATTTTGATCTGATGACAGTATTTTGTCACCGGGACTTGCGTTCGATCGAGCTAAGCTTAATGGCAGTTGGATTCAGGAATTAGGGTTCATAACCTAATTTTCAATTCGATTTCGTCTGAGCGATTTTCTTAAAGAAACAGAAGTTAATTCTTGCGGTTGTGTGCGATTCAAAGCGTCGGAATTTTGTTGAAGATGGTATTGGCCAGACGGAGCTAGCGTCGACAAGCCAATCGCTGGAGCTGAGTCTGTACTTTGGATTTGATTACGATAGAGGATTGATCGGGTAGACACCTCTCTCGACCCGAGCTCCTGACTTCACTCAAATAACAGAGAAGTATGGTTCTGAGCAGACTCGAACCAAGGGAACTACAAATAATGAGAATGGGACTTACCAAACGAGCCAGACAAGCAGGAGATCACGTTAGAGATATCACTTTTTATATTAGAAACTGATTTTTATGCATAGAACATCCCCAATTTAAGAATTCAGTCTATTTTTTATTTTATCATTTCAAAATTCTTCTATTTATTTTTTATTTATTCTTTGTTGATATTCAATTCGATTAGTTCTCATCAAAAATTGAAATCATCTTTTTTTAGTACACTAGGTGTCGTGTTATTGATAATCAAGATTTGTGATTGTTTCAGACCGAAAATTTCTAAGAGTCTGTAAGAGCGTAGACGAATAAAAAGGTTTAGAGTACTTAAACCATTTAAGATACAAATCTTGGTGGGTCAAAAGTGAACTTTGATAGTGTAGTTAAAGGCGTAAGGATGAGCCTCCAATCGGGTTCGCAACCTCAAAAAAAATAATTGTTGTCCTAGATAAATTTTCATCTTGGCTTTGTCCCTAAGAGCATTGCCGTCATTGAACTTTTTGATCATAAGAGATGACTATTTAAGGTGACTCAAAAAAATTGATATGACACAGATGACATTTTGAGTCATCAAGCATGACCAAACATAAAAATGGTCACCCGATGACCAACTTCTCAAATTTGGTCATAGGATAGGGACCCACATAAACATGAAAGAACCAATAGGAAATAGACACACGCCTCATTAATACACCTTAATCTTATACTTATAACGATTTTATCTAATAAATTACAAATACAAAAAATATCAATAATTATATTATTTTGAGATCTATAAATAGATATGCATATTGTTATATTTTAATAAAATTTTCAGAATTTTATCCAAAAGAAAATGAGCACATGTCAGAAAATGATGATGAACTTTTTGGTCATTATGATCATGAGACATGACAATAATTTTGAGGATGGAAGACAACGTGATAGAGAGATGACCAAATTTTTTGGGTCATTGGTGTACATGGTCTAACTGTATCAAACCTTCTAAATACATCTCAGTCTCTCGTGTCCACTATTTTGATTGTTGCTTGCATTTGGTCGATTTGCGCAAAAGAACCTTAGTTCAATATTTGATTAACTTAGCAAACCTAGTTCTACGACTAACTACAGGCGTATAAAGTTTAGAATCTAATCGAATCTCAGTAATTACGGTCGTAATAGGTTCGCATTTAAATGACGTTGAAGTAGTCCATCAAAATGTCAACCCCACGATTAATTAAAGGGAAAAGTACAAAAACATAACCTGAACTATTACCTCATTTCAAATCAATTACCGAATTATCAAAAGTTTCAATTTAAGTACTGAACTATTATCTCATTTCAAATCAATTACTAAACTTTCAACAGTTTCATTTTAAGTACCGAACTATCAATTCTTTTCAATTCAAGTAACGAAACATAAAATTATTATTATTAATTTAACATTTGAATATTAAAAATATAAAATAATAATAATTGTAATACAATATAACATTATATATTTTTAATGATATATTGAGTATGTTTAGGTCACTTATCACTAATCGTACGATGTAACTTATATAATGTGTTTGGATAAAATAAAAACCACATTTAAATATAAAATTTTGTCATTTGAAAATATTTATAATTTATATGGTCATGAGGAGCGTTCAAATGAGGCACCCCTTCTTAAAGTGAGGCACGATTTGAGCCAACCACGTGTCCCACTCAAACCCCCCGTGCTTTGTGAGCGCGTCACGTGTCCCACTACCAAAAATCCATCAAAAAGCAAACATCAAACAACTATTCCTGCACTATTCACTGCCACATCATCTAAATGAGTGGCTCACAACGTGCCTCATTTTTACAACCCTGCCTCAACCGAACGCCCCCCATATGGTCATTACGTAAGTTTTACTACTCAATTTATAAAATTAAAGATAAATAGTTTCATTTAGTTATTTACTCGGGTTAAAAATTAACACATAATAGTTTATTTAATATTTTACTTAATAAAACTAATTATTAAGTGAATAAATATGGTTTTTGATTAGTCGGTACTTGAGTTGAAAAGAATTGGTAGTTCGGTACTTCAATTGAAACTTTTAATAGTTTCTTACTTGATTTGAAATGAGGTGTTAATTCGGGTACTTAAATTGAAACTTTTGATAGTTCGGTACTTGATTTGAAATAAGGTGGTAGTTCAGGTAATGTTTTCGTACTTTTCCCTTAATTAAAATCATGATTTATTTTTTTCTTTCGTTCCAAGCAAAGACAGATCTAAGCGGAATGCCCAAGATGTTTTTGCTCCAATTTTTTTTAATAGAATTTTTGTGAAGTTTTTGTACAAATTTCATAGAAAGCCCTGGCTCTGTCACTGGTTCGAGGATTGGGACATGTTGTGATAAAAGAATTCGTCACATACTGTAGGCAATAGGAATCTTCTTTTTTATTTTTTTGATCAAGTAGGCAGTAGGAATCTTGAAAGAGTCTGAACCTCTAGTCTTCATTGAGGCGCCTGGGCTAATAAAAAACACACTTGGTGCTGGCCGTTGCAGATGGATTAATCCTTATTATTTGAAGTTGACATTCAGACTTGACTTGGCCATTCATGCGGCTGGCAACTGTATTTGTGTATGCGAGGGAAAATGTTCAGTTTCCGCGAAGGACGAGCTCGTTGACTCCATGATAGCAGAGATGTCACCTACCAGAGAAACATTCTTCAGAATATGTGACAGCTCGACGATGGATGATCATGATCTGCAACAGAAATGTTGTACTCTGGCAAGTAGCAAGTTCATGAGGATTGAATTTATTTTCTCATTTGATATTCAGACTATAATCGATATACGAGTAGGATAGAATTATAATTTTGACGTCATGTAATGAAAGTATATACGAACCCCCTCCTCCTCCTATATTTTCAGAGAAGAAACCATTTGGAAGTAGACAAGAAAAATCTTTTCAGAAACAAAAACAATCTAGTGCCTTTGGAGAAGATAAAATAGGAGGATGGCAGAAACTCTGGTCTCTCTAATGGCGAAGCTGAGCTGGTTGGCAATACGTGATTGGATAATACCGATGCTTGATCTGAGTGAGACCATTGAGGACATTTTGGTGGAGTTGCGTAGCACGGATGCGTTTCTGAAAATGGTGGATGGCTATGAAGATAGCAATTTACAACAAGTTCGGTACATTGACGAAGTGAGAGATCTGGCCAACCAGGTGGAGGATGCCATTGATGAGTACATTCTACTTTGCTCAGAAACTCTTATCAAGCAGACTACAAGCGTCAGAAATCTATATTCAATCGCTGAAAAAGTTGGGAATATTAAGCCCAAGTTTGAAGAAGCACGGCAGAGGTTCAACAGGTATGATAATAAAACTTTCAGTCCAAATGGTTCAACTTTTGAGAATGGTTCTAGCTCAACTTCATCTGTGTCGAAAAGTCAGCGGTGGTATAATCCACAAGATGATGGACATTTCAACGAGAAGTTGATCGGGAGAGAAGACTCAAAAGCAGAGCTGATTCAGAAACTTGTGGACGTCGGGGTTAAAGAACTTCGAGTGATTCCGGTGGTGGCGTTGGGTGGGATGGGGAAAACCAGTCTTGTACGCGAGGTTTTTGAAGATGCTAAAGTCAAGAATCACTTCAAATGGCACATTTGGATCAATTTCTCCACTAACTCCAAGCCAGAGGAGCTTTTCAAAGAAGTGATTGAAAAGCTTTGTCAGGAGAGTATGGAGCAGGCTCCGGAGAGTTTAGCAACCATGAAAAGTCTGGATATGAAGCTGAAAATTAAGAGTCTCCTCAACAAAAAAAAGTACTTATTCATTTTAGATGATGTACAAGCCATGGATAAATGGAAAGCTTGCTGTCCTGTGTTCCCAAAGAACGATCTTGGCAGCCGAGTTATAATAACGACTCATGATGCTTATCTAGTGCCAGGATCAAGAGATCATATATATCACCTGAAGCCCTTGTCTGATGAGTACTCAAAGAAATTGTTCTGCTCAAAAGCATTTGATGGGGGAGATTGTCCTGTTCATTTGTTAAAAGTTCAAGACAGCATTCTAAAAAAGTGTGGTGGGATGCCCCTTGGAATCACGGCAATCGGTAGCCTTCTTCGTGACAAAAAACAAACAGTGGCCGAGTGGAGCCAAATAAATAATAGCCTTGGAAAAGAAATGAAAGGAGATCTAAGAAGCATTGATAAAATCCTCTCGCGTTGCTATCACGACATATCTCACGATTTGAAACCCTGTTTCATGTATATGAGCATCTTTCCTGGAGACCATCTTATTGGGCATCTTAAACTGATTCGATTATGGGTGGCAGAAGGATTTGTGGCACATTGTGAGGGAAGAACGGCCGATGATGTTGCAGAAAACTACCTCTCCGAGCTGCTTTCCAGAAGCCTGATCCAGGTGGCAGAGAGAAGAAGTGATGGAAGGGTGAAATCATACCGCATCCATGGCCTGATGAGGGTAATTCTTACTACCAAGTCAAAAGATCAAAACTTCGTAGCACGAGATAAAAGCATTGATTCATATTCCAAGGTGAGGCGCCTTTCAGTGCAGAACAGATTTGTAAACCATCAAGGGACACTCGGCAGCCTTCGATCGCTGCTCCTGTTTGCGGTGGAGGAAAGATTAGACAAGTCTACAATGCCTGTCTTGTTTAATGGGAAGTCGAAGCTACTCACAGTTTTGGATCTGCAAGGAGCAAAGGTGGCGGAGTTCCCCTCAGCCATTACGGATTTGTTAAACTTAAGGTACCTGAGTCTGAGGGACACTATGGTCAAGGACATACCCAACTCCATAGGAAGGCTTAAAAAACTGGAGACCTTGGACCTTAAAAGGACAATGGTTCAAAAGTTGCCTAACCAAATGAAGCACCTCCAACAACTTAAAAATCTTTTGCTCTATCAATATGGTGATGATAAAAATGGTGCTTTCCCATCCAAGCGCGGCTTTCAAGCGCCTAAGGGCATAAGAGGATTGACTTCTTTACAAAAACTATGTTTCATCGAAGCTGGTAAAGACAGCGGCCGTATAGTAGAAGAGTTGGGGGAGCTAAGAAAGCTGCGGAGATTAGGCATTGTAAAGCTGAGCACGAAACATGAAGGTGCACTGTGGTCTTCCATTCAGAATATGACTCAACTCCGCGCCTTATCTGTAACGGCTTCCAATGGTGAGACAATGAACTTGCATGGCCTGCATTCTCCTCCAGTGTGTTTAGAACGTCTTTACTTGACTGGTGCACTGAAATCATTTCCACAATGGATAAAGTCCCCTTCGCTTCAGAACCTTGTCAAGATATTCCTCAAATCGAGCGACTTGGACGTGGAGCCACTAGAGAACCTTGGGAATCTGGATAACTTGCTGCACATTGAGCTCCAGCAAGTATACAGTGGAAAACATTTGTGCTTTGGACGTGGAAAATTTCAGAAGTTGAAGATACTAGGTCTTCGGAAATTAGAATATCTTAAGACAGTGGCCATTGAGGAAAACTCCATGCCCAAGCTTGAAAAGTTCCTGATCCAAGAGTGCCCATGCCACAAGACCCTGCCACAGGGCATTAAACAGCTCTCTGAGCTAAAAGAGCTCGATTTTGTTATTATGCCAGCAGATCTATATACACTGATGACAGTTCCCGGTGACGACTATGGAAGCATACAACACATTCCTCAAGTGAACTTCGCAACATATGAGGACCAAGTCTGGAAAATTGAAAGAGTACCCACTCTTATGAAAGATCATAGTTCATCGGAAGTCAAGCCAGACAAACAGAAACAATTGGACAAGGAATTACAGGATTTCCGAGAAAAATGAATATTTCAGGTGTAGTAATCAGTAGCGTAAGGTCAGTCGCTTAATCTACGTGACATAAGACACTAAGCGACAGACACTACTACAACGCGGACTGTTATGATTATAATCCCAGTTGTGATATGAATGAGTATTGGGACCTGATGGACCAAAATTATACGAATCATAAACACAGTAAAACCCCCTTAATTAGACACTTTGTCTATTTAACTTTTGCTTGTTAGTTCCGATATATTTCTACAGGGTATTTCAGAGCTTAGAGAGAATACATGCTAAAGAGGAGCTTTTAAAGCAGAAAAGATGTTACGAGTCATTCCAAGGTAAAGATCATATGCCGACTGAAGAAATATCAAGGATCCTGACGTTGAATCACTCATAACAAATTAAGCAGAAGAGGAATCAAGTCAGCCCGGGACGAAACACACTGATAGTTTTGTGAAAAGACTGCACAAAACTCATCCATTTGCCTTGGAGACCGACCACTTGAAGAGAAGGTGGCCAAGGGAGGAGCTCCTCCCCTCCATGACCGGCGGCTCCTCCTCCCCACAACCGGCAACCGGCGGCTTTTGCTCCCCCCCATGTGGCGCCTCCTCCTTCTCCTCCCTTGGATCAAAAACCACATGCCATCATCTCCTCCATCCATTCCTCCCTTCTCCTCCCTATAAATAGAGCTCATCTCTCCTCCTCATTTGTATCATCACAAAATCAACATCAAAATCCATAAGTTGTAAACACTTCTCTCTCTAAGTTTTGTAAGTTTGGTTTTGGAAATAAAAGATTGCTCCCTTGGCTCTTCAACGGTTGTAAGTATTTTAATATTTATTTACTGTCTTTAATTTCCAATTCCTTAGTTATAATGTTTAGCGCGATGAATAGTAGCTAAACTAGTCGTTCGGTAGAAGGGGTAGACTTGTATTATAAAATGTTTTAGACTATTAACTTAGTGTCTCGTCTTTGTATTCAAAACTTATTCTATGTGCCATATATAAGATTAGAACTTCCAAGGTTGAGTGGACGCTTTGACGGGCAAAGCTCTTCCTTGGGATTCGTGAACATACTCGGGTAAGTGGATGCTTTGACGGGCAAGGCTTATCTGAGGAGTTCGATCTATCTAAAAAACCATTTGGAAACTGGACCAAAGGGACCAAATGGATGCACATAAGGCTAAGATACTTCGGAAGGAGGAATTAGTTGAAGTAGAATAAGTGCTCTACGACCTTAAAAAGGCTAGACGATGTTGCAAGTCTTGAGCTAGGAATAGCCTCGATTCATGTTTGAATACTTAGAAGATTCACTAAAGGTCAATGATAAACAGGATATAATACAAGGCTCCTGAAACCGAATGCTTTCTTTTAATTGTAATAATTATCAGTTACTTTCCAGTACTAAAACCAACCAATCAATCACTTAGCTGGTAGCTTTAAAACCAACCAACCAACCTAAAACACGCTCTCTCGCTGAATAATCCCCTCAAAGAACAACTATCCCCCTAATTCCTTTGGGTTCGACCCCTACTTACCACTTACTACCCAGTAGTGAAGTCGCGAGTAGTGGACACTTATAAATTTATTCTTGACGATTGCGCATAACGACTGTGCAACCATCAGGACCAAAATTAGTGTTTTGTCCAGTCCAAAATTGTTCAGTTGAGGTTGCAGGATTTTTTCTGGGTTGAGGCCGTGACAGCCGTAGCTGTCGTGACACAGGCCGTGACAGCCTTCCGTGACATCAAGGTCGAAAAGTCACTGAGGTAAAATCCCCCCGTGACTTCCGTGACCTGAGCCGTGACAAGATTCGAGCTGTCGTGACTTTTGGAGCTGCGTCGTTTTGTCTAAAGCGGGAATTCGAGTTTAATGGAACGACGGTGTTTGATCAACGCGCGAGTTTCAGTTACTTCGGTTACAAGCTAAGGCGGCGTCATTTTGAAGCCAGCTGCGTCTCAGTACATAAGCAACTCGATTTGGGGATTAGGGCAACCATTCGACATCCGAATTGAGCGACACAAATCGAGAGCGACTTCCGAGCGATTCAACGAATTGAAGACTGCACGAAGTACTCCGGCGTCCGTAGATCGTAGTGCTGCTGTGTGGTGCGTCGACTCCAAGTGCTGAGAGTCGAACACTCCGGGCGGACTTTGGTGAACGAGCGAGGGCGACTGGACAAGTTCTGGGCGCAGTTGCGAGCGGCTCTTCTTCAGGGAAGTTTCGAGACTTGTTGCTTGGATTGTGTTTATGATTCTCATTGCATTGGACTGGATTAATTGCTTGTTGATATTTGGTTTTGGATTGAGTCAATCCGTTGTTTGTAAACCTAACATTTGGTCCCGATATTAATAAGAGAAAAGGTTTAACTAAGCATAAATCTTGTAATCGATCTCTACAAAGTGGTATCTAGAGCCTAATGGTGTGATCTTGATTCATCTTGATCATAAATTTGTGCTGCCTACCTTTTTCTTGTTAACCCTTTGGACTTGATTCTCTTTTGGGATGGTTGACGCCATGAGAATCAAGCCCTTCGATGGGACCGCAGATTTCAATATGTGGAAGATGAGGATGAAGGCTATATTGGTTAAGGAAAAATGTTATAGGACTGTGACTGAGGAATGGATTGCTCCTACCTCAGACCAGCAGAAAATAGACATGAAAGAACTTGCTTATTCTGAGATCATGATGAGGCTAACTGATGATGTAGCTAGGAAAGTAATGCATCACACCGAACCTAAGAAATTGTGGGATGAATTAGAAAACTTGTATTTGGTTAAATCTCTCCCCCAATAGGATCTCTTTGCAAATAAAACTCTTCACTTTCAAGATGGATGTGACTGTGAGTTTGCAGGAGAACCTTGACATCTTCTTAAAATTAACTCAGGATTTGAAAAGGTGTAAGAAAGAAATTAAAGAACAACACTTATGTGTCATTCTTCTTAATTCCATTCCATCACAGTTTGACACCCTTAGGGATGTTATTCAGTATGGAAGTGAAGAATTAACAGTCTCCAAGATTCTTGAAGCTATTACTCAAAAGAATGAAAGCCTAAAAGTTTTTAAGGCTAAAAATGGTGTTAAAACTGAAGTAAAATATGAGGTTATGATGTTTAAGGGAAAGAACGAGTTTAAACCAAAGAATAAGAACTACAATCAGTGGCGGATCCAGAGCTTCGTCCGAGGGGGGTCCCAAATTTTTTTTTCGAACAACAATGATATAAGTCTGATCCGGCACAAAAAATCTCTGCTAATGATCCGACGATTTGTTTTTCGAACAACAAGGTCCGCTAATGATCAACCAACCTTCTGAAGCTCATAAAGGTGTCATCCGATGTCCATTGAAGATGATCTATATATGGAGTGAAAGCTAGTTGAATGTTCTATAACTTTTATGTTTAACTCAAGATGAAATTCAAAGGTTAAGCCGATAAAAATAGAAACCTAAGATAGATGATTAATTGAAATTTGCCGAAATTGAGGGGTCCGAGCCAATCTTCTAAAGCTCATAGAGGCGTCATCCGGTATCCGTTGAAGATGATCCATATATGTATAAAAATCTAATTGAATGCTCTACAACTTTCATGTTTACTTAAAGATGAAATTTGACAGTTAAGCTGATTAAAACAGTCACCAAAGATGGATGATTGATCGAAATTAGCTAAAATCGAGGGGGTCCGAGCAAACGTTCGAAAGCTCATAGAGGCGTCATCCGGTGTCCGTTTAAGATGTTCTTTATATGGATAGAAAGCTAATTGAATGTTCTATAACTTTTATGTTTACTCCAAGATGAAATTTGGAGGTTAAGCTCACAAAAATAGTGACCGAAGATACATGTTTGATCAAAATTTTCAAAAAATATATGTAATATTATATGTAAAAAAAAATTCATCAAATTTGGGGCCCAGGACCCCCCTACCACCGCCACTGACTACAATGGATCTCAGAATAAGAGTGAATCTCAAAATAAGAAATCCTTTGACAAGTCTTCTCAAAACAACAACAATTTTCAGAAAAATACCCCTGCAAGTTGGGTCACTATGCTAGCTCTTGTTACAAAAGAATTGAGGATAAAAAGAACAAAGGAAATAAAGACAACCAACAAACATGACAGTCTAATATATGTGAGAAGGATCAACAATATCACAATGAGTTGCTTCTCATGTCTGATGGGCATGAGAGTGACTCCTGGATCCTTGATTCTGGCTGCACCATGCATGCCACACCACACAAGCATCTATTCAGTTCTCTGAAGATTTGTGAAGGTGGTGAGGTCATGCTAGGTGATCACACATCATTGAGAATTAAGGGAATTGGTTCAGTTCCCTTAAGGATGTTTGATGGTGCTGTGAGAACTCTTCAAAATGTGAGATGTATTCCACATCTGAGAAGAAGTTTAATGTCAGAATCTGCCCTTGATAAACTTGGATGCAAGATAACAACCTTTAAGGGAATTAGAGAAGTTATAAGGGATAACAGAGTTGTGATAAAAAGCATTGAAAAGGGAGGTTTATACCATGTGATCTCTTCTTCTGAAATAAATTTGTCTGATGAAAATAAAACTCTGTTAGACACAAAAATGTAGCATTCAAGGCTTGGTCATATAGGGAACAAAGGACTGCATTATCTGTCTAAAATTGGTTTGATTGATTGTAAACCTATTGATCTGAAATTCTGTGAAACATGTGTTTTTGGTAAAAAAAATCAGCTCATCCTTTTGGCAAATCTTCTTTTGTTGTTAAAAAACCTTTGGAGTATGTCCACTCTGATTTGTGGGGACCTACACAGGTCTCTACAATAGGAGGAAGGTCATATTTCCATTCCATCATTAATCAATACTCCAGAAAAGTATGGGTCTTCCTTTTAAAAACCAAGGATGAGGCTTTTGAAAACTTTAAGAATTGGAAGATCATGGTTGAGAGTCAAACTGAACTTAAGGTTAAATGTTTAAGAACAGATAATGGGTTGTGACGCGCGTCGTCTGACGCGTCAAATTTAATATTTATAATTCTCCTGCGTGAAACAAGTGTAGCGGCAAGCAGGGTCGAACCCAAGAGAGCTGGTGTTGTTGAAGTTGTATCTGGAAACAAATAAAGAAAGGGGGTTTTGAGCAGTTGTGAGTGCAAAAGAGAAAAGAGAAAAGAGCAAGAGATTCCAATCAGAGAGAGTATTCAGCTTAGGGTTTCTATTGTGACATGTTTATCATTGACTGCTAAATATCTAATCTCATGTTTCTAAGTGTGATTATTCCGACAAAGGTAACAACCCTAAGTATCCCCGACAAAGGTGATGCACCACAACCTAACCCGACAAAGGTGTTAGACTTCTAGTTCTTTCCTAAACAAATAATCCGACAAAGGTATTATTAAATCTAGGTGTTACGATCTACCTTTACGACAAAGTTTCCAGTAGATATTAACGATAAGAATTAACTGCTCAATTAAGCTTTGCGACAAAGCTTCCACTTAATCTAACAAGTCAATTCATAAGATAAGCACAAGAACTAGTAAAACATGAAATAGCATTAAGGGCGAAGTCTCAAAACATGTGTCACAATGAACGAAACCCTAAACTGAATAACGAGTTTAGCTACACATGATCATGTAAAACATAATGATAAGTAGAAAAGTCTTCTCTCTCGTCGAAAGCTTGTGTCTTCTCCAGAGCCGTCTTGGTCTTCGTAGAATGATGGATGATGGAAACCCTAACTCAAAGATCTTATTTATAGCAAAAAAATAAGGTTTCCAAGTCTGTTTTTGGGCTCAATTTCCAATTTTCGGCCTTGCTGACGTCATCAAAACGCGTTGATGACGTCATCGTCGCTTTCGGTAGTAACATTAGAAATCGCGTTCGAAAGAGACGTTATCGGTACTGGTCGCATTCGTCCTTGACGTTATCGGTATTGCTAATGTCTCCTTCGAACGCGATCCACACTGAGTCTGATTCTCTTTCTGCACGCCTGTTCCGATTTCGACTCTGGATTTGACCATCTAAACGACCATGGATGCTCTCGGTGTTAACTAGAGAGTTGTAGTGAATTGAGTCACATTTGCAATGACATGTGGCTCGTATTTTTCTGATCAGCGGTCCATTCCCAGCACTCCGTCGACTGTCCAAAGGTCTAATCTGAAACTGTGATGTTTTTGGCATGAAAAGCCATCTTTTATGCGCGTTTCCTCCTAGAGCTTCCAAAACACCTGAAATGCAAAACCATACTAAAAAGTAATTGTTCGCATAATAAAGTGTCGAAATAAATAGGATTAGTTGACTCGACGAGTCGTATAAATACGACTCATCAAATCACCCCACACTTAAACTTGTTCGTCCCGAACAAGAACTAAGGCATAGAAGGAAAACAAGTATAACACCACAATTTCTTCGACGTCCTAGATAATGCTACATGAATATGAGTTGCTAGTCTAGATTTCGCTTTTCTATGCATAACTCAATCGCTACTAAAATCATTATGCTCAACACAGAATTAACTTGATACATGTTACCTTTGAGCTGAAATTCAAATCAATTCGGATGAATGGGACATAGTCCTCTTTAAACCCATGATCTGCATTCGCTGTCCCGAACTCTAGTTATATGGTTATATTTCATTGCTTTTTCTTGCACGTGATTCATTCGAGCTTCAAGGTTTTGAGTTCTTTTGCTTGGACAGCTTTTGTAGTGAGTTGTCTTTTGATGGATCAGTGGTGTACTTCACTTTGTTGCGTGTAAAATTTCACAAATAACTGATTTTCTTTTCTTTTGCTACTGATTGTGACTGCTTGTCCGTGACTCTGCTCTTTTGATGGAGGTCCAATCATCGCCCGCAAGCATATGGAAATACCTCCCTGCTCTCCCTCATCCTCGTCCTTTTGGCGCGAGTCAAGGCGAGGGTCGCTCGTCTGTTTTCCCGGCTACTCGGACTAGAGATTGGACGGTGTGATGTTTCCCCGTCCCACCTGACCGCATAAGCACTGCAGTGGCGGAGCAGACTCTTAACCATGTTGCCTCGAAGTGCTAGCCTCCACAAAATCCATATAACCATACAACTCGAAATTCGGTCCTTTGAATGCTTCGTCAAGTCTCTCTAGGACATTTCTATCAACTCCACATCCCTGTTTATCTCAACTCAAAAGGACACGTACTGGGTTAAATTTACATGTAGTCACACAATTCAAATTTCACGAGAGAAACGCATCTAATCAGCTCATCTGTTTCACATCATCAAAATTCAATACTGCACATCCAAGAAAAAGAGAGAAATTTCATACTTTCAAAAAAAAATTTCTTTCAAAGGGAAACGTGCTGACACTATGCAGGTGCAAAAAAAAAACGTGCTGACACAACTGACTGACTCTCCCACCCCACACTTTTGAACTAAGTCGTGTCCTCACGGTACGACTTAAATTCAAAGACACAACAATGCAAGACACAAACATAGGGAAAAACAAGTAGAGAATAAAAGTGAGCAGGCACTCCCCTCGTGTCGTCGCGTGACGGTGTAAATTCTGGTCAACCGATTCGGTCAACGCTGGTCAACGGTAAACCGCGTCCGCTTCAGACGTTACGTGCCGCGTCCGATAGAGACGTTAACGTAATGTTAACACCGAACGCGGCGAGATAATGTTGCGGTCGAACGCGATCCGCACTGAGTTGCACCTGTTTCCTGCATAAAAAACATCTCTTTTCCCAAAAGACAATGTGAAAAACATGACTCAAGACTCAAATAAAAATAAAACGAAAGAAAAAAAATGAAAATTTTGCCGGGCTGCCTCCCTGCGAGCGCCTTTGTTTTACGTCGTTGGCTCGACGTTACCTCTTTAGGAATCACAAGTTAGGATCCCATGGGCGTGCGAGGTCAAATTTTGCTACTCCTTTGTGCTGCTCATAGCCCTCATCTAGTGGTGCTCTCGTGTCTCTCCATCCGGGTTTCCATCCAAAGGTGTCATGTCTCGATCGCTTCCTCATGTATGGTCGGTCGGCATCCTCGTAACTATGGAAGTTCGGTCTCTTGCCAGCAAACGCTAGTGACGTCAAGCATGTTCCCACGTCAACCTTGGTCCTTGTGGCAAAGAGGAGTGATCGTCCCAAAATAGGTGCTGGAGGACCGTTATCTCTAGCATCTCCCATCTGCAAAACATAAGAGTCAATATCACGGGTGACTGCCATGGCACCTAGGTCCTCACATTTTTCAGGCGGTGCTTCTTGACTCGTAGCGAGTGAGTACTCCATCTTTGGCTTTTCTGGTTCGGGCCTTGCCTCCAATCTGTCTTCTGGCTCATCATTATCGATCACATGGTCTTCATGAGCTATCACCTGCACAGAAAACTGGAGTAGAGGATCAGTTCTAGGTAGGGCATCAGTGTGGGTCGCGTCCGCTGTAGACGTTATGGGCGCGTCCAGTCTTAACATTATAGGCGCGTTCGCTTCAGACATTAGCATCGAGCTAATGTCTCCTTCGGACGCGATCAGCACTGACTCCGAGTCGTTTTCTTCGTTTCCTGCACCCAATTTGTCTACGATGGCCAACGCGGTGTCGTGCACGATCTGCGCTGAATTAGCTTCTACTGTCTGTGCCTTAACATTTGTTTTGTGCAGCTGACCCCGTCTCGATCTCTGTGCCATATCATCTATCAGGTCCCAGGCGTCAAAAACGTGTAAATTCATTACAGACCCCCCTGCTGCAACATCAAGCATAGAATACTCCAATGGCATCATCCCACCAAGAAATTTCTGAAGAAGAGATGAATCTGTGAATCCATGGTGTGGACAGCTTCCCTGAAGGGCATCGAAGCGCACATAGTACTCATAGAATGTTTCGCCCTGGAATTGCTCAAGGGTAATAAGTTTCTCGCGGACTTCAAGTCGAAGGGATGGCGGAGAAAACTTCTTTAGAAATTGGGCTCGTAGATCCAAATAATCGCTTTCATAATCTGCACCTGATGAGTAATACCAAGATTTTGCGGAGTCAAGTAAAGAAAACAAAAATAATTTTAGCTTAAACCTTTCTAATGACTCTTCTTTGGGCTTTATGCGGCAGCAGACGGAGTGGAACGTTTTTACATGTGCCACGGGGTCTTCTCCGATGGTACCTCTAAATCTGGGGAGACGCCGAATCATCCAAAACTTAACCTCGCTGCCCTCGTCTTCATCTTCCTCATCGTCTTCGTCGTCACAAATTGGTTCACTGTAATAGGAATACATAGCGAACCACAAAACAAAACAAAAACTAAAAAAACAGAAAATAAAAAAGAAAAGAACAACTTCACCGAAACGCAGCTCCCCGGCAACGGCGTCAAAATTTGACACGCGTCGTCTGACGCGTCAAATTTAATATTTATAATTCTCCTGCGTGAAACTAGTGTAGCAGCAAGCAGGGTCGAACCCAAGAGGGCTGGTGTTGTTCACTACAAATTTGGCTCTAATATGCGGTGACATTATGCGGTGCTTTTTTTACTGCCGCATAACTAAGCGGTGATTTTGCAACAATTATGCGATGGTTTATATGTTTTGCGGCGGTTTTGCAGTAAAAAAATTGCGGCGAAAAAAAACCATCGCATTTGCGTTGCATAATGCGGTGGTTTTACAGCGCTTTTGCAGTACAAAAATTACGACGGAAAAAAATCACCGCATTTGCGTTGCATAAAGTGCATGAGCCGGGTAGAATTTGGCCCAATAATTTGGCCCGACTAACGATTTGGTGCAAGATATAAAAGTTTTGGGGCTCAATTGAAAAGTTCAATAGTACTCATGACAACCCACAATCATCTCCTCACCAATCGATTCATCGTTCCTCATCCGCCATTTCTCCCCAAACCACAATACTTGCCCTAAATCTCCCCAACCTCCAACGGCTGACCCTCATCCGCCATTCGGCCGCCGGCCGTCGTCCTCTCTTCCACAGGTCTTTCCTCCGTCGCCGCCTTTCCCTACGACTGATTCAACACCGTCAATTTCATCCCAGGTATGTTCGGTTATTCCCATTTTCTGAGTTTGTAGGTTTAGGCGAATACTAATTTCGATTCTAATTTTGGACTCAATTTTACTTTAGGTTTAAGTTTCGATTTCGATTTAGGATTGTAATGGGCATCTTCAACATGGACGATGTTTTAGGTTTAGGTTGTAATGCGCATCTTCAATTTTCGATTTAGGTTATATGTTCGAGTTCGGTTTCGATTTGAACATCTTCAATTTGTATGAGGTGCTTTGCTTTTGTTGTTTTTTGTATGAGGTGTTATGATTTTGTTTTAAGATTTTTTAATTAGCAGCAACTTCGATTTTCAAAGGTTTTGCTGTAAACGTTTTGGATAGAAAGTTGATCTATTAAATTGTATTGAACGTTTTGGATAGCTGCTGTTATCTAATTTTTATTGCTCTTTAGTTATTCTGAATCTGAGTACTTCAAGCAAACAATGCGTCCTAATGGCCCATCAAAACCCAAGGACCCTCACATTCCTCGCATGCCTCAGTTGTAAGCATGTTTTAGTTAGCATATCATTTTTCTGTCAGATATTACTCTTAGATACTCACCAACTGCTCTTGCAGGCATGATTTCCAGTTTTTAAACACACGGAGAATAAGTGATCTGTATGAGAAGGAGGTCAAACACCTCATGATGAGTCACCCCCAGGATTTCTGATCAATTGTGATCTCACAAACAAGATGCATTATGACATTGTTCATTGTAATGAATTCCCTCCTTCATTCATTTTGTAGCAAGCACATCAGAAGAATCAGTTGAAAGATGATATGGATGAACCTGAAGGTATTAGTTCAATGTTGCTATATATTTGGTGAATACAATCACATTGGTGAAACAATGATGTGCTACTCAGTGCCAATATTTTCTTCTAAATTCTATTTCCATACATCGATACTCTTTTTTGTCTTAGTTACATAACAACAATATTTTGTTTTGTAAAAATACAGAATTGGGAGATGCTTTTAACTGCTGAAGAGCTGGAAGAAAAGGAACAGCTTCTGCAGCAGGCTAGTTATTGGTTTATGTCCTGTTTTTGTTGTTTTCTTGTGATGATTTAGTATTACTTACTTTCTGCTACTGAAATATTTTCCAGGGATTTCAATCATGGAGCCGGAGGGATTTCAATGCCTTCATTAGGGCATGTGAGAAGTATGGCAGGAAGATTGAAGAGTATTGCCTCTGAAATAGAAGGGAAAACTGAGGAGGAAGTTGAAAGATATGCAAAAGTTTTCAATGAGAGATACAAAGAGCTAAATGGTAAGTGAATATTATATTGCGTCCTCTAATAGGCTCTCGTATGTCCTTGGGCATTATTTGTCTTTCATCCCAGTTTGGGATTTCATAGTAGTCATTAATCTTTTGGCTAGATTAATCTTTTGGCTTAGATTTCATCCCAGGTGAAGTATCTACCTGATAGTGTTTGGATTTATATTTTGGCTAAATGGTATGTAATTTTTCAGTATGTTTTGGCTAAATGGTATGTAATTTTTCGGTATGTTTTGATAACCAGAAAGTATTTAATTTTTCTGTTTGTTTCATGAGCAGTTGCTTGTTTTTTCATTTCGGTTTCTGACGCATATATTTCTTTCTATTGTAGTTGTAGATTCTCCTAGAGGTTGTGGAGGTGGCTCAGCGAGGTCGTGAAGGCACAGTGGTTCGACTTGGGGTACCAATTTACCTCCACACGTGGGGAGGAAGGGGGCGAATTACCGTAGGTTCTACATAGGCACAAACTATCAATGAATTTTAACTGTTTTATTTTGCTTAAACATTTTTAAGTGTCTTATTGTAAATATTTAACATTTTGAGTTTAAATATGAATGATTTTTCATTTCATTTTTGTATTATTTTTAAAATTTTAATTTTCAGTGTAATTATTTTAATAAATTAAATATTTGTTTAAAAATTGATTAATGTATTAGAATATTGAAAAATATATGTAATTAAAATTACATAAAAATAATACCACCCCAAAACCACTACAAAACCAAAGTATTAAACCACTGTAAAATCGCTGCAAAATCATCGCAAATTGCGGTGATTTTGCGGTGATTTTCCTTCGGTTTTGCGTGATTTTGTAAACCGCTGCAAAATCATCGTAAATTGTATCGCAAAATCGCTGCAAAACCACCGCAAATATTTATGCATCGATCGAAAATGCGATGTTTAAAATTACCACCGCAAAACCACTGCAAATTGCTTTTACTGGTGATTTTGCAGCGGATTTGCAGTGGTTTTTGACTGCTGCATATTTTGCCCAAATTTGTAGTGGTTGAAGTTGTATCTGAAAACAAATAAAGAAAGGGGGTTTTGAGCAGTTGTGAGTGCAAAAGAGAAAAGAGCAAGAGATTCCAATCAGAGAGAGTATTCAGCTTAGGGTTTCTATTGTGACATGTTTATCATTGACTGCTAAATATCTAATCTCATGTTTCTAAGTGTGGTTATTCCGACAAAGGTAACAACCCTAAGTATCCCGACAAAGGTGATGCACCACAACCTAACCCGACAAAGGTGTTAGACTTCTAGTTCTTTCCTAAACAAATAATCCGACAAAGGTATTATTAAATCTAGGTGTTACGATCTACCTTTACGACAAAGTTTCCAGTAGATATTAACGATAAGAATTAACTGCTCAATTAAGCTTTGCGACAAAGCTTCCACTTAATCTAACAAGTCAATTCATAAGATAAGCACAAGAACTAGTAAAACATGAAATAGCATTAAGGGCGAAGTCTCAAAACATGTGTCACAATGAACGAAACCCTAAACTGAATAACGAGTTTAGCTACACATGATCATGTAAAACATAATGATAAGTAGAAAAGTCTTCTCTCTCGTCGAAAGCTTGTGTCTTCTCCAGAGCCGTCTTGGTCTTCGTAGAATGATGGATGATGGAAACCCTAACTCAAAGATCTTATTTATAGCAAAAAAATAAGGTTTCCAAGTCTGTTTTTGGGCTCAATTTCCAATTTTCGGCCTTGCTGACGTCATCAAAACGCGTTGATGACGTCATCGTCGCTTTCGGTAGTAACATTAGAAATCGCGTTCGAAAGAGACGTTATCGGTACTGGTCGCGTTCGTCCTTGACGTTATCGGTATTGCTAATGTCTCCTTCGAACGCGATCCACACTGAGTCTGATTCTCTTTCTGCACGCCTGTTCCGATTTCGACTCTGGATTTGACCATCTAAACGACCATGGATGCTCTCGGTGTGAACTAGAGAGTTGTAGTGAATTGAGTCACATTTGCAATGACATGTGGCTCGTATTTTTCTGATCAGCGGTCCATTCCCAGCACTCCGTCGACTGTCCAAAGGTCTAATCTGAAACTGTGATGTTTTTGGCATGAAAAGCCATCTTTTATGCGCGTTTCCTCCTAGAGCTTCCAAAACACCTGAAATGCAAAACCATACTAAAAAGTAATTGTTCGCATAATAAAGTGTCGAAATAAATAGGATTAGTTGACTCGACGAGTCGTATAAATACGACTCATCAGGTTGGAATTTTGTAACAAGACCTTTAATGAATTTTGCACAAAGAATGGGATTAGGAGACACTTGACTGTGCCTGGTACTCCTCAGCAGAATGGAACTACTGAGAGGATGAACAGGACCCTCTTAGAGAAAGCTAGATGTATGATGATTAGTGCTGGAGTTAAACCAACTCTTTGGGGAGAGGCTGTGGTCACATCTGCTTATTTGATTAACAGATGTCCTTCTTCAGCTATTAACTTCAAAACTCCCCCGGAGCTTTGGACTGGGAAAACTCCAAACCTCTCCCACCCCAGGACCTTTGGCTGCATAGCCTATGCCAAAGTGTCTGATGGTAAACTCCAGCCTAGGGCTGCTAAATGCATCATGCTTGGGTATCCTGAAGGAGTTAAAGGCTACAAACTATTAATGATACAACCAGGAGGGTACAAAGTCATTGTGTCTTGTTCTGTGACATTTGATGAACTGAATTTCTACTTTAAGTCGAAACTAAACCATGCTGTTGAGTCTCATGGCACACCTGAAGGTGTGACCAGTTTTATTCCCTCGGGATTTAATCTGAATCATGGAAATGGTGATGATCATCAAGAAGATGCAGCAGCTGAAATGGGACAGTCACTGGACTTGAGTGATGGAATGTTGGAAGTCACAAATGAGGGGAGTAATTCCCCCGCTGTTTCAGGTAATGAGCCACCTCACCAATTAGGTGGGGGAGCTAGCACTGTAAGTCCTTCTCACTCAAACTCAGCTCTAAATTCCATGGACACTAGTGATTAAAATGCTGCTATAGGATCATCTGATTTAAGCATAAATACATCTTCTACTGCTATACCTGATTTGCCAAATCTTCCTGATGACTTGTATATTGATCATAGTGTGAATGTGCATGAAAATGTTGCTGCTATGCCTGATATTTCTGAGTCCCCTGTGCATGAAATTGAGCCTAGCATTGATAACTATCAATTGACTAGAGACAGGGAACCTAGGACTAGAATTCCTAATAGAAAATATGAGGCCAACATTGCTGAGTATGATGAGAAACATGATGATAAGTGCTGTAATATTGTTGAGTTTGCTCTAATGGTTGCTGAAAAAATTAAATATGTAATACTTGATACATATAAGCAAGCTTTGTCTAGTAATGAAGTTGAAAAATGAAAAAAAAAACTATGATTGATGAAATCCAATCCATGCATGAAAACAATACTTGGAAACTTATACCTAGGCCTGCTGATGTGAAACCTTTGGCATGTAAATGGATATACAGAATAAAAGAAGGTAACTCACGTAATGATCCACCAAGGTTTAAGGCTAGGTTAGTGGCTAAGGGGTTTCACCAAAGAGAGGGCATTAATTTTAATGAGATAGTTGCTCCTGTTGTCAAGTATAAAACACTGAGATTACTTATTGCTATGACTGCTGTCTGTGATTGGCATATTGAACAAATGGATGTGAAAACTGCATTTTTACATGGTGATCTGCTTGAAACAATTCATATGTGTCAACCTGAAGGTTTTGTTGATAAAACTAAGCCCAATCATGTCTGCTTGCTTAGAAAATCAATTTATGGATTGAAACAATCACCTAGGCTGTGGAATAAGAAATTTGACAGTTGTATGCTTGACTTAGGATTTGTAAGAAGCAAGTATGATACATGCCTTTATCTGAAAAGAGTGAAAAACAATGTTCCTTTGTTTGTGCTGTTGTATGTTGATGATTTGTTGCTGATCAGTTCCTCAATGCATGACATAAAACTGACTAAGTCTGGTTCGCAAAAACATTTTGACATGAAAGACTTAGGAATTGCTCAAAAGATCTTAGGGGTAAAAATAACTAGAGACGGAACAAAGGGAGTAATCTGTTTGTCTCAGTCTGAATATGTTGCTAAGGTACTAGACAAATTTGCTATTGTGAATGTTAAGTCTAATGTTATACCCTTAGGAGGGCATCTTGTTTTCTCTAAGGAAGATTTCCTACAACTGAGCAAGAAAGGAAAAATATGATGAATGTACCCTATGATGTTGCTGTTGGTTCTGTTATGTCTGGAATGATATGTACTAGGCCTGATCTTGCTTTCTCTATTAGTGTCCTTAGTAGATACATGTCTGACCCAGGCACAAAGCATTGGGAAGCCATGAAGTATTTGTTGAGATACCTGTTAGGGACTAAGAGGTTAGGACTAGTGTATAGAAACCATGAGCCAAAAGCTGGGATTGTAGGATATGTAGATTCAGATTATGCCAGCAATAGGGACAACAGGAAATCCACCACAGCTTTCTATTTCACTTGGAATGGAAACTGTGTGTCTTGGAAAAGTCAGCTTCAATCCATAGTAGCTTTGTCATCCACAGAAGCAGAGTATATAGCTGCCACAAAAGCAGCAAATGAAGCCATTTGGTTGAGTGGGATAGTGAAGGAGATCAGTGGGATTAGTGAGCCTCCTAGGATTTATATGGATAGTCAAAGTGCCTTATGTTTGTGTAGGGATCCCGTGTATCATGAGAGGTCTAAGCATATAGATGTGAGAATGCATTTCATTAGAGACCTAGTGGAGACCCAAACCATAAGAGTAGACAAAATCCTTGGAGAGAAAAAACCAGCAGACTTTGGAACTAAAATTGTACCTGCTAACAAGTTTGTTTTCTGCAGGGAAAGCCTCATGCCTAGTTTGCTTCATTTGTGGGCTAGTCTGTGTTGTTTGTAAGACTCCCGATTCGTTCATAGTGTATTATTGGATGTGCCTCATGCCTAGACGGTAAGGAGTAGAATAGAGTTTACTATATCTGAACCTTGGAAAAAGACTCGGTGTCTTTACTTAACCTGCACTGCAGATTCACATTCTAGTTAAATCTTGAAATGGAATTGAACCCGATTGCTAGGATCAACAAAAAAACTAGTTTAAGGAATTCTGACCTTATAAAATTACATTTACAAGTACCTTTACAGTTTAGAATAACATCGCGAGATCAATTTTAATGGAGTTCACATGATTACAAAAAATGATTTAATCATAATTTAACTTGGTGCTCGACGTCTAAAAGTTCGCCGATTTAAATGTCTAAAGATTAGGGATGCACATCCGGTCAGACTCGGACCGGACCGGTGGACCGGAATTTTTTAAAAATTTGGATCGTGGACCGGACCAATATTTTACGGACCGAGGACCAGACCAAAATATTTTTTAAAAAACTGAACCGGGACCGGACCGGAATTTCATGTTATTATCACCAAAATTTTACGGTCAGGATCGGACCGGTGGACCGGAAATTTTGAAAATGATGGTCCGTGGACCGGACCGGATCCGTAAAAATCCTGACCGGTCCGATCCGGTCCAATTTTGTGCATCCCTACTAAAGATGATTGTTCGCATTGTAATTTGAAAAGAAATGGTAATTCAAAACGCCAATTTATAATTTTCTGTAACTTTTATGGTTTAACATTAAATAAATGCGTTGTTCAATATATGACCTTTAAACACAGAATCAAGAGCTCTCGTCTTATCTATCCGCTCTTTAGAATCAGCATGTTGCTATGTTTAGTGCAATTGGTGATCATTTTAGGCACAGGACAAGGAAAATGAAGATGTACATGTCTATCATGACGTGATTCAGCGGCAAAATAAGACATCACAAGAGGAAGCAATTTTTCAAAATACTGGGTTCAAGGTGGTGATTGAGTTGGTTGAATATTTGCCTTACAATAGTAAGGTCAAGGGTTCAAATCTAACCGTTGCATTTTTCCTATCCACAATTTCATCCATCCCGAATGTTTTCTCTTCCTCTTCCTCTTCCTCATCACTGCCGAAAGGTTAAGGGAGTTTATCCATGAATCATGGACTATAGTCTATTGTACCAAAATGCTTGATCCTTTTGAGTAGACTGGTCATGTGTCTAACTTCAATTTTCTGTAGAGCTTGGAGGAAGACTGTTTCCTTTTCAAAATGAGGCCGGCATGTCTCAGAACAGAGACCGATTCAACGATCTGTCAAGGTTATTGCCTCTCTGTTCCTGAACGGATTATTGTTTTTTAAAATGTTAATAAATTTCAACTACCAGAATAAGTCACATCCAGTATCCATATAAATATTACAAATCAGTGGTTGATTAGTTACTTAATTCACTTAACAAATGTTGCCACTAGAATTAAACTACTTGACCAACAAGTGCATTATATGGGGTGTCCATTAAGTGAACATTATGTAGCTTTCAATACAAGTATAGTTAGAACAAGTCTTACCTGGCTCAACGCATTTTGTAAGCAGGAAAAAGAGGCCGACTATCAACGACTGTTAGGAGGTATCTTTGTGACACCAAGGTACGTTGACATAATGTATTGGAGCCACCATCTGAATATGTAGTTTCAAGTACATGGAAACAGATTTCGCTCAAATTGTTGCTTATAATATTTTCAAATTCACTAACCAAACACGTTGCGTAGATCTAATCTGAATCTGAGGTAAGCAGGCAGGCTAGCTAGTTGCTACCCATTGGGTGATTTCCCAATTTAATAAAGCAACTCTCAGAAATGACATCCCGTTAAAGGGCGTGGTCTTCAGACTGATTCAAAGAGAGCCCGTTTATATATACCAGAACAAACCAGCGCAGTGAGCAATGAAGCAAACCTTTAATATCCCATAAATTCACAGCCCTTCTCCATTTCCTGAATTTTTTAGGCATGTCAGAAACTGTGCTGGCACCTCTGGTCCTTAAACTTGACCCCTTACTGCAGACTAGTATCCATGCATATGTCAAAAAGGCCAGAGATTTGGTGGACATATTGAGAGGTTACTTAAGAACAGTCGAGGCAGATGAAGAGTGTGATTTGGAGGTGGAAGTTTGGACAAGCAGGGTGAGATACGCGTCCTATGCATTAGAGGATGTGATAGATAAATTCCAGATACACCTTGTGTCGCGAAGTAACTTTTTGAGATATATTGTAGCTCAAACTCGCATTGTAGTTGCGTTGAAACAATTTCAAGATAATATGGGAACCATAGCTGCTCAATTTCCAGTAGCTTCGGACTCCCATGGATCCTCGAAATCAGATGTTCCACTTTCTGAAATTAAGGGACTGGCACTTCAGACAAGGGATAAGCTAGTGGGGTTACAGGACCACGAGAACAATTTGATCGAGCGGCTCATTGTTAAAGGAAGTGATCTCCGAGTGATTCCAGTGGTTGGGATGGGAGGACTGGGGAAAACAACTCTGGTGAAGCAGGTATACCATGATGCCAAAGTAAGGAAGCACTTTCAAACTTGTATTTGGGTCCATGTTCCTCGAGACTTTAAGGAATATCAAATCCTGAACAACCTTATTCTACAACTCAATGGCGAAAACAAGCAGCAGCAGCAGTCTCATCAAGACGAGGAGGTTTTGGATCTTAAGGAGAAAGTCCACGGTTACCTGGTTCCAACTAGGTACGTGATTGTTTTAGATGGAGTATGGACCATATCTGCTTGGCATTCAATCAAGCATGCATTTCCTGACAATAATTTAGGAAGTAGGGTGATCATAACCACGCGCAGCATTGATGTTGCTTATAACTCGTGCAAATCTGTAGAGCATATCTACCAGTTGCCTCTGCTTCCTGAGGAAGAGGCTAAAATCCTGTTTCACAATACGACTTTTGGCAATGGCTCTTGCCCTGTTGCATTGATGGAAGTTTCAGAAAGTATTCTGAGAAGATGTTGCGGAATTCCAATTTCTATTCTGGCTATTGGTGGTATGTTAAGGTCTAAGACCACACTTGACGAGTGGGAAGCAGTAAGAAAAAGTCTCGAGTCGGACAGCGAAACCCACAATGATGACAACACATTTAAAAGCGCTTACCGTGTCCTGCTGCTTAGCTATAACGATGTACCTTTCCACTTAAAGGCTTGCTACTTATACTTGAGTATCTTTCCTGAAGATCACTTGATTGAGTGTGCAAGGCTGACTCACTTATGGGTTGCAGAAGGGCTAGTTGAAGTGATGGATGAAGTAACGCCTGAAGATGTCGCTAATGTTTACATCACTGAACTTTTGAACAGGAGCTTACTTCAAGTAGCAGATACAACAAGCGATGGAAGGGTGAAGGCTTTGCGAATCCCTCCCCTCTTGAGAACCATTATCATCATGAAGTCCAGAGAAATTAACTTTGTTGCAATAGGTGAAGAACATGATGAATCTTGGTCTGAAGAGATGCGGCGCATATCTATACACCACAACCTACCGTCTATAACCAAGAACCAGGCACAACAAGTACGATCTTTGCTTACATTTGATGTAGAAAAGCCTGTGACAAAATTTTACAAGAATTTCAAGCTCTTGACCGTGCTGGATTTGAAAGGAGCTGATATTGTGGACTTCCCAGCTACTATTGTTGATCTGTTTAATCTAAGGTATCTAGGCTTGCGGGGAACTAAGGTGCAATCAATCCCTAACACAATTGGTACACTTCAGAGCCTGGAGACTTTGGACCTCAAATATACCAAAGTGGCTGAATTACCAAAGGGGATAATAAAGCTGCATAGGCTTCGTAATCTGTTGCTTTACCGCCATAAAACTGATGCAACTTTCAACAAAAAGGAGGGTTTCAGGGCACCTAAGCAAGTTGGAAAATTGAAATCCTTACAGAAACTTTGCTTCATTGATACCAGGGCAGATAGTGGCACTGACACAACTGTGAGTGAGCTAGGGAAGCTGACTCAGCTGCGCAGGTTAGGCATTGTAAACTTAAGAAGAAGGCAGAGTGCTGAGCTATGCTCATCCCTGGAGAAGCTAGGCAACCTCCGGGCCTTGTCAGTTACTTCTTCTGAATCTGAAACAATGGACTTCCAAGGCCTTCATCCTCCAGAGTCCCTTGAAAGACTTTACTTGATTGGACGACTAGAATCACTGCCTTTTTGGTTCAGCTCACTAAAAAACTTGGTCAAGATCTTTCTCAAGGGAAGCATGTTGTGCTTCAATCCACTCAAAAAACTTGAGCAATTGCCCAGTCTAGTACATATTGAGCTCCTTCAGGCATATGATGGAGAAGATTTGCTCTTCAAGGCAGGTACTTTCAACAAGTTAAGAATTTTGGGTCTTAATAAATTGGAATATCTTCAGAGAGTCACTGTGGAGGAAACAAGCATGCCTTATCTTGAAAAACTTGTCCTCCAAGACTGCTCACTACTAAAGACAGTACCATCAGGAATTGAGCACCTTCAAAAGCTAAAAGTGTTTCACCTCATTGACATGCCTCAAAAAATAGTTGAGGCAGTAAATCCACCTCCAAATGAAGGTACATCATACTTAAGAGTGCAACACATCCCTGAAGTAAATGCAACTTCCAAAGATATAGACATTACTTGCAAAACACTCAGCGCGAGCTTGAAAGAGGAAAACCTCATTAAGAAATCCAAAAGTGGGGTTTGGGAAAATAAGAGACTCGGCGCAAGATTGGAAGATGTAAGCCTCATGAGGAAATCCCTAAGTGAGGATTCGCTGCCAAGAACCTAACTTGATGTAGGGTTGAATTTTCGAGAGGTTGCTTCCAGGGTAGACTATCAGCATGGAACAATTGGGTCTTTTCTGCATCCGAGATTCAAACGTCAAATGAGGCCAAAGGGGTTTTGGTTTGTCAAAAGGTAAAGAGTTCCGACTCCCATGAAAGTGTTTTTCGTGACCTCGACGTGGTTTGGTTTGTATTGGATTATTTGGTTTATTTTGGGGGTGAGTTGGGTGCTGGGGTCGTCGGAGAGGCTGAGGTCGACGGCGGCTTGCGCCTGCTTGCTCCGGTTTGAAGTTGTCGTCGGTTGATGCTCCTCAGCGCGTCGCCGGCGGGTTGGAGGTGAGTCGGCTATGCCGGTTGTTTTGTGTATAGCGGGTACCGTTGGCTGCTTTAGGCGGCGGTGGTTGGTGGACCGTCGGTCTTGGACGGATTCACTAGTAGCGGCTTCCTTTGGGGCCGGGATGGAATTTGGCAGGGCTTTTCCGGGTTAGCCGGATTGCCAGGCGCTTGCTTATCGGGTTGCTGGTTTAACCGCGATTGGATTGCACGGCGTTGGTTGCCGTTTTTATAGAAATTGTGGTCGGGACTTCAGTCGAGATTAGAAGACTGGTGTTTGTACCTCTTCGTCTATTTGGCCACCATGGCGTGTTATGGATACTGGACTTTCGCGTGTGAAGATCTTGCAACAGTTTGTGAATGATTGGTTTTAAACACGGATTCCGTTACATTGGTTTTCTGTGGTTATTAGTACCGGTTCATAATTGTTGTATTTTCTTCGTATACGAGTCCTTGTCTGTACTGCCTAGTTCCATCAAAAAAAAAACCAAACATGATACTAGACTTTGCTTTAAATTTTCGTTACATCACCAACGTTTCATGAATCAAACCGAACAATAAATTCGTGAGGAGGACTGCATTCTCTTCGACTATACTATAGAATATCATGTTGGAGATTTCTTCGGGGACTCTTATCCTACTCCTTATACAGTTCCTACATGCGCATGACCCTTTTTATGAGCTATATCGCATTGCGCATTGTTATTGCGGAAGATTTGGTTAATTTAGCTTTATTGATTGAGACAAAAATATACAAGAGAGTTTAAGATGAGACTCATAGAACCCTAGGTTCCCACCCAATCCGATTTATACAAATTACCTAAAGGAAATCAAATTCAATCACACAGTGACTTCCCTATGCGGTGACGACTCAAAACCCTCTGCCGTTTCTCTGCAAGCGCTCCCGGAATCTCTCCGACGGACTTGCCCTGCAGCAGCACGAACTCCGACTTTGCTCGATCAAACCTCACACTCGAATCACCAATCACGTACGCTCAACCTTGAATCACTCTCGGCTGGTCAATCGCTGACTTCTCGCGCTCGTAATCGATTGGAATCGCTCTGGATCGAAAACTCCCAATTTCAGACTGAAGAACCCTAAACGGATATGCAGGAAACTTTAAGCGAATGCAGCTCGAAGTCAAAACGTTGTCGTCCAGGAGTAACCGAATTAACGGTCTGGCCTTTAATGGAACGCTGCCGTTCGCTTCAGAACTCGAACCTTCCAAACGGAACGACGGCGTTTCTTCGAAGCTCAAATTTCCCGCTTCTCTAAACGACGTCGTTTAGTCCTCAGCTCAAATGTAACTCAGATCAGTTTCAGTCCTTAACCAAAACCTGCACTTTTGCACCAAAATAACACAAAGCCAAAAACCAGCTTCCAAGCACAAGTCTCATCCATTTACACTCAAACATACTCAACCAACATGTTTAGGATTATAATACTCAACAAATGCCCTCCTAATCCTAACATGTTCTTATAAAGCTAATACAACCTAAAGGGCTAAAATAAAACTGAGATTACAAAAGACTGAGAAAACTGAACTAAGGGCAGGACATACCTGACCTTACCAGATGCTGGAGGAGAACTGCTTCAAGTCACAGCTCCTATAAACAAAGCATCTCTACAAAACTGAAACTTGTTAGTAGTCACAATTTTAGTCCCAAAATCTGCTGAATTCTTATCCCCTAGGATTTTTCTGATTTCAAACTCCTTTGATTCAATCATATCCCTAATAAAGTGATACCTAACATCAATATGTTTGGACCTCTCATGATAAACATGATCTTTGCATAAACATAAGGCACTTTGGGAATCCATATATATAATAGGTACATAAGTATTTCTATCAATTTCTTGTAAAATACCCTTTAACCATATGGCTTCCTTGGTTGCCTCAGTTGCTGCTATGTACTCAGCCTCAGTGGAGGACAGAGCAACAATAGGTTGCAACTGAGATTTCCAAGAAATGCAATTCCCAGCCCAAGTAAAGAAGAAACCAGTGGTTGATTTCCTGTTATCTTTGTTCCTTGCATAGTCACTGTCTACATAACCATATAACTCAGTCTTAGGGGCATGTGAACCATATATCAGACCTAGTTTCCTAGTCCCTGAGATGTACTTAAGTAAGTATTTCATAGCAATCCAATGTTTATCTCCTGGGTTAGACATAAACCTACTAAGAACACTCACACCAAAAGTCAAATCAGGTCTAGTACAAAGCATAGCATACATAACTGAACCCACAACAACATCATACGGAACTTTACTCATTTTCAGTTTATCTTCATCAGTCACAGGAAAATCATGCTTGGTTAATTCAAGGTGCCCTCCTAAGGGCACTAGAGATGGTTTAGCATTTTTCAGTTGGAACTTGTCTAACACCTTGTCAAGATAATCAGTTTGAGACAAGTACATGATCTTTTTATTTCTGTCCCTAGTTATCCTAACACCCAAGATCCTTTGGGCTTCACCCATGTCCTTCATATCAAAGTGTTTCTTCAAATCAGACTTAATGTTATTAACAATAGGTCTAGATTCATTTATAATGAGCATGTCATCAACATATAACAAGACAAAGGTAGGATATTTAGCAGTCATATTCTTCAAGTAAAGACAAGAATCAAATTTGCTTTTGGAAAAACCCAGATCAGTCATTCAAGCATCAAACTTCCTATTCCATTGCCTTGGAGATTGTTTTAGGCCATATATAGACTTATTCAGATAACACACATGCTCAGGAAATTTCCTATCAACAAAACATATTGGTTGTTTCATATAGATAGTTTCCTCTAGGTCTCCATTCAAAAAGGCAGTTTTAACATCCAGTTAATCAATTTCCCAGTTAAAAACAGTGGACATAGCTAACAAAAGTCTTAATGTCTTATACTTAACAACTGGTGCAAAGATCTCATTATAGTCAATCCCTTCTTTTTGTGAAAACCCTTTGCAACAAGTCTTGCTTTGAACCTTGGAGGTTCAGCAGGGCTGTTGCCATCTTTTAATCTGAAAATCCATTTACATGCAATAGCTCTAGCATTCTTAGGCAATGACATAAGTTTCCAAGTGTTATTATCATACATGGATTGGATTTCTTCATGCATAGCATTAATCCATTCAGTTGCATGCTTACAATTGACAACTTCTTCAAAAGTTTCAGGAACAGATATATCATGCTTGATCATTTCAGACACCAACAATGCATATTCAAGCACATTTGTCACAGAATCATCATATCTCATATTAGCTATCCTAGTTCTAGGTTCCATATCCCTAGATAGGACATAGTTAGCTAAAGGATTATCATTCTCAACATGGTCAGCATCAACAGTAATATCATCATTCAAATCATCAGCAACATGATCAACAACAACATCATTTATCACAGTTCCACTGTTCCCAATATTTTCAGTATGTAAAGGCTGATCATGTTCAGGATTTGTTACCTCTCCCCCACCTAATTGGTGAGGGTGCTGACCTTGATCTTCTGTGTTGTCATTCTGCAACACTCCTTGATCAAACTCACCTTGATCATCAACTCCAACTTGTGGATTTACCAGGTAGGTTCTGGGCACAAAGTCCTCACTGCAGTCACTGTGAGAACCTGAAGCTTGCTCACTTTGAGATGTTAGCCTTGACTTAAAATGAAAGTCACGCTCCTTAAAAGTCACAGACCTAGACACTATCACTTTATAGCCACCAGACTGAATAAGCAACAATTTATAACCCTTTGTTCCTTCAGGATACCTTATCATCAAACACTTAAGAGCCCTTGGTTGGAGCTTACCCTGTGAGGCATGGGCATAAGCTGTACAACCAAATGGTCTTAAGTGAGTTAAGTAGGTTTCCTGCCAAACCACATCTCAAAAGGGGTCTTAAAATCTACAGCAGATGAAGGACTCCTATTGATCAAATAGCATGCAGTTATGACAGCTTCACCCCACATAGAATGTTTCATACCAGAATTGAGTAATAAGCATCTAGCCTTTTCTAAAAAAGTCCTATTCATTCTTTCAGATGTACCATTTTGTTGTGGGGTACCAGGAACAGTTAAGAGCCTTTTAACACCAAGTTCTTTGCAAAACAGATTATATTCATTGTTGCAAAACTCTAAGCCATTATCTGTTTTTAGTGCAATCACTTTCAAACCAGTTTGGTTTTCTACCATGGCTTTCCAGTGTTTAAAGTGATCAAAGGCTTCATTCTTATGCTTCAACAAATAAACCCAGACTCTCCTAGAAAACTGATCAATTAAGGACAGAAAATAATACCTTCCTCCAATGGTTGGGACCTGAGATGGCCCCCATAAATCTGCATGGACACACTCAAGAGGCTTGACAGCCTTGTAAGATGATTTGGGAAAAGAATGAGCATTTTTCTTGCTCAAAATACAGGTTTCACAAAAAGTCAACTCAGCAGGGGAAATAGTCAATGTTCCAGATTTTGCCAAGTTACTTAATCCCTTATTCCCTATATGTCCAAGCCTAGTATGCCATTGTTTGATTTCATTTAGATTCTTATCAGCATGGTGATTAACAGCATTTAGTTCATGTGAAGTTTCAACAAAATACAGTCCACCCTTTTTAATGGCCCTAATGACAGTTTTGTCATTTTTTATTACTTCTTTTATGCCATTACTAGTGTTGATTTTCAGGTGTTGATCATCAAATACAGATTCAAATAAGAGGTTTCTCCTAAGGTAGGGAACCCATCTAACATTTTGAATGATCCTAGTCACACCATCAAACATTACAAGAGGAACTGAACCAATGCCTTTAATTTTCAGAGTAGTATGATCACCCAAAATTACTTCACCACCATCAATCAATTTCAAAGAATCAAACAAAGATTTAGAAGGGGTAGCATGCATAGTACAACCAGAGTCTTAAGATCCAAGAATCAGCATCACTGGTAGAAGAAACAACAAGTAATTCATTTCTGTAGAGATTCCCATTTTCACAAACATTTGTAAAACCATTCTGTTTTGCAGTTTGATCTTTATGACTACCATTTTGTCTATCATTTTGTTTCTTAGTACAAGTAGTAGCATAATGACCATTTTTACCACAATAATAGCATTTAACAGTTGCTAAAGACCTATTGGGCTGCCCTGAATTAGAATTTGATTTACAGTGGATTTTTCCTTATGTTTTTGCTTCTTCTTGCCTTTAAACATCATTACTTCATTCTTATTGTCAGATTTAGTTTTAAGACTAGTTGAGCCCTTATACTTAAACACCTTAAGTGTATCATTTTTCTGCACAATAGTTTCAGTAATTTTAGCAAGAGAAATCTCATCCCTACCAAATTGAATCACATATTTAACAATGTCAAACTGAGGAGGCAAAGCATTCAGCAAAATAACAGCTTGGTGGGTTTCTTCTATCTTATCCTTACATCTAGCCAAGTCTTGTGTCATTCTAAGAAAAGCATCAAGATTTTCTTGAATGGATAAAGATGTATCCATTCTGAAATTAAACAGTTTGCATAGCAAAGCAATTCTACTAGGCAATGACTTAGTAAGGTAGATAGTTTCTAAAATATCCAAAAGCTCTTTAGCATCAGAAATACTTACCACTTGCCTCAAGACATCATTTGAGAGTCTTACCATTATCTCTTAATGTGCCAAATCCCTCAGCTCTTGTTTCCTCTCCTCTGAAGTTGGATCTAGCCACTCATTGGTCACTGCTCTATAGCACTTTTCTCTTATGAGAATGGCCTTCATCTTCACTCTCCACATGGAGAAGTCAGCTGTTCCATCATAAGGCTTCAGACTCACACTATCAGCCATCAGAGAATGCACACAATCAGTTCTTAATCAGAAGGATAAGAATAGACAGTGAAATAGGAAAGCACAATAGAGTTGAACTTCCTAGTGGAACACTCTAACCCCAAGGATCTTTTCTAATCAAGATTGATTAAGACCAATCAAGATTAGCAAGCTACTGATACCAATTGTTATTGCGGAAGATTAGGTTAATTTAGCTTTATTGATTGAGCAAAAATATACAAGAGAGTTTAAGATGAGACTCATAGAACCCTAGGTTCCCACCCAATCTGATTTACACAAATTACCCAAAGGAAATCAAATTCAATCACACAGTGACTTCCCTATGCGGTGACGACTCAAAACCCTCTGCCGTTTCTCTGCAAGCGCTCCCGGAATCTCTCCGACGGACTTGCCCTGCAGCAGTACGAACTCCGGCTTTGCTCGATCAAACCTCACACTCGAATCACCAATCACGTACGCTCAACCTTGAATCACTCTCGGCTGGTCAATCGCTGACTTCTCGCGCTCGTAATCGACTGGAATCGCTCTGGATCGAAAACTCCCAATTTCATACTGAAGAACCCTAAACGGATATGCAGGAAGCTTTAAGCGAATGCAGCTCGAAGTCAAAATGCTGCCGTCCAGGAGTAACCGAATTAACGGTCATTGGCGCGTCTGGCCTTTAATGGAACGCTGTCATTCGCTTCAAAACTCGAACCTCCCAAACGGAACGACGACGTTTCTTCGAAGCTCAAATTTCCCGCTTCTCTAAACGACGCCGTTTGGTCCTCAGCTCAAATGTAACTCAGATCAGTTTCAGTCCTTAACCAAAACCTGCACTTTTGCACCTAAACACCACAAAGCCAAAAACCAGCTTCCAAGCACAAGTCTCATCCATTTAAACTCAAACTCAAACATACTCAACCAACATGTTTAGGATTATAATACTCAACACGCATCTTTCCTCCATGCTTTGTTGGAAATGTTGATTGATAAAGATGAAGAGGATGCATAAGATTCAACGTTGACATGTTATATGGTCTCGAAAAATCGTGCCTTTGAAGGGTTATAGGTGTCAGGTGAGCCCTCCGTCCTCAAACGGGGCATATGATGAGGCCAGCCACTAAACTGGCCAAATCTAACCTTCGTCCATCTGTGTTACCTACTGGTGCTCTCATCAACAAAGGATTCTCAAGGATCCTCGCTGATTAATTGTGTCAATCTTAGTAGTGGTTTTTAGTATATATATTCAAGGCCTTTTGACCTAGTTTGTATTTTTCTACTGGAAATCAGATTGCGGCTCCCAATACTTGACCCATGGAGAAAAAACACCAAAGGAATTCATCCACCGGAAAGAGCAATGGACCTGGCTCGTAAAGCCCTTTAAGGAATCTGCTAAACAGTTTGTTAGTCTTTAGTGGCATGTATTTTGCCAAAATACTATAAAATTGTTCAAGCTGTCAGACAACAAGTTGCGGAGGACCTGGAAAAAGACCGACGCAAAGCAGAATTTCCTAATTCAAATTTAGAAGGTCGGTGACGAGCTTAAATTCGGCTGAGAGGTTTACGGGAAGATATGCGCATGAAGATAATTTAGAAAGAAGATATTGAAATATGTCGTGGAAGATTATCAAGAAGGAGCGCAATTCCTAAAAGCTAGGAAGAATATTCCCAAATATATATGGCGATTAGTATTTGATTTCCTAGGAGATTCAGGAAAGGTCCGCCTCTATATAAAGAGTGCTAGGGTCGTTCATCATTCATGCACTTTTGGAGAAGTTATACGCGCCTATATTCAAAGAGGGTTAGAGGAGGTCAACGGCGGGTGTACTTATTATTCCGATAAGCGCTCATAGCGCTGGGAGTTAGTCTGATTTGAGTGCTGTTCAGACTAACCATGAAATTGCCTGACGCTGCATGCACTACAACTTGGTTGTTGCTACGCTTTCGGAAGAGAGCGTTCGTCTTCGAGAGAGGGCGTTGATCTTCGGGGAGAGGATCTGGTGAAAACAGAGAGAGTCTCTGGTCTAGGGGGAGCTAGATCGCAAGTTCACTCGAAGTATTAGAGTTACGCTGATTAAGAGGGAGTCTGTAATCGTAAATCCATCTGTACTCTAAACTTAATATAGTGAATTTGCTTTTCGCCCAAAAGTAGGCTGGTTGTCGAACTGGGTATCAAGTTGCGCGTCGTTATTACGTTTCTGCACTTCGTGATTTTTAGTTCTGCTTAAGTTGTTTAGCTAGTTGTTCCGCAAGCTACTAGAACAACAGTTCGTTAGAATTTCACAGTTGATGTTTTATAAATCACATTGTATTTTTATTCAACTTTAGTATTTTTGTGTTGCTAATATTTTGCATTGTTATGCATGCTAAATGTGCAAGAGTGAAACAAGCTCGAGCCACCAAGATGAATCACCATTCTGTGAAGGTCTTTTTCAGCATTCGAGAATAGTCAAGCACATGAAAAAAAAAGGACATAAAGCACCCTTAGTTGCTGCATTTGAAGAAGTTTATTCTGTCGAGCTTGCAAGTCGCTCTTTTGGTGGTAATGTTTTAAATCTTGCTTCTCAGTTATGTAAATGAATTAATGGTAGATTATGATTATGTTAATGATATTGTGGATTATGACAGTAGAAATTGTCACTTTGGATTGACATTATGTGCAAATGAATATAGAGTATCATTGTGTAAAAACTGTTTTAGTTTATTTTTTTGATATGGATTCTATTGATTTTCGATAGGGAAATAATTAATGTCTATTGAGATCACTGTGCAAAAAATATGGATTTTGTGCTTTTTGGCCACATAGATTTTGTTGATTCTGTTATCTATTAGGTAACTCTGTGACGAAAGAGTATAGTTTAGTTTAAACCCGAGCATGTGTCATGATTTGTACGTAGGACAATTGCATGTGTCAAGATGTTGATAGATGCATCAGTCCAATACCAGAGCATGATTGCTGATCTTCTCCCAACTAATACACAGTTAGACATCATATCAAAAGTTGTGGGGCAAAGAAAGTGTTGGAGTACGATACCCCTGGAGTAGGCATACGTCTGGAGGACGTATACTCCAGTGTGTTTTCATGGACAAATATCCTGCTGATGTGCTACTTGAGTGCGCAGGTTTAAGTACAGGTACTCTGGAAGTAACGGTTACTTGAGTATGCAAGGCATTGCGCTGATCTCTGAGATATAACAGTACCTCAGTTTGAGGACGAGAATATTTCCATAAATATTCTCGGTGGATCTTCGGCTCCCAAGATCCGTTCCAGCATTGATATGGTGGAAGATTCTCCAAGATCAATCTTAGATGCTTGTAACGAGATTTGGAATTGGTTTTGATATGAGAATGTTGCGCGAGAGATTTTAGGAAATTTAATCTCAATCGCATATCCAATTGGATTGGAATGGGATGATCAAATTGGAAGGCTGATAAAGACATTGTGAATGAACGAATCAGCTGATGAACTTGTACGAGCTTGTCGGGCAAGTTGGAGAGATTCTCCTAGAAAATCTAGGGTTACTCAGTTTGAAGAACATCTATATAAAGGATACTAGGGCTGCCTTGTAGAGTGTGCTTCAACGTGAATCCTTGGCTGCGCAATTACAGAGGTCATAAGGAACGGAGAGCGCTGTTTTGAAGGAGCTTTGAGTTGAAGGATCAAGAGCGTACTTCGGAGGGAGCCAGTCAGCGATCGGAGCCAGAAGTGGAAGATCACTTGCGGTGCGATTACAACCGGATTACACCTTCACTAAGTCGGTCTGAAAGAAGGACGGAACACCACTGAGTGTGGTTTGGGTGAGAGTATAATCTTTGTAATCGATCTACATCAATAAAAGTGATTGTTCCGAAATCCTTCTAGGAAACTAGAAGGTAGTGGTTTTTCCCACATACTTGCTTTGAGTATCTGGGTTTCCACTATATATTGCTATCTTGTACTTAATCGTACGCTGTTTACTTATATCCGCTGCTTACATACTTCACGCGTATCAGTACTTAGCAAGTACAGCTAACTAACGATCCTAATAATTGGTATCAGAGCCCGGTCTCTAGATTCTTAGTTAGCTTTGCAGGATAGATGGCAACCATTAACGATTCCTTCGGGAAGCCTCCGCAGCTAAAGCATGGAGAGTACGATTGGTGGGCTGAGCAGTTTGAGTCACACATATGCTCCCTGGATGGATAACTGTGGAAAGTAATCAAGCAGGGACCGATACCTATCATGGATCTCATGATGTTGGAGAAGAATGAGGACGACTATGATGACAATGACTACAAAGTACTAGAAACGAATAGTAGAGCAAAGAAGGTCTTGCACTCCGCACATGGTCCAGGCGACTTGAAAAAATGCTCCGCTACAAAACCGCCAAGGATATATGGGATGCATTAAAGAGGCTATACTCCGGAAGTGAAGACGTTAAGAAGAACCGAATCCTGGCTGCAATGAATGACTAGGATAACGCAATGCAAGGAAAGAATGAGACTTTGGAAGATTTCCACTCATGATTTCAAACCTATGTCGGTCAACTTGAGTTTCTCGGAGAGGAGATTGACGAATGGAAAGTCACTGACCACTTCCTTCAATCACTGAACCAAAAGTGGGATGCTATGACCTTAGTGTTTCAAGCCCAAAAGGATATCAAGGAAATAAGCCTTGAAGAGCTTGTCGCTAGACTTCAGAGTAATGACAATATCCAACAAAGGATAGTTGTCAGACGGGTCCCTGAGAAGGACCAGTCTCTGGCACTGAAGGTTTAGAAAGCATTTGAGCTCGACCAGACAAACGAAACTGATGAGATAGTGGATGAGGACACTGCACTTGTGGCTAGAGCTCTCAGAATGGCAGGAGTTGGAGGGATGGGATCCTTCAAAGGGAAGAAGTCACCAAAGGAAGTGATCTGCTATCACTGCTAGAAGAAAGGACACATAGCTAAGGACTGCTTTAGCAAAAGAGCAGGACAACCTCCGGCCCAAAAGAGCACCGGCCTAAAAGAACACATGGCGAGGAAGCGAGCGACACAGTGTGCATCATGGCTAATGAAGAGGTAATGAGTCTAAGTAATGTTACAAGTTTATCTGACCTCTCTAGTAAACAGGTACTAGGCCTACTGAAGAAGCTGACCGAACGGAACGAAGAGCTGAGTGCACATATAGCAGAACATGAAGAGCAAATTGGTGGTCTTGAGGAACATGGAAACCAGTGGTCTGAAAAAGTAATAAGGCTAGAAGAAGAGCTATGCAAAACCGAGTACAAATTGAAGAAACAAATTCGCTCCTTAGAAGAAAAACTATCTAGGCTACAGACAGAGGAAGCTACCCCTAGTACGGACAGGCTCACAGAAGCAGAAGAAGAGATAGAAACTCTGAAGTCTGAAAACTCCAAACTGCGATATGAGCTAGAAAATGTTAAGACCACTGATGAGCCGTATTTATATGACTCATCGAATCATTAAATCCCACCAATTCCAGCACTTTATTATGCGAACAGTTACTTCTTAGTGTTGTTTCGTGTTTCAGGTGATTTGGAAGCTCTAGGAGGAATCGCGCTTAAAAGACGGCATTTTCATGCCAGAAACATCGCAATTGAAGAACAGACCCAAAGGAGGGCCGTGAACAGTGTTTTTTTCGGCTCGTGAACAGTAACTCCGGCATGAACAGTAACTCCGTCGTGAATAGTGATTTCGGCCGAGTCCAGCCCAGTTCGTCCGGCCCAAAAGCAATGTGAAATTAGGGCAACATACAAGCTAGGGTTTTGGAACATTCTGGAAGGTTCAAGATGGCTTAATTGTCAAGCAAAGGAGTAGCTTGGAGATTAAGCAAGAAAGATATGGAAATATTGCCTAAATTATCTTTTGGATTATTTAGGCAATTCTAGGTCTTTCTCAACCTTATAAATAGAGGAGCTCACAAGACCAAATAACTCTCTCTCACACACATAACCGAGTCTCTCCTCTCTTGGCCGTGTGCCCTAGCTTGCGCCGCCCTCATTCCTCCGTGCTCCACTCAGCACCGCCGTGCGCAGCCATACTCAGCCCTCACGACCGGTCACTCATCCTTCTCGGCATTAGTGAAGTACAATCGTCCCTTTTATTATTTTTGCATTGTTCTCATGGCTATGTGTAACTAAACCCGTTATTCGGGCTAGGGTTTCGAATATTGTAACGAACGTTTTGAGATTCCGTACTTAAATATTTGTTCTTGCATTCTATTAGTTCTTGTGCAATTTATATCGGTTCGAATTGCTAGGTTAAGGGGAGATCCGAAAGGGTACATCTTAACCTAGTGATACTTGCCCTCTTTATCCTGCTTATTTAATACTGACCCGTTAGAATAAGTAGACGCACTAAACCTAATATAACCAGACCAGGAGTATTAGGTTTGCTAGAACTAAAAAGTCTACAACCAGACCAGGAGTAGATTGTGGCGTAGTGATTTAACGGTCCTACCTTAGGTTATAACCTGACCAGGAGTAATCACACTTAAGAAAGCAAGATAAAATACTTAGAAATCAAGGATAAACCAAGTTACAATTAAGAAACCCTAGCCTGAATATTTCTCTCTGATTATTACACTCTCGTTTATTTCGCTATTTGCACTTGTTCCTTAAACTGTTTACTCTCACCCAATCGTTTACTTTTCTTTCTTACAGAACAAAGTAGTAACCATCTAGCTCCCTTGGGTTCGACCCTTGCTTACCGCTGTACTAACCCATAGCCAAGAGCAAGGAATTATAAATTTAGATTTGCAGGTACAACGACGGCCTGTCAAATTTTGGCGCCGTTGCCGGGGAGCTACGCACGGTGAATTTCGTTCTTTCAATTTTTCGTTTATTTCTTTTTTTTGTTTATTTCGTATTTCTTGCTATTCAGTGAATTCTCCTAGTTCGTTATTTTCAACTGCCTTGTTTTCCGATTTCCGATTATTTCGATTTCGACTTCTAGCTTTTAGAGGGTTCTGTCACCAAGACTTACGAGTCTAAGGAGATTGGGTTTTAAGTGAGACCGCTGTGACTCCTCCAATCTCCTGGGGACCCTTTGTTGCTAGTCTGTTCTTGTTATTCGACGCTTGATATTCGGTGCTTGCTATTCTCGTAACATGTCTCACGCAGGCAGTGTAGTTGGTGGCAATAGTCACAATGAAGAAGTAGAACAGGTTATCCGAAACGGAGAAGGAGTGCTGCCACAACAACAGGGACCGATGGTCCAGAATGGAGAGATCCGGGGGGCTATCCCGGGACAATTTCAACAACAACCAATCCAACCATAACCATACCAGCAATACCCACAATATCCACCCCCATATCAACAGTACCCACCACCTCCATATCTACAGTATCCACAACCGCCCTACCCACAATATCCACCACAATACCCACCACTACCATACCTTCCACAACAACCATACCCACCACAGCAGAGACCTCCACGCCAGCCAGTAGTTAGAGATGATGATGAGGAGAACAAAAATGAAGGACCTACAATGGGCGAGCTCTCGGTCCCAAACTTCAAGGACCAGTCATGGTGCATCTACGAAGGACCAGACCTCGCCGCTATAACAGTCAGCACCTCAGTCGTTCATCATCTGCCCAAGTTCTCTGGAACCAAGGGAGAGTCGGCCACATCTCACCTGACACGCTATCACGGGATATGCTTGAACCTAAAGCCATACGGAGTCGACGTCGATGACTTCAAACTGAAGGCATTCTACTTCTCACTTACAGACGCTGCTACAGATTGGTTCTTATCCTTGCCCTCTGGTAGTATATACACATGGGAGCAGATGCAGAGGCAGTTCGTCAGCAAGTACTATCCAGCAGGGCGTGCAATGCAAGTCCGGAGACAGTTGCAAGAGCTCAAGCAAGGCCCAAACGAGAACATGTACGAGTACGTGGAAAAATTCAATGCCTTGGAGAAGAGCTGCTACAACCTTGAGCTCCCAGAGAAATTAGTCGTCGAGTATATGCTAGATGGACTTCGCAGACTGGATAGGAAACTACTAGAGGCCTCAGCTGGAGGCAACCTCATGAACCTGACCCCAGCCAGAGTCCGACAGAAGATACAAGAAGTGGCAGAAAGTGAGCGGTTCCAGGATGAATCTACGAGAGAGGACGAGTATGCCCGAACAAGAAACGTGTCAAAAGTTGAACCCTCAGTCAGTGCCATGGCCGAACAGATCAAGGAGCTTAAGGACATGATGCAGCATGTGATCAGGAGGCAACCAGTCCAGACTAAGTCACAATTGAAGAACCCTAGCCTGAATACCTTCTCTGATTGATACACACCAGCTTATTTCGTTCATTGCACTGTTTCCTAATCAATTACTCTCACCCAATTGTTTCTTTTTTCTCTCTTACAGAACAAAGTAGTAACCATCTAGCTCCCTTGGGTTCGACCCTTGCTTGCCACTGTACTAACCCACAGTTCAGAGTGAGGAATTATAAATTTAGATTTGCAGGTACTGACGACGACCTGTCATATTTTGGCGCCATTGCCGGGGAGCTAACCGAGTAGGAGCTAGAGGATCTAACCCTCCAAGTAGGAGATCTTGTTGTTCCTGCAGATTTCTATGTCTTGCAGATGGGAGGAGCAAGAAACGACGAGCCGCCAGCGCTAATTTTGGGGCGACCATTCCTTCACACCACCAAGACCAAGATTGACATGGGCATAGGCTTACTATCACTAGCATTCGGTGGCAAGGCATCAGATTTCTATGTCTATGAGGATGCCGCCCGTCCATGCACGAAGAAACCGCCAGATATTGTGCACACATCAGATTTCGGTGCCCTAGTTCCGGACCTACCAGAGCAGATACGAATGGGCCAGCAGCTATGGCCAAGTTATCCTCACCATCTCGGGAATATGTGAAGGCAAAGCCGCCCGATCAATGGAGAGCGAACCCGAGCACGTCGTTTCATGAGGATTTCGGACAGATTGGAGGAGTCGCTGGAGCAAAATATGACCTCACACGCCCATGGGATCCTAACTTGTGATCCCTAAAATGAGGTACCGTCGAGCCTATGACGTTAAACAAAGGCGCTCGCAGGGAGGCAGCCCTGCACTATCTGCATTTCAGTTTTCATCATTTATTTTACTATGTTTTGAGTCTTTATTGTCACATTGTACCTTGGGAAGGAAGATGATTTTCATGCAGGGGCAGAGGCGGACGTATCCAAGATATTACATAAGACTGCATCCAACGTGAGTAGTTCACACCTTGAATAAATTGTGTCAAGAAACATGAGCGTTTAAAGATTCTGTCACAAAGACTTACGAGTCTAAGGAGGTTGGTTTTTAAGTGAGACCACTGTGACTCCTCCAACCTCCTGGGAATCCTTTATTCGTCTTAATGTCATTGACACAGACCTTTCATTTGGTGACGAACTCACGTTGCGATGCAAGTTTCGATGGTGCTCTCTTCGAGGACTCATAGGAGAATACTCGGTTATTTCTGATCGTCACGCACGCACGAGGGAAGTGCCTGTCCAACGTTACTCTCTTCTTATTTCCCTTATATTTATTGCATGCATTGCGAGTCTAGATTTGAGTCGTGCCGTGAGGACACGGCTTATTTCAAAAGTGTGGGGTGGGAGAGTCAGTCATTGAGTCAACACGTCTATTTTACTGCACCCTGCACAGAGTCAGCACGTTTCCCATAAAATTTTGAATTTTTGTACATGATACTTCACTATTTCCTAGACTTGCAGTATTGGATAATGATATGGTGAAATAGATAGAGCCGGTTACATGCATGTCTTTGGTGAAAATTGATTTGTGCGACTAACATGTGATCATAAAATCTTTGCGTGCCTTTGTTAGTTGAGATAAACAGGGATGTGGAGTTGATAGAAATGCCCTAGGGAGACTTGACAGATCATTCAAAGACCGAACTCAGGATATATGGTTATGTAGAGCTTGTGGAGGCTAGCACTTCGAGGCAACATCGTACGAGTCTGCTCCGCCACTGCGTCACCTTTGCGGTTGGTTGGGACGGGAATACTTCACACCGTCCAAACTCTAGTCCAAGTAGCCGGGAAAATAGACAAGCGACCCTTGGCTTGACCCAAGCCAAAGGACGTTAATGAGTGAGAGCAAGTAGGTTCGAGCAAGTCACAATCCGCACCACAAAGCAACAAACCCATCATCATTGTGATAGCTTACACCGAAATCAAGTGTAGAGCGCCTTTGAAGCACCAAAACCGAAATCATCTATAGCTGGCCGAAAAGCACTCAACACTTTGAAGCTCGAATCAATCACGTGCAAGAAAAAGCAGCAAAGCATAACCATATAGCAGCGAGTTCGAGTCAGAGAATGCGGTTCATGGGTCTAAAAAGGGCTATCTCCCGATACATCCGAATTGATTTGCATCTCGGCCCAAAGGTAACACGTATCATTAACCCGTGTTTTCGCACAAGTTTAATTAGTAACGAGCATGCATAGAAGGCGGGATATAGAGCAACCGAGTCATGACCATGTAGCACGTCTAGGATGCTGAGGCATTGTGGTGTTTGCAGTTTTTCGTTCCTCTTATGACCTAGTTCTTGTTCGGGACGAACAAGTTTAAGTGTGGGGTGGTTTGATGAGCCGTATTTATATGACTCATCGAATCATTAAATCCCACCAATTCCAGCACTTTATTATGCGAACAGTTACTTCTTAGTGTTGTTTCGTGTTTCAGGTGATTTGGAAGCTCTAGGAGGAATCGCGCTTAAAAGACGGCATTTTCATGCCAGAAACATCGCAATTGAAGAACAGACCCAAAGGAGGGCCGTGAACAGTGTTTTTTTCGGCTCGTGAACAGTAACTCCGGCATGAATAGTGATTTCGGCCGAGTCCAGCCCAGTTCGTCCGGCCCAAAAGCAATGTGAAATTAGGGCAACATACAAGCTAGGGTTTTGGAACATTCTGGAAGGTTCAAGATGGCTTAATTGTCAAGCAAAGGAGTAGCTTGGAGATTAAGCAAGAAAGATATGGAAATATTGCCTAAATTATCTTTTGGATTATTTAGGCAATTCTAGGTCTTTCTCAACCTTATAAATAGAGGAGCTCACAAGACCAAATAACTCTCTCTCACACACATAACCGAGTCTCTCCTCTCTTGGCCGTGTGCCCTAGCTTGCGCCGCCCTCATTCCTCCGTGCTCCGCTCAGCACCGCCGTGCGCAGCCATACTCAGCCCTCACGGCCGGTCACTCATCCTTCTCGGCATTAGTGAAGTACAATCGTCCCTTTTATTATTTTTGCATTGTTCTCATGGCTATGTGTAACTAAACCCGTTATTCGGGCTAGGGTTTCGAATATTGTAACGAACGTTTTGAGATTCCGTACTTAAATATTTGTTCTTGCATTCTATTAGTTCTTGTGCAATTTATAAAGTTCGAATTGCTAGGTTAAGGGGAGATCCGAAAGGGTACATCTTAACCTAGTGATACTTGCCCTCTTTATCCTGCTTATTTAATACTGACCCGTTAGAATAAGTAGACGCACTAAACCTAATATAACCAGACCAGGAGTATTAGGTTTGCTAGAACTAAAAGTCTACAACCAGACCAGGAGTAGATTGTGGCGTAGTGATTTAACGGTCCTACCTTAGGTTATAACCTGACCAGGAGTAATCACACTTAAGAAAGCAAGATAAAATACTTAGAAATCAAGGATAAACCAAGTTACAATTAAGAAACCCTAGCCTGAATATTTCTCTCTGATTATTACACTCTCGTTTATTTCGCTATTTGCACTTGTTCCTTAAACTGTTTACTCTCACCCAATCGTTTACTTTTCTTTCTTACAGAACAAAGTAGTAACCATCTAGCTCCCTTGGGTTCGACCCTTGCTTACCGCTGTACTAACCCATAGCCAAGAGCAAGGAATTATAAATTTAGATTTGCAGGTACAACGACGGCCTGTCAACCACCAAGCAAGGAGACAAAGAAGCCCTGCTAAAGGAAATCAGGGAGGAGAAACTCAAGGACATCAAGGAATTGTCGATCAAGGTTTGTGGCTAAACAAGGGTTAGGATACAAATCGGAGAGTAATGGCTCAGCAAAGAAAGAAATAACTAAGACAACAATTGATCCAGCTAAGTGTGAATGTAGAAAGAAGGGACATCGCAACATCGACACAACTGTGCCCTTCAACGGACAGAAGACATATGAAATATGGCTCAAGCATGTCAAGAGTACAAAGCCGGTTCACATAGATTTTGAATCCAGAAAAGCGAAGAACACTGTTCCTCCACCTGGACGGAGCAAATACGTGGATCTCAAGCACCACAAGGTGTGCTGGCATTGTGGACAAGGAGGACATCTCTACAGGGAGTGTCCACGAAGAAAGAATGAGAATAAGAGGAATCAAGCAAAGTATGGTTCAATAAAACTCACCTGCTGGAAATGCAAATAGGAAGGTCACCCCATGAAGTACTGCCCCAGCCAAAAGAAGCACAAAGGTGATACCCACACGAAGGATGGAGTGATAAAGGATGTTACCATGAAAAGAACTGAGAACAAGAAATTCAAGGATCAGCAAACAGGACACAAACCAAATAAGCCTAACTTAGTTTGGGTACGTAAAAACTGACATTTTTTCTTGCAGGGTGGAAGGAGGAGCGGTCCCTGGTACATAGACAGTGCATGCTCCATCCACATGACAGGGAACGCATGATGGTATACCTCTCTTCAACCTCACTCAGGAGGACCAGTCACTTTTGGAAACAAAAGTAAAGGTGAAATCATTGGGATAGGAAAGGTAAAACTCAACGACAAAATTCGTATTAATGATGTGAGTCTGGTAGAAGGTATTAGCTATGATTTGCTCAGTGTTTCTCAATTATGCCTGAACGGAAAGAATCGAGTGCTGTTTACTGCTAACGAGTGCTTTGTCAAGTGCATTAGTACAGGGAGGACACTCTTGAAAGGAAAGCGTGCCGGGAAAATTTACATAGTAGATCCATTCTTTATCCCTGAGACGGAACTGTGCCTCACATCAAAAACAGAAGATACAGGGCTATGGCACAAAAGGTTCGGACATGCAAGCGTTCGTCTCCTTTCAAAGCTACATCGGATGGAGTTGGTAAGTGGCCTCCCACAAGTAGAAAGTGAACTCGAGAATATGTGCGATGCATGTGTAAAAGGTAAGCAGGTTAGGTCATCTTTCAAGTCTCCCTGTCAAGTATACGTACTGACCATGGCACAGAATTCGATAACTCACAATTCTTATGCTTCTGCAGGTCTAGGGGAATCAATCACAACTTCTCCGCACCTAGAACGCCTCAACAGAACGGGGTCGTAGAATGGAAGAATAGAACCCTGGAAGACATGACAAGAACGCTGTTACTAGCTAGCGGTCTTCCGGGAAGCTTCTGGGGAGAGGCTCTCAATATGTCATGCCATGTTCTGAATAGAGCCTACCTCAGACCCATCTTGAACAAGACCCCTTATGAGCTGCTGAGAGGAAGAAAGCCTAATGTTTCTCACTTTAGAGTCTTTGGATGCAAGTGCTACATTCACCATAATGGAAAATCAAACATTGGAAAATTTGATGCAAGAAGTGAGGAGGGTGTGTTCGTGGGCTACTCTAACCACAACATGGCGTATAAGGTGTACATTAGACATAATAGGAAAATAGAGGAGATCATCCATGTTGTGTTTGATGAAGGAGTATGGCGAACGAGGTAAGCCGAGCTGATGGAGAGCCTCCCTTCGAACAAAGTGACGAATTCAATCTAAGTGAAGAAAGAACTGGCACTCAACCCTCCCTCATCGAACCTGAAGGACAAGATCCTCCAGTGAATACTTCAGGTGTACACGACACCTGTCCTGTTGTCACCAACTCTGCTCCTGCTGATCGTAGACATGACACACTGGAAGCCACTCAAGAGCTGGCCACACCAGAAGAAGATCATCAGCACGATGAAATTGGTCCAACCATACATAGCTCGAGGAGTCACTCCAGACCCGTGTGGCAGCAGGACTATCACTGCTACAAGACCGTGGATACTGAACAAGACAATCAGGTTAGCTCCGCATTAATTAATAGTCACGCTCACACTGCATTTGTTTGTCTGATTGAGCCCAGGAATGTTGAAGAAGCCTTGGAAGAACCCGATTGGGTGAAGGCCATGCATGACGAACTACACCAATTCGAAAGGAGCAAAGTATGGAGATTGGTTCCACGTCCAACCGGAAGAACGATTATTGGAACCAAGTGGGTTTTTAAAAATAAGCTAGACGATAAAGGGGATGTAGTGAGGAATAAAGCTCGATTGGTAGTAAAGGGATACAATCAGTAAGAAGGCATAGACTACGATGAAACATTCGCCCCTATTGCAAGGCTAGAGGCGATCAGACTACTAATTGCATATTCAGCGTACCATGGATTTAAACTACATCATATGGACGTAAAAATAGCATTTTTGAACGGTGTACTCAAGGAGGAAGTGTACGTCGCACAGACTCCTGGCTTTGTGGACACAACATATCCTGACCACGTATATATCCTGGACAAAGCACTCTATGGACTAAAGCAGGCTCCCGAGCCTGGTATGACAGACTCTCTCAATTCCTCTTATCTCATGGGTATATACGAGGGCAGGTTGACAAGACTCTATTCCTTCTCAAGGAAGGAAAGGATACGCTCGTTGTAAGGGTATACGTTGATGATATCGTATTTGGTTCTACTAATAACTCTCTTGTCAGGAAATTCACTAAACTCATGGAAAGCGAGTTTGAGATTAGCATGGTGGGGGAACTTAAGTTCTTTCTAGGACTTCAATTGGCCCAAAAGAAGGATGGTACTAGAATTCACCAACAGAAATACCTCCGTGAGATGCTAGCAAAATTCAAGATGAAGGACTCAAGTGCCATGACCACACCAATCTCCATTAATGACTCTCTCGGAAAGGATGCGATCTCACAAAAAGTGGATCAAACACTATACATAGGAATGATAGGTTCACTTCTTTATCTTACCGCTAGTAGACCTGACATTATGTACATCGTGTGTTTGTGTGCCCGTTTTCAGGCTGATCCCAGGGAGACTCATCTCAAGGCAGTAAAACGGATACTGCGGTACCTCAAGGGTACGGATACCCTGTGCTTATGGTACCCTCAAAATGCTGACCTTTGTCTAGTCGGATACACAGACGCTGACTTCGCAGGGGACAGAACGGATAAGAAATCCACATCAGGCATGGCACAATTCATGGGATCGTGTCTTTGTGGCATGTGCCTCAAAGAAACAAAACTCAGTGGCACTATCCACTGCAGAGGCAAAATACATTGCAGCTGCAGCCTGCTGTTCGCAGCTACTATGGCTCAAGCAACAGCTAAGTGATTACGGTATTACTTTTGATTCTGTGCCTATACTCCGTGATAATACTAGTGCCATAAATATCTCTAAAACCCAGTACAACACTCTAGGACCATGCATATAGAAATTAAACATCACTTCCTAAGAGACTGTGTAGAAAAGGGTATGGTGTGCATGGAATTTTACAGGACAGAAGATCATATCGCTGATATTTTCACAAAGGCACTAAACAGGGAAACATTCGAAAAGCTTCGTATGGAGCTGGGGATGATTTCCCTCAACTGACACCACATCCTTGTAAGGCCCTCGATGATTGGTGAGAAAATCTTAAACGTATTTTGAGCATATTTTATGTGATCTATTTTGTGCTGGTACCTACATTCTCACCATGAGTATAATCGTGACTCTGCCTCCTTTTTGGTTAATTGAATTAATAAGCTATGAGTAGCTTGAACAAGAGGAATGAGAAAGCTTCCTTCTGACCAAAGAGAACCTTCCTGATGTTTTGATCCCTCACTACAAGCCCAAGTGATGGAAGGTTCTTACAGCCGTCCCTAAGCCTCCTCATAAGGATGTCACTCCTATGATCCCCTTGTTTTACACTATACGGGAAGTGATCCCTATGAGGTACCTCTACATACACTGATCCAAGTCTGTCATGCATATTTTCCTTGTTTTGTTTTGTGTGATGCATCTCTACCATTTGGGTAACCCTACCGCATCACATCCCTTCTTCGATAAGCGGTGGGCGCTTCTGGAGGGAACTCTACTGGGCGGGATATTTACTAAGTTAGCGGGATTGGAAGACGCAACATTTATGAAGAGAGAGAGAGTGAAAATACTAATGACTGGTACTCTCTGCAGACACTGTACGTGTGTTGGTTGATTTCTCGAGCGAAAAATCTGGGAAATTGATACTGCGTATCTGCAATGATGATCAAATATTGAATTTCAAATTTTAGCAAGTCTGGTCCGAATAATCAGCACCGAGTATCTGAAAGGTCTTCCTTTGGAAATTCAAATATTGAGGCATGAATGGGGACTACTTTAAATAAAGAAGGGGAGTGTCCAGGGCAACTCACAACTCCCAAACCCTAAAAGCAGAAAATTCTTCTCAAGCAAATCTCAGCAATCTGATCCAATGGCATCTTCTACCAACACCCCTGTTGCTGCCTACTCCGACGATTCCATCTTCAATGAGCCGGCGGACATCTCCCCCACCGCCATAGTCCTCTTTGACGAAGTTAACATACCCGCTCCGGTAGCAGCAGCAGAGCCGATGGAAGTCAGCTCCACCGAGGCGCCCACCCCTATCAAGAAAGGCACCAGTATTGCCTTCCGAGTCCGCAGTCGTGCCCGAGTTGTCAAAGACTCACCAGCACCGTCCTGCGACTTCACCCATCCGAAGGCGAAGAAAGCCAAAGCATCGTCCTCTCGTGCCAAGAAGTGTGCTCCAAAGGAGAAGAAAGGCAAGGGTCGTGTGGTCAGGCACGTGGTGAAGGAATTCATCATGGATCTGGCATTTCTGGAGCCGAATGGGCTGAAGGAAGTGAGTGACGTGATTGCCACTCAAGGTTGGGGATCGGTGTTCAACACAAATAAAGGGGTCAGTGACAAGCGTATTTTTAACCCTTTATAGTTGTCAAGATATGAGTTTTAGGGGTCTAGTTGCAGTCAAACAAAATTTATAACCTTGGCAAGCCAAGGGTCGATCCAAGGAACATACGTGTGTGAATACTAGCTAACAGGTGACCTGCTTAGCTACTTCGATTAATGACAGGCGTCGTTGTACCCGTCAAAAATAATATTTATAGTTCCGACTAGCAAGTGGTAAGTCGGGTCGTATCCACAGAGATCGATATGAGAATCTGTTCACTAAGTATTAAAGTGACAATAGAAAATTCAAATAAGTAAATAGAAAATAAAAGCAAGCAACGATGATCACTTATCAAGAGAGCAATCGTCACACAAATTCAAGTTTATAATATCAAAGAGTAGTGCAAGCTAGAACCTTCGACTGTGATGCAAGACCAAATCTTTGACAAATCCGTTTTGATTTCTAATGTTCTACAACTTAGAGCTCCCCCGCGCTAGCGATAATCAAGACCCTAACTCGCTAGAGTTGCATGAAGATTTAAACAAGTTGTCCTAGGGTGTTTAATCCTAGTGGTATATTACTCGTGTCCTAGTTCGCTATCCCCGCTAGGTTGCTAGTAAACTTGACAATCGGAATCAACTAACAAACTAAAGCTCCCCCGCTAGGGTTCCACTCGTGTTAACAAAATCAATTCCAAAAACAATGCTTAGTAACATGACACAAAACACAGAAATCAATATAGGTCTCAAGTCAAAACATCACAATGTTGAGTTCTAGCCTACACATATGAGTTTAGCTACTCATCGTAAGGGAATACATCATCAAGTTTTTGAATAGAGTGAAACGAAATTACTAATGATGAATTCTCCACCAAGCTGCAGCTCCACTCCAATACTTGAATCCAGCAACGAATCCACGCTCAAGCTTCTTCAATTGGAACCCTACTCCGAGAGTTCTCTTCTCCAATCCTCTACTCCAAACTCGAACCCTAAACTTTTCTGCTTTTCCTTGCTTAAGTCGAGAGCCGGCCGCCTCTCTTCTGTCTCTTCGAAATCTGTATGTTTTCTCCCGAGATTGCAAATCAAAAATAATGAAATTCGACTGCCAGCTGGACCCGCGGACGTCTCTTGATTTAACTGCCGCGGAGGTCTGAACAATTATCGAAACTCTTCAGACGTGGGCGCTTTTATTCTTCAGACGTAAGTGCTTTTTGCGTTCGCACAGTTCAGACCCGTGGCATGAAAATCTCGTGCGTTCGCACAGTTCTGTGCGCTCGCATGAACATCTCGTGCGTTCGCACAGTTCAGACTTCAATCACTTCGGACTTCATTTCTTCGACGCAAAACATCTTCTAACAGACTCCCTTTAGCCGATATTCCTTCCATGGTCTCCGAATGCACCTGAGAACGAAAACTACACACAAGTAATGAAATAATATACAGGCAACCACTAAGAGACGGGGCTTTAACACATAAATAGTCGTACAACTACGAATTATCAAACTACCCCACACTTTAACTTGTTCGTCCCGAACAAGAGCAAAGCCATAGAAAGAATTAACAACGCTCTAGTCCTATCAATCCTTAAATCTCAATCCCAAATCCAGCCAATAATGTTATCATGCTTAAGATTCTAACAATGCGAGTATAGATAGATTTTTCGATACTTGTTACCTCGCGAGTTGAAATCCAAATGACCTTGGATGATTGGGAGATAGTCCCCTATAAGTACCACGGACACTGCATTCTTTTCCGAGTTCTGGTCTTTTGATTGAGTCGGCGACTTTCTCTGACACATGATTAATTCACCGCTTTCATATCGTTGAGTTTTGAATTCCTTAAGTTGTATGGACTTTACGACACATCTTGCTTGAATCAATCAGATTTTGATTTTCTTCTTACTTGATGGTTTGCCTTTGGCTTTTGAATTTGTTTCTTGTCCACATAATCGTTTGCGCCCTTGAACCACTCCAATCATAGCCTCCGGATAACAGCATAGGAGCGCGTCCCGCTCTTTTCTCATCCTCGTCCTTTCTGCATGAGGCAAGGTAGGGGTTACCCACCCATTCCCAGCTACTCCGACTAGAGATGGATAGTTTGTTTTCTCTGTCCCGCCACCACTGCGAACACATGAATAAACTTGTATAACTCGGTGACGGAGCTACTCTCAGGACTAGGCTAGTGAAGCGTCAACCTCCACCGCTTTTCTCAATCATCAGAACCAAAACTCAGAACTTCCTGCAACTTGCCGTACCTTTCTAGGACATTTCTGTCAACTCCACATCCCTGCATATCACAACTCACAAGAACAAAGCATCGAAATTTTTTCAAATTTCGCATTCTTAGTCAAATGAGCACAATAGTCATACAAAGCTGGAAATAAGATTTCGACATAGGAGAAAAGCATAGAAGTACATCATCAGTTCGTCACGAGTTCATCAAGGCACATAACATCCCACCCCACACTTAAATTGACCCGTGTCCTCAGGGTACAACTCAAGAGATAAGATGGACAAACAAAACAGACTCAAATAAAAATAAAAGAACAATGGAGGAACTGGTACTCCCCTAATAGTCTGCCGAAACACCCAGATCTGGAAAACGAGCCCGATTTAAACTCTGCGATGTACCGCGGACGTCTTCATCATTTAATTCCGCAGAGGTCTGATGATTTAACATAATTATATAGGCGTCCGGGATTTAATTGTTTAGACGTGTGCCCAATCCACTGATGCTGAATTCCTTTCTTCATTCAATCACCTGAAACCACCAGAAACAAAAATGCACTAGGGGCGAATTATCAAGGTACCAATTCCACTAATTAATCTACTCCTAACATGTGTAAAGTAAAAACACACCAGGTTGCCTCCCGGAAAGCGCCTTTGTTTTATGTCCTCGGCTGGACGTTACCTCTACGGGATCACAAGTTAGGATCCCAAGGCTGCTCCAAGTCAAACTTACCGCTCAGCGTGCTCCTCTCCTCAGCACTTCCACAAGTTAATCGTTTCTCAATGCTCCACCCGCCATCAGGTGGCTTCGATCTCCAGTTCTTTTCTGTAGGTGTCCACCACTTTTGCGCACCGACCCCACACTTTTGTTTCTTTACTCGCTTCTTATCTGGTGGGCGTGTTTTCCTTGTTACCTTCAGCTGCTTACTGACACCCTGAATCAAACACAACGATTCAGCAGTTATATTATTAAAACAAGTTTTACCAGCTATCTCAGGTGGTTTCCCCGCACAAGCTGGTGGTCATCCTCAAAGACAGGAAACTCAGCCATCTTGCCACCATATTTGAGCATTATAATACCCTCAGCGACATCAATCTTTGCCTTCGTCGCAAACAAGGTAGGTCGTCCTAGAATGAGTGTTGGCGACTCCTTACTCTGGGTGTCCTCCATCTGCAAGACATAAAAATCTGCAGGCACAACAACTTCTCCAACATTCAAGGTTAAATTCTCAAGCAAACCATAGGGATGAGCACATGACTTGTTGCCTAACTCAATAGTTAACTTGGCCGGTTTCACCGGTCCAAGTTTCAATGAACAGTATAGGTCATAAAGCATCACATTAATAGACGCTCCCAAATCAATCAAACAGTGGGGAATAAGCGTGTTACCAATGCCACAGGTTACCGTGAAGGCACCTGGGTCTCTAGTTCGATTGGTCAACGCTCCTTGTTGCTCTTGCTCCAATTCTTGCATTTTTGCGTTGGTTCTCGTGTCCTCATACCCCTTCCGTTGAATCTCATTGTTTATAGCTTCGTGACGCTCAATAACCTGCATGGGAAGTGGCGATGGCGCAAGAGGGTTAGAATTCAAAATCTGGAAATTGCTTACTGGGAATTCCGCGCACGTCTCTTGATTATCATCCGCGGAGGTCTCTTCATTTTGCAATTGCTGAGGCGTCCGCGATTTAATTGTTGAGACGTCCGCCTGCTCCACTGAGGTCGAATCCAAATTTTTCTCTTTTTTCTTTCCTTCAGCCTTCATCTCCTCTTCGTCCTTTATCACAATCACACTCACATTTTACCTTGGGTTGGGGATCGTTTGTGACCGCAGCTTTCCTTTGTCTTCTCGCCTTTCGTAAACGGCGCTGGCAATTTGAGACACTTGCTTCTTCAGCTCGTTAACGTCTCCAGCTTGTTGGCCCATCTTTTGAGTGAGTTCCTTGAACATTCCTCTCATTTCCTCTCTCAATTCCTTGATCGGCTCCTCGTCTCCTTGTTTGATGTGTGGTGGTTTGTACGGCTGCTTTTGTGGGTACGAGGATTGCCCCACATCGTAATTGTTGTTCCTTTGCCAACCACCATCATTTTGCCTAGGTTGCCATTTGTTGTTGCCTTGGTATCCATCATACCTCCTTGGTGGCAAATCTCCCTTGTTCACGTACCCACTATATTCACGTCTTCTGTTCTTTCCTGAAAAATAGCGTTATCATTATTCATTGAATTAAAAGTGGACTTGTTTACCTTACACTCCACTTGTTGATTGCTTTGTGGTTGTTGCGTCATTATTTGAGCCATCATATTCTTCAGTTCCTGCAATTCAGAATGTATATTCACGTTAGCAACTGGTGTAGGTTTATGTATTTCTTCTAAGTACCTTGTGCTCTCGGCAACTCTCTCAATCAACTCCCATATCTCCTCGGGGTACATGTCAAGGATATACCCTTGAGCTAAGGCATCTAGCATTCTTCTTTCCATCAGAATCATCCCATCCATGAAGTATTCAAGCAACATCCTTTGTGGGATTCCATGATTCGGACAACTCTCTTCCAATTGCCTAAACCTCTCCAAATAATCGAACAACGTTTCTCCACGTCCTTCTCTAAGCATAGAGAGCTCCTTTCTTGTTTGAGCCGCCTTCGAATGGGAGTAGTACTTGTCCATGAACTTCCTTTGCATTTGTTCCCATGAAATAATCGAACCTGAAGGCAAAGACATTAACCAAGATTTAGCTTGACTTACTAAAGAAAAAGGGAATGCCTTTAATTTAAAAATATTTTCCGGAACCGATGCCGATTTCATGGACGTGCAAACTCCATGAAATTCCTTCAAGTGCCTTAGGGGGTTCTCATCGGGCATTCCTCCAAACTTGGGCAAGTGGTGTATCACCCCACCCTTTATCTCGATATCTTCTGCGTCCTCATCCAACCTAATGCACCAAGGCGCATCATCAATATACGGCGGACAAACTCCTCTCATAGTGCGTCCCAAATCCCGACGCCTAGCTAACTGTCCATACTGGTTTCCTCCACCGAGGTATTCTCGATCCAACTCATCCTCGTAATCCTTGTGTCTAGCTGCACGATGTCTAGCAAACTCATTCACAAATCGCTGATTTCTGGGGGGTGGTACTCTTTGATTAACAGGGGGCAGTCCTTGACTCTGATCTTGCATGTTATTTCCTAGTACACTACTTCGCTCTTCTTGATCACGTTCAACACTTCTCTGTGACATTGTTACTTAAACAGAAAATAATCAAGTGACAAAGTAAAAGACAGTAAAATAAAACTAGAAGAAAGAAATACGTAGTGAGATTCTTCGTTACCAATCCCCGGCAACGGCGCCAAAATTTGACAGGCGTCATTGTACCCGTCAAAAATAATATTTATAGTTCCGACTAGCAAGTGGTAAGTCGGGTCGTATCCACAGAGATCGATATGAGAATCTGTTCACTAAGTATGAAAGTGACAATGGAAAATTCAAATAAGTAAATAGAAAATAAAAGCAAGCAACGATGATTACTTATCAAGAGAGCAATCGTCACACAAATTCAAGTATATAATATCAAAGAGTAGTGCAAGCTAGAACCTTCGACTGTGATGCAAGACCAAATCTTTGACAAATCCATTTTGATTTCTAATGTTCTACAACTTAGAGCTTCCCCGCTAAGGTTATACTCCCCGTTCTAGTTCTAGTACTTAATCTCGCGCTAGCGATAATCAAGACCCTAACTCGCTAGAGTTGCATGAAGATTTACAAGTTGTCCTAGGGTGTTTAATCCTAGTGGTATATTACTCGTGTCCTAGTTCGCTATCCCCGCTAGGTTGCTAGTAAACTTGACAATCGGAATCAACTAACAAACTAAAGCTCCCTCGCTAGGGTTCCACTCGTGTTAACAAAATCAATTCCAAAAACAATGCATAGTAACATGACACAAAACACAGAAATCAATATAGGTCTCAAGTCAAAACATCACAATGTCGAGTTCTAGCCTACACATGAGTTTAGCTACTCATCGTAAGGGAATACATCATCAAGTTTTTGAATAGAGTGAAACGAAATTACTAATGATGAATTCTCCACCAAGCTGCAGCTCCACTCCAATACTTGAATCCAGCAATGAATCCACGCTCAAGCTTCTTCAATTGGAACCCTACTCCGAGAGTTCTCTTCTCCAATCCTCTATTTCGAACTCGAACCCTAAACTTTTCTGCTTTTCCTTGCTTAAGTCGAGAGCCAGCCGCCTCTCTTCGGTCTCTTCGAAATCTGTATGTTTTCTCCCGAGATTACAAATCAGAAATAATGAAATTCGACTGCCAGCTGGACCCGCGGACGTCTCTTGATTTAACTGCCACGGAGGTCTGAACAATTATCGAAACTCTTCAGAAGTGGGCGCTTTTATTCTTCAGACGTAAGTGCTTTTTGCGTTCGCACAGTTCAGACCCGTGGCATGAAAATCTCGTGCGTTCGCACAGTACTGTGCGCTCGCATGAACATCTCGTGCGTTCGCACAGTTCAGACTTCAAGCACTTCGGACTTCATTTCTTCGACGCAAAACATCTTCTAACAGACTCCCTTTAGCCGATATTCCTTCCATGGTCTCCGAATGCACCTGAGAACGAAAACTACACACAGGTAATGAAATAATATACAGGCAACCACTAAGAGACTGGGCTTTAACACATAAAATAGTCGTACAACTACGACTTATCAATTAACAAGAGGTTTTGTTATGTCAAAAGTAGCAGAAATTAAATGCAAAAAAATAAAGGTTTGAACTTGATCAGAGAATGAATTCCAGAATCATACTTCACCCTTGCCAACCCTACTAATCATGCAATCATGTCACGTAAATTATTCATGCCATCGAATATAGAAATAAACCGAAATAACACTAGACAAGCCGCCCATCCACAGATCATTGTCTAGATTAATCTCAATCGTTGAACGCCGCCCATCCACGGATTATCAACGATCTCGATTATTAAACTTAGGGTTTTTCAGACGAAAGTCAACTTTCCTATTAATTCATGTACTACCATTGTAGCTACCATGACCTAACATCAATCTCATGTAGTCCGATTAATACCTAGGACCCATCCATCTTTCGGTAATTAACCTAAATACGTTCTAGCATGCAGACATCCCTTTCAATGTAAAACTTGCAAGAACGATAAAATTAAGCACAATGAAATTGAATATTCGAATCGCATAAATAAAAACGTTTAATTGATCACATGAAGAGTTGGGTACATAGCACGGAATCCGTAGGATCCCAGAATTAAGAAGACTACTCGCTATTCATATTAAGTTAACCACGAATAGTGTAATAATAGAAATTAAGGACGAGATAACCGTGGTGACGATGAAGCTCGTTGAATCCTCAATCTCTCGCGATGTTCTCTGTCTTCTCTCCCAAGTTAGGGTTCTTCAATCTCAACTCAAGCACAAGCACTAAACTCTCGTATCATCCACACCGAATAAATCAGTCGCATGTTGATGGACCAAAATTATACGAATCATAAACACAGTCAAACCCCCTTAATTAGACACTTTGTCTATTTAACTTTTGCTTGTTAGTTCCGATATATTTCTACAGGGTATTTCAGAGCTTAGAGAGAATACATGCTAAAGAGGAGCTTTTAAAGCAGAAAAGATGTTACGAGTCATTCCAAGGTCAAGATCATATGCCGACTGAAGAAATATCAAGGATCCTGACGTTGAATCACTCATAACAAATTAAGCAGAAGAGGAATCAAGTCAGCCCGGGACGAAACACACTGATAGTTTTGTGAAAAGACTGCACAAAACTCACAAAACTCATCCATTTGCCTTGGTGACCGACCACTTGAAGAGAAGGTGGCCAAGGGAGGAGCTCCTCCCCTCCATGACCGGCGGCTCCTCCTCCCCACAACCGGCAACCGGCGGCTTTTGCTTCCCCCCATGTGGCGCCTCCTCCTTCTTCCTCCTTCTCCTCCCTTGGATCAAAAACCACATGCCATCATCTCCTCCATCCATTCCTCCCTTCTCCTCCCTATAAATAGAGCTCATCTCCTCCTCATTTGTATCATCACAAAATCAACATCAAAATCCATAAGTTGTAAACACTTCTCTCTCTAAGTTTTGTAAGTTTGGTTTTGGAAATAAAAGATTGCTCCCTTGGCGCTTCAACGGTTGTAAGTATTTTAATATTTATTTACTGTCTTTAATTTCCAATTCCTTAGTTATAATGTTTAGCGCGATGAATAGTAGCTAAACTAGTCGTTCGGTAGAAGGGGTGGACTTGTATTATAAAATGTTTTAGACTATTAACTTAGTGTCTCGTCTTTGTATTCAAAACTTATTCTATGTGCCATATATAAGATTAGAACTTCCAAGGTTGAGTGGACGCTTTGACGGGCAAAGCTCTTCCTTGGGATTCGTGAACATACTCGGGTAAGTGGATGCTTTGACGGGCAAAGCTTATCTGAGGAGTTCGATCTATCTAAAAAACCATTTGGAAACTGGACCAAAGGGACCAAATGGATGCACATAAGGCTAAGATACTTCGGAAGGAGGAATTAGTTGAAGTAGAATAAGTGCTCTACGACCTTAAAAAGGCTAGACGATGTTGCAAGTCTTGAGCTAGGAATAGCCTCGATTCATGTTTGAATACTTAGAAGATTCACTAAAGGTCAATGATAAACAGGATATAATACAAGGCCCTTAAACCGAATGCTTTCTTTTAATTGTAATAATTATCAGTTACTTTCCAGTACTAAAACCAACCAATCAATCACTTAGCTGGTAGCTTTAAAACCAACAAACCAACCTAAAACACGCTCTCTCGCTGAATTATCCCCTCAAAGAACAACTATCCCCCTAATTCCTTTGGGTTCGACCCCTACTTACCACTTACTACCCAGTAGTGAAGTCGCGAGTAGCGGACACTTATAAATTTATTCTTGACAATTGCGCATAACGACTGTGCAACCATCACATGCCCTCTTTATAGCTTTCCAAAAGTTTAAAAAGCCCAAAAACGAAATTAGGAAACAAGTCCAAAAATCTGTCCCGAAAAACCCAAAAATCGTTTTTAGAAACTGTCTTCGACGGGGCCGTGACACCCGTGACATCCAAGTGTGTCACGGCTGTCACGGACTAAGCAAACTCGGCGGAAAGCTCATTCTCAAGTGCCAAGGACTAGGCAATGACCCATAAGAGAAGAGGAGCTTGGCTTAAGGATTTTTCTGAAAAATAGTACGAAAATCATATCAAAATTTCAGTGCAAGCACGAGGATTGTCCCTTAGTTTCTAGCACACGAATTCACAAGAGAAGTCGTGATTTGCACGCGATGAGAAGATGGAATTACACTACATCAAGCAAAAGGGGGCAGAATGTTTTCAAAAAAAAATTCATACACAAGGGGTGACTTTTCTCACTTTGCTCTTGGTATTTTTCTGCTTTTTTCTCTATACACAAGGGGTGACTTTTCTCACTTTGCCCTTGGTAATTTTCTGCTTTTTTTTCTTCAAAAACAACTATGCTTGGGGTCAATTTTTTACCCTCTTTTGAAAATTCAGAACTTTGTTCTTGATTGAAAACATTGAAATTTATTTTTTTTCTAACTCCACACTTAAAGCTTGACATAGTGTATGCTTAAAGGCGGGTGCATGCAGATCACAACAAGTATAGAGAATCACATGCTAGCACTAAGGTCACCTAGTAAAAGAGATGCAATTTAAGCTTTTGGCATTTGGTACCGGTGTCTACTAATATCAAGTCTCAAACATGCTTCAAGAAAAACGTAAAACATGTGATAGGCAACGGCTAGCAATGATACTGACGCGAGAGAATACACGCACGAATAAAACTATTTCAAGTCCTAGACTTCGAATCCAAAAGAATGACAGTCAATCAAGGAGTATCGTAGAAAAAGAGGATTTCAATCGCAATACATAGACAGTTGAGCATATGCAAGAGTGAATGTGATATGCGATGTGTGTGACTATGCGCTACCCACTCCACACTTAAAATTGAGCTTAGTCCCTAAGCGAAGAAATAAAAGAAAAGAAAGGGCGCATAGGAACTTCCCTCGTGTGTGATAGTGTGATATCCATGGAGATTAAGCGATGCCCGGGCAGTGAAATGCGACTCATGAGCTGGTAGATATATAAAGAAAAACATAGAGCTGTACAAATGATAGATTAGCATCGATAATGGTGGGTAGGCAAAAGCGAGAAGTGCCAAATAGAAGGTACGATAAATGATGCGAGTAAAATGTAGATCACATAAAAACATGTCTCAAGCATCAAATAGCATGTAGAATGAAAAGTCATGGCAAAAGGTCGGCATACAAATAATATCCATCAGACACAAAAGACAAACCACCGACAAGGCAACATAAAGTCATGGGTTTTCGGATTTGAATTTGGGGAAGAAGAGACAGATCGGGCCGTGACATCCGAGGGTGTCACGGGTGTCACGGCACCCCCCCCCCCCCAAAACCGACTGAGGAATAAGCCTACCGTGACAGCCGTGACATATCCATTGTGTCACGGGTGTCAAGGCCCCTTCAAAAACTCACTGCCTTTTCTGCCTGTAGTGAGAGTCGTGACAGGTCCATTGTGTCACGGGTGTCACGGCACCAATAAACCCCAGTCGTCATTTGTTGTTCCAGAACCCTTTTTGCTGGTCTGAGCGTGACACACTCCACACTTAGATTCCTGAAATGTACACACACAAAGCACACAATGCAAATGAAGAATGCAAGGAAATAATAATTACAGTGTGGGTTACTCCCCGAATAGGCCTAGTTTAACGTCTTGGCTAGACTCAGCAAAGCGCCCCATATAAATCACTCGTGAGAAGTCATTTGCTAGGATCCCTTCTCACAGGGCCTTCAGAAATAGAGATGTGTCAGTCCACCTTGAAATCCCATTTGAATTTACGTCCATCAAGAATGACATGGACGTTAAGTAGAGCATTGAATCCCTTCAAAACTTCAAGTCCCTTAAGAATCAAGGGACTGTAGTGACTCTCGAATAACAGTTTCAAGACGTAAGGCAAGAACTGTCGAAACTTGTCTGGAGGCGGTGTATCAAGATATATATCTTCAAAGCTAGCTCCAGCAAGAACACTTCATTTATACTCTTTAGATAAGATCTCAGGTGCATATACTTCAGAATTTCCCTTCACCATCGTATTTAGGCGTATGCTAGGGTCCTCTTTGATTGAACTCAGGGACACATCAACAAAGTCTTCGTACTTATGATCCCTTTATGGCTTTTCAACGTCCAGAAAAACTGGTGGAATGATAATCTCTTCTTTGTGTTCAGCTAAATGACCTTCTGAAGCAGTCGTAGTGGAGGGAGATGTATCTTCATGTACTGAGTCTTCATTAGTACAGAACTCATCATCCTCCAACTCGGTGTAAGCCTTGGCAACCGTTCTCAACGTCTCAAAACCATCCTCACAAACAGGTTGTTTTGGTTTAGAGAGCATTCTCGTATCCTGATCATCTTCCACGTGGATTGGAAATAAAACTGAAGATGAATGTGCTTCATGGACTTGAACTTCTTGATGATTGGCTATTGTCATCTCGATGTCCTCATCTCTGCATTCATTGGTGGCTGCAATGGCTTGCTGATCTAAGTGATCCTTCAGTATTTTCTGTCTGACTGCGAGCTGCTCTATTGACCTCTCTACCCTCTGAAGTCGCATATCTTGCTCTGCCATGAAACTAGTCAGCAGAGACTCTATACATGATGATTCTCCAGTGTCCTGAGACTGTTGCTGCTGCGAGTGATTCTGGTAGCTCTCATAATAAGGATCATCTTGATAATAATGTTGATCATAGGACTGATTTTGATTTCCTTCCCAATTTGTATTATATGAATATGTCTGACAATAAGGCTCTTCCCTTAGGTAGGCGTCTTGATGACCATAAGAGAACATCCTCGCAACATTCAAAATAAAAGTGATTAGTGAAGGTCAGAAGTATATAGAGTATGTACAAGGAAGTATATACAAAAAAATGGAATAGTCTAAACTACACTCGTGATATCTAATATCACATTAAGCGTTGTTCCCCGGCAACGGCGCCATTTTGACAAGCATATTTTTAACCTATTATAGTCGTCAAGATATGAGTTTTAGGGGTCTAGTTGCAGTCAAACAAAATTCATAACCTTGGTAAGCGAAGGGTCGATCCAAGGAACAGACGTGTGTGAATATATATATCAACGGATTTATTTACCACCAAAATTTGAAGGTTATATATATATTATTAACAAAATAAAATCCGTTGAATTTAAGTCGTAGCTTATAACGTGTTTTCTTGTAGTGAATACTAGCTAACATGTGACCTATTTAGCTATTCCGATTAACAAGAGGTTTTGTTGTGTCAAAAGTAGCAGAAATTAAATGCAGAAAAATAAAGGTTTGAACTTGATCAGAGAATGAATTCCAGAATCATACTTCACCCGTGCCAACCCTACTAATCATGCAATCATGTCACGTAAATTATTCATGCCATCGAATATGGAAATAAACTGAAATAACACTAGACAAGCCGCTCATTCACGGATCGTTGTCTAGATTAATCTCAATCGTTGAACGCCGCCCATCCACGGATTATCAACGACCTCGATTATTAAACTTAGGGTTTTTCAGACGAAAGTCAACTTTCCTATTAATTCATGTACTACCATTGTAGCTACCATGACCTAACATCAATTCATGTAGTCCGATTAATACCTAGGACCCATCCATCTTTCGGTAATTGACCGAAATACGTTCTAGCATGCAGACATCCCTTTCAATGTAAAACTTGCAAGAACGATAAAATTAAGCACAATGAAATTGAATATTCGAATCGCATAAATAAAAATGTTTAATTGAGCACATGAAGAGTTGGGTACATAGCACGAGATCCGTAGGATCCCAGAATTAAGAAGACTACTCGCTATTCATGGTAAGTTAACCACGAATAGTGTAATAATAGAAATTAAGGACGAGGTAACCGTGGTGACGATGAAGCTCGTTGAATCCTCAATCTCTCGCTATGTTCTCTGTCTTCTCTCCCAAGTTAGGGTTCTTCAATCTCAACTCAAGCACAAGCACTAAACTCTCGTATCATCCACACCGAGTAAATCATTCGCATGCCCTCTTTATAGCTTTCCAAAAGGCTAAAAAGCCCAAAAACGAAATTAGGAAACAAGTCCACAAATCTGTCCCGAAAAGCCCAAAAATCGTTTTTAGAAACAGTCTTCGACGAGGCCGTGACACCCGTGACATCCAAGTGTGTCACGGCTGTCACGGACTAAGCAAAAGTGCACTGGGAGATAAGGGGGCCGTGACACCCGTGACGTTGTGTTTTGTCACGGCTGTCACGGCGATGAAAAATGGCAGAGACTTCGGATGGATTTTTCATGGTCTTAACCTCCGAATTTGGTCTTGGCGTAAACTACAAAGTCGTAGCCCTTTGAATTAGCTTTCCAACAAGATTTGAATCAGTCAATTGGACACCATATGTGATCTGTACGTGCAAATAAGTCGGAAAGGTCGGTCTGCTCTGTTTTGTCCTGTTTTTGCCCAAATCTTCACCAAATGCTGTGCTTTGCTTCGGATCAATCTAAAAGTGTTAGGTATGTGATATATGACCAAAAACACTAGAAAAGAGGTTTAATGATAACAAAATATCCGAAAAACAAACATAATCCATCATCGAATGAAGTGAATAGTAAGTCAAGAATTCGACCGATCAGTCAGTGAAGGGTTGCTCAGGGAGTTCTTTCAGTCTCTGAAAGTGACGAACGAGGGGTACGCCCTATTCGCCCGATATAAGCTAAACGGCCGTGACTACCAGCTATCCAGTCTCGACCTCAGCTTCATCCTCGGAGTGCCTCATGAGGGATTCACGGGTACTTTAAGGGTAGTTGGCCACAGGATGTTGTGCCTCTGGAGTTGGTCAAGCGTGTAAGTGAAAATCCCAATCCACCTCCCAAGGACGTCACAAACGGAGAAATGGGTCTGGTTAATAAGCTTTTGTATGCCTACGTGATCATTAATATTACCCCTCGCTCTCAGAAGCGCTCGATTCTCTTCATCCAGGACTGTGTGCTCGTTGACAAGCTCCGAAAGATGGAGAAAATTAGCCTCCCACTGATGGTGATGAAGCACCTCAAGCATGTGTGCAAACGGGATGTACACTCCCTTCCCTTCCCCAGTCTCCTCAAGAAAATCATGACCTTCCAGAAGGTGTATGGCGAGGTGGACGACGAGATTACGTACTTCCGCACACTTGAGTTAGGAAATTTGAAGCGGATGGGCTTTATGCGCGAGGAAGGCGGTGGCTGGGTTAAGATCCCTGTGGTTCAGGCTGGTGTTGGCGTTGGTGTTGGTACTGGTGCTGGAGTTGATAATGTGAGTGTTGGGGACTCTGAGAGTACTGAAGACTTTGTGCCGGATGGCGATTTCAGGTTGGAGGACCTTCAGAGGGAGCTGGTGGCTCTGAAGGGGTTGGTGGGTCGCAAGGACCTCGAAAAGGAAGTTGGGCAGCTGAAGGAGGAGGTTGCACTCATCAAGGATATGGTGAGCATCATGATGTCGCAACTGCTGCAGGTGAAAAGTGCAGTGGAGGCTCTGATCACTCCTACTACTCAAGCTCCTCCAAGTACTGATCCCTCCGAGATTGCTGCCGCTGTCTCCCCCAAGCCTTGAAATCCCTAGCATATTACTCCCCCTGTTTTTTAGGCTTTCTTTTTATGCTTTTCATTCCTTACGGTCTCTACTCGTTTTGTTATACTTTCAATTAATCAAAGGGGGTCTTTGTTTTCGTGCATACTCAAATGGTCCGATAATTGAACTGCACTATGGATTACTCATTATTGCTCTAACAATACTACTTGAGATTTTTGATGATGTCAAAAGGGGGAAGACAAGAGGAAGCGGCATACTCTGAGGGGGAATGAGATCCACGCCCACCACGTGGCTGATTAAAAGGGCACACTGACAAGTGTCGAATGAATTCAGTGAATTGTGATCTCTGTTGTATGCACCGGAATAGGGTGGGAGGACTATGCTACACATGTGAGGGGGAACTACTCACGCTGAAGGTAACCTGGGAGTTTGAAATCTCCCTCATCAAAGATTCATTAGCTTAAAATGTTGATATAAAGTAAACTGGAAATGTGTTGCTTTGTTGGACTAGGTTGGGAGTTTGAAATCTCCCTCATCAAAGATTCGTTAGCTTAATAACTATGTAGAGGTTAATATATACATGTGTTTCATGCTATTATTATCTCTTGTGAATAGGATGTCTGTCATCATCAAAAAGGGGAAAATTGTTGGAGTACGATACCCCTGGAGTAGGCATACGCCTGGAGGACGTATACTCCAGTGTGTTTTGATGGACAAACATCCTGCTAATGTGCTACTTGAGTGTGCAGGTTTAAGTACAGGTACTCTGGAAGTAACGGCTACTTGAGTGTGCAAGGCATTGCGCTGATCTCTGAGAAGTAGCAGTACCTCAGTTTGAGGACGAGAATATTTTCATAAATATTCTCGGTGGATCTTCGGCTCCCAATATCCGTTCCAGCATTGATATGGTGAAAGATTCTCCAAGATCAATCTTAGATGCTTGTAACGAGATTTGGAATTGGTTTTGATATGGGAATATTGCGCGAGAGATTTTAGGAAACTTAATCTCAATCGCATATCCAATTGGATTGGAATGGGACGATCAAATTGGAAGGCTGATAAAGACATTGTGAATGGACGAATCAGCTGATGAACTTGTACGAGCTTGTCGGGCAAGTTGGAGAGATTTTCTCCTAGAAAATCTAGGGTTACTCGGTTTGAAGAACATCTATATAAAGAATGCTAGGGCTGCCTTGTAGAGTGTGCTTCAACGTGAATCCTTGGCTGTGTAATTACAGAGGTAATAACGAACGGAGAGCGCTGTTTCGAAGGAGCTTTGAGTTGAAGGATCAAGAGCGTACTTCGGAGGGAGTCAGTCAGCGATCGGAGCCAGAAGTGGAAGATCACTTGCGGTGAGATTACAACCGGATTACACCTTCACTAAGTCGGTCTGAAAGAAGGACGGAACACCACTGAGTGTGGTTTGGGTGAGAGTATAATCCTTGTAATCGATCTACATCAATACAAGTGCTAGAAGGTAGTGGTTTTTCCCAGATACTTGCTTTGAGTATCTGGGTTTCCACTATATATTGCTGTCTCGTACTTACTCTTACGCTGTTTACTTATATCCGCTGCTTACATACTTCACGCGTATCAGTACTTAGCAAGTACAGCTAACTAACGATCCTAACAGAAAGGGAACTCAGGTGTTCAGCGTCGACGACAATATAAGGAGGCATCCTCGCCTTAATTAGTATAAAATACATGTGCTTAGGAGAACTAGAATTAATCTATCTTTGTCGGAGTGTATTAGGGTTTATTACCTAACCTTGTTATCATAATTTATGATATTAATGTCAATGATAAACTCGTCACAAGTGATAACCTTATGTTCAATACTCGCATTGATAGATAAAAATATTGTGTTTGTTTTCGCTACAGCAACAATATACAATCTCACCCGTTCCCTTTTTACATATTTATAGCAGACAACAACTTCTCAACTAATTCCTTGTGAGATTTACTTTTCTTGCCAATGTACTAGCTAAAGCCGAAAATATAAATCCACAAGTTATTATATAGATAGGGTTTCAAAAATAGAAATGCAATAGAATCGGTGTTAGAAATTTCGCTACTCACTGTCGGTGCGCTTACTTAATTCATTATTTATTTCCTGCTCTAACTAGTAAAACGTCTAGCAGGGTCTATCCCATATGAAACTGGTTGAGAAGTTGTTGTCTGCTAAATAGTGAAAAGGGGTGGGGATTGTGAGATATTTTCACGAAAGCAAACGCAAGATTTGTATCTATTAATGAGAGTATTCAACCTCGGGTTATCACTTGTGATTGATTTATCAATGACGCTAAAAATCGTAAATCATGATATCTCGTGGTTACTCCGACAAAGATAGTGGCCTAAAATATGCCGACAAAGGTGATAAACCATAACACATTCCGACAAATATAATATGTTTTCTAATTCTCCTAAGCATACATATTCCAAAAATGTAATAAACCTACATGTTACTATTTATCTTCACGACATGGTTTCCAACAAGTATTAACGATAAGAATTGAATGTAAAAAGGAAGCTTTGACAAAGTTTTCACTTAATCTAGCAATTTATTCGTAGAAACGAGCTCAAAAACTGTAATAGAAATCAAGAACATTATACTCGTGTCTCAAAATGTAGTGTTACAAGATCCAAACCCTAAAATGAAATATGGAACTACCTACACAACGTCATGGAATTCAACATCAAAGTATTTAGAAATAATGAAAGTAATGGAAAACTCTTCGTTATTGGATGTGTCGCTAATTTCGCCTCTTGTGTTCTATCCTTCGCTTTTTTAAGTTAGATCACCAGAATTAAGCATTTGTGAAATAGGGCTCATTTCTTATTTATAATCGGTCTAATTTCAAAATTTTAGCATAAATCGACCCGACCAAACCATTTGGTCCCTCTTGTTTGAACCAACCCAATTTGGTAGGGTGTCATCTTGGCTGCCGTAGCACACCACTTATTATATGGGTTATGGTCCCCGGTGCACCACATGATAATGACGATCACTTTTATTGTCCTCTCGCTGGAAAAACTGAGGTGACTCTGGTGGCAGGATTGAAAGACCTAATCCGGTGTACTCATGTGCACATCTATACGGTATGTTCTCTTGGATCTGTATTGAGTTTTACGATCCTGAGTGTATTACTGGTGTTACAATAATTTATTTATAACAGTCTAATCTGTCCTTGGGGCGTATTGGTGCCGAAATAATGTCTTTAATCTTGTATTCTCCCTTAAAGCTTTTAATACACTTGAAGTATAAAAAGATACTTAAACAAATAAATGTTCGCATATAAATGTATCATAATAAATAAGATTTACTAGTTAGACGAGTCGTATAAATAGGCCTCATCAAATAGCGTGATCCAAAATCAGAAAGGATCACTTCTATCCCTTCACCTCTTCCTTATGACCATCTCCTATCTGCTTCGCTAAAAAATGTGGCATTCGTTGTATAAATATTCAAGATTTATTCTCATCGATAAAGCCCTGCAGAGTGCGGATGGAATATATTAAACCTTATGTATCGGCAAGAATCAGTCGTTCTTTGAGCTTCAGGTGGAGTAGACAGCACAAACACTCGCATGGTTCTTGGGTCTGGCGTAAGAAAACTGATTCGAATCGTTTAGATCCATCACATCGAGTGAAGGCGAGTATTTAGACTGCGTATCCTGTGATTGTTGAAAACCCTCCGTCGGTGACAACTGAACCTGCGGCGGCTGAAAGCTCTTGCTGCGGCGATGACTACCTCTTCGAGGGCTGCAACCTCTCCCGCAAAGATTATAAATCTTGGTGGAGGTTCTTCAATTTTTTCGATCAACCTGAGCCTCGAAGTCTTCCATCTTCAAATCTTAGTGCGATGCCTGCTCCATTTATGCCAGCTCACTCAGGTTAATCGCCTTCTTTTTCTTCCATATTGGTGTATTGGGTATTCCTAAAGAGCATAGATCAGACCCAAAATTATTGAATGATGTTATGTCCAGTAACCGGCGCTCAAATAGCTCCTTTGATGATTGTTTCAAAACTTTTGAAGAAATTTTTGAGCCTCCTCCAAAGCCGTCCAAGAAAAAGGAATACAAGACTATTGATGATGGAGGAGCGCTCAAATAAGAAAAATACGTTTTGTGCTTCGACTCGATCGTGTGCTAAAAAAAAGATACCGACTTTATTTGTATATTTTTTGTTTTTCTTATTTCATCTAATAAAAAAAGTTGTACCTTTTCTTTACAAAAAAAAAAGAAAAAAAAAGTAGACATTGCAGATTGCAGGTACCAAGTCTGATCGCACAACTCTCTGCGTTGATAGGGAGTCCGGAAAATTCAACTTCAATGGATGCTTATAACTTCACTTATCGTGGGCTTAAAAATGTTACCAAAACGGTAATGATTTTAATGGTGGTCGGCAACGTAATGATCAACCCTATCTTTGTTCCGTTACTGTTTTAAGTGTCGACGACATTCTGGGCATGGGCTTGCAAGTCAAAGTTTGGGGCAGCTAATGCTGACTCCTTTTGTATGATCATTCAAGGCTGAGATGAAGTGAACAGCTGATTTTGGCACCAGGCTTAGTGGACAACTTGAGTCTTCTTTTTGTGCTTGGAAGACTCAAAACTGAAGGCAAAGAGCTCATCTCCCTCACACAATTCGGAACCTTAAAAACCATGAGAATTATAGTCTTCTGCTCAGAAAAATCACATATCAGGGATCCATGAACTCTAGATTGTGTTGTTGCGTGCACCTTTTCATCATCCTTGCAGCCATTTCGGCAGCAGCAGGCTCAGCTTCCTTTTCATTCAAAGAGAATAATGAGCAAGACAGAATATCACTGCTAGCTTTGAGGGATGATTTTATAGCCGGTGGCACTTCATCAGATGACAGTGTTCTGAATTCATGGAACGCTTCTACGCATTTTTGTCAATGGCAGGGTATTACATGTGGGAAAAGACACAAGAGGGTTATTGCAATGCAGCTGGTCCAACAGAATCTTAAAGGAGTTGTTTCACCTTCAGTAGGAAACTTGACTTTCCTAAGAACGCTGTATCTAATGAACAACTCTTTGCATGGTGAAATACCTACGGAAATAGGCAAATTGCGGAGGCTTCAATATCTTGATCTGAGTAGAAACTCCTTTCAAGGCCGAATTCCAATCGAGTTAAGTAACTGTTCAAACCTCATATGGGTGGGACTTTATTTCAATAATCTTACGGGAAGGATCCCATTTCAGTTTGGATCTCTGTTGAAGATAAGTACATTTTACGTATTTCAAAACAATCTTGTGGGAAAGATGCCAAGTTTCCTAAGGAATTTGTCATCTTTGAGACAACTTCATCTCGGGGACAATTATTTTCATGGAGAAATTCAACATTCTCTACAAGGTTTATCGAAACTGACTTTGCTCTCACTTCCGTCGAATGACTTTTCTGGTACGATCTCTTCACTGTACAACCTCTCATCGTTACAGTATTTGGATATAGCAAGAAATCACTTCACAGGAATATTGGCGCAAGACATGGACATTGCATTTCCAAGACTAACTTTTTTAAGCTTTTCGAATAACAATATCACTGGAACAATTCCTTCTTCACTTTTCAACATCTCTGGGCTATATGTCATTCAACTGAGCGGTAACAAATTGACGGGGCATGTTCCAAACAAGTTTGGAAAGTTAAAAAGCCTATGGATGCTCCAATTGTCGGATAACCAACTAGGAAGCAAGCACTCAGATGATTGGAATTTTATTGATTCATTGACCAACTGCACAACTTTGAAGTGGTTGATCTTAGCCAAGAACATGTTTGGTGGTCAACTTCCAGACACCATAGCTAATTTTTCTTATAATCTTCAAGTACTTGAAATGAGAGAAAACTATATCACAGGATACATACCTGAAGGGATAGGAGAGCTTTCTGGTTTAACTTTCGTTGATTTCGGTAAGAACTTACTCACTGGTACCATCCCAGCCTCTATTGGAAAGCTCACAAATGTCTCGACATTGCATCTTTATGAAAACAACTTGCATGGTGGAATGCCGTCGTCCATAGGCAACCTGACAAACTTATCTAATCTGGATTTGTCTACAAACTCAATGGATGGTATTATTCCAGCGGCTATCGGGAACTGTACAAGTATGCAGGTTATTAACATTTCAGGGAATCATTTTACTGGAAATTTACCTAATGACGTATTTACTCAATTTCGAGACCTTAGATCTTGCAACGTATCGTACAACTCCTTTGATGGTATGTTCCCATCGGCATTTGGGAAGTTGAGGGCTTTTAGTACTTTAGATGCTTCTTATAATAACTTTTCTGGAGAAATACAAGCTCAACTTGGCGAGTCTTTGGAATTTCTAAGTATAGCCGGAAATTCCTTTAATGGAAGCATTCCGCCGTCTTTGGGCAATTTGAGAGGCCTACAATGGTTGGATCTTTCCAACAATAATTTATCTGGAGCAATTCCTAGTGATTTAGCTTATATAGCAGGCCTTCAAAATTTGAATTTATCATTCAATCAGTTGGAAGGCGAGGTACCGTTGTTCAAGAATTTAACGAGAGTATCAGTTGTAGGAAACGATAAACTCTGCAGTGGGAACCGAGATCTACAACTCCAGCCTTGCAAGCATCACAGAAAGGGAAAACTTTCTATACAAATTATTACTATCATCAGTCTAAGTGTACTCACATTGTGTATTTTATTTGTACTCTTATTTATATTCCGTAGACGTAGAAAACACAAAAAGGACAATACAGATGACTTACCTGAAGGATATCCGCGTGTCACCTATGTAGAACTTTTCAAAGCCACTGAGGGTTTTGCGGAATCCAACTTGATTGGAAAAGGAAGCTTTGGAGATGTATACCGAGGCATCTTAGACGGAGATGAAAGAAAACCGGTTGCTGTGAAAGTACTAAACTTGTCAAACCTTGGAGCTGAAAAAAGCTTCAAAGCTGAATGCAGAGCATTGAGAAAAATCCGGCATAGGAATCTGCTAGGAATTATAACTTCATGTTCAAGTTTAGACCTCAAAGGAAATGATTTCAAGGCTCTGGTGTTCGACTTCATGTCAAACGGAAATCTTGATAACTGGTTGCATTTAAATGACAAAGAGCAGCTAGAAGCAAGAGTCCCCCTGACTCTTGCAAAGAGGTTCGAAATTGCTATAGACGTGGGGCATGCTTTAGATTATCTTCATAATGGTTGTGAGACGCCCATTGTTCACTGTGATCTAAAACCCAATAATATTCTCCTGGATGACGACATGGTTGCTCATGTTGGTGACTTTGGATTAGCTAAACTGATTCACGGTGTCACTGAAAATCAGAGCGGTGGTGAATCCTTGTCCTCAGCCATTAAGGGATCTATCGGTTATGTTGCCCCGGGTAAGTCTTCTTCCTTTTTCACTAGTACTCGTTAACTCGTGTTTCACTATGCATTTGTAACATTGTAATGATAACTGTGATATTTGATTCATGGCAGAGTATGGAATGGGTGCATCAATTTCAGTACAAGGGGATATATACAGCTACGGGATCCTCTTGGTCGAACTGATCACCGGAAAAAGACCAACTGATGACATGTTCAATAATGAAATGAGCCTTCGGAGCTTCATTGAAAGAGCTATACCAGATCACGTAGAGGAGATTGTTGACGAATGTTTAGTGAATGAATTACACGAGGCCACTGCAACCCAACGGAATCCAGAAGAAACCAAACTCCAATGGCATACCTACCTGATCTCTTTTCTCGAAGTTGGATTATCATGCTCAGCAGAATCGCCGAGAGATAGAATGGACATTCAATCGGCCATAAGGTGTTTAAAGGGGATCAAGAGTAAGTATGATTTAGTAGCAAGGCTTCAATAATGCAAACATTATTAGTATGCTAAGTCTGGCACTATGAAAAATCTTTCCAACTGAGAGTTGTGCGGCATCAACGTCTCTTTAGATACTTCAATTGATGTAGCGCAAGCTTCTGTCAAGTTCCCACATCAAGGGAACCAAATTTCTTTTCCTGCAAAATAAAGTTTCGATATGCTTATTCACCATTTTCTTATGAAAGATGATTGTACAAATTTCAATACATAAATAACATAATAATGTAACACATTTAGACTTACACATACTAACTATTTATCCTAACTGATAAAACCAAATCATTAAAACGTTACAAAGGGAGCTTCAGAGCACCAATGTTGACTGTACCATCCCAACCAGCTCAAATAGTAAACCGAAGCCATATACTGTCCACAAAAATGAGATGCATGACTATCTGCTCTAACACAAACACCTAAAGCTAGAAAACACGAGTGTGAGTATCATCAAATATAAAAGGGGCTTTTGAGTCAATCGGATCCAAGCTGTAGTTGTAACTTGTCTGCTACGGTTGAGTTGATACGATCTCGCCAATCGGCTTCGATCTACAATCGGAGAAGAGAAGTGTGGCAAAGAAGTCAAATGTGAAACTCATTCGCATTAAAGTAGAACTTCAAAACCAAAAGCGTTATTTTAGAGAAGAAAAAAACTCAGGTCGCCAGATAATAATAGATATTTCTCTCAGGTGAATTTAACTTTAAACTTTTTATTATAAACAAAGTAGTTCATTTTTGATAATTGAATTAGTTTAAATTAATTAATATTACCTAAAATAAATATAAGTTTATAATTCAAAGTTACGAATAACGTTAACATAGAAGAGCGTTCAAATGAGGCACGCTACAGTAAAGTGAGGCACGATCTCAACCACACATCTAACCCCCCGTGCTTTGTGGGTGCGCCACGTGTCCAAATAGTAAACCCACTACCAACAGTAAAAAGCAAACAGTAAATCCCACTACCACACCTTTAAATCTCAACCATTAGATCAATATTATCAATGGTCAAGATCATGCCTTACTGCCTCATTCTTATAACCTTGCCTCAACCGAGTGCTCCCCGTTAACATAACTACAAAACGTTAAAAAATGTTTCATAATGTAACATTACAATTAAGATTTTTCATACGAATATTAAAGGGGAGTGCTCGGTTGAGAATCCTTAAAAATTCGAGAACTTGAGAATTCAAATCTCACCATTAGATCATGATGCATCTTTGAATCTGCATGTAGGCGTCGGCATCTCACCCGTTGGGTGAAAAGCCCTTCGGGTGACCCGTTGAAAGCCCCGCCCGAGACCCGACCCGGACCCGGACTCAACCCGAATATGACCCACCCGAGTTACCTATAGGCAGGGTAAGGGTGGTACAAATGAGACCCGACCCGACCCTGTACCCGACCCTCGTACCCGAAGCTTGTACCCGAAGTTAAATAGCCCAATTATTCAGCCCACACTTCAGCCTGTTAGAAAAACCCTAGCTACCAATTTGAATTTCTTCTCTATTCACTACGATTCTACACTAGCACTAGGTCTAGCAGTACCGCCTATGACCTATCGACCGACTGATGCAAATTACAAGCCGTAGCCGCCTACTGTCTGCAAACCAGTCGCCTATCGCCTCACTTCGTCTTCGTTACATCGTAGATGGATATCATGGATTTCATCTCCCAACACATTTCTCAGTTCTCACATCGCTTCGTTTCTTTCATCATCATTTCATATCATCATAGGTTCGATTTGGAACCGTTGGGCATCGCCGTCTGTTAGCCTTCTCCCATCAGAAACCGAAGCTGCATCACTTCGTCGACATTGAGTTTCAACGGATCTATTTGCAGGCTAGTTTTCTATCGATTTGTCCTCACTTTTTTTGTATAAAATTGATATAGTTGTTAATGATATACGACCACCTTACTGCCTGTTCTTGTAAAGCTTTCAGATTCAAAGTTTTCAACAAAGTCTAAATCTCAATCTGTAATTCCAACCGAAAACAGTGGTGATTATTGGGGATTTTTGGTTTGTTTCAACAGCTGAAACACAGCCAGCAGGTAACTCTACTTTCTTTTACATATTGTTCTATTTATTTTTGTTTTGATTGTAGACTAATGAATTGTATTTTGTTTCCTATCTCAGGAGTCAGGACGTTCAAAAAGTGCAAGGATACACAAATCGTTTTCTCTGCTTAGCTTGGTTCAGCGGCACCACTCTTAATCCTAACTTCTTCTTATTTTGTTTATTTGTGTTGCTGCTATTACTTGCTGTATTGCTGCTATTACTTGATGTGTTGCTAGAGAAGAGGAAGCAAGAGGCAGCTAGAGAAGAGGAAGTCGCTGAAGATTTGATGAATTTGAGGGCTGCTAGACCCGAATGGATGATTGATGAAGAAGAGCTGAATGGAGAAATTCATTTAGCTGGTGATGCAACTGAAAATGTTTAACATGTTTGTTACATTGATTTAGCAGGGCTTGCTTTCAGTTTAGTTTTTTAAAAGTCTTTTTGTGATGAAGCAAGCTCTTGAAGCTTTGCTGAGTTGTAATCTTGGTGTGGTCTTTTTTGAAAGTTAGCTTAGCTGATGAAGGAAGCTTATGAAGCAAGCTTCAGTTTGGTATTTTATAAAGCTTCCATGAAAGCTTTTTTTTTGTTTGTAATCTTGGTTAATCAAGGCAGCAGGTTTATTTTACAGCAGGTTCTGGTTGTTGTGAATTTTAGTTAGCAATTACTGTTTGTTAGGGTAAGTTTGACCCTAAGGGTACCCTTAGGGTTTAACTTTTTTTAAAATTTGTACCCGGCCCGGCCCCTGAACTGTTCATTACCCTTTCAAATTTTCATAAAGCCCACCCGACCCTCTCATTTTAGGGCAGGGCCGACCCCTACCCGGCCCACTGCCGAGGCCTATCTGCATGTGACACATGTCCAAAAAGCAAAGTCAAAAATGGTGGCTTTGACTTTTCATTAAATGCATCTTGGAAAATGCATATGTGACACTTGTCACCACCAAATGCATCTTGCATTTTGGATGGTGAAGATTAGGGTCTCAAGTTCTCGAAATTTTAAGAAGTTCTCATTTGAGCGCTCCTCTATATTAAATATCTTAAACATATTAATATATTTTTCGTATTCTAACATAAATAGATTGGAATCCTCATCAGGATCAACTTTCATAACTTTACGGGCTATGAAATTGCGTACGGTGATCATTTGATCCTTTCGACGTTGATTGTATAGGTCAGAATCAGCAACCCCTTCCACTTCTTCATTCGATAAAATCGTAAGCTTGAACTCATGCATGCGAATAAAATTATGCATTGTAAATGTTGCCAAAATAATGTCTAGCTGACACACATCCGCCACTTGAAGCAGGACACGAAGTACCTTCCACGTGCTCTTCAAAATCCCAAAAGTTCTTTCGATGATTATCCTTAATGAAGAATGACGATAATTAAACTTCTTATAAATTTCATTTGGTCGATCGTCTTTCTTGAATGTTGGCATATGATAACAAGTGTTCCCTCTTTGTAAGGAGCCATATATTCAGGAGTATTTAGATAACTAGAGTCAACCAAATAATATTTACCTGTAAAATATTAGTATAAATATATATCATATTTCTGAAAAGTCATTAAATTAGGTTGAAAATATATTTTTATCAAAATTGTACCTATTGGTGGATGTGGAAAGCAATGTTTTCACTGCGTTATTGAATCTTTCCAAACAATTTGATCATGGACGCTTCCTTCCCATAGGGGTTGGCATTTGACCTTAGGGTCCAAATGTCCATAGGGTGACCCTAATTTTACTCGACCCGAATTCTATCCGACCCTAAGACTTATCTGGTGTCTACCCTGCCCACTAAGCCTAAGGCAGGGTATGGGTCAAAGAAATTCTACCCTTCTACCCTGCCCTCTCAGCCTTCCCTCCTACCCGACCCTCTCACCCTACCCTCTTATCCTAAATTTTGCCCAATTTAAATGAGTCATTATGAAAATATGAAAATTTCTACCCTCTTACCCTAAATTCTACCCTTCTACCCTGCCCTATTTTGCCTAGGGTAAGGGTTATTATTAGGCCATTAAAATTAAATGAGTGAAATATGAAAATTTCAAGGGTAACCCTTACCCTGACCGACCCTTCTACCCGGTGGTTACCCTGCCCACGGGCCGCCCATAAGGTCCTTATAAATTTTCAGACCCGACCCTTACCCTGCTCGTACTGTTCATAGGGTACCGAAAATTAGACTAAAGAGCCCACCCTTACCCTGCCCATTAGGGTAAATGTAACCCTTACCTTGCCCATTGCCGACCCGTGCACAGACTTAAATAGCATATCCAACGAGCAACACGCTAACACATTCCACGTTTTTGTTCCTTTACGACCACGATATTGCGTGCCATGATCGACTCCTAAAATGGTTTGGATGTGAGTTCTATCTATAGCTCAGATACAATCATGTACACATCATCGTACTGATAAACTTATTTAAAGAAAAGATTTGTAAATCATACAAAAAAAGAAATTATAAATTCCTTAACCCATTGGAAATTGAATTATTACCTTAAAAGGTGAAAAAACTTAATAAATAATAGAAAGAAAGCTCATAATAATAACAAAAAAGGGGGCACAATTTTTATTTGTAAAAATATTACGGACTATTTTTGCTATATTTTTTAAATGATTAAAATTTTTGTAATATAATTTTATATTTATATTAGTAATTATAAAATATATTTAATTTGTTTAATTAAATGCGTTAAAACATCTAACTAGCGTTAGCGTTGAATTCAATGTGGAAAGCCCATTCCTAGAAATTGATTAACACAAATAATCATCCCCAAGAATGTGTTCATGACCTACAAGTAATAGGTTGAAGAGGGACTATTCTTAATAGATTCTTTGAAAAAGTGTTGATTGTAGGAGCACAATCGGGCATTGTAACCCATTAAGAAATCTACCTATATGAACGTGAAGTTTCTGGTCGCTTCATGAGATTTTGGGTTGAATCTCAATACGTTCAAGAAGGGATAGGGACTCAAGGATCTTTAAGAGTCAAGTTAAACTTAGAGTTTGTGAAGTAACTCATGTGTGTGTTATCTTGAGGTACCCAAATGGATTGATTGGTTCAATCGTTACGACACCATGATTTCTGGGTATTTTGAATGTGTAACTACACTAAGCGGAAATTCAATAGTTACGACATTTCCGTTTATGCGTGTTATACTTAAAAACAAAGGTATTTGAGAAAACAAAGGAAACCCTAAAATGTGGGAGAATTGTTAGTGATTTTAGGGCTTATGAACCTGTTATTATGTGTAAACACATTAGGGTAGGATACCCTAATGAAATGAGACCTTTTGGACATCGTCTAGGCAACATTTGGTGTCTGGGTCAGAGAGGACATCGCCTAGCAAAGACATTAAGTTGGACGCGTCCGGTGAAGACATTAAGTTAATGTCTTTACTGTGCGCGGTGAGCTAATGTGTGCAGTGGGCGCGCGGTGGATGAATTCAGTCGTGACTTTCAGCTTATGTCGCATTCGTTCTTTGTCTCGGTTGATTTCCTATAAATTGGAGGTCGTAGTAGTCGTGAAATACATTAGAAAAAGTGCTAAACACTCAGAGAATCATTCTATTGATTCAAAACCTCTCTTTGTTCCCAAAAATCTCAAACCCTAAGTTTAATTTCTACATCTTCAGCCGAGAGTAGAAATTGCTCAATTTGATTATCCCCGTTCGGATTTTGTATAACCATCGGCTAATCTAAAGGGTCGAAATATCGAATTTGGAAAGCGAATACGCGATTAAATTTGATATCCAGACTGTCATTGATTCTTTTGAAGAATCACCAGAAGAAGAAGTTGTTGTCTACTGTCTGCCAATTTCCTGCACTACTGCATTGGTGATTGAAGACAATTCCCCAACATGAACATCACTCTGAAACCATGAAAAATTGATCATTTAAAAGTTTTAGGATGTCTATTATCCACTCCTACAATAATATAGCAATTGGTTAAACAATGATCGAATAGATGATACAAGTTACTGTAACTTGATTTTAAAGCAATAAGCAAAAGCATATACACAGAAGCCATAGTTTTGCAGCTCACATATATGTCAAAATTTCCTACCAATCTGGTGGGCTCTGCAATAATGCATGTGCACAAATAAACAAATTCTGAATTCAAATGACTCAATTAAACCTTTAAGACAGATATACACCGGAGCAGCTGATTTAGGAACAAGTAAAGGAATCAGGAGATATCAAATATTCCGACCATGAGCATAGCAGTTAGAAGACCAATCCCATCTAAGAAATTTACGAAACAACATACTCAAGAAGCTTCTTCTTTCACAACCCTATATCTGTCAGACGCATACCTTACCTAGTGTGTCTGAAACAGAAGGCCGACAGAGGCAGGATACTATCTCAATCTCTAGGAGTACCTACGCTTACAGATTTTATTCATCTGCGCAGCTATCTCAGTAAGTAGATGTTCTCGATGTTGTCGTTGTTCTTTTTTGTTCCCATTTTCCGACCAAAGAAACAATAAAAAGCTATAAAACATGTACTCGGGCTGCAGCCCGATCTGCCCACCGGCTGTATTCGCCCCTGGTGTAGCAGCCGCAGTGTGATAACTTTCTCGAATGTTTAGAACTTGGTTGTTGATGAGCAATATGATGGGGTGTACGTTACCAATCAAGGCATTCAAAATATATGCAACATAGTGTTCGGTGTTCCTTTTCGCGTTGCGAAAGTGTAAAAGTGGTTCAATTACTGCCATTTATTTCCGTACGAATTAATAAAGTTTACCTTAAATTTGCTACTTGCGCAACACATATTCTTTTCGCGCAAGACAATTTTACATAACAAACACATACTTGTTGCTTCTGATTGCATTACATAAGTACTCTTAAGCAATGTAAGACGACATGTTACTTTAAATTGTGTTACAAAAGTATTCTTATGCAACGATCTAACTCCGCCCAGCACGAGTAATTAAGAATGGCAAATTATGCCAACTGGTCTGCAAACACGTTTGCCTCTCGCCTAACCAAGAAGTTTTTATAGACTGTGATTGTCCAGAATATCCATACAATCCTTGTACCATTGTTTACATGCAATATAGTCTCTACCCTTAATGTTCAAACTTCTCACAACTTCTGCACAGTCGAATTCGATGATAACCTTCTCAGCCGCAATAGAGATTCTGCTGGCTTAAGGGCTTCCCAGTACCACCAAACCTTCACAATCTAAACTGCTGTCAGCAATAAAGTTGCTATATGCTTTGATTCCAACGATTAGGCAAGAGTTGTCCCTTGCAACTACTCACAGTTCTGTTATCCTCAAATCAAGAACCATTACAGTTGAACTTTAAGAATCCTGATGTTGGATGTCTCCATTGAAAATATGACGAACTTAAAAACCCCAGGCTAGTACAAGCTGATTTATTGAATTGGTAGTACTCCTTGGCTAAAATCTTAATCTGAAAAGTTGCTTCAGCAGGGTAAGATACCGAGAATCATGCTTGAAATGATTCCTATTAAACCATATGAACCATAGGGCTGCAAGACTTCAACACGAATCCCTGTTTGAAAATTCTCTCCAGGCATAGTAAACAATTTCAGCCAAAGCATTACCATTCAGAAAAGTTTTCCATCCCATTATATTCAAATTGTTCCACACTGATTTAGCCCACCACCAATTAGCAATAATATGGAAACTTGTTTCAACATATACCCACACAAACTGCAGTTCTTACAACATTGATACCCCTAATTAAAAGATTATGATATGTAGGGAGGGAGGGCATTGTAGTAAGCCCTCCAGCCGAATATTTTTATTTTCCTTACCACTGGAGTCTTCCAAAAAGCTTTCCATAAAGGATTTACACATGAAGAACTGGAACTTTCCGCCATTGAAGTGAGGTGAGAATCTGTCACGACCCGATAAAAGAGTCGAGACCGGCGCTTGACACTTATGCAAATTGCCAAGCAAGCCTCTATATCGGTATTAACAAATATTGATAAATTATTCATAAACGAGATTATATAACTGAGTAGCAAAATAACATAGCGGAAGCAAAATAACAATATCTAGAATCCTGCTCAAGTACCACGTAGCAATAGTCTAAGGTGAAAGGAAAAGAAAGAAATAACTGAAGGGACTCCAATGAGGGAACTAGCTGGATGACACTGTACTAGACTTGAACTACTCGCTCGCAACGGTGTGTGACACTTTCAATTAGTCGCTCAATGATCTGAAAAATAGTTGGGTAATAACGGGGTGAGTCAAAATGACTCAGTGAATAATTAACATACTCATTAACGCTTTAATTACACCACATCGTTTTAAGCCATAATTACATATTCCATACTCCATGTATATTCAGTCAAGTATGCATGTCATAAATGCAAGATGATGCATGATGATGCACTGTAACCGATCGATCGTACTATCCATGGTGGGCAGCCGTCGCTGCCGATCCGGACCATTATATCAAAGTGCGGGCCGAGCCTCGCCATATCACATCGTGTCAGAATCATAAGCCATGGTGGGCAGTCGTCACTGCCAGTCCAGATCATCATATCAAATAGAGAGATGAGCCTTGCCAAATCACATGTCATGTCCATGATGATGCGTATCGTGTATGCAATGATGTGTATGCAATAATGCACATATCCAAATCACAATATTCTCCATCAGTTATCTCATACATAGTAACTGTCTATAGTAAATATACGTCCACATATATAACGTCTTCGTAAAGACGAGGGGTTCGTGTAATTTCGTTATTACCCATATAATTTATATGTAAATATATCACATATAATATATACGATAAATAATATAAATGAGTATATTAATTAATCACCGATTCCAACTGAATCCATTACTTGGACACGCAAATATGATCAGCTTACTAGTCGCATCCCACTGGGTGGGTGGATCATCACCTAAAGTAATACACTAGATTTGGCTTAAAATCAATCTGTTGAATATATTTGTTAGTCCATGAAGAAGACAAGTGTCCCGGCGGCTTTGGCCATGAAGAAGACAAGTGTCTCGGCGGCTTTTTGAGCAAACTTGCCCTCCACACAAACTTGCTCCCCACTCCACTCCATGAAACTTGCTCTCCACTCATCCCTTGGATCAAAGCCATCTCATCCCTCCATTTCCTCCTCCTTTGGCTATAAATAGAAGCCATCCCTTCTCTTTGTAAATCATCAAAAAACATCCTCAAGATCCTCAACTTCCATCGAGCTCCATCTTCTCTCTAAGGTATATGTATATACTTTAAGTATATTTAAGTGTTGTAAGTTGTTTTTCTCTAGCTTATTTGCACGAGTGTGTTTCCGTTGAATACAATAAATTAGTTATTATCTTCCTTTACAGTCCACCAAAATTAGTGAGAATTGTGTGCCACTATATTGTGATCCTGGGAGGATTAGTTATTAGTCCTACATTTGGCATCAGAGCGAGTGTTGCGTACAAAATATCAGGAGCGATATTTTAGTATTGTGGTTCAATTATGTCGAACACAATTCCACTTCAGATACCGAAATTCAACGTGCGGAATTTCAATAATTGGTCTATCCAATTGAAGGCATTTTTCCGGTCCCAAGATTTATGGAGTTTGGTCGAGACGGGCTACACCGAAGTAGTCGGAGAGGCTTTTGACAAGCTTGGAAAGGAAGATAGAGATTTATTGGCGGACACTCGTAAGAAAGATCAGAAAGCATTATTTGCGATCTTTCAAGCTATGGAGGAACCGATATTTGAAAAAATATCAGAAGCGGAGACATCCCACAAGGCATGGACCATTCTAGAGAACGCTTACAAAGGCGATGAAAGAGTCATGCGGATGCGTCTACAGACACTGCGAGGAGATTTCGAGTCACTACGAATGACTGACTCGGAAAGCGTGTCGGCATACTGTGAACGGGTTCAAGCGGTTGTTAACAATTTAAGAGTTAACGGAGAAGCGCTGGAAGAACAACGAGTCGTTGAAAAGGTATTACGCTCGTTACCCGTTAAATTTGAATATGTCGTAGCAGCTATTGAAGAAGGAAACGACACATCAAAGATGTCGATTGATCGACTCATGAGTTCGCTGGGTTCACACGAGCAACGGATAAACCAGAAGGCGAACGTCTCTAGCCAGGAGCAGGCTTTGCAAAGCCGAGTCGAAGTACGAACTCGCGGAGGTTATCGTGGAGGTCGAGGACGTGGACAAGGCCGAGGAGGAGGCCGAAGTTATAACGGTGGACGAGACCAAGCCAGTAGCAGCAATATACAGCAAGCTCGAGGTAATCATACTGGAGGACGTGACAAGTCCAGAGTCCAGTGTTACAAATGCCAGAAGTTCGGACACTACAAGTCTGAATGCCGAGCAAATGAGCGAGTGGAGCAAGCTTATGCTTCCGAAGCGCATGGAAATATGGTTCTAGCATGCAAGACGAAGGAGACTTGTGGAGGCTACACAGACGTGTGGTACCTTGACTCCGGATGCAGCAACCATATGAGCGGGAGAAAGGAGTTATTCTCTCGCTTAGATGAATCCGCTCGTGCTGAAGTCAGTTTTGGAAACAAGTCGCAAATCCAAGTCATGGGCAAAGGCGACATCCAAATTCAGACAAATGACGGTACATATTTAACTATTGCTAATGTGTTTTATTTACCTGGATTATGCTGGAATTTACTGAGCTTGGGGCAACTATCGGAGAGAGGTTATTCTATCTCTATACGAGATGGACTTTGCACAATTGAAGGCAAAGACCGGAGGATCGTTGCAAAAGTCCCAATGACGAAGAACCGGATGTTCCCGTGGATTCTTCAGAAGGGAGTTGAAGTGAACTTCCAGACGATGGTGAGAGACAGCAGTTGGCTGTGGCATCTCAGATTTGGCCATTTAAATTTCAACAGACTGAAATTATTGGCTGCAAAGAAAATGGTGACAGGATTACCGGTGATTCAGATTCCTAGTCAACCATGCGAGGCGTGCTTGCGAGGGAAGCAGCACAGAGAGCCGTTTCCAGTTGGAAAGGCAAGACGAGCGAACCAACCATTGGAGCTGGTTCATACGGATCTATGTGGTCCAGTGGAGGTAGAATCTCTTGGCGGAAAGCGATACATGATGGCACTTGTTGATGATTTTTCAAGAAAGACTTGGGTCTATTTCTTGAGAGAAAAGTCGGAGGCTTTCCGGACGTTCAAGGAATTCAAGACCTTTGTTGAAAAACAAAGTGGTTACACCTTGAAGACGCTGAGATCAGATAGAGGAGGAGAATTCACTTCAAATGAGTTCTCAACCTATTGCAGAGCCGAAGGAATCAGACGGCAGTTGACTGCAAGCTACACACCTCAGCAGAACGGCATTGCTGAGAGGAAGAATCGCACAATCTTTGAGATGGCCAGAAGCATGTTAAAGGCCAAGGAGCTACCGAAGGCTTATTGGGCAGAAGCGGTATCTTGTGCAGTATTCTTATTGAACCGATGTCCTACGAAGGCTGTTCAAGAAAAGACTCCAGATGAAGCTTGGAGTGGTGTGAAGCCGGATGTATCTTGTCTACGAGTATTTGGGTGTATTGCATATCCCCATATACCAGATCAGCGACGGAGGAAGCTGGACGACAAGAGTAGGCGATGTATCTTCATCGGGTACAGTGCTGATACGAAGGGTTATAAGTGTTATGATCCTGACACGGGAGAGTTGATTATCAGCCGAGACGTACAGTTTGCCGAAGATGAGGCCTGGGATTGGTCTCAAACGGATGCTAGAGAACCTCGTGTCAATATTGAGGAGGAGCCTACAGAAGATAGGCGTGCGTCAGTTGTTGATTCACCTGAGAAAACAACTGAGTCAAAATCTAGCAGTTTACCACCACGACAGAGAAGACCACCAGTTCGATATCATGACTATGTGGTCTACCGAGATGATGAGCCAGACACACCTGATGAAACCATGATGAACTTTTGTCTATTTGCAGATTTTGATCCTGTAACGTTCGAGGAAGCAGCAAAAGACAAAGGGTGGATTCAAGCTATGGATGCAGAGATAGCTTCCATTGAGAAGAATGATACATGGGAGCTGACGACTTTACCTGTTGGTAAGAAGTCGATTGGAGTAAAATGGGTGTACAAGACGAAGTACAGACCCGACGGTCAGGTGGACCGGTTGAAGGCAAGGCTAGTGGTAAAAAGATACAGGCAGAAGCCTGGTATCGATTACTTCGAGGTATTTGCACCAGTTGCTAGAATGGATACCATTCGAATGATTATAGCACCTGCAGCACAGAACAGGTGGAAGATACACCAGATGGACGTGAAGTCAGCATTCTTGAACGGAGTTCTAGAAGAGGAGGTGTATGTTGATCAGCCACCAGGCTATATGCAGAGAGGGAAAGATAACAATGTCTACAAGCTGAAGAAAGCACTATACGGACTGAAGCAGGCCCCGCGAGCATGGTACGCGAGGATTGATACGTATATGCTGGAGAACAAATTTCAGAAGTGTCCTTACGAGCACACACTCTACATCAAGATGAGTGCTGAAGGACAGATGCTGATAGTATGCTTGTATGTGGATGACTTGATATTCACAGGAAGTTCGGAGGAGATGTTCATCGAGTTCAGAGAAGCGATGACTCGTCAGTTTGAGATGACTGACATGGGACTGATGTCTTACTTTTTAGGCATCGAGGTTGAGCAGGCGGACAGTAGAATCTTTATTTCACAGAAGAAGTACGCCAAGGATATTTTGAAGAGGTTTAAGTTCGAGGGGATGAAGGCGGTCAGAACACCAGTTGCAGAGAGGATGGAGATGATGAAAGAAGGTACTGGAGAGCTTGTGAATCCCACATACTTCATGAGTATAGTTGGAAGTCTACGATACTTGACTTCAACTAGGCCAGATATAGTGTACGGAGTTGGACTTATTAGTCGGTTCATGGAGAAACCGCAGCAGTCACACTTGCTAGCAGCAAAGCGTATACTCCGATATATCAATGGTACTATTGATTATGGGATTATGTATTCTCACACAGAAGAATTTTGTCTGACAGGTTATACAGACATTGATTGGGCCGGTGATGTGGAAACTCGGAAGAGTACATCAGGTTATGCTTTCTATCTAGGAGATGGAGTGGTTTCATGGTCGTCAAAGAAGCAACAGGTTGTTGCTCTTTCTACAGCTGAAGCGGAGTACATCGCAGTAACTACCGCAGCTTGTCAAGCAGTCTGGCTTCGACGGATATTGGAAGACCTGAAACATAAGCAAGAGGGCCCCACGAAGATAATGTGTGACAACAAGTCGGCTATAGCATTAGCCAAGAACCCAGTATTTCATGGCAGGAGCAAGCATATTGGGATCAGGTATCACTATATTCGAGAGTTGGTCAAAGATGGTGAGATTGAGTTAGAGTTCTGCAAGACTGATGAACAAGTTGCAGACATCTTTACCAAAGGTCTCTCAAGTGATAAGTTTGAGTTATTTCGATATATGCTTGGAGTTGCAAGATCATGGATCAAGGAGGAGTGTTGAATATATTTGTTAATCCATGAAGAAGACAAGTGTCCCGGCGGCTTTGGCCATGAAGAAGACAAGTGTCCCGACGGCTTTTTGAGCAAACTTGCCCTCCACACAAACTTGCTCCCCACTCCACTCCATGAAACTTGCTCTCCACTCCTCCCTTGGATCAAAGCCATATCATCCCTCCATTTCCTCCTCCTTTGGCTATAAATAGAAGCCATCCCTTCTCTTTGTAAATCATCAAAAAACATCCTCAAGATCCTCAACTTCCATCGAGCTCCATCTTCTCTCTAAGGTATATGTATATACTTTAAGTATATTTAAGTGTTGTAAGTTGTTTTTCTCTAGCTTATTTGCACGAGTGTGTTTCCGTTGAAAACAATAAATTAGTTATTATCTTCCTTTACAGTCCACCAAAATTAGTGAGAATTGTGTGCCACTATATTGTGATCCTGGGAGGATTAGTTATTAGTCCTACACAATCACTCATGATTGCTGCTTAGTATACACAAACATGAATCGACTTTCACTCTTCAGTTAGCCCAAACCTCTACCCATATTATGCAATCCGATAGCAAAACCCTCTATGATCATAAGGTGACATGCCATTATGAACACTAGGTATATCTCCACAACAACCGTCTAAATAATCATCATGCCACGATAAACAATATGTATGCGCGTTGTGTTTCCATTTATTCACTTAACCTTACATGATTTATTGACACCAACAGTGACATGTACTTACATTCGTCATTGCTTCAACTTAAATTAATCAAAGGACTAAATCATAGGTTTGACTATTGTGGACTCCTGATGCTTTTTATCTCTTCCGAATTTCCAACACATAAACAATATATCCTGCATGGGAACATGAAACCTGACATTCTAACAAAGCAAGCAGCAGATACCCAAATTGTAAAAGCATCTAAATATACAATTCAGCCAAAAGTCTCATTTTTCTTGGCTCACACATGCTGTACAACCATCCATAACATGACCAAAAATCAAATGAATGCATTATTTCCAATATCACTCATTAACCCTGATGCAGTAGTGCTTTCCTACAAGCTCAGCAATATAAATTCCCACACTCAATTAATCCCATATTTGACATCTGCATTGTCATCAACGTGGCTCACCTTATCCAAGGTACTGCGCCTCTCCCATATCGTCGTTTCCACCATAATTTCACTCCTGCAAATTTGAGAGAGAAGTCTCATCCGTAGTTCTACTCACAACACAATCACCTGCAGCAAGTCATATGTGCCTGCGTAAGAAAAGCCCTCACTGACTTAGGCGCTGACTGTTTACGACTTCCCTGGTGCTTCACTACTTTGAAGGATTGGCTCACTGCCATTAATCAACACCTGCAACTTCATGGCAATAACAATTTCACGAAGGATCAATCGTCAATAGCTTACCTCATGGCTCCAAAATGTCTCCCGTATTCCATATTGAGGAATCATCATCTTCAACATATCTATTTGCGGTCTTTCCTCTGCTCTTTTTTTCTATTTCGCTACCAGTAAGTAACCCTAACTTCCTATGGAAGTCACTTCCCGCGACTCTCTTAAATCCATAACTAAAATTCCTCATTATCCTTTAAGTTGGCCCAATGTCAGCCCAATCTACAAATACATCTTTTATTTTAATTTTTTTGTCAATTATCTTTTTTTTTATATAAGATATTACAGAATCCTTGAGTTTTTTTTTTCAGCTGTAAAAGCACTTATTGTTTCGAAATAACGCCTGATATGGTAAGTTACCAATCAAAGTTATCGACATTGTCCATATATAGCCGCCCATGTCTTAACAACATCAATTAGCTCGACGTGACTACGCCAACATCATGAGGGTTTGTTAACACTCAATAAATATCAGTATTGCGGCTTTGTGTATCTTTCTTCTTTTTTTTGATAAGAAGCTTTGTGTATCTTAGTTACTAATCTCCAGAGCTCCAGTCAATTCGCTCCTCGCTCGCTTTGCCCTAAAAATTACCGACAGGATTTCACTTACTGTTTTAAAGAATTGCCTCGCATCTGATCTCGTTTTTTTTTTTGGAAAAAATATGGCTACGCTAGCAGACTCTTTTTTAGCAGACCTTGGTGAGCTGTCAGATAATGAAATTGATGTCCCTAATGAAGTTGTGGATGCTGATGAAATGGATGAAGACGTGGCTGATATAGAAGCTCTCAATTACGATGATCTAGACAGTGTTTCTAAGTTGCAGAAAACTCCACGCTACACAACTATCATGCAGAAAGTGGAAGAAGCTCTTTCAATTAAAGATACAAACTTAGAAGATGATCAATTGATTGTGGAATGTAATGCTCTGTCCGTGGACATTGAAAATGAGATAGTAATCATTCATAACTTCATACGCGACAACTACCAACTCAAATTTCCTGAGCTTGATTCACTTGTTCATCAACCTATTGATTATGCCAGAGTGGTTAAGAGGATAGGGAATGAGACAGACCTGACTCTTGTGGATCTTGAATGCATTCTGCCTTCAGCTATTATAATGGTTGTCTCAGTCACAGCATCAACGACAAGTGGAAAGCCTCTACCAGAAGTAATTCTTCAGAAGACTATTGATGCATGTGATCGGGCTCTTGCTCTTGATGAAGCCAAGAAAAAAGTGCTTGATTTTGTTGAGAGCAGAATGGGTTATATTGCTCCAAATCTATCGGCCATTGTTGGGAGTGCTGTTGCTGCGAAACTTATGGGAACTGCTGGCGGTTTGTCTTCGTTAGCTAAGATTCCAGCTTGTAATGTTCAGCTTCTTGGGGCCAAGAAAAAGAATCTGGCTGGTTTTTCAACTGCGCTGCGCATAGGATATATTGAGCAAACAGAAATATTTCAGATGACACCTCCTCCATTGGCAATGCGCGCCTGTCGGCTTGTAGCTGCAAAATCCACACTCGCAGCAAGAGTAGATTCTACTCGTGGTGATCCAACAGGGAAAACTGGAAGAAATTTGAAGGAAGAGATTCAGAAAAAAATAGCTAAGTGGCAAGAGCCGCCACCAGCAAAGCAGCCTAAACCTCTTCCTGTGCCAGCTGATTCGGATCCAAAAAAGAAAAGAGGTGGTCGTCGCCTAAGAAAAATGAAAGAAAGGTATGGTATCACGGATTTGAGGAAATTCGCTAACAGAATCCAATTTGGTATACTAGAAGAAAGTTCCTTAGGGGATGGACTTGGTGAGGGGTATGGAATGCTTGGTCAGGCTGGAAACGGAAAGTTACGTGTATCAGTTGGTCAGAGCAAGCTTGCTGCCAAAGTTGCAAAGAAATTTAAAGAAAGGAGTTATGGGAGAAGCGGCGCTACATCTAGTTTGGCTTTTACTCCTGTCCAGGGGATTGAACTTAGCAATCCACAAGCTCACGGAAGCCTGCTTGACAGCGGCACACAGAGCACTTACTTCTCAGAGACGGGCACATTCTCAAAGATCAAGAGGATATAAAACATCTTCAAGATTGTGCTTTAAAACAAATGAATGAATTTTTCTTCGATCAATCAGTTTTTTAGTAGATCTTACAACTAATCTTGCTCTAGCACCCTGCTGAAATTGTTTGTAAAAAAAATAAAAAGTATATCTTAGTCACTAGACTGTCCGACAGGCATAGTAAGCATCCTCCATACTTGTTTGGATTTAAAAAAGCTAGATTAACACATTCTTTGAAGGTCCCTAAAACTCATTCCCCAACATATTTTATCTTTTGTAAGAAGATAATTACTAATCCAGTTAATAGGCTTGTCTTTGTTGGAACTTCTCCACCAAAATTTGTGCATACAAGATTCTATCTATCTTATGCATTAATGTATCAGGCAATAAGAAACAATTCATTGCATATCTTAATGCTTTTGTCATGGAGTTCGCGTAGTTTGTGGCATTCAGTACAAAGAATAAATAGATAAGGAGACAGTGGGTCACCTTGCCTTAGACCTCTTTTAGGTGTGAAGAACCGGCTTGTACTGCTACCATTAATTAATCGCATTAAGATAACATAGTTCACGACTGACTCTACTCAGGCACTAATGAATCCCATTTGTACTAATAAAGTCTTTAAGAAACTACTCCACTCAGTTCTATTGTACATATCAAGTTTTAAAGAGCCAAAAACATCTCTGCACTGCTTCATGTATTTGATAAAATGGGAGGCTTCATGAGCTATCAAAAAATTTATCAGTAATCAATATGCCTTTAACAAAAGTTGTTTGGAAAGGGCTGATCGACTGCAGTCTGTTCACAATAGCTTTTCCAACACTCTTCGATAAAACCCACTGGTTAGCTACGATATGATGGACCTATAATCTTTCATCTCTGCAACTGCTTTCTGTTTAGGAATCAAAACACCATTATTCCGTAAAGACAAGCAGGCTGAGGTAAAATCTCTTTTGATAGTACGTACACCAGTACTTCCGAAAGAAACCTGCTGAACCATCGAAAGCATGTGCGAATTTATAATAAATCAGCCATCATCTCTTTGTCCGTATAATGTATTAACATGCTGTTATTTGTATGGGTAACTATTCTTGGAACACAACTTATTGCAGAAGTAAGCTCCTCGTCTATTTAAGGATTGTTGAGACTCAAAAATTATTTTGAAGTAGTGGAGAGACCTATACGTTGAATAGCTTCCTGGTCAGTGGTGATGTTCCCTTGCTCATCAGTTAATTGAGAAATAGTATTAGACTTAAATCTGGCATTTGCTTTCAAGTGGAAATATTTAGGGTTAATATCTCCCTCCCTCAATCATAGATATGGGCGTGGAACGGGTATTGGCGGTTCATAACCCAACCCAAAATAGTGGCCGGATCATTTATTTGAACCCTAATCCGATTCGAAGAACTGGATCAATCATTTGAACACAAATCCGATCCTAAACTAAAATTTAAAATAGACATAAAACAGTTAACATAATACAAATACTTTTAAAATATAAGTTTAAATTACTAATCGGTGACGTAAAGTTTAGTATTACAATTTTATTTTTCATTGCAAACAGATTAATTGGTATGTTAGTCGCATTCATAGGAAGAGGTGCTATGTTCGATTTTCGTTTAAACTCTAATATTTGTTTACATTACTTATGAAATCGGATAATCTGATCCTCAACCTTAATCCGACTCGAAACTCATACCGGATTGGATTAAACCTTACATAAAGTTGGTTTGGCCGGTACCGAATTATCGGGCCGGATCGGATTTGCGAAGTTAACAGGAGGGCTTCCGGGCTGCAGCCCGGATAGATTTTTGGCACAGTTTTTATTATTATTATAGATTTTCATTCGTAACGCAGTACTGAGATTAGGAACCTACGACAGGGGAGAACGGCAACTCGGAGAGTGACGACGGCGAATCAGACGTTCAACAATTGTTCGAGGAGGCTGTACTGTCACCTCAACTACTTCGCTCATTCGGGCTTCTGCTGCTCTGCTTCCCCTGATCTTCTCAAACAGGTTACCTTTTAGAAAAATTCGGGTTTTGGTTCTAGCCTCATCGATCAAATTTGGGATTGGATCTCTATTAAGCATCTGTCTTTTTTTTTTTGAATATATTTTTATTTCTCCAATTTTCTCATCAGGCTCTCCGGTTTAATGGCTGAGAGCCTGAGACTTGATGAATATGATTTATGATGAAAATTATTTTTTGTTTTGTGATGAATGTGAAAATGTGATGGCTGAGACTTGTATTGTCTGCCGAGTTGCACACTTGCACAATTCTGCCGTCACATTTGGGAATTGTGTTGAAAATGTGATGGCTGAGAATTGTGATGAAAATGAATGTGCTGTTTGCCTACTCCCAATTGGGTTTGATCACATATTCAAGTGCACATTACCTAAAGTCTCAGACAACACATTTCTCAGACTTGTGATGGCTCAGACAACATACTATATTTGAATAATATAGTTCATCATAATTGTGCTCAAGTATGTTTGGATTTTGGTTTTCTGGAATGCATATATGCTCTATGGCACCACAGTAATGGTTTTGTCCTTGTGCGATTTATTTCGGGATGGGAATGGAAAACATGATGGTGATATTTGCTTAGATCTACTTCGTTTCAGTAGTACTTTCAGAATGATAATGAAAGTTGTGTGCATGGGTTTTTTGGCTAACAAAACTCAAGAATAAGGTAAATATTTTAAACCCCAGTACTGAACAGTTGCATTTGATGTTTTCCTCCGTGAGTATGTATTTGCGTGACAAATAGTATTCAGACTTCAGTATGATGCTTGCCATAATGAGTTCATGTTATATCAATACAAGTCCAGGTAGCTTCTCTTAGTGAAGGCATTGGAGGCAAAATTACATCATGTGATGGATACTTTGGATACGGAGTGTGTATTCTTTCTAAGTGGTATTAAGCGGGATTCGACGTTTGCAAAGAAGGGTTGATCATTTATAATGTGCTTTGATTGGCGCAGTAAAAAAAAGTTTGAGGATGAGCCTTTCACGGGGTTTCAAACCTCAAAATTTTCAGTCCTGGTAATTTTCAATTCCTAGCTTCGCCCCTTGTGCCCACCCCACCCCTGCTCAATCATAATACTCAAGACCTTTGAAGCGACATTTGACCCATTCATCAATCTTACTGATCAACCCTCATTCTACTTAGAACAACTTCCTCTGTTGTAGCCAGTTTACGTAACTCTTCAAGCTCAACTTTTACACCTTACAACTTCATTTAAAATTTACTGGGTTGCACAACTGGCATTATTAGAGACAACATTTCTATTAAACCGTGCTCATCAAATCTAGCAGTCATGTTCGTAACACCTCACCAGACACTGTTGTTAATTACTATGGTTCTTCATTTAATAGGCCCAGTGGTCAGCAACAGCGTGATTGCTGGATGAGCTCTTCACCATATGAAAAGCGTAAAGTTATAACTTTTTCCTCTCCTGTAGGGGTGATCGTGGGACGGTTAGGACGGGTTAGGTTCGTCCTTAACCCGACCCGAAACGACGACCGGGTCATTTAGGTCAACCCGAATCCGTCACTCAATATTGACCGGGTCGCATTTGATAACCCGAACCCGTCGTAACGATAGACTTATAACATATCAAGTAGCTAAAAGCCTAAAACAAAATAATCTACGAAAAAAGAAAGTGAGCTTAAATATGTTAACCGCCCAACATTGTTGTAACAAAATGATGTGAAGCTTGAAACAAAATTCAAGACAAAACGATAGGCTTTTGTATTGAAGTTAAATTATTTTATTCTATATTAATATAGTTATAGGACCGGGTCACACGAAGAGCAACCCGAACCCGACTTATTTAGGACCGGGTCACTCGGGGAGCAACCCGAACCCGACTTATTTAGTACCGGGTTGGGACAAGTTACCGGGTCGGGACGGGTCATGCTCACCCCTACTCTCCTGAATGTCCAGTAGCTAGCTGCTGCTGCTGCAGATTTCAAGGGAGCTCAATGTTTGGTACTTTCAGTCAGATTAAGGAACAAAATCACACCACATAAATCATTCCAATTTCCACCACATAAACTGTTAACTTTTAAGTGCTTTGACCTTTCAACTCTTTTTGAGGCTCCTGCTTTCCTTTTCTTCCCATTTTTATTTTTTACTCACTCTTTTAGCTCTCTATATTGATGCTTTAGGTGCACATTTCCTCAGCTTTATGCTATTTCTAGTCTTCATTCATGCAAAAGGTAAAGAAAGCCAGATTTGCCCATGCATCAAAGTATCAGTGTTAGTTGATACTGAGTTAATAATGTTACATTTACAGCACATTGATCAGATTGGAGTGAATCAAGGAGCAAGGCTTGGTGGGGAAAGGAAATGTTGGATTTCAGAAGCTGATTTACACTCAAAATCTGATGAGCTGTAAAGGGTTTGAATAAATCAGTTGAAATTTTTAATCTTAATGGAGAAGAGAGACATAAAAGGCAAGATAGAGTTCAACTTTTTTTCACAGAGGAAAATGAAATTGACAAAAAAAGAAGAAGTTTGAGAGTCAAAGGGATCCAAGAAAGTGATAATATAAAATAAATAAAGCCATTTTTACAAGCTGTCTTTCATTACTTGTTGTCATCTAATAATGATGCCAATTTCCTTGTGCCACTTTTCTCAATCAATCGAATGCAATGAGCTGATTTGCTGCTTTCCATGCACCTTACACACACACAAAAAGCTAGGAAAAAAAAAAGAAGACCCACAAAGGAGAGAGTTAGTAATTTGCTTTCTATTGTGTTTGTTGATGATGTTTTGAGCCCTTTTGAGTTTTGACTTTGATGCATAAATTTATACTGGTAGCTGACTGAGCATTATGATCTGGATAAATGTCAAAATCCAGGTGGGTAATTTGATGTATCAGTTTCCTCAACTTTGTTCTTTTTTTTCTTGTGGACAGTGATTCTTGTCTTGTCTTGATAATAAATGCACTTGTCTGCAGGTTGTGTTTTCCTATTCATTTTTCTGCCTTCAGTTGAGTGCAGGATATTCAACAGAAGTTGATGTATGTTGAGTGGTGGAATTTAGTTGAAACTCATTGGAGTGGAGGTGCTATGAATTGGGGTATAGTATAGCTCCTTGAAGCCATTGTTGAACTTCATGGATATGAGAAAGCTTCCAAGCACAAAAGGAGTACAAGGTTTTGGTTTCTCACTTAGATCAAAGTAGCAGTAGGCTTGTTTGAAGGGATGTATGTTGTTCACCAAAACTCATTGACTAAAGTCTTGGTTTTTGGCTGCATTGTGACAGTGATACTCCTGAAATGAAACTAGGTGAAGATATAAAAGAGTGGATTTTTGCAGCTCCTCTTCAACAAAACTTTGGTATGACACAGCCCATACATGTTGCCAAAAGTTATACAGGGTCACTTAACCTTACTCTTAGCTCCTCCTTTTGAGATTTTTCTTCTCAATTCTGTTAGTATTCACTATTCATTTTGTTTGATGCTAGTCCTGATCTTGATTGCAGAGAATGATGCAGGAAACGAGCAGCGCTGAGTTTCTCAAAACACAGGCCTCCATAACTGAAGTTGGCGCAGATGACCAGCAAAAGGTGAATAATAAAGTTGGGCTTGATCAGAAGTCTTCAGTTACGCTCTGATGATTCATACCAAAATGAAACTGCCTTGCATCATATGTACTGATTGATTTACCCTTTTACTAAAGCCTGCGGAGGATCTGATCAAGGAAATCGCAACATTGGAGATGCAAGTGGTGCAGCTGGAGCAGCATCTTCTTTCGCTGTACAGGAAGAAGTTTGAGCAGCAAGTCTCGCCGCTGTATAAAAAGTCAAGTTATACGAGGTTCTTGTCAGAAGAATCTGGAAGAGATATCAGGGAGAGTAGAAGAGAGAATAAGCTGAAATACTCCAGCCATTGTGCTGATCCGCAGCATTTATCGGTGCTGGATAAAAAGAAAGAATTTCAATCAACCTCCGCGAGATTTTTCTCTGAACACAACAGGCACCGGATTACATCCTTGGTCTACGAGGAGGATCTAGAAATGCATTCCAACTCTACCAGAATCTTTTCAGAATACTGCAGGGGTGATATCAAGGCAACGAAGGGAAATAAGCTGGAATTGTTAAACCTTTCTGTACTGCAGAACTTGGAAAACCCAGCTAAGAAAGGAACTGAGAAATGGGGAGAACAGAAGATACTGGATTCCAGTATCAACAGGACACATTCATCACTGTCTCAGCATTTTGGTATTAAGTACTCAACCATTCAGCGGATTGTAGCTGAGGTGTCACAATCTGATCATTCCCAACCTTGGTCGATTTTTGAGGTAATTTGGCTCTTCTTATATGCACTTCCTGTTTTTTTTACAGTAGTTTTAAAGCTGAGTTTGTTGTTTTCAATTTGATTTGGCAAACAGGCTCACGATGAGACTTCAGGTGCAACTGCAACCTGTCAAGACGAGCATTTTGATGATCATGAGACAGCCAACTGGCTCTCGGAAGAGATGATCAAGTGCATCTCAACAGTGTACTTCACACTCGCTGATCCTCCATTAAATAGCCATGATTTATGCTCCTCTCCATTCTCCTTCTCTTCAGCTATGGACGAGTTCTCACCACAGAAATCGGGGTTCAGTGGAACTTACTGCTCAATGATTGAAGTCAAAAACATCTGTCAGGACAGTGGAAAGCTTCGAGATTCAGACCACACCCTGCAGCGATTCAGGTCAGTATCAGTACTCATCCACTTGATCTCATTTCATAGAGCAAAATAAATCCAGCAGACTTAGATATTTTATGGCCTGATGCAGGGCTTTGGTTCATCAACTCGATAAGGTTGATCCAAGAAAGCTGAAACACCAGCAAAAGTTAGCCTTCTGGTTAAATGTGCACAATGCACTAGTGATGCATGTAAGCTATAATCAACAATGTCCTGAATCGTGATATCTCTCGATTCACAATTTATGAGCTATCCATGAACCCCACCTGCTTCTGTATTCGCAGGCTTTCATGGTCTACGGAATTCCGCAAAACAACTTGAAGAGGATGTCTTTGGTTCTCAAGGCATCATATAAAGTCGGAGGCGAAACAATAAATGCGGAAATGATACAAAGATCTCTTCTAGGATGCTGTTTATCGCGCCCAGGACAAGTAACTTCATCTCTATACCTGAATGTTCTACGTACATTCATAGCTTCTGATTAACCTCAGGCTGAAAATCTGAAATCTTTCAGTGGCTGCAGTCCTTCCTATACACGAAAACCAAACTCAAAGTGAATGATCCACGACGACAGTTCGCGATTGACCATGCAGAACCTTTGCTACATTTTGCTTTGTGTTCTGGAAGCCAGTCAGATCCTGCAGTATGTTTATATCCAAGACTTGTTCTTTTTTGTCAACTTTTTAGCATCATTGCACAATGCCGATTGCAGATCATGTCTCTGATTACAAATTATACCATTTCCAAAAAAATTCAGGTTCGAGTATACACACCGACGAGAGTGTACCAAGAACTAGAAGCGGCGAAAGATGACTTTATCCAACTGGGGTTAAGAGTGCACAAGGAGTACAAGATTATTCTGCCAAAAACCGTCGAGTTATTTGCCAAGGAATGTGACCTGAACCCTGCTGAATTCGTGGAGTTGCTGGAACCATTCTTGCCAACTTGTCTTAGAAATAGTATCAAGCAAAAACAAGTCACCAAATTATGCAAGAACATCCAATGGATACCTCACAACTTGGCTTTTGGCTACCTATTTTCTAGAGAACTTGTGTTGGATCGTTAGTGTTAGCCTTCCGTCAGACGGTTTCACGAAGTGCTTTTTCCGTCAGATGGTCAGATAGCAGCGGAAATATAATTATGCAGGAAAGTAATTGCACACGAATTTAAACCTTATCACAACAGTGACAGGGTAAAACCACTACCTCTCAGATTTCTCCGAAAGGATTTTCGAATCAGATTATTTCTTATTCATATATGCTTGTAGGGTTTACAAACTAGGTCTCTTCTGTAGACACTATTTGATGACCTCTACTCAACCTGACTCAAATAATCTGATCCGAACCTCGAACCTTCGTGCGTGCAATCCCAGCAGTGTTGCTCTTCGAATGCAGGCGCTTGAATCTCCCAAAATTGCTGACCTAATCTTAGGCAAACCCTAATGCCTTATATAGGATTTTAGCGGATCTCGTAATCCGAGCCCAGCGATCCAGCCCAATCCGACTTTCCAAACATGATAGATAATTTCCTGATTAGTCAAGATTCCATTCGCAATCTTTCCTAAATCAGTTTCTTCATTAAGTCGAACTTCCCAAATCTGCCCTGCAGAATATTACCAGCAATATTCTTGATCAATTATATCCTTTTTGGATCTTCTCGAATCTTTCTTGATTTCCAAGTCTTCAATCATTATCTCCAATTATCTCTTCGAGATCTTCCAAATTGGGCGCACATCTTCAATCAATATCTCCAATCATGTCTTTGAGATCTTCCAAATTGGGCGCACATCTTCACGGATCTTTATCCTTGATTTTCACATGCCAACGTAGCCTTTGGTTCAATTAATGTTCAACCTTGCGTTTCCTTGCATCAATAAATCTGTTCATGGATTTTTGCACACTTTGGCAACATATTAGCTAAGTGTTTGTAATCATCAAAACCAAAGGGTTTCAACAAATTCCCCCTTTTTGATGATGACAAACACCTCTTCAAAAGACAAGAAATCCATGACAAGTATTTCAAACCGTCACAAGTCCAGCAGATGAATATCCCTGTCAAATTTTTAGTTAGGCAAACAAATCTACGATCGCTTAACAGTTCCCCCTTAGATGGACATTCAGTTTGATTTTCAGTGATGACTTCCCCCTCAAGTAATGCACTCATGTTATCTTCCCCTAATTGGCATCATAAAAAAGAATGCAAGTGAAGACATCCATGCAATGGAAAGAAACTGCATACTTCATGAATAACTAGCAAAAGTGCCTCGGAGGGAACACACACAGCATACCGAAAATTTAAATACTATCACGCAGAAAATAGAGCATGAGAACGAAGAAAAAGTTTTTAAAAAACATAGATCAGATGGGGTGGGGATGGCAAGGAGGGGGCAACCATGAGACAACGACAGGGTTAACCATGAAGCACAGTCTTCAACTGGTCAACCACCTCAGTGGCCACAAACCTCAGCTGACGAGTTAGCTCCTTCAACTCCTCCTTGATCTGATTACAGTGGATCATACTGATATTTGCAGTATCCTCAACTTCCTTCACCAAGGCGGGCAATGACTCAATAGCAGCGATTTTAGTTCGCAAGTCCTACACCCAATCAACCTCAGAACCCTTCATCATCGTCTCAGCCATAGACTCCAGACGAGTCACCTTTTCTGCCAACATCTCAACCTTTCCTGACAAAGACTGCAGAGCCTCAAGCACAGCTGGCGACCCCTCTTCTGGATGTAACGGTTGCTGGTCCAGGGGCTCGACCTCCTGAGGCACGACCAGCTGTGGAGGTGCAGGGGCAAGTCGAGCATTCTGCCATCCCGTGGCTTCATCAAACTTCCAGCCAATATTCTCGAAGGTCTCCATACCCAGAGCAGAGGACAGGACACTAACGACTTCTGGCTCATAGATGCCCAAATCACACAGAATGTTCTTCACCAGTACAGGTAGGGTAACCCACGAGTTTCACTTGCAGCGCAGTAGTGCATGTGCTGGAGAATTAGGTTGGGAAGGCTGATTGGTTCTTTGGCCTTTAGCTTGTCAATCAACAGGAAATCTTGAAAATTGACCACCCCGTGCTTTTGCGAGCGAGGCGTCACCGTGGTGCACACAATTCTGTGAAGAGTTCTGTTGAGAATGCCCATTGTTAGGGCGCTGCCTTGGTTGGAGACATTTTTGGGTCCTCTCCCACCCTTAAGATCACCTCCGCCTTTGCCACAGACGCTGGCCAGATTCGCTTAATGAAATCAGCATATCCGTCCACTGGAACTTTCAGGAGTTTGGCCAGGTCACGATGAGTGATAACCTGCGCCTCCCCCTTGATTATGAACGTGGCCAAGAGCAATCCCCGTTTCTCCTCTAACTGGAACCCGGAGTAGAACTCCCTCACAACAGTTTCATCAACCAGAACCTCCTCTCGGAAGAGGTGATCCCAGCCTTGAGCAATGAGGAGGTCGTTCACCTTCACCAACTGGTGGGTAGCCAGAAACTCCCTGTCAACTACCACTTCTGCAACTACGGATCTCCTTTCCAGAACTTTCTCATCTCCTTCCTCTAAGACAGCCTTCTCCTCTACCATGGGAACTGGCGCTTTCTTTGTACGTCCACTCTTCCGGACAGGGGCCTGGGGAGTGGCGGACCGTCTGCGCTTGCGGCCAGAGCCCTCAGCAGCGGTACCCTTCCTCTTAGATTTTCTTTGAGAAGTCGCTTCACCTTCGACCTCAGCAGCGTCGCCGGCAACAGCGGACAGGCTCTGCGCAGATTTGGTGGAAGCAGTCGGTACCTTCGACTGTTCACCCAGAATCTCATCTACATCCACTCCCTTCGCCTTGAACTTGGCGAGCATTACTGCGATTTCAGCAGTAGAGACTTTGTTTTCGGAAGCCATGAGAGCAGTAGAGTCTAGGGTTTTGAAAGATTGAGGCTTTGGAAGAGATTGTGATGCCAAGACTTCGCCTTTGCTTCCGTCTTTATACTGTGAAAACCTTAGCAGTTTCCTTTTCAATTTGACAACCACAATCGGCACCTCGAATCGCGCAAGATTAGATTTTTAATTTTCAAAACTAACTGCACATTTAACTCCCTTCCAAATCCAGAATTAGGCAATGGATAAACCGCCTCGTGCAACTCCCAAATTTGAATTTGCTCACAATTTGCTGCCATATGTCCATCTGGGTGTTTAAAGCCTTAACTGCTGTGACTGTTCACTTTCCCACCACCAGCAGCAGTATCAGCCATCAAGTCGAAGCAGCTTTGTGATAATGACGGAGCGGCAGACACAGCTTTTTCTCTTCTCCATACAGGTCAATCCAATCGCCATCAATGAATCACCTTTTACTTCTTTCCAGCTGGCAGCCACTAACCCTCCAAACGGCACTTACCAACATCCACAATCCATCCGATTGAACCAATCTGAACCAATCCTAGGTAACCCCGGTTTTGTCTCATGGTTTTCACAAGGTTTGGGTGTGGTGCGCTAGGTTTACCCAAGTGGTACAATAAAACACCACACATTTAAGAAATAAAAATTCACCAAGTCATGACAAAGCAATTTCCATGTAGTGTGGAGAAAACCAAGAAAATAATTTTCACCACAAAAGGCTTAACATTTATTCTCCACACATAACAGGCTAGGGTTAGTCTTAGAGTGCTTCCTTGACTTATATTGTGGGTTCAAATTAGGAAGTCTCTTTTGGGCTGCAAAGAAATGTGTCATGCTCAAGATTTAGCTATCTAGTAATCTCATTTATCATGCATGCAGTAGTGACCTCATAGAACAGCTTTCACACAATCATAAACTACATATGCAACAACTCCACCCATGGTAGCTTAGCATGCACACTAGTCTAGCCGATCATTGAGGAAATTTAACAAGGAATGCAGACTAGGTAAGGGAAGTCATACCTAGTTCAAGCCTTAGCTTCTCGTAGGGTTCCCTGTGTAATGCTTTCGTAAAGATGTCTGCAATCTGCTCCTCGGTTCTACTGTATTCCATGGCTATGGTTCCTTTCTTCACACAGTCACGTAGCAAGTGGTATCTAATCTCTATGTGCTTAGTGCGTGAAAACTGCACTGGATTTTTTGATATGTTGATAGCACTAGTGTTGTCACATATAATTGAAACACATTTAACAAGAACACCATAATCACTTAGCTGTTGTTTTATCCATAGCAGTTGTGCACAGCAGGCAGCAGCGGCGATATACTCAGCCTCGGCGGTGGATAAAGCAATGGAAGACTGCTTCTTGGATCCCCATGAGATCAGGGATGGTCCAAGGAACTGTGACATCCCTGACGTGGACTTCTTGTCTGTCTTGCAGCCTGCATAGTCAGAATCTGTGTAGGCCACCAGACGTAAGTCTCTTCCCCTTGGGTACAATAGGCACAGATTGTCCGTCCCCTTCAGGTACCTCAAATCCTCTTCATAGCTGTAACATGCGTCTCTCTAGGATCTGCCTGAAATCTAGCACATAGACAAACGCTAAATAAGATATCAGGTCTACTAGCTGTGAGATATAAGAGTGAGCCTATCATCCCCCTGTACAGGGTCGGATCCACTTGTGGTGAGGACTCATCCTTTGTCAAGGTGTCATTGGGAGACATGGGAGTAGCAAACGTTTTTGCGAACTCCATCCCTAACTTCTTTACGATTTCTATCACGTACTTCTGCTGATGGATCCGAGTTCCATCCTCCTCTTGTGCTACTTGAAGTCCTAGAAAATACTTCAATTCTCCCACCATACTCATCTCGAATTCGCTTGACATCAGATCTGTGAACTGTTTGACAAGTCTAGGGTTAGTTAAACCAAAAATAATGTCATCGACATATAACTGTACCACTAGAGTGTCATTCCCTTTCTTCAGAAGGAGTCTTGTCCACCTCTCCTCTAACATATCCGTACAACAGAAGAAACTGTGACAGTCTTTCGTACCAGGCGCGGGGTGCTTGTTTCAACCCGTATAGCGCCTTGTCCCGGACATAGACATGATCAGGAAGAGCTCTATCCTCGAACCCTGGAGTCTGGCTCACATACACTTCTTCCTTCAAGACTCCATTTAGGAACGCCGTCTTTACGTCCATCTGTTGCAAAGTAAAACCATGGTAGGTTGACTAAGCGATTAACGGTCTGATTGCTTCTAACCTTGCAACTGGGGCGAACGTCTCGTCGTAATCTATTCCTTCCTGCTGGTTGTATCCCTTGACCACCAGACGGGCTTTATTCCTGACCTAAAGACCCATTTCGTTCCTATCACGTTCTTATCCTTCGGCCTAGGAACCAGACGCCATACCTTGTTCCTCTCGAACTTGTGCAGCTCCTCTTGCATGGCATTGACCCATTCCAGGTCTTTAAGCGCTTCGGCTGCGGTTTTTGGTTCTACAAGAGAGACGAAGGAGGCAAAACCACAGAAGTGACATAGACTATCAAGGTCTACCTGTTCTTGAGAGGTGTAGCACTGGTAGTCCCTCAGTCTGGTTGGTGGCTGAACCACTCATCCACGACTTGTGGTTCTGAGTTCCCCCTCAGGGTTAGCAGGGGTAGGATCACCAGTCGTTTCTTCCCCACCAGGGATCTCATCGTTGACTTCCACCGCAGGGTCATCATGGACTTGCCCACCTACTGGTTCAGCTATCTCGGCATTTTCCACTTGTCCATCTGGTGGTGCTTCGTCTACATACTGGACATTCATATGAGGAGAGTCCGCATTATGTGCTGGTGGTGGATCCCAGTCAGGATCTGATCTGTCCACGAACTGGAGCTCTCCAGCATCTAGCATGGCAGTAGTTGAGGAGTCTTTTATCAGGTGACCAGCCATCACCGTTTCATCGAATCTCACATGCACGCTTTCCTCAACTTGCTCTAGCCTCAAGTTGTAAACTTTGAAAGCTTTGCTATGACTTGAGTATCCGGCGAACACTCCTTCATCACTCCGTGCATCAAACTTTCCCAGGTTCTCCTTGCCATTATTGTGGACAAAACACCTGCAACCAAATACTTTCTGATGAGAAATATTAGGTTTTCTTCCACGTAATAGTTCATATGGAGTTTTCCCTATCATGGATCGAAGCGATGCTCTATTTCAGATGTAACCATCATCATGCACTGCTTCTGCCCAGAAGCTTTTTGGAACTCCACTAGCAATCAGCATCGTCCGTGACATATCCTCTAAGGTTCTGTTCTTTCGTTCCACAACACCGTTCTGCTGTGGTGTCCGTGGGGCGGAAAAGTTGTGATCAATACCTTTGTTCTTGCACAAAGAGAGAAACTGCGCATTCCGAAACTCAGTTCCGTTATCAGTACGGATAGAAGTCAATTTTCGATCTAACTTATTTTCCATTAAATTCAGCCATGCTTCAAATTCACTATATGTTTGATCTTTAGTAACTAAGAAAATAGTCCATGTATACCTGGAATAGTCATCGACTATGACCAGAATGTACCTGTTTCCTCCACGGCTGACGACATTGACAGGACCGCACAGATCCATGTGGACCATGTCCAGTGGTGCAGAGGTGCTCACGATTTGCTTAGATGGGAATGATGTCCGTGCTTGCTTTCCCGTGACACAGGCACTGCATACCTGATCAAATGCGCTTTCCACCTTGGGTAAGCCAACTACTAATTTCTTTTGATGGAGTTTGTGAAGTAGCCTCATACTTGCATGCCCAAACCTCCTGTGCCGTAAGATGGAATCTTCTGCTACACTTGCTAGGCACAGTTCTTCTTCAGGGACGAAATCTGGATCAACGGTGTAGATTTCGTTCACGCGGATTCCTCTCAGAACTGTCTTCCTTGTCTTATTACATCTCACAAGACAATCATTTGAATTGAATATGACTTGATTTTTACCATATTGACACAATTGAGACACACTTAGCAGGTTATATATCAAGTTTTCAACTAGACTAACATGCCTGATTCGGATGGTATCCGAAATCCTTACCTCTCCTCCTATCACGTTTCCTGAGCTTTTATTTCCGAATATTATGCTATCTCCGGAGTGTTTATGGAGCGAGTCGAACCATTCTGGATTCCCTGTCATATGTCTTGAGCAGCCACTATCTAAGTACCAGGGACAGGACCTCACTCCTTTCTGCAAGAAAATGATCAGTTTTTACGAACCCAGATAAGCTTGGGCTTACTGGGTTTAGGAGTAGATTTAGCAACAGTAACAGAATAAGATGGAAAAAATGCATCATAGTTAGTCAAGTCAATCTTTCGCCTAGGTGTATTCCTCGGTCTGCCATAGGCGGCTGGGTCATAGTGGGGGCGGAAGTGAGGAGCTCTGCCTTCCTTCTTGTATGTATTGACCTCCTTCGGATGACCGGCTTCTGGATAGTGGTTTTGGGTGGACACCCAGTTTTGGTTCCTTTCGTATGCTTCCCTCAGTCGTGGACATTCAGGTCTGTAGTGCCCAGAGTGTCCACAATGCCAGCATATTTTGTGGCTTGGGAGACCAACATACTTGCTTCTGCCTGGTGGAACGGACCTCTTGATCTTCCTTGCCTGGAAATTAATTGTTGGAGGTTTACGACTCAGGTTCTGCTTTTGCCATATTTCATAGGCTTTCCTAGCCTTGTACGGGACTAAGTCAGCGTCATAGAGGTGGTGTTCCTCCTGTGAACTGGCTTCCCTCCTTATCTGCCTCGTAGCCTGAGGCCTTCTTTTCTGTCGTGAGCTTTCACCTGGTTCTATCATTATCTCTTTTCCTTTGGCGGCCTTCTCCTTTGATGCCTTTTCTTCTTCATAGCCAAGTCCAGGTCTAACAAACCTTTTCTTGTAATCCTTCTTTTCTTCTTCAGCCCTCTTAGCTTCCAGCTCGCGAAGCCATTCTTCTTTCCTTAGAACCTCCTCGCGCCTAAGGTTTTCCACGGTCTGAAGGAGTTCCTCATTGTTTTGTCTGAGATTGATCAGCTCCTCGTTCAACTCTTCAGCTTTTGTTTTGAAGTCGACTGACTCAGTGTTTCCGATCGTCATACGTCTCAGTTCATCACTTAGCTCGCTGATCTGCCTCCCTCTTCCTTTACAGGTACGACACCTACAAACATGCTCTGCCATCACCTTCTCAAGACGCATGGCTTTGGTTGACCAGAGGCGGTTCTCTTCTATGTCATCGTGATGGTCCTGTTGCATTTCTGCCAGTCTGTCCTCCAGATCTCGATTTTTGGCTAAGACCTTGACTATTGTTTCTGCAAGATCAGATTCGGAGAAGACTTTATCAATAAAGGAGTTAGTATCCATTACCTCATTAGATGTGGAGTGAGCCATTATGCAAGCCTCCTTTGAACGCTTTCCATCGTCACTATTCTCATCCGAGTCTCCCCATGCAGCAAACATTGCTTGAGCTGGCTTTGGGGCAGGTGCTTGATGAGCCGTATTTATATGACTCATCGAATCATTAAATCCCACCAATTCCAGCACTTTATTATGCGAACAGTTACTTCTTAGTGTTGTTTCGTGTTTCAGGTGATTTGGAAGCTCTAGGAGGAATCGCGCTTAAAAGACGGCATTTTCATGCCAGAAACATCGCAATTGAAGAACAGACCCAAAGGAGGGCCGTGAACAGTAACTCCGACGTGAACAGTACTCCGGCATGAACAGTACTCCGGCGTGAACAGGACTCGGCATGAATAGTGATTTCGGCCGAGTCCAGCCCAGTTCGTCCGGCCCAAAAGCAATGTGAAATTAGGGCAACATACAAGCTAGGGTTTTGGAACATTCTGGAAGGTTCAAGATGGCTTAATTGTCAAGCAAAGGAGTAGCTTGGAGATTAAGCAAGAAAGATATGGAAATATTGCCTAAATTATCTTTTGGATTATTTAGGCAATTCTAGGTCTTTCTCAACCTTATAAATAGAGGAGCTCACAAGACCAAATAACTCTCTCTCACACACATAACCGAGTCTCTCCTCTCTTGGCCGTGTGCCCTAGCTTGCGCCGCCCTCATTCCTCCGTGCTCCGCTCAGCACCGCCGTGCGCAGCCATACTCAGCCCTCACGGCCGGTCACTCATCCTTCTCGGCATTAGTGAAGTACAATCGTCCCTTTTATTATTTTTGCATTGTTCTCATGGCTATGTGTAACTAAACCCGTTATTCGGGCTAGGGTCTCGAATATTGTAACGAACGTTTTGAGATTCCGTACTTAAATATTTGTTCTTGCATTCTATTAGTTCTTGTGCAATTTATATCGGTTCGAATTGCTAGGTTAAGGGGAGATCCGAAAGGGTACATCTTAACCTAGTGATACTTGCCCTCTTTATCCTGCTTATTTGATACTGACCCGTTAGAATAAGTAGACGCACTAAACCTAATATAACCAGACCAGGAGTATTAGGTTTGCTAGAACTAAAAGTCTACAACCAGACCAGGAGTAGATTGTGGCGTAGTGATTTAACGGTCCTACCTTAGGTTATAACCTGACCAGGAGTAATCACACTTAAGAAAGCAAGATAAAATACTTAGAAATCAAGGATAAACCAAGTTACAATTAAGAAACCCTAGCCTGAATATTTCTCTCTGATTATTTCACTCTCGTTTATTTCGCTATTTGCACTTGTTCCTTAAATTGTTTACTCTCACCCAATCGTTTACTTTTCTTTCTTACAGAACAAAGTAGTAACCATCTAGCTCCCTTGGGTTCGACCCTTGCTTACCGCTGTACTAACCCATAGCCAAGAGCAAGGAATTATAAATTTAGATTTGCAGGTACAACGACGGCCTGTCAAATTTTGGCGCCGTTGCCGGGGAGCTACGCACGGTGAATTTTGTTCTTTCCTTTTTCAGTTTTTTTTTCCTTTATTCTCTGTTATTTCAAATTTCCTAGTTTGTTTTATTTGTTTTTTTTCGATTTCCTTGTTTTCCGATTTCCGTTTATTTCGATTTCTAGCTTTTAAAGGGTTCTGTCACCAAGACTTACGAGTCTAAGGAGATTGGGTTTTAAGTGAGACCACTGTGACTCCTCCAATCTCCTGGGGATCCTTTATTGCTAGTCTGTGCTTGCTATTCTGTGCTTTGCTAGTTTGTGCTTTGCTACTCTTGTGCCATGTCTCACGCAGGTAGTAGAGTTGGCGACAATAGCCCACCATTCCAACCTCAACCATACCAGCAATACCCCCAGTACCAGCCCCAACCATATCAGCAGTACCCACCACTCCACCAGCCCCAACCATATCAGCAGTACCCACCACCCCAATATCAACAATATCCGCAACCGGCTTATCATCAGTATCCACAACAGTATCCACCACTACAATACCTTCCACACCAGCCATACCCACCACCTCCGCCGACCTTTCGATTTGATGTCCGCGAGAAGCTTCGTACCTTTGAGCAATTCAGGGGCGAACCATTCTATGAGTACTATGCGCGCTTCGAAGGCCTTCGAGAAAGCTGCCCACACCATGGATTCCCAGATTTATTTCTTATGCAGAGGTTTCTTGAAGGGATGATGCCACGTACGCGTAATATGCTCGATGCTGCAGCAGGTGGTTCGGTAATGAATGTAGGCATGTATGATCTCTGGAACCTGATATATGATGTGGCAGAAAGATCAAGACAAAGACATGCTCAAATGCACAAAATGGATGATAAGGCGCATACAGTAGAAGCTGATTCAGTGCAGACCGTGCCCGACATCACATGCGACACCTCCGTCACACTCTTGCCCACAACAGTGCCCAACCCGAGAGGAGACATCAGCACACCGGTAGTAGAGGATGAGGACCCATGGTTGATTAAAGAAGATCTCAATTCAGACTACCCCGGGTATTTGGAAGAAGACGGCCCGCTGGCACCCGAAGAAGAGCTGAACGAAGATTCCACCTCAGTACAGAACGCGGACGCCTCAACAATTACTGCACGGATGCCTGAAGAATTACCACAAATTCAGAAGACGTCCGCGGACGATATTCAGGAGACCTCCGCGGTCTGCACAGGTGCAGTTGAAGAAACTTTAATTTCTAACAATCCTCTATCATTCCCAATACAGGTGATTTCTCCTAAGGACCACACGATCGACAAGGATGAGCTTGAAGGCAAATTAGAGACGAAGCATGAGCCAGAGAAGCCAACAATGGAGTACTCACTCGTTACAGTTCAAGAAGAGCCGCCTGAAAAGTGTAAGACCCCAGGTGCCTTGACAATCACCCGTAATGTTGGTAAATCACTCATACACCACTGCTTAATCGATTTGGGTGCTTATATTAATGTCATGCCATACTCTTTATCTTGCTCTTTGACTTTGGGACCATTGAAACTTCCTAAACTCTTGGTAGAATTAGGAAGTACATCACATGTTCGCCCTGTTGGTATACTTGAGGATCTAACGCACCATGTTGGAGAACTTGTTGTTCCTGTAGACTCCTATGTTTTGCAGATAAGAGATGGTAGAAATAATGACCCTCGAGCACTTATTCTTGGACGACCGTTCATCTGTGCCAAAAAGAGGAAGATTGATATGGGAACATGCTTGATGTCTCTTGAAGACAAGAAACTGAACTTCCATGCCGACCGCTCATACATGAAGAAACGACCGAGGCTTGGCACGTTTGAGTGGAAACCCAGATGGAGAGACACGAGAGCATCGCTGGATAAGGGCTATGAGCATCACAGAGGAGTAGCAAAATTTGACCTCACACGTCCCTGGGATCCTAAATTGTGATCCCTAAAGAGGTACCGTCGAGCCAACGACGTAAAACAAAGGCGCTCGCAGGGAGGCAGCCCTGCACTTTTCATTTTCTCACGTTATTTACTATTTATGTTTGTCTGAGTCTTGAGTCTTTTTATCACATTGTACTTGGGAAAGGAGATGATTTGCATGCAGGGAACAGAAGCGAACGTATCCAAGATATTGCATAAGACTGCATCCAACGTGAGTAGTTCACACCTTGAATAAATTGTGTCAAGAAACATGAGCGTTTAAAGACTCTGTCACAAAGACTTACGAGTCTAAGGAGGTTGGGTTTTAAGTGAGACCATTGTGACTCCCCCAACCTCCTGGGAATCCTTTATTCGTCTTAATGTCATTGACACAGACCTTTCATTTGGTGACGAACTCACGTTGCGATGCAAGCTTCGATGGTGCTCTCTTCGGGGACTCATAGGAGAATACTCAGTTATTTCTGATCGTCACGCACGCACGAGGGAAGTGCCTGTCCAACGTTACTCTCTTCTTATTTCCCTTATATTTATTGCATGCATTGTGAGTCTAGATTTGAGTCGTGCCGTGAGGACACGGCTTATTTCAAAAGTGTGGGGTGGGAAAGTCAGTCATTGAGTCAGCACGTCTATTTTACTGCACCCTGCACAGAGTCAGCACGTTTCCCATGATTTTTTAAAATTTTTGTACATGATACTTCACTATTTCCTAGACTTGCAGTATTGGATAATGATATGGTGAAATAGATAGAGCCGATTACATGCATGTCTTTGGTGAAAATTGATTTGTGCGACTAACATGTGATCTTAAAATCTTTGCGTGCCTTTGTTAGTTGAGATAAACAGGGATGTGGAGTTGATAGAAATGCCCTAGGGAGACTTGACAGATCATTCAAAGACCGAACTCAGGATATATGGTTATGTAGAGCTTGTGGAGGCTAGCACTTCGAGGCAACATCGTACGAGTCTGCTCCGCCACTGCGTCACCTTTGCGGTTGGTTGGGACGGGAATACTTCACACCGTCCAAACTCTAGTCCAAGTAGCCGGGAAAATAGACAAGCGACCCTTGGCTTGACCCAAGCCAAAGGACGTTAATGAGTGAGAGCAAGTAGGTTCGAGCAAGTCACAATCCGCACCACAAAGCAACAAACCCATCATCATTGTGATAGCTTACACCGAAATCAAGTGTAGAGCGCCTTTGAAGCACCAAAACCGAAATCATCTATAGCTGGCCGAAAAGCACTCAACACTTTGAAGCTCGAATCAATCACGTGCAAGAAAAAGCAGCAAAGCATAACCATATAGCAGCGAGTTCGAGTCAGAGAATGCGGTTCATGGGTCTAAAAAGGGCTATCTCCCGATACATCCGAATTGATTTGCATCTCGGCCCAAAGGTAACACGTATCATTAACCCGTGTTTTCGCACAAGTTTAATTAGTAACGAGCATGCATAGAAGGCGGGATCTAGAGTAACCGAGTCATGACCATGTAGCACGTCTAGGATGCTGAGGCATTGTGGTGTTTGCAGTTTTTCGTTCCTCTTATGACCTAGTTCTTGTTCGGGACGAACAAGTTTAAGTGTGGGGTGGTTTGATGAGCCGTATTTATATGACTCATCGAATCATTAAATCCCACCAATTCCAGCACTTTATTATGCGAACAGTTACTTCTTAGTGTTGTTTCGTGTTTCAGGTGATTTGGAAGCTCTAGGAGGAATCGCGCTTAAAAGACGGCATTTTCATGCCAGAAACATCGCAATTGAAGAACAGACCCAAAGGAGGGCCGTGAACAGTGTTTTTTTCGGCTCGTGAACAGTAACTCCGGCGTGAACAGTAACTCCGGCATGAACAGTACTCCGCATGAACAGTACTCCGGCGACCGGCGTGAACAGGACTCGATGTGAATAGTGATTTCGGCCGAGTCCAGCCCAGTTCGTCCGGCCCAAAAGCAATGTGAAATTAGGGCAACATACAAGCTAGGGTTTTGGAACATTCTGGAAGGTTCAAGATGGCTTAATTGTCAAGCAAAGGAGTAGCTTGGAGATTAAGCAAGAAAGATATGGAAATATTGCCTAAATTATCTTTTGGATTATTTAGGCAATTCTAGGTCTTTCTCAACCTTATAAATAGAGGAGCTCACAAGACCAAATAACTCTCTCTCACACACATAACCGAGTCTCTCCTCTCTTGGCCGTGTGCCCTAGCTTGCGCCGCCCTCATTCCTCCGTGCTCCGCTCAGCACCGCCGTGCGCAGCCATACTCAGCCCTCACGGCCGGTCACTCATCCTTCTCGGCATTAGTGAAGTACAATCGTCCCTTTTATTATTTTTGCATTGTTCTCATGGCTATGTGTAACTAAACCCGTTATTCGGGCTAGGGTTTCGAATATTGTAACGAACGTTTTGAGATTCCGTACTTAAATATTTGTTCTTGCATTCTATTAGCTCTTGTGCAATTTATATCGGTTCGAATTGCTAGGTTAAGGCGAGATCCGAAAGGGTACATCTTAACCTAGTGATACTTGCCCTCTTTATCCTGCTTATTTGATACTGACCCGTTAGAATAAGTAGACGCACTAAACCTAATATAACCAGACCAGGAGTATTAGGTTTGCTAGAACTAAAAGTCTACAACCAGACCAGGAGTAGATTGTGGCGTAGTGATTTAACGGTCCTACCTTAGGTTATAACCTGACCAGGAGTAATCACACTTAAGAAAGCAAGATAAAATACTTAGAAATCAAGGATAAACCAAGTTACAATTAAGAAACCCTAGCCTGAATATTTCTCTCTGATTATTACACTCTCGTTTATTTCGCTATTTGCACTTGTTCCTTAAACTGTTTACTCTCACCCAATCGTTTACTTTTCTTTCTTACAGAACAAAGTAGTAACCATCTAGCTCCCTTGGGTTCGACCCTTGCTTACCGCTGTACTAACCCATAGCCAAGAGCAAGGAATTATAAATTTAGATTTGCAGGTACAACGACGGCCTGTCAGTGCTTCTCCTTTCTTTTTACTATAGCAGTCTTTAGACAGATGCCCCTTCTTTTGGCAGTGGTAACAGGTTCTGTCTTCCTTTTCTCCTGGGTTCCTCCCGTTTTCACTTGACGTAGCACCTTTGTTTCCTTTGGAGGAGTTACCACGGCTTCCTCCTGCTCTGAAGTTTCGTCCTTTGCCGAAGTTGTCCCTTGTGAGGGCTCTTGTTAATAAGGCTATTTCATCGTCCTCCTTCTTAGGTGACTTATTTGCTTGTGCAAGATCGAGAGCTTTTTCTACTTTCAATGCAATGGCCTGGGACTTATCAGTCTTTCTCCTGGCCATCTTCCTTTCCACGATTCCTGCTTGACTCCGAAGGTTTGCTACCAACTCTTCCAGTGTAGTGTCTTTAATGCCCTTTTGAGCCTGCAGTGCTAACGTTACGTGGTCCCATTTTGAATTCAAGGCTTGCATGAATTGGTGTGTGATTTTCCATTCAGGAAGCGTCTCGTTCAGGTATTCCAGCTGTCCAACTATAACTTGGAACCTGGTGTAGAAATCGTCCAGGGATTCATCCTTCATCTGCATGACCGTCTCATATTCTTTTATAGCAGCTAGAATCCTGTTTCTTTTGATGTCTTTGTTTCCACCATACAGTCTCACAAGTCCATCATACATATCTTTGGTAGTTTTATACATTGTCACCTTGATTTGATCTCCGGGAGAAAGGGCCATGTATAGAATCTTCTTCGCTCTGGCATTCTTTTCAAGACATTTATAGTCCTCATCGGTGTAGTCATCCTTGGCTTTCTTTACTGGAAAGTCAGGATCTGTTTTGTCAAGGATGGGTAATGGACCTGTCTCGAATATCCTCCAAAGCTGTCCATCCAGCGAGCAGACATGAGCCTCAAACTGATCTTTCCACCAGTCAAATTGTCCGGGCTTCAGCAACGGCGGCTTCTAGAACGAGTCGTTGATTCCTGACATGATTTTCCTGTAAGGCTAACTAAACAAAATCTAGAGTCCTCGCTCTGATACCATGTGTTGGATCGTTAGTGTTAGCCTTCCGTCAGACGGTAAGTCACGAAGTGCTTTTTCCGTCAGATGGTCAGATAGCAGCGGAAATATAATTATGCAGGAAAGTAATTGCACACGAATTTATAGTGGAAACCTTATCACAACAGTGACAGGGTAAAACCACTACCTCTCAGATTTCTCCGAAAGGATTTTCGAATCAGATTATTTCTTATTCATATATGCTTGTAGGGTTTACAAACTAGGTCTCTTCTGTAGACACTATTTGATGACCTCTACTCAACCCGACTCAAATAATCTGATCCGAACCTCGAACCTTCGTACGAGCAATCCCAGCAGTGTTGCTCTTCGAATGCAGGCGCTTGAATCTCCCAAAATTGCTGACCTAATCTTAGGCAAACCCTAATGCCTTATATAGGATTTTAGCGGATCTCGTAATCCGAGCCCAGCGATCCAGCCCAATCCGACTTTCCAAACATGATAGATAATTTCCTGATTAGTCAAGATTCCATTCGCAATCTTTCCTAAATCAGTTTCTTCATTAAGTCGAACTTCCCAAATCTGCCCTGCAGAATATTACCAGCAATATTCTTGATCAATTATATCCTTTTTGGATCTTCTCGAATCTTTCTTGATTTCCAAGTCTTCAATCATTATCTCCAATTATCTCTTCGAGATCTTCCAAATTGGGCGCACATCTTCAATCAATATCTCCAATCATATCTTTGAGATCTTCCAAATTGGGCGCACATCTTCACGGATCTTTATCCTTGATTTTCACATGCCAACGTAGCCTTTGGTTCAATTAATGTTCAACCTTGCGTTTCCTTGCATCAATAAATCTGTTCATGGATTTCTGCACACTTACGCAACATATTACTAAGTGTTTGTAATCATCAACACCAAAGGGTTTCAACAACTTGTGGCTTCATTTCCGTAGCTAGCACCGGTTTACTGCCAATTTATGTATAGTAGAGTCAGTGTCCTCTTGTGGTTATGCCAAGCTGATTATGCCAATGGTAAATAATATTTGTTTACATAATTTTTCTGATACCCAGAGAACTTTTTTGACTAGGCTTATTTCAGCTCCCTTCAAAATTCAGCTAGACCTTGAGAGAAAATCAGATCATGATATTATTTAGCTAATCCTGTAATGAGCTGTTGACGTGACAGCCTTTTTCGAAATCTTTTTTTTTTCCGATAAGTAAACGCAACTAGGGCTATAAGCAAGAGCAACTGCCCACGAAGGGCAGACTACCCAAGAAGGGCACGACAAAAAAGCTGGCCGGTCAACCTCAGTGACCGACACTACTTAACCAACTGAAACACCGTCGTGCCCTTCGCTAAAACCAGGAGTCTAACTCCTGAGACCTAAACACAAAAAACAAACGAACAAACATCAGCTCAGACCGAAACCGGCTGAGGGTACAACCCTCATAAGTGAAAATCACTTAGAGGGACGAAAGGTCTAAACTAAGCTAAACTACATAACTAAACTACAATATACAACCTAACCCAACAACTATGACAAATATGTACAAAACAGAACCAAAACGATCACCGACGAGACGCCAAAAGCAGCCAGGAAGAGCCATAGCCGAAACCACCAGCATCACGCCGCAACCCTCCAAGAACCCCCAGCAGCACCACCGTCCAAACCCCATCGTCAACCACACAAACCAACTCGCAAGACCCAGCCACTCCTACACAAGATCAAGCGTGTCACACCACCATGGCCGATCAAACCTCCAACCCGCTGAAAGGAAGAGGCGACGGAGGAGCCACAAACGACAGCCGAGGGAAAACAAAGAGGACCTGAGAGGGACAGCGCGACATTAGCGGCATCGGAGGCCAAAAATAGGCCCTTAACCGACGCCTTGCGCCCGCCGGCGGACAAAGAGATCAACAAAGCTGTTTCGGGAGTTTTCTGGCATTGTCTAGAACATGAGAGAGAAGTAGAAAAGTTTTAACTAATATGTCGCCTTTTTTCGAAATCTGACAATGGCAAGATGTATTAGGGATGTGCATCCGGGTCGGACCGGACCGTTGGACCGGATTTTTCTGGAAAACTAGACCGTGGATCGAACCGGATTTTTCTGGAAATGGAGACCGGGGACCGGACCGGATATATCCGGGTCGGGTTAGATCTATGGACCGGACCGGACCAAAAAAACAAAAAATCCAAACAAATCAATCTGTTTTCTGTTTTTGCTGTATGTGATGCCTGTCTTTGATTTGTAATGCACTAGTTTGAATGAAGATACAAACAAAAAAAACAGAGAACATGTTCTGAAAAAAAAAGCCAATACAAAGTCTAAATATGAAAGAAATCTTCCAAAACATGCTTGATGCTTCTATCAACTGTCATGATCTCTCTCATGGAGCTAAGCCTCAATCTAATTCTGCATTCTTCAACTCCAAAAATCCAATTTGTATACTGCTTGATCATTATCAAACGATTAAGACCTGCTTTATGTGACAAATATGTGAATATTATGAAATCCAATTTGTATACTGCTTGATCATTATCAATGTAGCAGAGAAAATAGCTGCTTTCAGAACCAGAAGAATAAGGGTTTATTGACCCAATTGCCCCAAAATGAAACTCGAATAACCCAAATGCACCAACTGAAACTCAAATAACCAATCTACCCCATTTTTTAATAATACCGGTTCCATAGGAACCGGAACTCTTGATCCTGGTTTTTCCCAAACTGGGACTTCTTGAAAAATGGAGACGTGGCTTGGATCGGGGCCTACATGGACCAAAAATTGTTCCGTGTCCGCCAGGTGTAGTCCCGGTTCGCAAGGAACCGGTATTATGTGAGTTCCGGTTTCCGGAACACCGGGATTAAGCCAACAGGCTTTTCAGAATTGGTCGGGGCGTCACGGACTTAGTCGTGATGTGAATAAACGAAAATAATTCCGGTTTATCCCAAACCGGAACCCTCTGCACACTAAAGATTCCCACGGACTCGGTTGGGAATTGACTAGACGAGACAGTCCCGTTTTCTGAAAAACCGGAATTACTAAGATTCCGGTTCCTGTGATACCGGAATCATGTAACTATAAATTCAGCTACGGTTTCTTCATTTTCAACATAGAATTCAACCTTCACATCTTCAATCCTATCATCTCTCTTCAATTCTTACAATGTCTGACATGAGTGATGATTCTGGGGAGGTGTATATGTCCACATTGACAACATTAGATAATCCAATAAGAGACGAGTATGACCGTGATGCGATGGAGAATTTGGATAATGTTGCCGATGAATATCCCGATGCGGAAGTAGTTCAAGATCGGATCGTCTGGGACCAACCGAGTTTCACTGATATCTCGGCATGGGAAATATATCGACCATCAGATGAGAATGTGAGGGTCCACCATCCTAACTCCCCGGATCTTCGAGAGGATACAATTTTTTCGAATAAAGAGAATGTAATGCTTGCTGTGCAGAGATACTCAATTCTAAATCGGGTGGAGTTTAGGGTAAGAAAGTCTGATAGTAAAATACTGGTGTTAGAATGTCGAAAGGGGGAAGAAATATGTCCGTGGCGCCTTCGAGTGGTGGTGATGGCACGCACAACTTACTGGACGGTCCGCAAGTACAGAGGGGACCACGTATGCCATAACAACAGCATCCTACAAAATAACATCCACTTGAACGCGCATTTCATAGCGAGGGAGATGCGGAATGCGATGGATGCAAACACGAAGTTCTCCGCCGGACAGATACAGAATTTAATTCAGTGGGATTATGGGTATGAAATAAGTTACTGAAAGGCATGGAAAGCACAACAGAAAGCGTTGGTATACTTGTTCGGCAAATGGGACGAATCATTCAATAGACTGCCACATTTGATGCAGGCTTTACAGGATTCCAGTCCCAACAACTTTGTTAAGTGGGATGTCACAACACTCGATGATGGTACTATGCAGGTAAATCACATTTTTGGTATTTTTCCGAATGCATCCTTGCATTCAATCACTGTCATCCATAAATATCTAATTTTGGTTTTTTCCGAATGCAGGTCAATAGGATATTTTGGGCTTTTTCTGAATGCATCCTCGCATTCAAGCACTGTCGTCCCATATTATCTATAGACGGCACACACATGTACGGGAAGTACAATGCAAAATTGTTGATTGCAATCGGGTTAGATGCGAACAACCACATACTGCCATTAGCCTTTGCGCTTGTGGAGAGCGAGAACACTTCCAGCTGGAAGTGGTTCATGTCTTGTATTCGGGAAGGAGTGACCCAACGGGAGGGGCTGTGCGTTGTTTCTGACAGGCACGCTGGAATATTGGCTGCCATGCGTGAACCTGAATGGCGTGACCCTAAGGCATACCATCGTGTATGTGTTCGTCACTTGCAAAGCAATTTCATGACGAAGGTAAAAGATGAGGCTTTGAAAGCTAAACTTGGCGATGTGGCGTATGCGAAGAAGGAGTTGAAGTTCAGGAACAAGTTTGGAGAGCTCTTAGAACTATTGCATGATAAGCCACTTGCTCGCAAATGGTTGGTAGATATGGATGTGGAACTATGGACACAGGCGTTCGACCACGGTGGATTTCGTTGGGGCAATATGACCACGAATGCTTCCGAGTGTTTGAACAAAATTCTAAAGAATGGACGTGATTTGCCAGTTTCTTCACTGGTTATGTACACGTATAAGCAGATAGCTGCTTATTTCGTCAAGCGTTCCCAGCGCCCGTACAACAACGGAGGAGAACTGTTTCCTCCGAAAATTCGTGAAAGATTGGCAGTACTGCGGGCTAGGGCTGAGTACCACATAGTGACGCTCTACAATCCAGTAGACCGTGTTTTTGATGTACTGACCAGAAAGAACCATATCACGTACAAGGTTTGTCTGGCTACACGAACATGTTCGTGTGCGAAGTGGACATTGTTCAAGTACCCTTGTTCTCATGCCATCGCAGCTTGCAGATCCGCCCGGGTTGACTACACAGATTATGTCCCCACAGAATACACGCTCGAAGCGTACTACCGGACTTCGTCTTATTATTTCAACCCCTTATATCACGAGGATTTTTGGCGTGATTTTGAGGGCCCTGATTATGTTCCGAATCCACGATTCAAACGTGATAAGGCTGGCAGACTGATCAGTCGCAATTCTGACTGATTATTCACTATATTCGATGAAAGAAAACACTTGTTTTCTGGGCAAATTGTCCCTATTTGATGTCTTTTCCTAGTGTTTCAGGTAAAATTAGCATATCATTACTCCGTGAACGCAAAGTGCCGAAACAACGAAAATAGCAGCGAAAATGGCCAAAAAAGAGCTCTACACCAGCAGTAGGCCGTGACATGCCGTGACATCTCATAAGTGTCACGGGTGTCAAGGTAGGCTTTTTCCTCATACAGATCCGGGTGATTTCTAGCTAGGCCGTGACATGTCCGAATGTCACGGGTGTCACGGCCCCTTTTCGACTCAGTGACTTCTGCCCTAGCCGTGACATGTCCGCATGTCACGGGTGTCACGACACCTCGGAAGACAGAATTTTTGGACAGATTTCCTAATCCGTTTTTGGCAAGTTCTGATCTTTTTGGCAATTACTCGATTCTTGCGCTATAAAAGGGCAACAACCAGAGTGTTCTAGGTGTGCTTATTTTGAGATTGAAGAACCCTAACTTGGGAAAGAAGACAGAGTTCATCGCGAGAGATTGAGGATCATCGAGCTACATCGTCTACGGTTAACTCGTCCTTATTTCTCTATTATTACACTGTTTGTGGTTTAATCGCCATGAATAGTGAGTAGTCTTCTTTATTCTGGGATCCTACGGATCCCGTGCATTGTACCCAACTCTTCATGTGATCATATGAATGTTTTTCATTAATGCAAATCGAATATTCAATTTCATCGTGCTTAATTTATCGTTCTATGCAAGTATTTACATCAAAGGGTATGTTTGCATGCTAGAACGTATTTAGGTTATATACCGAAAGGTGGATGGGCCCTAGGGATTAACCGGATTGTATGAAATTGTATGAAAACCTTTAGTTTAATAAATCGAGATCGTTGATAATCCGTGGATGGGCGGCGTTCAACGATTGAGATTAATCTAGATAATGATCCGTGGATGGGCGGCTTATCTAGTGTTATTTTGGTTTATTTCGACATTCGATAGCATGATGATTTACATGATAATGATTGCATGATTAGTGGGGTTAGCACGGGTGAAGTATGGTCCTGGGATTCTTTCTCTGATTTAAGTACAAACCTTTTATTTTCTGTTATTTAATTTCTGCGATTTTCACAACAAAACAAACCTCTTTTAATCGGAGTAGCTAAACGGGTCACATCGTTTGCTAGTAATCACACACCTATTCCTTGGATCGACCCTTGGCTTACCAAGGATTATAAATTTTGTTTGACTGTAATTTGACCCCTAAAACTCATAATTTGACAACTATAAAGGGTTAATAACATGCTTGTCAAAATGGCGATGTTGCCGGGGAACATCGTTTAGTGTGATATTAGATTTAACGTGTGTAGTTTAGACTATTCCACCTTGTTCGTTACTTGTCGTTTTCTATTTTTTCTTGCTACGTTCACTCTTCCCTTGGCTTTTGGCAGGTGCTATTTAGTACATGCCAAGGAAAACACTCAGGCAGAAGAAGCAAATTCAGGTTTCAGACGAGGACACACCGGACCAATGAAGAACTCTTCGCAGGGTCCAGAACGAAGCTCGGCAGCTACGAGCGCTGAATCGCAACTTTGCAGCGATGACCGTGAATCAGAACCGAACTTTGAATGATGTGGTCGAAGACAACCAGCAGCTCCCAGTGCAGCCACCGGTGCGCAGGACCCTTGGGGATTACACTGCTCCACGTGTCTCTGGATTTCAGTCCGCCATTGCACCGCCGGGCATATCCAACAATACCTGGGAGCTCAAAACAGGTCTCATTCAAATGGTGCAGAATAATCAGTTTTCAGGGAGAATGAATGAGGACCCTCACCAACACCTCAAGCGTTTTATCCAGATGTGCAACACGGTGAAGGACCCTTATTCAAATGGTGCAGAATAATCAGTTTTCCTGGTGTCCCTCCAGAGTCCTACTACCTTAGGCTATTTCCATTCTCATTATCTGACAAGGCTAGTAGATGGTTGGACAGCCATGCTGAGGGTACTTTTACCACCTGGGATAAGTTGGCCGAAGCTTTCCTCCAATAGTACTTCCCACCATCAAAGACAGCTCATTTCAGGAACAAGATCATCTCGTTCCGTTCTATAGATGGTGAGACTCTGTACGACGCTTGGGAGAGGTACAAGGAGTTGATGAGGATGTGCCCTCATCACAATCTAGAGCTGTGGCAGATCATGGACACTTTCTATCAGGGAATCGACCAGGGAATGCGCACTCTGATAAATCAAACTGCTGGTGGAGGACTTACTGGAGTTCCTCTAGACGAGACCTATGCTATTGTGGAAAAGGCAGCCCAAGAATACCACCTCTGGACAAGCAATCGAGGTAATCCTAAAGACAGGAAGAGTGTGCAAGATCTCTGTCATGCCGAAGGCAAAAGCGACATCGCTGAGTTAACAAATACTGTGAAGATGCTCGCAACCGAAATAAAAAGCCTGAAGGCAGAGTCGGCTATGAAGCCATCGGTTGTTGCTAACGTCGGTGTCTATTGTCAGATATGTGGCTCTCCCTCTCACTTTGCAGATGGCTGTATGGTGATGGGACAAGATGATGATAGCGGAAAGTAGGAGGATGCAAACTACGTCGGGCAGAATAACTAAGGGGCTGGTCCCGGCTATGGACCAGCCACGAACAGGTGGGACAATCCGAACAGGAATAATCCTAACTTTTCTTACAAGCCTCAGAATCCGGCGCCTCCTAGTTTCCCTTACAGACAGCAGCAAGACAATGCACCGTACCAGCCCAGGAACCAGTATAATAACCAGACCCAGCAGCAGCAAAATCAGAATTCTGGGAGCTATAATAATCGAGATCAGCCACAGCGAGATCAGAATTCAGGATCAACGTCAAACATAGAAAAGCCATGCTAGCTAGCTTTATAACCGAACATCGAAAGACGTTTGAGGATCAGCAAAGGGCATATGAGCAAACCGCCACTGAGGTAAGAAACCTGCAAAAGACTGTAGAGAAGCTCGCTATTCACGGAAGAATGGTAGACAATCAGATAGCTCAGCTAGCGAGCTCGGCAAGCAGGGAGCACGGGAAACTCCGATCGAAACCAGATCCGAATCACAGGGAATCCGTGAATGCCATCACACTCCGAGGAGGAAAACTGATTGAAATGGTGCCAGCTCAAATCACTCGATCTCCAGCTGCAAAATTAGCGTCTGATTCTACACCTGCTGAAGCGAAAACGTCAAAGGATGCTGAAAATCGAGCTAAAAATTCTGCGCAGACAGTGGAGCCAGCCCCTTTTAGACCCCCAGTTCCATTCCCTCAGCGGCGAGTACCAGGAAGGAAGGATGAAGAATTCAAGCAATTCATGGATACGATTCGTACTCTGTACATCACTTTGCCCCTCACCGAAGCAATCACCCAGATTCTCACCTATGCTAAATTCATGAAGGAAATTCTGACGGGGAAACGAAAAATGGACGAGACCGAGACGGTGGCTCTAAGTGAGGAGTATAGTGCTGCCATGCACCAGCCCATGCCACCCAAATTACCAGATTCAGGGAGTTTTTCTATCCCTTGTGATATTGGTGGTATTACTGTTCGTCGTGCTTTGTGTGATCTGGGTGCTAGTGTGTCTATCATGCCACATTCCTTGTATGCTAAATTGAAATTGGGCGATCTTTGTCCTGCTAATGTCATTATTCGCCTTGCGGATCATTCCTGTAAAGTCCCGAGAGGGATTCTAAGAGATGTTCCTGTCAAGGTGAAGAATATTTACATCCCTGCTAATTTTAGAGTGCTAGACATTTCAGAAGACATAGATATCCCAATTATTCTTGGTAGACCTTTTCTTTACACGGCTAAGGCAGTCATTGACATGGATAGAGGTTCTTTGGCCTTACGAGTAGGCAGTGAAAGAGTTGTATTTAAAATGCCTGACATGAGTAAGAGTCCTAGTCTGTTAGCTGACTGTGATGTACTAGACTCTGCTGATGTTGATGATCCTATTACACTGACCTCTGTTGAGCCTTACAGAGTTGTACCAGGCTGCCCAATACCGATGAATATATGCACAGTAAGCACTGAGGGAGCAACTGAAGCTGAACGGACAATCGGGTCAGGTAAGGAACCCTACAAGGGCGACCTGAAACCTCTACATGCAAGTCGCATGGATGAACTTCTTGACCTCGGTGATATCTATAAGGAGAGGATGAAGACCTGGCATGATAAGCGAACGGTGCGCAGAAAATTCAGTCGAGGCGAGCTAGTCCTTCTCTACAACTCACGCCTTAGATTAATTCCTGGGAAGCTGTGCACCAAGTGGAGTGGTCCGTACGCAGTGGAGAGAGCATACCCAGACGACCACGTGGAGCTGAGTATTGAGGGAGGAAAATCAATGGTGGTGAAGGAGCAGCGCCTTAAACATTACCACGTCTTGAAGCACCGAGAACCACCTGACGACAAAGACGATTACCTACTTCTCGGGAAGGGATCTCAGCAAGGGACTTCCCGAGAATGCTTCTAGTTCTACCTCCCTCGCTATGTCTAGCCAAGACGTTAAACTAGGCCTCTTCGGGGAGTAACCCGCGCTGTGAGTTTTATTTCATTGCATTTTTCATTTGCATTATGTGCTTTGTGTGTGCTAATTGCAGGAATCTAGGTGTGGAGTGTGTTGCGCTTAGACCAGCAAACAGGGCCCGAAAACGATAAATACCCGCTGAGGAGTATTGGTGCCGTGACACCCGTGACACTATGGATTTGTCACGGCTGTCACGGCAGGCAAAAAGGGCAGTGAGTTTTGAAGGGGCCGTGACACTCTCGGATGTCACGGCTGTCACGGCAGGCTTAAATCTCAGTCAGCTTTGGGGGGTTCCGTGACACCCGTGACATTCTCGGATGTCACCGTTGTCACGACCAAATCAGTCTCTTCTTCCCCAAAAATTCAAATCAGAACCTTATCGCTTGCCTTGTTTCTCCACGATTATCGATGCTAACCTATCACTTATGTAGCTCTATGTTTTTATCTACACATCTACCAGCTCATGAGTCACATTTCGCTCCCCGGACATCGCTTAATCTCTATGGATATTGCGCCATCACACACGATTGAAGTTCCTATGCGCCTTTTTCTTATCTTTTATTTCTTCGCTTAGGGACTAAGCTCAATTTTAAGTGTGGAGTGGGTAGCGCATAGTCACACATTGCATATCACGTTCACTCTTGCATATGCTCAACTGTCTATGTATTGCGATTGAAATCCTCGTTTTCTATGATACTCCTTGACTGATTGTCATTCTTTTGGATTCGAAGTCTAGGACTTGAAATAGTTTTATTCATATGTGTATTCTCTTGAGTCAGTATCATTGCTAGCCTTTGCCTATCACATGTTTTACGTATTTCTTGAAGCATGTTTGAGACTTGAAATTAGTAGGCACCGTTTCAAAACTTCTAAAAACAAAAATTGCATCTCTTTTTCTAGGTGACCTTAGTACTAGTATGTGTTTCTCTATACTTGATGTGATTTGCATGCACCCGCCTTCATTCATACACTATGTCAAGTTTTAAGTGTGGAGTTAGAAAAAAATGGTTTTCAATGTTGAGAGATCAAGAACAAAGTTCTGAATTTTCAAAAGAGGGTGAAAAATTGACCCCAATCATAGTTGTTTTTGAAGAAAAAAAAGAGAGCAGAAAAATACCAAGGGCAAAGTGAGAAAAGTCACCCCTTGTGTGTGGAAAATATTTTGAAAAATTCTGCCCCTTTTGCTTGATATAGTGTAATTCCATCTTCTCATTGCGTGCAAATCATGACTTGTATTGCGAATTCATGTACTAGAAACTAAGGGACGATCCTCGTGCTTGCACTGAAATTTTAATGCAATTTTCGTACTATTTTTCAGAAAATTCTTAAGCCGAGCTCCTCTTCTCTTACGGGTCATTGTCTAATCCTTGGCACTTGAGAATGAGCTTTGCGCCAAGAGCCCGTGGACTATCCCTAGATAGCATAGGTGAATGGCGAGCATGTTTTGTGTAACTATTCATGTTCTTATTGCATTGTTATGGAACTATTTAGAACATGTGATTAGTCGCTTGCTAGCCGTGTGTACTGACTGTTTGAATGCATGACTCGTTTAATCTATGATTGTCTGACAGCTTTGATAAAAATGTTTGACTTGAAGTTGAGGTAACACAATGAATCCGAAGTATGACATGACTTTACTGTGGCACGTTGAGCATCATTCATGCGTACACGTTAGTTAGTTGTACAGGGATTTGTAGGTAGTCCCATTCCTGAAAACCTTCACGAGACTATACTCGTCCTACTAGGGCAGCCTAGAGGTTTAAAGGCTTGATGCATAGGCTAAATGCATTCGTGTCCTCTACGATAGTGAGTTATGTTTACTTTGTTTTTATTTTTGCTTTAGCTAGTATTGATCACATGTCACTTGAGTGGGTAGCTTTAGAACACATGATTGTTGAGCATTATATTCACTCGTTTATCTATTCTGCTATTTGTTTGACATTTGTTCGGGACGAACAAATCCTAAGTGTGGAGTGTTTTGATCAGTCGCTATTCTGACTGATTATTCACTACATTTGATGAAGGAAAACACTTGTTCTCTGGGCAAATTGTCCCTATTTGATGTCTTTTCCTAGTGTTTCAGGTAAAATTGGCATATCATTACTCCGTGAACGCAAAGTGCCGAAACAACGGAAATAGCAGCGAAAATGGCCAAAAAAGAGCTCTACACCAGCAGTAGACCGTGACATGCCGTGACATCTCATTAGTGTCACGGTAGGCTTTTTCCTCATACAGATCCGGGTGATTTCCAGCTAGGCCGTGACATGCCGTGACATGTCCGAATGTCACGGGTGTCACGGCCCCTTTTCGACTCAGTGACTTCTGCCCTAGCCGTGACATGTCCGCATGTCACGGGTGTCACGGCACCTCGGAAGACAGAATTTTTGGACAGATTCCCTAATCCGTTTTTGGCAAGTTCTGATCTTTTTGGCAATTACTCGATTCTTGGGCTATAAAAGGGCAACAACCAGAGTGTTCTAGGTGTGCTTATTTTGAGATTGAAGAACCCTAACTTGGGAGAGAAGACAGAGTTCATCGCGAGAGATTGAGGATCATCGAGCTACATCGTCTACGGTTAACTCATCCTTATTTCTCTTTTATTACACTGTTTGTGGTTTAATCGCCATGAATAGCGAGTAGTCTTCTTTATTCTGGGATCCTACGGATCCCGTGCATTGTACCCAACTCTTCATGTGATCATATGAATGTTTTTCATTAATGCAAATCGAATATTCAATTTCATCGTGCTTAATTTATCGTTCTATGCAAGTATTTACATCAAAGGGTATGTTTGCATGCTAGAACGTATTTAGGTTATATACCGAAAGGTGGATGGGCCCTAGGGATTAACCGGATTGTATGAAATTGTATGAAAACCTTTAGTTTAATAAATCGAGATCGTTGATAATCCGTGGATGGGCGGTGTTCAACGATTGAGATTAATCTAGATAATGATCCGTGGATGGACGGCTTATCTAGTGTTATTTTTGTTTATTTCGACATTCGATAGCATGATGATTTACATGATAATGATTGCATGATTAGTGGGGTTAGCACGGGTGAAGTATGGTCCTGGGATTCTTTCTCTGATTTAAGTACAAACCTTTTATTTTCTGTTATTTAATTTCTGCGATTTTCACAACAAAACAAACCTCTTTTAATCGGAGTAGCTAAACGGGTCACATCGTTTGCTAGTAATCACACACCTATTCCTTGGATCGACCCTTGGCTTACCAAGGATTATAAATTTTGTTTGACTGTAATTTGACCCCTAAAACTCATAATTTGACAACTATAAAGGGTTAATAACATGCTTGTCAAAATGGCGCTGTTGCCGGGGAACATCGTTTAGTGTGATATTAGATTTAACGTGTGTAGTTTAGACTATTCCACCTTGTTCGTTACTTGTCGTTTTCAATTTTTTCTTGCTACGTTCACTCTTCCCTTGGCTTTTGGCAGGTGCTATTTAGTACATGCCAAGGAAAACACTCAGGCAGAAGAAGCAAATTCAGGTTTCAGACGAGGACACACCGGACCAATGAAGAACTCTTCGCAGGGTCCAGAACGAAGCTCGGCAGCTACGAGCGCTGAATCGCAACTTTGCAGTGATGACCGTGAATCAGAACCGAACTTTGAATGATGTGGTCGAAGACAACCAGCAGCTCCCAGTGCAGCCACCGGTGCGCAGGACCCTTGGGGATTACACTGCTCCACGTGCCTCTGGATTTCAGTCCGCCATTACACCGCCGGGCATATCCAACAATACCTGGGAGCTCAAAACAGGTCTCATTCAAATGGTGCAGAATAATCAGTTTTCAGGGAGAATGAATGAGGACCCTCACCAACACCTCAAGCGTTTTATCCAGATGTGCAACACGGTGAAGGACCCTTATTCAAATGGTGCAGAATAATCAGTTTTCCTGGTGTCCCTCCAGAGTCCTACTACCTTAGGCTATTTCCATTCTCATTATCTGACAAGGCTAGTAGATGGTTGGACAGCCATGCTGAGGGTACTTTTACCACCTGGGATAAGTTGGCCGAAGCTTTCCTCCAATAGTACTTCCCACCATCAAAGACGGCTCATTTCAGGAACAAGATCATCTCGTTCCGTTCTATAGATGGTGAGACTCTGTACGACGCTTGGGAGAGGTACAAGGAGTTGATGAGGATGTGCCCCCATCACAATCTAGAGCTGTGGCAGATCATGGACACTTTCTATCAGGGAATTGACCAGGGAATGCGCACTCTGATAAATCAAACTGCTGGTGGAGGACTTACTGGAGTTCCTCTAGACGAGACCTATGCTATTGTGGAAAAGGCAGCCCAAGACTACCACCTCTGGACAAGCGATCGAGGTAATCCTAAAGACAGGAAGGGTGTGCAAGATCTCTGTCATGCCGAAGGCAAAAGCGACATCGCTGAGTTAACAAATACTGTAAAGATGCTCGCAACCGAAATAAAAAGCCTGAAGGCAGAGTCGGCTATGAAGCCATCGGTTGTTGCTAACGTCGGTGTCTATTGTCAGATATGTGGCTCTCCCTCTCACTTTGCAGATGGTTGTATGGTGATGGGACAAGATGATGATAGCGGAAAGTAGGAGGATGCAAACTACGTCGGGCAGAATAACCAAGGGGCTGGTCCCGGCTATGGACCAGCCACGAACAGGTGGGACAATCCGAACAGGAATAATCCTAACTTTTCTTACAAGCCTCAGAATCCGGCGCCTCCTAGTTTCCCTTACAGACAGCAGCAAGACAATGCACCGTACCAGCCCAGGAACAAGTATAATAACCAGACCCAGCAGCAGCAAAATCAGAATTCTGGGAGCTATAATAATCGAGATCAGCCACAGCGAGATCAGAATTCAGGATCAACGTCAAACATAGAAAAGCCATGCTAGCTAGCTTTATAACCGAACATCGAAAGACGTTTGAGGATCAGCAAAGGGCATATGAGCAAACCGCCACTGAGGTAAGAAACCTGCAAAAGACTGTAGAGAAGCTCGCTATTCACGGAAGAATGGTAGACAATCAGATAGCTCAGCTAGCGAGCTCGGCAAGCAGGGAGCACGGGAAACTCCGATCGAAACCAGATCCGAATCACAGGGAATCCGTGAATGCCATCACACTCCGAGGAGGAAAACTGATTGAAATGGTGCCAGCTCAAATCACTCGATCTCCAGCTGCAAAATTAGCGTCTGATTCTACACCTGCTGAAGCGAAAACGTCAAAGGATGCTGAAAATCGAGCTAAAAATTCTGCGCAGACAGTGGAGCCAGCCCCTTTTAGACCCCCAGTTCCATTCCCTCAGCGGCGAGTACCAGGAAGGAAGGATGAAGAATTCAAGCAATTCATGGATACGATTCGTACTCTGTACATCACTTTGCCCCTCACCGAAGCAATCACCCAGATTCTCACCTATGCTAAATTCATGAAGGAAATTCTGACGGGGAAACGAAAAATGGACGAGACCGAGACGGTGGCTCTAAGTGAGGAGTATAGTGCTGCCATGCACCAGCCCATGCCACCCAAATTACCAGATTCAGGGAGTTTTTCTATCCCTTGTGATATTGGTGGTATTACTGTTCGTCGTGCTTTGTGTGATCTGGGTGCTAGTGTGTCTATCATGCCACATTCCTTGTATGCTAAATTGAAATTGGGCGATCTTTGTCCTGCTAATGTCATTATTCGCCTTGCGGATCATTCCTGTAAAGTCCCGAGAGGGATTCTAAGAGATGTTCCTGTCAAGGTGAAGAATATTTACATCCCTGCTAATTTTAGAGTGCTAGACATTTCAGAAGACATAGATATCCCAATTATTCTTGGTAGACCTTTTCTTTACACGGCTAAGGCAGTCATTGACATGGATAGAGGTTCTTTGGCCTTACGAGTAGGCAGTGAAAGAGTTGTATTTAAAATGCCTGACATGAGTAAGAGTCCTAGTCTGTTAGCTGACTGTGATGTACTAGACTCTGCTGATGTTGATGATCCTATTACACTGACCTCTGTTGAGCCTTACAGAGTTGTACCAGGCTGCCCAATACCGATGAATATATGCACAGTAAGCACTGAGGGAGCAACTGAAGCTGAACGGACAATCGGGTCAGGTAAGGAACCCTACAAGGGCGACCTGAAACCTCTACATGCAAGTCGCATGGATGAACTTCTTGACCTCGGTGATATCTATAAGGAGAGGATGAAGACCTGGCATGATAAGCGAATGGTGCGCAGAAAATTCAGTCGAGGCGAGCTAGTTCTTCTCTACAACTCACGCCTTAGATTAATTCCTGGGAAGCTGCGCACCAAGTGGAGTGGTCCGTACGCAGTGGAGAGAGCATACCCAGACGACCACGTGGAGCTGAGTATTGAGGGAGGAAAATCAATGGTGGTGAAGGAGCAGCGCCTTAAACATTACCACGTCTTGAAGCACCGAGAACCACCTGACGACAAAGACGATTACCTACTTCTCGGGAAGGGATCTCAGCAAGGGACTTCCCGAGAATGCTTCTAGTCCTACCTCCCTCGCTATGTCTAGCCAAGACGTTAAACTAGGCCTCTTCGGGGAGTAACCCGCGCTGTGAGTTTTATTTCATTGCATTTTTCATTTGCATTATGTGCTTTGTGTGTGCTAATTGCAGGAATCTAGGTGTGGAGTGTGTCGCGCTCAGACCAGCAAACAGGGCCCGAAAACGATAAATAACCGCTGAGGAGTATTGGTGCCGTGACACCCGTGACACTATGGATTTGTCACGGCTGTCACGGCAGGCAAAAAGGGCAGTGAGTTTTGAAGGGGCCGTGACACTCTCGGATGTCACGGCTGTCACGGCAGGCTTAAATCTCAGTCAGCTTTGGGGGGTGCCGTGACACCCGTGACATTCTCGGATGTCACCGTTGTCACGACCAAATCAGTCTCTTCTTCCCCAAAAATTCAAATCAGAACCTTATCGCTTGCCTTGTTTCTCCACGATTATCGATGCTAACCTATCACTTATGTAGCTCTATGTTTTTATCTACACATCTACCAGCTCATGAGTCACATTTCGCTCCCCGGACATCGCTTAATCTCTATGGATATCGCGCCATCACACACGATTGAAGTTCCTATGCGCCTTTTTCTTATCTTTTATTTCTTCGCTTAGGGACTAAGCTCAATTTTAAGTGTGGAGTGGGTAGCGCATAGTCACACATTGCATATCACGTTCACTCTTGCATATGCTCAACTGTCTATGTATTGCGATTGAAATCCTCGTTTTCTATGATACTCCTTGACTGATTGTCATTCTTTTGGATTCGAAGTCTAGGACTTGAAATAGTTTTATTCATATGTGTATTCTCTTGAGTCAGTATCATTGCTAGCCTTTGCCTATCACATGTTTTACGTATTTCTTGAAGCATGTTTGAGACTTGAAATTAGTAGGCACCGTTTCAAAACTTCTAAAAACAAAAATTGCATCTCTTTTTCTAGGTGACCTTAGTACTAGTATGTGTTTCTCTATACTTGATGTGATTTGCATGCACCCGCCTTCATTCATACACTATGTCAAGTTTTAAGTGTGGAGTTAGAAAAAAATGGTTTTCAATGTTGAGAGATCAAGAACAAAGTTCTGAATTTTCAAAAGAGGGTGAAAAATTGACCCCAATCATAGTTGTTTTTGAAGAAAAAAAAGAGAGCAGAAAAATACCAAGGGCAAAGTGAGAAAAGTCACCCCTTGTGTGTGGAAAATATTTTGAAAAATTCTGCCCCTTTTGCTTGATATAGTGTAATTCCATCTTCTCATTGCGTGCAAATCATGACTTGTATTGCGAATTCATGTACTAGAAACTAAGGGACGATCCTCGTGCTTGCACTGAAATTTTAATGCAATTTTCGTACTATTTTTCAGAAAATTCTTAAGCCGAGCTCCTCTTCTCTTACGGGTCATTGTCTAATCCTTGGCACTTGAGAATGAGCTTTGCGCCAAGAGCCCGTGGACTATCCCTAGATAGCATAGGTGAATGGCGAGCATGTTTTGTGTAACTATTCATGTTCTTATTGCATTGTTATGGAACTATTTAGAACATGTGATTAGTCGCTTGCTAGCCGTGTGTACTGACTGTTTGAATGCATGACTAGTTTAATCTATGATTGTCTGACAGCTTTGATGAAAATGTTTGACTTGAAGTTGAGGTAACACAATGAATCCGAAGTATGACATGACTTTACTGTGGCACGTTGAGCATCATTCATGCATACACGTTAGTTAGTTGTACAGGGATTTGTAGGTAGTCCCATTCCTGAAAACCTTCACGAGACTATACTCGTCCTACTAGGGCAGCCTAGAGGTTTAAAGGCTTGATGCATAGGCTAAATGCATTCGTGTCCTCTACGATAGTGAGTTATGTTTACTTTGTTTTTATTTTTGCTTTAGCTAGTATTGATCACATGTCACTTGAGTGGGTAGCTTTAGAACACATGATTGTTGAGCTTTATATTCACTCGTTTATCTATTCTGCTATTTGTTTGACATTTGTTCGGGACGAACAAATCCTAAGTGTGGAGTGTTTTGATCAGTCGCTATTCTGACTGATTATTCACTACATTTGATGAAGGAAAACACTTGTTCTCTGGGCAAATTGTCCCTATTTGATGTCTTTTCCTAGTGTTTCAGGTAAAATTGGCATATCATTACTCCGTGAACGCAAAGTGCCGAAACAACGGAAATAGCAGCGAAAATGGCCAAAAAAGAGCTCTACACCAGCAGTAGACCGTGACATGCCGTGACATCTCATTAGTGTCACGGTAGGCTTTTTCCTCATACAGATCCGGGTGATTTCCAGCTAGGCCGTGACATGCCGTGACATGTCCGAATGTCACGGGTGTCACGGCCCCTTTTCGACTCAGTGACTTCTGCCCTAGCCGTGACATGTCCGCATGTCACGGGTGTCACGGCACCTCGGAAGACAGAATTTTTGGACAGATTTCCTGATCCGTTTTTGGCAAGTTCTGATCTTTTTGGCAATTACTCGATTCTTGGGCTATAAAAGGGCAACAACCAGAGTGTTCTAGGTGTGCTTATTTTGAGATTGAAGAACCCTAACTTGGGAGAGAAGACAGAGTTCATCGCGAGAGATTGAGGATCATCGAGCTACATCGTCTACGGTTAACTCATCCTTATTTCTCTTTTATTACACTGTTTGTGGTTTAATCGCCATGAATAGCGAGTAGTCTTCTTTATTCTGGGATCCTACGGATCCCGTGCATTGTACCCAACTCTTCATGTGATCATATGAATGTTTTTCATTAATGCAAATCGAATATTCAATTTCATCGTGCTTAATTTATCGTTCTATGCAAGTATTTACATCAAAGGGTATGTTTGCATGCTAGAACGTATTTAGGTTATATACCGAAAGGTGGATGGGCCCTAGGGATTAACCGGATTGTATGAAATTGTATGAAAACCTTTAGTTTAATAAATCGAGATCGTTGATAATCCGTGGATGGGCGGTGTTCAACGATTGAGATTAATCTAGATAATGATCCGTGGATGGACGGCTTATCTAGTGTTATTTTGGTTTATTTCGACATTCGATAGCATGATGATTTACATGATAATGATTGCATGATTAGTGGGGTTAGCACGGGTGAAGTATGGTCCTGGGATTCTTTCTCTGATTTAAGTACAAACCTTTTATTTTCTGTTATTTAATTTCTGCGATTTTCACAACAAAACAAACCTCTTTTAATCGGAGTAGCTAAACGGGTCACATCGTTTGCTAGTAATCACACACCTATTCCTTGGATCGACCCTTGGCTTACCAAGGATTATAAATTTTGTTTGACTGTAATTTGACCCCTAAAACTCATAATTTGACAACTATAAAGGGTTAATAACATGCTTGTCAAAATGGCGCTGTTGCCGGGGAACATCGTTTAGTGTGATATTAGATTTAACGTGTGTAGTTTAGACTATTCCACCTTGTTCGTTACTTGTCGTTTTCAATTTTTTCTTGCTACGTTCACTCTTCCCTTGGCTTTTGGCAGGTGCTATTTAGTACATGCCAAGGAAAACACTCAGGCAGAAGAAGCAAATTCAGGTTTCAGACGAGGACACACCGAACCAATGAAGAACTCTTCGCAGGGTCCAGAACGAAGCTCGGCAGCTACGAGCGCTGAATCGCAACTTTGCAGTGATGACCGTGAATCAGAACCGAACTTTGAATGATGTGGTCGAAGACAACCAGCAGCTCCCAGTGCAGCCACCGGTGCGCAGGAACCTTGGGGATTACACTGCTCCACGTGTCTCTGGATTTCAGTCCGCCATTGCACCGCCGGGCATATCCAACAATACTTGGGAGCTCAAAATAGGTCTCATTCAAATGGTGCAGAATAATCAGTTTTCAGGGAGAATGAATGAGGACCCTCACCAACACCTCAAGCGTTTTATCCAGATGTGCAACACGGTGAAGGACCCTTATTCAAATGGTGCAGAATAATCAGTTTTCCTGGTGTCCCTCCAGAGTCCTACTACCTTAGGCGATTTCCATTCTCATTATCTGACAAGGCTAGTAGATGGTTGGACAGCCATGCTGAGGGTACTTTTACCACCTGGGATAAGTTGGCCGAAGCTTTCCTCCAATAGTACTTCCCACCATCAAAGACAGCTCATTTCAGGAACAAGATCATCTCGTTCCGTTCTATAGATGGTGAGACTCTGTACGACGCTTGGGAGAGGTACAAGGAGTTGATGAGGATGTGCCCCCATCACAATCTAGAGCTGTGGCAGATCATGGACACTTTCTATCAGGGAATTGACCAGGGAATGCGCACTCTGATAAATCAAACTGCTGGTGGAGGACTTACTGGAGTTCCTCTAGACGAGACCTATGCTATTGTGGAAAAGGCAGCCCAAGACTACCACCTCTGGACAAGCGATCGAGGTAATCCTAAAGACAGGAAGGGTGTGCAAGATCTCTGTCATGCCGAAGGCAAAAGCGACATCGCTGAGTTAACAAATACTGTAAAGATGCTCGCAACCGAAATAAAAAGCCTGAAGGCAGAGTCGGCTATGAAGCCATCGGTTGTTGCTAACGTCGGTGTCTATTGTCAGATATGTGGCTCTCCCTCTCACTTTGCAGATGGTTGTATGGTGATGGGACAAGATGATGATAGCGGAAAGTAGGAGGATGCAAACTACGTCGGGCAGAATAACCAAGGGGCTGGTCCCGGCTATGGACCAGCCACGAACAGGTGGGACAATCCGAACAGGAATAATCCTAACTTTTCTTACAAGCCTCAGAATCTGGCGCCTCCTAGTTTCCCTTACAGACAGCAGCAAGACAATGCACCGTACCAGCCCATGAACCAGTATAATAACCAGACCCAGCAGCAGCAAAATCAGAATTCTGGGAGCTATAATAATCGAGATCAGCCACAGCGAGATCAGAATTCAGGATCAACGTCAAACATAGAAAAGCCATGCTAGCTAGCTTTATAACCGAACATCGAAAGACGTTTGAGGATCAGCAAAGGGCATATGAGCAAACCGCCACTGAGGTAAGAAACCTGCAAAAGACTGTAGAGAAGCTCGCTATTCACGGAAGAATGGTAGACAATCAGATAGCTCAGCTAGCGAGCTCGGCAAGCAGGGAGCACGGGAAACTCCGATCGAAACCAGATCCGAATCACAGGGAATCCGTGAATGCCATCACACTCCGAGGAGGAAAACTGATTGAAATGGTGCCAGCTCAAATCACTCGATCTCCAGCTGCAAAATTAGCGTCTGATTCTACACCTGCTGAAGCGAAAACGTCAAAGGATGCTGAAAATCGAGCTAAAAATTCTGCGCAGACAGTGGAGCCAGCCCCTTTTAGACCCCCAGTTCCATTCCCTCAGCGGCGAGTACCAGGAAGGAAGGATGAAGAATTCAAGCAATTCATGGATACGATTCGTACTCTGTACATCACTTTGCCCCTCACCGAAGCAATCACCCAGATTCTCACCTATGCTAAATTCATGAAGGAAATTCTGACGGGGAAACGAAAAATGGACGAGACCGAGACGGTGGCTCTAAGTGAGGAGTATAGTGCTGCCATGCACCAGCCCATGCCACCCAAATTACCAGATTCAGGGAGTTTTTCAATCCCTTGTGATATTGGTGGTATTACTGTTCGTCGTGCTTTGTGTGATCTGGGTGCTAGTGTGTCTATCATGCCACATTCCTTGTATGCTAAATTGAAATTGGGCGATCTTTGTCCTGCTAATGTCGTTATTCGCCTTGCGGATCATTCCTGTAAAGTCCCGAGAGGGATTCTAAGGGATGTTCCTGTCAAGGTGAAGAATATTTACATCCCTGCTAATTTTATAGTGCTAGACATTTCAGAAGACATAGATATCCCAATTATTCTTGGTAGACCTTTTCTTTACACGGCTAAGGCAGTCATTGACATGGATAGAGGTTCTTTGGCCTTACGAGTAGGCAGTGAAAGAGTTGTATTTAAAATGCCTGACATGAGTAAGAGTCCTAGTCTGTTAGCTGACTGTGATGTACTAGACTCTGCTGATGTTGATGATCCTATTACACTGACCTCTGTTGAGCCTTACAGAGTTGTACCAGGCTGCCCAATACCGATGAATATATGCACAGTAAGCACTGAGGGAGCAACTGAAGCTGAACGGACAATCGGGTCAGGTAACGAACCCTACAAGGGCGACCTGAAACCTCTACATGCAAGTCGCATGGATGAACTTCTTGACCTCGGTGATATCTATAAGGAGAGGATGAAGACCTGGCATGATAAGCGAATGGTGCGCAGAAAATTCAGTCGAGGCGAGCTAGTTCTTCTCTACAACTCACGCCTTAGATTAATTCCTGGGAAGCTGCGCACCAAGTGGAGTGGTCCGTACGCAGTGGAGAGAGCATACCCAGACGACCACGTGGAGCTGAGTATTGAGGGAGGAAAATCAATGGTGGTGAAGGAGCAGCGCCTTAAACATTACCACGTCTTGAAGCACCGAGAACCACCTGACGACAAAGACGATTACCTACTTCTCGGGAAGGGATCTCAGCAAGGGACTTCCCGAGAATGCTTCTAGTCCTACCTCCCTCGCTATGTCTAGCCAAGACGTTAAACTAGGCCTCTTCGGGGAGTAACCCGCGCTGTGAGTTTTATTTCATTGCATTTTTCATTTGCATTATGTGCTTTGTGTGTGCTAATTGCAGGAATCTAGGTGTGGAGTGTGTCGCGCTCAGACCAGCAAACAGGGCCCGAAAACGATAAAAACCCGCTGAGGAGTATTGGTGCCGTGACACCCGTGACACTATGGATTTGTCACGGCTGTCACGGCAGGCAAAAAGGGCAGTGAGTTTTGAAGGGGCCGTGACACTCTCGGATGTCACGGCTGTCACGGCAGGCTTAAATCTCAGTCAGCTTTGGGGGGTGCCGTGACACCCGTGACATTCTCGGATGTCACGGTTGTCACGACCAAATCAGTCTCTTCTTCCCCAAAAATTCAAATCAGAACCTTATCGCTTGCCTTGTTTCTCCACGATTATCGATGCTAACCTATCACTTATTCAGCTCTATGTTTTTATCTACACATCTACCAGCTCATGAGTCACATTTCGCTCCCCGGACATCGCTTAATCTCTATGGATATCGCGCCATCACACACGAGTGAAGTTCCTATGCGCCTTTTTCTTATCTTTTATTTCTTCGCTTAGGGACTAAGCTCAATTTTAAGTGTGGAGTGGGTAGCGCATAGTCACACATTGCATATCACGTTCACTCTTGCATATGCTCAACTGTCTATGTATTGCGATTGAAATCCTCGTTTTCTATGATACTCCTTGACTGATTGTCATTCTTTTGGATTCGAAGTCTAGGACTTGAAATAGTTTTATTCATATGTGTATTCTCTTGAGTCAGTATCATTGCTAGCCTTTGCCTATCACATGTTTTACGTATTTCTTGAAGCATGTTTGAGACTTGAAATTAGTAGGCACCGTTTCAAAACTTCTAAAAACAAAAATTGCATCTCTTTTTCTAGGTGACCTTAGTACTAGTATGTGTTTCTCTATACTTGATGTGATTTGCATGCACCCGCCTTCATTCATACACTATGTCAAGTTTTAAGTGTGGAGTTAGAAAAAAATGGTTTTCAATGTTGAGAGATCAAGAACAAAGTTCTGAATTTTCAAAAGAGGGTGAAAAATTGACCCCAATCATAGTTGTTTTTGAAGAAAAAAAAGAGAGCAGAAAAATACCAAGGGCAAAGTGAGAAAAGTCACCCCTTGTTTGTGGAAAATATTTTGAAAAATTCTGCCCCTTTTGCTTGATATAGTGTAATTCCATCTTCTCATTGCGTGCAAATCATGACTTGTATTGCGAATTCATGTACTAGAAACTAAGGGATGCACTGAAATTTTAATGCAATTTTCGTACTATTTTTCAGAAAATTCTTAAGCCGAGCTCCTCTTCTCTTACGGGTCATTGTCTAATCCTTGGCACTTGAGAATGAGCTTTGCGCCAAGAGCCCGTGGACTATCCCTAGATAGCATAGGTGAATGGCGAGCATGTTTTGTGTAACTATTCATGTTCTTATTGCATTGTTATGGAACTATTTAGAAAATGTGATTAGTCGCTTGCTAGCCGTGTGTACTGACTGTTTGAATGCATGACTCATTTAATCTATGATTGTCTGACAGCTTTGATGAAAATGTTTGACTTGAAGTTGAGGTAACACAATGAATCCGAAGTATGACATGACTTTATTGTGGCACGTTGAGCATCATTCATGCATACACGTTAGTTAGTTGTACAGGGATTTGTAGGTAGTCCCATTCCTGAAAACCTTCACGAGACTATACTCGTCCTACTAGGGCAGCCTAGAGGTTTAAAGGCTTGATTCATAGGCTAAATGCATTCGTGTCCTCTACGATAGTGAGTTATGTTTACTTTGTTTTTATTTTTGCTTTAGCTAGTATTGATCACATGTCACTTGAGTGGGTAGCTTTAGAACACATGATTGTTGAGCATTATATTCACTCGTTTATCTATTCTGCTATTTGTTTGACATTTGTTCGGGACGAACAAATCCTAAGTGTGGAGTGTTTTGATCAGTCGCTATTCTGACTGATTATTCACTACATTTGATGAAGGAAAACACTTGTTCTCTGGGCAAATTGTCCCTATTTGATGTCTTTTCCTAGTGTTTCAGGTAAAATTGGCATATCATTACTCCGTGAACGCAAAGTGCCGAAACAACGGAAATAGCAGCGAAAATGGCCAAAAAAGAGCTCTACACCAGCAGTAGACCGTGACATGCCGTGACATCTCATTAGTGTCACGGTAGGCTTTTTCCTCATACAGATCCGGGTGATTTCCAGCTAGGCCGTGACATGCCGTGACATGTCCGAATGTCACGGGTGTCATGGCCCCTTTTCGACTCAGTGACTTCTGCCCTAGCCGTGACATGTCCGCATGTCACGGGTGTCACGGCACCTCGGAAGACAGAATTTTTGGACAGATTTCCTAATCCGTTTTTGGCAAGTTCTGACCTTTTTGGCAATTACTCGATTCTTGGGCTATAAAAGGGCAACAACCAGAGTGTTCTAGGTGTGCTTATTTTGAGATTGAAGAACCCTAACTTGGGAAAGAAGACAGAGTTCATCGCGAGAGATTGAGGATCATCGAGCTACATCGTCTACGGTTAACTCATCCTTATTTCTCTTTTATTACACTGTTTGTGGTTTAATCGCCATGAATAGCGAGTAGTCTTCTTTATTCTGGGATCCTACGGATCCCGTGCATTGTACCCAACTCTTCATGTGATCATATGAATGTTTTTCATTAATGCAAATCGAATATTCAATTTCATCGTGCTTAATTTATCGTTCTATGCAAGTATTTACAACAAAGGGTATGTTTGCATGCTAGAACGTATTTAGGTTATATACCGAAAGGTGGATGGGCCCTAGGGATTAACCGGATTGTATGAAATTGTATGAAAACCTTTAGTTTAATAAATCGAGATCGTTGATAATCCGTGGATGGGCGGCGTTCAACGATTGAGATTAATCTAGATAATGATCCGTGGATGGACGGCTTATCTAGTGTTATTTTGGTTTATTTCGACATTCGATAGCATGATGATTTACATGATAATGATTGCATGATTAGTGGGGTTAGCACGGGTGAAGTATGGTCCTGGAATTCTTTCTCTGATTTAAGTACAAACCTTTTATTTTCTGTTATTTAATTTCTGCGATTTTCACAACAAAACAAACCTCTTTTAATCGGAGTAGCTAAACGGGTCACATCGTTTGCTAGTAATCACACACCTATTCCTTGGATCGACCCTTGGCTTACCAAGGATTATAAATTTTGTTTGACTGCAATTTGACCCCTAAAACTCATAATTTGACAACTATAAAGGGTTAAAAACACGCTTGTCACAGACCCCCAACCAGACGACAACGCAACAAGATGGATCAGCGACATTGACATTTAGGAGAATCCAGCTGCGTCTTCATCAAATCCGACCCCGCCAATCCAGAGATGCACACACTGCCACTTAGTGGGTCACAACAAGCGTGCTTGTCCGACTCGCAACTAGAATTAAGCCAACAATGTTCTTTGTAATTCATCTTTCCTCAACGGCATGTGTTCAAGTTGAAATAGTTTTGCAACAACTATCATAACTTCAGTACAAATCATGAAATGTTATATAAACTTTAGTAAAAGCCAGTATTCAACTACCATCAAATGACAAAACGTGATAACACATGACACATGGTCCTCATTCTTCGGCTCCTCGTCCACCTCGCCCTCTCCGTGGTCTCTTCCCTAAATTGCGCATGAAAGACCATCTAGACGGTGGATGTTCGCGCTCGGTTCTGCGCACTTCTTGCTGTGAAGAGCTAGAAGGTCGGTACTGATCATCGATCGCGTCTTCAACATGTGTATTAATATCCTCCTCGCCTCCGATATCAAGATCAGCTGCATCACGTGAATCATCTTATTAAATTACCATGTTTAGTTGATAAAAATAATTGAAGTGTGTATATAAAGTACCAGTACCCATTTCTAGAGTAATAGTTTCTGGATCAACACCCACAATAGAAGGATTCGTACGCTTCCTCACTTCCATATACAAATGGTGGAATAGATCATGAAACCCCCTACGCGAATAATCATCTGTGCTGTTGAGGAAGTAAGAACCGGCATCACGTGCACCAATCACGTAACCACGTATCTGTAAAATGCAAAATAATTATGAGTATGTAAACCAATTACTGACTAATATTCAACAATAATTCATATGGTTAATTGAACTTACATGCTCGGATATCATATGTGAATCTGGCCGATAAGAATGACGAGTTTCCTGCACATTCTCTTCTCCAGCAGCCTCCTCCACATCCTTGTCCATTCTCGGCTGATATAAACAACGAGTGTGTCTCGTATACCAAGGGTAATACTGTGCAGTGGGTTCGTCGATATTCACATACGGGTCCCCCATATCTCCGTCTATCAATCTCTCATGGCGAGTATTCCACAACGCAATGTAATTGGCGTGGAAGATAGCCCAATCCTATTCTTCTTCCTATCCATTCCGTGGAATTGGTCTGAACTTCCAATTGGGTTTGGCGGAATACCTTGTCGAAAACCATACTGTCTCGCAACACGTGCTGGATGATGCCACTCAATTATGTTGAAACAGATAAGGGGCACATCAGCCTTCCATGTGGTTTGTTGACCCTGGATACAAATCGGGTTCAACAACTCAAACATAGTGTAATCATACGGTCTCCATATGAAATCGCCCGGTCCCATTTTCTGTAAACAATCACGGTACTGCAACAAACTCCCTTTTGGTACTCCTACCCAACGTTTTGGCCCAATCCATTTCCTGTACATAAAAGTTAAATATCAGTTAAATATAGGTAAAGTTAAAATACTTGTAAATAAAAAATTTGGAAACATAAATACTTACAAGTACGACCACGCTCCACGCATAGCTGGTTCGAACTCTGCATCTGCCGGAGGCAACACGACAGGAACTAATATCTTCGGCACGTCGATGCGGGATAGTCTGTCCCAGGACCAAAACTGGATAATTAAAGGCGCACCGGCAAGCCGACTGTGTCCGATCGTACATGTAGTACACATGTTACTATAAAGATACGCTAACACAGCACTTCCCCAACTATAGTTGATAACCCTATCAAGGTCCTCTAACAAGGGTAGAAAGTAAAGCGAAATCGCCTTACCGCTCTTGTCACTGAATAATGTCGAACCTATAAGATTGGGTAGATACGCCCGTGCATATTTCTTCAATGTCTCATCATCTGCATCCACGGGAATCTGCGCCAAATGGTTCGTAAACCAACTTCTCTTTGCCATACCGGGTGCTCTGTCGTAACAGTCGGGGTATACTCCCAACAATCTTACACAAACCTCTTCAAAATTCATCTTCGACATTCCCGTCACAGCCTCTCCTTCTACAAGGAGCCCAGTAAGTAATGACACGTCCTGCAACGTGAGCCCAGTAAGTAATGACACGTCCTGCAACGTGATTGTGGCCTCACCCTCATTGAAATGAAAGGTGTGAGTCTCTGGCCTCCACCTCTCTACTACGGCTGTCAATAATGATGGATCAATCTTCACATCGCAGACTTGAGTCCATGGATAAAATCCAGCATTAACCGCATAATGGCGTATTCGATAATCAAGGGGCAATGCACCCCCTTTGTAAATCTTAAGGGGTACGTTTGCCTTCCCTTTTGTATCCAACTGTCAAGCAAAAATGGCATTCAATATTAGTAACTTATTAAATTATGAATCATAATTAACTTAAATTAACAAACCAACCTCTGGCTTCCAAATCGCCTTTGTACGATGACTACTCTGCTGACGTAGGACTGAGTTGTCAATCGGACCAGGATGAATTATGTCATCCGCATCCATATTCGGATGAAAAATAGCTTGCGAATATCTTTGTGACGATGATGGTCTATGTGAGTCCATATCTGCATCACGAATTTCAACATAAACCAAATTCAAAATTAACAATCAATTGACAATCAACAATAACATAATTCACCAAAAATTCACCCAAAAATCAAAAATTACCAATCAAAAATTAACTAACAAAATCTTCGATTCAAATCAACAATTAACCCACAATAGATCAACAATTAACTAACAATTTCGACAATAACAATACCCTATTCACCAATTCCCCAATCAAAAATGTATTCTATGTAAAATAACTCTATGTAAACCCTAATATATGTAATTTACACAATCTCATTACCGGAGGCGTCGGGATTGCAGAGCAGCAGCAGGCGTCGCCGGAATGGAGCAGCGTCGGCGGAGGCGAGAGCAGGAAGAGAAGAGCAGCTTCGGCGGAATGGAGAAGAAGAAGGAAACCCTCGATTTGTATTCGAAGGATACCGGTTCCTACGAAATCGGAATTGTTATGATTCCGGTTTCCCTTGTACCGGACTTGACGTGTATGACAGCTAAGCGCCAATTGGTCCACTACGTCCCATTCACGTTCCACATCAGCAATTTTTAATAATGCCGGTACCTGGTGTACCGGTATTAGCCAAAAACCTGAGTTCAGGTTCCTCTAGAACCGGTATTGTTAAAAAATGGGGTAGATTGATTATTTGAATTTCAGTTGGTGCATTTGGGTTATTCGAGTTTCATTTTGGGGAAATTGGGTCAATTTTCCAAGAACAAGGTAGTAGGTAGATTAAAACATATGATAGTTGACACAACAAATTACAAGTTCACAAAGATATAGTAAATATGTGTTATGTGTTTTGCTTCAAACGACAAACAGGATGTAGACTTTGAGTGTTTGTGACTTTGTGTAGAAAATAATAAATTAATAATTGAGTATTAAAAATTATGGTCCAGACCGGACCGGACCGGAAAATATACGGTCCAGAGCGGACCGACCCGGAACCCGGAATATGAAAAATTTGTGGACCGTGGACCGATCCGATCCGGTCCGGTCCGATTTCCTGGTCCGGGTTTGATTTGTGCATCCCTAAGATGTATCTGTTAGATTATTTTATATAATCTAGTGTTGGGATCATAATGTAAATATTATATGATGGGTATGTTATCATTATTTATAAGTTATATATTAAAGTGATCTATTATACAAGTAACTTTAGAGTATAATTAAAGTCATGATCATGGAAATATATAGTATGGGTAGATACCGGTTTGATAATTACACTTCTTTTTTAGGGGAAAGATTTGTAATTATCAGAAATATAGCAGTTATGTACAACGCTATACATAAGTAGTGGTCCCCGGTCTTACGCACTGAACTTCAGTACGTTCTTCTCTCGAAATCTTACTGGTAAAGGATTGTGCGGAAATGCTGAAAGATTCACTACGGTAATCAGAGAAGAGTTCAGAATCATCAACGGAGGTTTGTCCATCTTCTATATTTTCTGTATGCTTGATTGACAAGATTGAGATATTACGATATTTAGGTATAAAATTATTCTAATAATTGGTATCAGACCGAACCCAATTTTGTGTTAATTGAGCAAGAAAATCGGGCTATTTCGCTGTTTTTTTTCTTCGTTCAACTGTGTTCATCCGCGGCGTGTGGGGAAATTGTTGCTCGATGGAATTTGCCGCAACTGCTCAAACGTGGCTTGAACCATGAGGATCATGGAGGAAACCGTTCGTAACTGCTGTTAAACCGCCGTTGAAACTGCCCCAAACAGTTGCGCAACCATCCGGATCCCACTTGCTCCACCCCGTCTCAGCCGCGATGGTGCTACGGTTTCGCTCGGCTCCCTCGAGTGTCACAGTGGACTCGTTTGCGCCTCCACATCTGACTCGTCCGCTGCTCAGATCTGTGCGTGGCTGCCAGGTCGTGTAAATCGACTGCAAATTGGATCTCAGATCTGATTTTTTTTTTGCGGCTTGAATCAATCCCACTGGAGCGCTCGAATGTGGTCTTCGACCCGCTTAGATCTGATGAGACTCGGCCTAGATGTTCACTCAGCTGTGTTTTATTCGCCGGAATAGATGAAGAAGATGCCGGACGGTGATCTCGGAGCAGGCGATGGATTGATGCGTTACTGCTGCACGAAACGACAAAAGCATTAGTGGAATGATGCCTTAATGGAGCGTTAATGGTGACATAATGGAGCATTAGTGGAATGATGCGTAAATGGAGGCGTTTAACTTAATTTGATTAATCATTCATTTCACTAATCAATTTTTTTTGTCCTGTTATGTGACGGCAGGGATGTTGGGTTTTTTGTTTTTTTTTATTACAAAACCCTAATTGTTGAGTTAAAGAAATTGAACCGGTTGCGGTTCAATTCGGATCCAACCAGTTTGGTTAAATTGGAATTGATTTGGTTTGGTCCAATATTGGAATTTGGGTTTGAAACCGGTTGCTCAATTCAAATTGAGTCGGTTACGATTCATTTAGGTTTGTTTCGACTGACTTGGTTCGGCCTAATATGGACTTCAATTTTGGTTCAGTTCAGATCAAATCAATACAATTCAGTTGGGTTTGAACCGGTTGCAGTACATTTAAGTTGGAATCGTTAGCGGTTCAAATTGGAATCTGATTTGGATCTGGTTCACTACGAGAATCAGTTCAATGTCGTCCAGTTTGGTTATTTGGTCCAATTGAATTCGATTCAATTAAAGTGATTTGAGCAAATATAATAATGCGGCTCAATTCAATTTTGGTTTAATTCAGGATGATCCAACTAAATCAGTTTGATTCGATTCATGTGGACTTCAAATTTTGTTGTTGAAATGAACATATTGGTCAAGTTCAGATAAATTGTGGTTCAGTTCAAAACGAACCGGTTGCGGTTCATTTAGATTTTAATCGGCTGTGATTAAAAAAAAGGAATGAACGGTTGCGGTTCAGTAGGGAATGAACCGATTTTGGTCCATTTAGCGGTTCGGTCTGGTTTGTTCAATAAGAACTGATTTGATTTCAGTTGTATTTGTGAACTAATTCAATGTGGTCCATTTTTTGGTTACTCGGTCCATTGAATAAGTTCAAGTAAAGTAATTTGAGCCAGTTTTGTCCGTGGTTCAATTTAAGTGAATTTGACCAGTTTGGTTATGTGGTCTAATTTAATTTTGGTTCAGTTACACTTATTTAGTTAAATCTATTTTGATTTAATTAAATTGTAATGTATTACTGAAAACTAAAGTGTACATACATATATGACATATGGTTCAATTTTTGGGCCACACTTAAAGTGTATTAATTAAAGCATAATTGTCACAAAAGTGACCTCTTATGTGTAAGTTAATACATGATGGGTGCTGGATAGGAATATGTATGTAATTTACATGGATAATTAATTGGCCCCAAGGAAAATTATTATCTACTGTGTAATTACATACATATTTGTGGTAATGACATCTGATGATTGTGAGGATGAACTTTGTGTAAATAATTAGTACATCCAAAGATGGCTATTTATTTGACACTGTTAATAATCAATGTTTGATTACTACAACAAGAGTACCACTTACAGTTAATAGTACTATCCAAAGATTTACTGTTAATGTTGTGCTGGTATCTTGATATGTCATATTTATATACTTTATGTGAGCATGAAAGCTGACTTATGTCTTATTCTCTTTCAGCTTACATGTCTGACACTTCAGTTGCTGCCAACCTCAATAATATTCCTTTACTAAATGGGACAAACTTTGAGGAGTGGAAAGAAAATATTAAGATTTTCTTGGGCAGCATGTATCTTGACTTAGCATTGCGAGAGCCGAAGCCGATTCATCTCGCTAATTCAAGAAGTGCATTTGATCGCAATCATTTGTGAATGTGGGAGCATTCTAACAGGCTGAATCTGATGATTATTCATCGAGGCACTCCAGAGGTTTTCAGGGGTATAGTGCCTAATGAGATTTCCAGTTCCAAAGATTACCTTGCGGAATTTGAAAAGCGTTTTGTTGAAAACGATAAGGCGAAAACAAGTGAGCTTTTAGCAAACTTGATTTCAAGGAAGTACTCCGGCAAGGGTAATGTCAGGGAGCATATTATGGAAATATCTCAACTTGCTTCAAAACTAAAGGCCTTAAAGCTCGAGTTATCTGAGAACCTACTCGTGCATTTGGTGTTAATCTCTCTTCCTTCAGAGTACAGTCAGTTTAGGATTTCCTATAACTGTCAGAGGGAGAAGTGGACTCTCAATGAGCTCATTTCATTTTGTGTGGAAGAAGAGGAGATGTTGAAGCATGATGAAGCTGCAAATTCTAAGGCTCCAGTTTTCAATACTCATGTTACATGTCATTTCTGTGAGGAAACTGGACACGTGAAGAAGATATGTCCCAAGTGGGCTAAGTATATTTCTTGGCGGGTTAAAAGGGGATTGTCTGAGCTGCCAATGATCTATTGACGCTGAAAGACGCATCTCTTTAAGTAATGGTCATGCAGTAGATGAGGCAATAAGGAGTTTCAGATTATTAGCATTCAGTCACTTGATTTGGATTTAATAGATACTTCCGTTGTATCGTCTTTGGACGAAACTTAATTTATATTTCCATATTGAGCAAATTTGGTTATTCTTGTTCATTTGGTAATAGTAAATTTACTCTATCTATTAAACTCTAATTTTATTGCGACCGATATGCATTATGTATATAATAATCTGCCCATGTTGGAATTTGTTCCATCATGAAATAAATCCCTACCTGAGACATGAGACTTGAGTCATTGAACGTATTCAAATAATTTAAGGCTAAAGTTGAGAAACGACTCAACTAAAGAGTAAAGGGTGTTGTATCTCATTGTGGTGGCGAAATCACAATAGATGTGACCAATCAGGTGAACAACGTTCTGTGACTATTTGCTAGACACCTAGAAGAGTGTAAAATTAAAACTCTTAAGGACATGGTAAGGACTATGATTAGTCATTCCAACTTACCAGAAGGACTCCAGGTGAAGCACTAAAGACAGCAACTTATATATCCTGAATAAGGTACCAACTAAGTTGGGCGATCCCATTATTAAGTTATTTTTTGGACGAGAATCGTAACATATTGAGGATATTGAGTTTGGGGGAGAATTCATGTTAGAAATACTGTTCAACCCAGACGGAGAATCAGAACACTATTTCTGAAGTACAAACTCAACAACCTCTTAAAATGTATAAATAAGGAAATTCATCTATGGATTCACAGAAGATCCTCGTCGGTGGTACTTTAAGTTGCATCAAGTGATAGTCTTGTATGAGATTGAAATAATCTTGATGGATGAATGTGTGTATCACAAGTTCAGTGGGAGTAAGGTTTAAGTTCTCACACACACCACACCCCCCCCCCCCCCCCCCCCCGATCGCTAAAGGAGACAATTCAGCCTCAGTTAATGCCTTGAAAATACTCTGGAAATTCAGGAATGTAGAAAATCTCTTACGCTTCGGCTATATAGAGATTTTTTATGTATATTAAGGTATGTACGAATTTGGTTATTGCGTACATTGTTGGTATGCCTGGCAGACATACAAGCAACCCATGGGTGGATCATTGGGTGGCAGTCAAGAAAATTGTTGGGTTCTTAAAGAGAACATGACATGCTCACATACAGGAAATCGGATCGGTAGGAGATCATTATGTATTCCGATTGCGATTTCAGAGGATGCCTATTTTGGTGAGAGATCCACGTCATGTTGTGAGGCATCTAATTAGGGAATATGACTACAAAATTTTTTTGTCACAAGACTGCACTTTATAGAAGGTATTGAAAGACCATTATGGATATTGTGATAATAAGGAGGTAGTATTTTCCAATAAAGTATAGAGTGGTCAGATTTCCATATAGCACTTTGGGACAAAACTCCATGATTAGCACCCTAGGTCTTTCACTAGCGTACTGCTTATATGGGTGTAATCAAATTTGAGAATATCCGGATTTAGTGGGAGTTTGTGTTACGAATATGTTTTGCTCTATGTTGTATATGTATTTTATACATTTAAGTTCTGCTGAAATGAAGTGTACATTGCACTCTGTTATATTTTGATTTAAGGATTGATCTCCATAAAGTTAAGGTGATCAGTTGGAAATAGACATGTGTAGATCACAGTTCATGTAATTTCCATGCTACACATCCATGATTGATCTGTGTCATTTGGTTATATTGATATACGTGACAAGTTCGGTCCCGTAATGATTAATGCTACGAATGCTGGCTTGATCCTATGTCATATAATTGATGGACGAGATTGTTTCGGGTATACTCTAAATGATAGCAAGTTTGAGCTCATAAGGGTACACATCGGTTTAAGCTTACATGTATGATCCAGTGGGAGATTGTTAGATTATTTTATATAATCTAGTGTTGGGATCATAATGTAAATATTATATAATGTGTATGTTATCATTATTTATAAGTTATATATTAAAGTGATCTATTATACAAGTAACTTTAGAGTATAATTAAAGTCATGATCATGGAAATATATAGTATGTGTAGATACCGGTTTGATAATTACACTTCTTTTTAGGGGAAGGATTTGTAATTATCGAAAATATAGTAGTTATGTACAACGCTATATATAGGTAGTGGTCCCCGGTCTTACGCACTGAACTTCAGTACGTTCTTCTCTCGAAATCATACTGGTAAAAAGGGTTGTGCGGAAAGGCTGGAAGATCCACTACGGTAATCAGAGAAGAGTTCAGAGTCATCAACGGAGGTTTGTCCATCTTCTGTATTTTCTGTATGCTTGATTGTTGATTGACACGATTGGGATATTACGACCTTTGGGTATGAAATTATTCTAACAGTATCCCGCTTCTCCAAATAATGTCGAGAGACCAGCAAAGTTAAGAGGGTGTAAAGCTGTTTCCACCTTGTGCAAAGTTATGGAACTTGGACCTTCAACACTAGGAGAAAAACAATGAGATAACATCACCAGTTTGAAAAAAATGAACGCAAAATTATTAACAATAGAGTGAATAATCAAGCAAAAATCGGTTCGATCAGATGACTTTACAGATGGATGCAGATATATATTGTTTACCCCAATTAAAATAGTTCCCATGTCCACATTCAGTTTCAAAATCTTCAAAGAGCAAGCAGAAGATATTTAGAATAGAATGGGTCCCCCCATCATGTACAAAAATAAAAATAGACTTGGGTTTTAAATGACTGCAAATCCACAATAAATGCGATTATCAAAAGACCAAAAGTAGTACCTGGAAAATAATGAGCATATACATGGTTCGTTACACGTTTCGATGTACGAGACTATCTAGGAAATTTAGATTCCCAGAAATGAACCTACATGCCAGACATATAAACTTGATCTCTTAAAAGTATTGTGCAAAATGCATTAATTCTTGAAAACCAGATTAAAAACATTTGGGTAACGTCTTGGGTTATTGCCAGATGAATCAATAATGGTGTTTGAGCCAGCAATTGTATGCAACTATATCATACATAATTGTATTTGATGCTTAATATGTACATAGTTGTTTGCTTTGGACAACAAGTCTTCCTAATCACGGCCCATTTGCCAATAATAAGAAGTTGCATACCAATAATATAGTTTTCATCAAGTAAACGGCTTCAAATTTCAGAAAAAGGACTTTTTGTGGATTGATTGTTTTAGAAGATCAACAAAATGACTGAATCCATGTACAGATAAGACACACAAAGATTGATGATATAGCGAATAGCACACACAATATAGGGATCCAAGTCTACAGCAATCGGGAAGAGCTTTAGCTGGTGGCCTTTGTCAATGATTTGAACTTCACCAGTGCACTCAACATGACAGTTGAGGCCTCAATGGAGAATGTGTCATAGCGGAGAAAGAACTCCACCAATAATAGTAGCAGTCCGTTCGATTACTTTTGCTCGAGAATACTTTCCTTATTTAGATGTGTTGTCTTGTAATTGTTGGTCGATTGCGTTGCTGTTGTTATTTTGTTTCTTTTTTCCAAGTCCTTGTATGCCATTTTCCTTCTATAAAAAAACAAGCAACTGTATGCAACTATATCATACATAATTGTATTTGATGCTTAATATGTACAGAGTTGTTTGCTTTGGACAACAAGTCTTCCTAATCACGGCCCATTTGCCAATAATATCAAGTTGCATACCAATAATATAGTTTTGATCAAGTAAACGGCTTCAAATTTCAGACAAGGACTTTTTGTGGATTGATTGTTTTAGAGATCAACAAAATGACTGAATCCATGTACAGATAAGACACACAAAGATTGATGATATAGCGAATATTACACACAATATAGGGATCCAAGTCTACAGCAATCTGGAAGAGCTTTAGCTGGTGGCCTTTGTCAATGATTAGAACTTCACTAGTGCACTCAACATGACAGTTGAGGCCTCAATGGAGAATGTGTCATAGCGGAGAAAGAACTCCACCAGTAATGGCAGCAGTTCGTTCGATTACTTTTGCACGAGAATACTTTCCTTGTTTAGATGTGTTGTCCTGTAATTGTTGGTCGATTGCGTTGCTGTTGTTATTTTGTTTCTTTTTTCCAAGTCATTGTTTGCCATTTTCCATCTATAAAAAAAGAAGCAATTGTATGCAACTATATCATACATAATTGTATTTGATGCTTAATATGTACAGAGTTGTTTGCTTTGGACAACAAGTCCTCTTAATCACGACCCATTTGCCAATAATATGAAGTTGCATACCAATAATATAGTTTTCATCAAGTAAACGGCTTCAAATTTCAGACAAAGGACTTTTTGTGGATTGATTGTTTTAGAAGATCAACAAAATGACTGAATCCATGTACAGATAAAACACACAAAGATTGATGATATAGCGAATAGCACACACAATATAGGGATCCAAGTCTACAGCAATCTGGAAGAGCTTTTAGCTGGTGGCCTTTGTCAATGATTTGAACTTCACCAGTGCACTCAACATGACAGTTAAGGCCTCAATGGAAAATGTGTCATAGCGGAGAAAGAACTCCACCAGTAATAGTAGCAGTCTGTTCGATTACTTTTGCTCGAGAATACTTTCCTAATTTAGATTTGTTGTCCTGTAATTGTTGGTCGATTGCGTTGCTGTTGTTATTTTGTTTCTTTTTTCCAAGTCCTTGTATGCCATTTTCCTTCTATAAAAAAAGAATCAATTGTATGCAACTATATCATACATAATTGTATTTGATGCTTAATATGTACATAGTTGTTTGCTTTGGACAACAAGTCTTCCTAATCACGGCCCATTTGCCAATAATATCAAGTTGCATACCAATAATATAGTTTTGATCAAGTAAACGGCTTCAAATTTCAGACAAGAACTTTTTGTGGATTGATTGTTTTAGAAGATCAACAAAATGACTGAATCCATGTACAGATAAGACACACAAAGATTGATGATAAAGCGAATAGCACACACAATATAGGGATCCAAGTCTACAGCAATCTGGAAGAGCTTTAGCTGGTGGCCTTTGTCAATGATTTGAACTTCACCAGTGCACTCAACATGACAGTTGAGGCCTCAATGGAGAATGTGTCATAGCGGAGAAAGAACTCCACCAGTAATAGCACCAGTTCGTTCGATTACTTTTGCACGAGAATATTTTACTTGTTTAGATGTGTTGTCCTGTAATTGTTGGTCAATTGCGTTGCTGTTGTTATTTTGTTTCTTTTTTCGAAGTCCTTGTATACCATTTTCCTTCTATAAAAAAAAGAAGCAATTGTATGCAACTATATCATACATAATTGTATTTGATGCTTAATATGTACAGAGTTGTTTGCTTTGGACAACAAGTCTTCCTAATCACGGCCCATTTGCCAATAATATCAAGTTGCATACCAATAATATAGTTTTGATCAAGTAAACGGCTTCAAATTTCAGACAAGGACTTTTTGTGGATTGATTGTTTTAGAAGATCAACAAAATGACTGAATCCATGTACAGATAAGACACACAAAGATTGATGATATAGCGAATATTACACACAATATAGGGATCCAAGTCTACAGCAATCTGGAAGAGCTTTAGCTGGTGGCCTTTGTCAATGATTAGAACTTCACCAGTGCACTCAACTTGACAGTTGAGGCCTCAATGGAGAATGTGTCATAGCGGAGAAAGAACTCCACCCGTAATGGCAGCAGTTCGTTCGATTACTTTTGCACGAGAATACTTTCCTTGTTTAGATGTGTTGTCCTGTAATTGTTGGTCGATTGCGTTGCTGTTGTTATTTTGTTTCTTTTTTCCAAGTCATTGTTTGCCATTTTCCATCTATAAAAAAAGAAGCAATTGTATGCAACTATATCATACATAATTGTATTTGATGCTTATCATGTACAGAGTTGTTTGCTTTGGACAACAAGTCTTCCTAATCACGGCCCATTTTCCAATAATATCAAGTTGCATACCAATAATATAGTTTTGATCAAGTAAACGGCTTCAAATTTCAGACAAGGACTTTCTGTGGATTGATTGTTTTAGAAGATCAACAAAATGACTGAATCCATGTACAGATAAGACACACATGATGATATAGCGAATAGCACACACAATATAGGGATCCAAGTCTACAGCAATCTGGAAGAGCTTTAGCTGGTGACCTTTGTCAATGATTTGAACTTTATCAGTGCACTCAACATGACAGTTGAGGCCTCAATGGAGAATGTGTCATAGCGGAGAAAGAACTCCACCAGTAATAGCAGCAGTTCGTTCGATTACTTTTGCACGAGAATACTTTCCTTGTTTAGATGTGTTGTTCTGTAATTGTTGGTCGATTGCGTTGCTGTTGTTATTTTGTTTCTTTTTTCCATGTGCTTGTATACCATTTTCCTTCGATTACGGAAAGTTAGTACAGATGTGGGGCGAGGAAGACGCCTTAGACGAGGACGACTTATGTGATCTTGGCAGTAAGTGCAAGTCGACGAAAACAATGGATCGGAAGAAGACAAGAAATCGCATCATGCAATTTCTGATGGGATTAAACGATGTTTACATTCTAGTGAGAACACAAATTTTGGCTATGAGACCGACACCAAACATAGAGGAAGTGTATGTGATATTGACAGAAGAAGAGGCACAAAGAGGAGCTTCAAAATTAGTCGTTCCTGAGGTTTCAGCCATGTATAGTTCGCAAAGGCAAAATTATAATGGAAGGTTTCAAAACCCGAGTTACAACAGAAACAACAATGGAGGCTTCAAGAATAGAAAGAACTTGTTTTGTTCTCATTGCAATATGCAAGGGCATACCAAAGACATTTGCTACAAAATTCGCGGCTATCCACCGGGACATAAGCTTCACAAGAGTTACACACAACGCCAAGGTAAAACAATGGCAAATAATGTGACTAATAGCATTTGTAACTCAACTGATGCAGGTCAGAGAAGTGTGAATGCTTGCAACAGTGATGGAAATGTACACTTGAGCAATGTGCAAGTCACTCAAGAGCAACTTACTAAGCTTCTCAACCTTATTAATTCACCAGAGGCATCCCTGCACACACACATTGCAGGTACAACCTGTTTTTCATCACGATTAATTGACGTCAATGCTTGGATAATTGACAGCCGGGCTTCGGACCATATAGTATCTCAAATTGAGTTATTGAATGAGGTTAGAAAGTTAAGAAAATCTCATGAAGTGCTATTACCAAATGGTGCCAAGACTCAGGTTACACACATTGGAAGTTGTCATCTGAATGATGAACTCAGTCTCAAAGATGTGTTATATGTGCCTGATTTCAACTTCAACTTGCTATCGGTTGTCCGTTTAATTAGGGACTCTCAACTTGTGGTCACATTCACTAATGATAGATGTTATGTTCAGGACCCAACCATGGAGAATTTGACGATGATTGGAATGTTGAATGCGGGACTCTATCAAATGACAATGAAGAGAAGGCATAATCAAAAGTCTAGTTTTTCTTTTGCTTTGCTTACTAATAAAAGTGTTGCACCTCTTTGGCACACAAGGCTAGGCCATATTCCTTTTCAGAAAATGCAGAACTACTTGAGTTTTTTTATCTCCTGAAATAAGATCATGTGCTATGTGACCTCTCCTAGTGATCATCGTGCTAAATTTGACGCTAGAGCAACCGCTTGTGTGTTCATGGGGTACCCATACGGTCGTAAAGGATACAAGTTACTTGAGCTACACAGAAACAATTTTCTGATCAGTCGCCATGTTATATTTGAGGAAGATGTTTTCCCTTTTCGCAAAGATATGAACAATGAGCATCCCAATGATATAGTGCCCATACCAAACTACATTACACCACCATGTTATGATGATGCGCTCCTGAGAAGATTATTTCTCATGCACCCAATGAAGCCACTGATGTAATTGACAACAATGAAGCGGCTGATGAAATCGACAATAATGTAGCCACTGTTGAAATTGAAAACAATGCTGGAACCACCATACGCAAATCAGCTCGTATCCCACAACCTTCAGTCTTGTTGCGGGATTATGTTTGTAATACAGCAAAGGTGACAACACCCTATCCCATACATGATTATGTCAGTTACTCACTATGCTCTTCTGCATATAACGCTTATGTTCTGAGTGTATCAAATATCAAGGAGCCTACAAGCTACAGTCAAGCATCCAAGGATGCAAACTGGGTTGCAGCAATGAAGCGTGAGATGGATGCTCAACAAGCCAATAAAACTTGGGTAATCACAGATTTACCGTCACATAAGCGAGCAGTAGGTTCCAAATGGGTGTTCAGGATTAAATATAAGTCAGATGGCACTATTGAAAGATACAAGGCGAGACTCGTAGCAAAAGGATTTGCGCAAGAAGAGGGCCTAGATTATACAGAAACATTTGCGCCGATAATTAAAATGACTACAGTTTGAATAATATTGGCCCTAGCTGCTTCCAAAGACTGGCCACTCTTTCAACTAGACGTAGATAATGCATTTCTTCATGGTTCTCTTGCTGAGGAGGTCTATATGGAAATACCACCTGGTTTTCATTCCGAGCTCAAGAAACAAGGCAAAGTTTGTAAATTATTAAAAAGTGTATACGGCTTAAAACAGGCCTCCCGACAATGGTTTAGTAAGTTTTCCGACGCCTTACTTGCCTACGGTTTTATTCAAAGCCTAACGACTATTCACTCTTCACTTTTTGCAAGAATGAAGTATTTCTTGTTTTATTAGTGTACGTTGATGATGTTATCATTACCGGAACATCTTTAAAGGTCATTGATGAGGTGAAGGAATATATACATTCTTGCTTTAAAATTAAAGATCTTGGTCCTTTAAGATTTTTCGTGGGGCTAGAAGTGGCACGAAGTAAGACCGGAATATTTATAAATCAACGAAAATATGCTTTAGAGCTGCTAGAAGAAGCTGGATTACTCGGATGCAAGCCTGATGCAATGCCCATGGATAGTAAGCACTCCCTCAGTACCTCACTTAATGTAGAGCAATTAATATTAGTAGCTCATGAGACATGTAGCTCATAAGATACTTGTAATTATCAACATTTCTTTGAATATAAAGGGAGAAGCTGGGCATCGATTCCAGATCATCTCCTCAATTGAAAGCTACCCTTCGACCTTTGGTTTTCTCTGAGTTCATTTCTAATGACCTCGCACAATGGAACTTGGACGTTCAACACTAGGAGACAAAATGAGATAACATCACCAGTTTGAAAAAAAAAATGAACGCAATATTATTAACAATAGAGTGAATAATCAAGCAAAAATCCGATCGATCAGATGACTTTTTAGAGATGGATGGAGGTAGATATTGTTTACCCCAATTAAAATACTTCCCTTGTCCACATTCAGTTACAAAATCTCGAAAGGGCAAGCAGCAGGCATTTAGAATGGAATAGGTCCCTCATGTACAAAAATAAAAATAGTAAAAAATGCAAAACTTTTGACTCTCGTTATAAAATTGCATTAAAAATGACTGCAAATCCACAATAAATGTGATTATCAAAAGACCAAAAGTAGTACTTGAAAAATAATGAGCTCATGGTTCGTTACACGTTTCCATCCCAGCTACTGAATGAATTATGTATGAGATTATCTATGAAATTTACGTTCCCTGAAATGAACCTACATGCCAAAAGTAAAACCGAATTGTGAAAAGTGCATTAATTCTTGACAACCAGCTTAAAAACATTTGGGTAAAGTCTGTGTTGAGGTCTAAGTTGGGTTGCCGGATGAATCAATGGTGTTTGAGCCAGCAATTGTATGCAACTATATCATACAGAATTGTAATTGATGCTTACTTAATATGTACAGAGTCGTTTGCTTTGGAGAACAAAGTCTTCCTAATCACGGCCCCCCATTTGCCAATAATATCAAGTTGCATACAAATATACAGTTTTGATTTAAGTAAACGGCTTCAAATTTCAGACAAGGATTTTCTGTGGATTGATTGTTTTAGAAGATCAACAAAATGACTGAATCCATGTACAGATAAGACACACAAAGATAGATGATATAGCGAATAGCACACACAATATAGGGATCCAAGTCTACAGCAATCTGGAAGAGCTTTAGCTGGTGGCCTTTGTCAATGATTTGAACTTCACCAGTGCACTCAACATGACAGTTGAGGCCTCAATGGAGAATGTGTCGTAGCGGAGAAAGAACTCCACCAGTAAAACTCTTGACAACAGCACAACTAAATCTTTCGCAGGGCATATCTTGTTTTCGGAGGTGGAAATGTCTGTTTCGCGTCCATTTGACCAGTAAACATACTTAAGAAGTTTTCCCCCCTCTTTGCCCATGAACCTGTTCCCAATGAACTCCTCAGGATTTTCAAATATTTTCGGATCCCTTGTGGCAATAGGCTGATATCCAAATAGTGTCTCGCCTTTCTTGACTTGGAATTTTGCATCATGGTTGTGGATTATTATGTCGTCCTTGGCTTTTGCATACTGAAACGGAACGCCAGGCTCCAATCTCAGAGCCTCGTAGACTACTGATTTCGTAAGACTCATTTTATCCAATGCTGATAATGTTACACCACCCTCAGCTTTCACTATCGTCCTGATTTCATCCGCAAGCTGATGGTGTAGCGCCTCGCCTGCATTTCCAATCCATTTCATCATATTGGGAAACCAAGCTTTCATGCCGCCATATGCATTAAAGCCAGCCATGAATACAAGATTATGGCAGGCTTCATCTCTTGAGATCCCCATACTCTCAGCTTCATCAAGTAACGACACTGCAGATGTGTAGAAAACATCGTACAGTTTCTTATAATCAGATTTCACTAAGAGGAAGGGAAGGGGAAAAGTATGCAGCGTTAAATCTTCGACAAAATTGGGTACGAATGATAACCCAAGGCTAATCAGAGGTGCAAGTTGGAGGAACAGCCACTTGGTAATAATACTTGAACCTTTGGACCCTAACTTGGTTTCTGACGGGTCTTTATCACAAAACAGCTTGAACACAAAATCGAAGGCTGCCAAGTCATTGAGATCGTTGTAGTTCGCCTCACCTTTATCAGCAACATTGTCTTCAAGAGTAATAAAAAGTTGAGCCATGGAACTACGGAAAAGTGGGATAAATTTGTTGTGACGAGCTGTAAGAATGGATAAGAAAAAGTGCTTAAGAAGTGAGTGGTGTGGTTCAGAGGGATCGAGATAGGCACAAGTTCTGTATCCCCCAGTGAAGGCTGTGGATGGCATGTAAGTGCCATCAAGAACATCTCTCTTTTCAACCTTGGAAGTGTCGAAAAGGACAGGGAAGCTAACCGCATCTAGCAAAACGATGACATTCGGGTTTGAAGCCATGAATGGACCTGGTGGCATATTGGCTCTAAAGATTGTAGACTGGTACTTGTCCATTCTGGACTTGAAGAACTTTTCAGTCCCTTGATTGTAAAAATAATCAAGACGGTCATGCACAGGACCAAAGAAAGGGTAGCCATAACTGCCGGGGATTTTTCTTAAGGGGAGACTTGCGAGCAGAGATTGCTCATCTGAGGTCGAAGATGATGACATTTGATTCTTAGGTATTTAGGATTGCGAAAAAAGATGCATAAGAAGTTCCATTTGTGCATCTATATATATGCACGTATGAACTATCTACAAGTTTCTCGATCGTACTTAACTACTGCAACTTGGAATAGTAAAACAAGGCATAAGTGGAATTCGGGGGTACCTTTTCCGGATTGGCAACCGCAGTATACTTGCATTATGCAATACGATATTGGCATCCATGGCAGCCTTCTCTACTTCATATAATTGGAAGCAAGATGCATGAACTAGATGAAGACAAGAAATGTTTCAAAGAAAAAAAAAACATATTAGTTAGTAGTAGACCTCAGCCAATAAATGTAAACATAGTCAAATAATGAGAATCCCCTTCATATTACTAATTTTGATTCCTTTCTTTGATTCCTACACGCAAGTTTGTAACATGAGTTTCAGCTGATATTCATATGTCACCGAGCAGACAAAATTAGACCAACTATTCTTGAGATGTAGTTCACGCCACATGCATCTTCCAACATATTCATATTCAAAAGCAAATTATTAACACTTCCAAAATAAAAAATTCTAAAGCAACATGTATGTCATTAATCATTCAAACACCCAATACACCGGGATACATTTTTCTAAACTGGCAGGCCGAAATGACCGAGCTGAGTCTCACAAGAGGTATTTATATAGGTTAAACCACTTCAACAATTGAATTGGAACAATCAACAAAGACATCTGATTATAACTTCATTTTAATTTCACATATATAAACAAACAAATGTAACACTTTCTTCCTAACTTATGCTAAATTGCAGTGTTATTAAAACCGGACCGGATCGGCCGGTTCGATCGGTCACCGGACCGGTTATGTAATTGGATCGTTTTAAAATCGATCCGACCGGGTTGATCCGGTTGGTTGAACTGGTTGGTTGACCCAGTTTTTCATTAAAAAAATGATTTGATCGGTTCAATCGGTTCGAATTTCTGATACGAGTTTCTCTTACGGTTAAAAAATGATTTGATCGGTTCAACCGGGTTTTCATTAAAAAATGAATTTTCGAGTTTCTCTATATTCTACCCCTTTTGAAACTCAAATCTCCCAAATACATCGCTTGAAACTCTCGAATATCCGGAATACTCTATTTGAGTTAATACTGGTTACCGGGGAACCGTTAATATGCATTTTTTTTAAAATACCGGTACAAACGGAACCGGTTAGTTCGATTTGAACTTATACCGGTTTCCCAAGAACCAATATTAGTAATTGCTGATGCGGCTCATTTGGGACTTACGATCCAAGCCAACATGTCGTACACGTCAAATGCAAGTACCGGAAGAACCAGTATCTTAATGATATCGGTAGCCAGGAAACTTGTATCATCTTAGAAACTCATACCGTCAGCAGAACTCAACAGCTCCACGAACAAAACCCTAGTCCCTTTTATTTCTTAACTACAGTTCAGATTGCAGAGCCTCGACGCTCTAGACGACAACGTTTTCTTTTTTATTGTGTAATTAGATTACTATTCTGAACGCCCTTAAATAATTGTATAGGACCGGCCTGTAACCATGATGATTGTTAACTGGAAAAGAAAAAATAGATTAAATAAAAAATATAAACACATTTCATTTGCTCTTGTATTTATTTGTTTAATATTTTCAATGGATGTGTCTTTTTCGCCCATCAATTAAGATACTGGTTACGTCGGCACCGATATTTGACGTGTACGTCAGATTGGTTTGGATCTTGTCCCAATTGGTCCACGTCAGCCTCAAATGAGTCACGTCATCAAATTTTACTAATACCGGTTCCTGGGAAACCGATATTTCAAAAAAAAAAACGCATGCTACTATTCCCCGGGAACCGATATTAACTTAAATGAGGTATTCTGAATATTCGAATTTCAAGCAGTGTATTTGGAAGATTTGAGTTTCAAAAGGGGTGGAATATACAGAAACTCTGAATTTTCCGGACACGAACCGGAACTCCATTTATAGTTACAGTGTGCATAATGGGACAGGACATGACGGAGCTAATGGCAGTGATTTGTAAACGGCACCGTTCTGTGAAACTAAGCGCTCTGAAGTTGTGTTGATAGGGCCGTTGAAATATATTTGACCGAATTAAGACGAGAATAAGTGGGCCTAAAGTTGGGCCATGGACTTGATTAAGAATAGATGTCGCTTGTAGAAAAAATATTCTGAATAGTTTTGTTTCAGAAAGTTCTTTCATATGTATCTCACCTGTTAAAAAAATCGGAAATTTTCCAAAATCCCTATTTGATTTGGCGTTTCGTCTAAAGGGGCCGCTTTCAGAACTGGCGAAATCAATTTCCATTGTCATTCTCTATGCCGAACGATTATATATGCATCCAAAATAGTTGATATGTATTTGGATTCCTCAGTGTTGTCACGATCACGGCAGCGCAACCTGCCGGCAACACCGGTCTGAAAAATTATTTATTTAATTTTGATTTGGACAAGACTCGAACCTAACCCCCCACTTAATATATAGTTATTGTATTTCCTTCCACTAGGCTAAAGATGATTGTTGTGTTATTATTTGTTTCAATAATGTATATTCATTTATCAAATCTATAAAATTTATTACTTATTATCAATTAACTAGAAATTCAATTAGTCTTAGAAATCTCTTATTATGTGACTTGCAAAAGACAAAAATTGTTAATGTTGTTCTATTATTGATTTGTAGTTTATCAAATTCTAAATTTATTATGATATGTTGTTGTAATCAGATCATAAACATGTAATATTTATTTAAGTCATAATTATGTTAAATTATAAGAGAAAAGATCACATGAGAAGTGTATGTTACGGTGAGAAATGAGAACTGTTAATGACCATTAGATTAATAATCTAATGTCTGTTATTAAACCCTAAATTATTCACACAATCGTCGTTTTTAATTACGATTAAGGGTAAATTAGTAATTAGCTTAAACCTAATCGTTAATCAATCGGCGTTCGGCTGGCCACGATCGGGATGAAAACCTTCTCATCGCCCATGGAAATCACATCGCACTGCTCGGAATCGCAACCGGTTTTTCTGACAGTCGACAGCAGTCGACGTTTTGCGTTTTTGGGGAAGATGAACAGTAACATGACTTGCCGCGCGCCCAGCCTTTACATTGAGGCCGCGACCAGCGTTGACGTTAACTTGTTAATGTCAACGCTGGGCGCGGCTCGCTTAATGTAAAGGCTGGGCGCGCGGATGAATGTGTAAATGCTACGAATAATCCTTTGAAAAGCTACGAATTATGTATATAATTACTACGAACTATCCTTTGAAATGGTACGAATTATCCTTTAATCTGACCAAAACATGATTGCTACGAATTATCCTTTGAAAATGTACGAATTATGTATATAATTACTACGAACTATCCTTTGAAATGGTACGAATTGTCCTTTAATCTGACCAAAACATGATTGCTACGAATTATCCTTTGAAAAGGTACGAATTATCCTTTGAAAAGGTACCAAATAGAATACTACGAATTTTGTATGTAATTACTACGAATTATAAATTATAATCCGTAGCTTTTCAAAGGATTATTCGTAGCATTTCAAGTGACCGCGCCCAATCAAGACATTAACGTCGCGCTAAAAGAAGACATTAACAAGTTAATGTCTCCTTTGGGCTCGGAGAACTTAATGTCAGCGTGGGGCGCGCGACACCTTTATCTTCCCCAGGGGAAATCGGATCGGACTGGTTTTTCTCCGGCATCGTCTGGTTTTTCTCCGACAGCGTAGCGATTCCAATTGGTAGTCGTCGCCGAGTCACCGAGCCTCTGTTCACGTCGCCGTTCACGTCGACGAGGCGTCAATAGTTTCATTACGAGATTACCCTTTAATAATTATTTAATTGTTTTTAATGACGATTTTGGACGAATAACGGGATTAATATTGGCCATTGATCACACCAAATGTCCAGTCCAGATGTGTTCTCATTTCTCACCGTAGATGGACTTCTCACGGGAATCGGACTCTAAATTATAATATCATATATAAGTATAAATATAAGTATTTTATTTTTATTTTTTAATATGTGCGGGTCAAACCGGTTGAACCACTGACCCATTGACCCAGTGACTTGACCGGTTCGATCCACGGGTCGGTTTTAATAACACTGGTAATATGTTTAAACTTATGAATTGAGATCATATGAGAAGAGGTAATATTCTTGAGAAGTCTTAATCACCGTTAGATTATAAATGTGATGGCTATTAATCATCACTAATTTATGCACATAATCACGTTTTAATAATGATAAAAGGGTAAATTAGTAATCTTTAATATTAAATCAAATCAGTCTCTCGTGCGCAGATCAGATCCTATTTTTTCTCGTACTCGGAAAGATTCAATCAGTCTCTCGTGCGTAGATTATTCGGCATTCGTGCGCAACCACCTCCTCAAAAACCTAGGCGCGATCGATTAATTACGTTGGTTAGTCACAACTTCGACGAATAGGCATGATGAATTTCACATCTGTCAGCCATGAAGGTAGTTTTGGTATGCATCGTACGTAAACTATTTCAGTGTGTTTGTGTATGTTGATCAATTTCAAACAAGGCGGATAAGGCAGGTTATCTAATGAGTTCTTTACAATAATTTTCGTTCTTGGCGATTGAGTTCGCGTAGAGCATTGTCCCTTGTTGACAAGCAGCTGATCATGGAATGCGGTAAAGTTCGCATAGGTGCTACAAAAGCTCATCATATTAGAAAAGAGTTATGTGGCGGGTTTATGGATATAGGAGCCACGGTCACTGATTACAAGAATTATAAGAGGGATTTGAAGCTCTATATTGGCCTTAACGATGCTCAAATGGTTGTTTACTTTTTATCGGATAAGAAAAAGACTTGCCAAGGATATTCCTTCGAGTACTTTTCAGACGGGGAAGACACCCTTTCCAGATTGTTTTGAGTTTGATGGGATATCAAGGAGGGACATCATTATATTTGGTGATGTTGTTTCGTTTGATGCAACTTATCGAATGAACAAGTAAGCAAACTTTGAGTATTTATTAGCACCATAATAAGTAATGTTAATAATACATTTCATTGATATCTTTGCAGGTACAATTTGGTGTTTGTACCTTTCACCGACGTAGACAACCAGCTGCGAAGTGTGACACTTGCAGCTGGGCTGATCTCAATGGAGGATGTTGATTCATATACTTGGCGGCTAACAAGCTTCAAGACGTTGTTGGAACGCGAACCGAGTGTGATCGTTACTGATCAAGACACGTCTATGAAGGCTGCCATTGCCAATATATTCCGCTCGAGTCGACATAGGTTTTGTATGTGGCATATTACAGAAAAATTGCAAGCAAAGGTATTGTGTAAATATAATTCGTAGCTAACAATTTATAATTAGTAGTTTTATGCAAAACCGATTATATTGGGTATTTGTTAGACATCATTTGTAGTTATAAATTTATAATTTGTAGTCTCATGTGAACGTGATAATATTGGGGTTTTTGAGGACATATTTGACAAGCGTATTTTTAACCCTTTATAGTTGTCAAGTTATATGTTTTAGGGGTCAAATTGTAGTCAAAAACAATTTATAAACATCGGTAAGCCAAGGGTCGATCCAAAGAACAACGTGTGTGAATACTAGCTAACTAGTTACCTATTTAGCTATTCCAATTGATGAAAGTTTTGTTGTAATGAAACTTGCAGAAATTAAATGCAGAAAAATAAAAGGTTTTGAATTGATCAGAGAAAGAATCCCAGGATAAAACTTCACACGTGCCAACCCCACTAATCATGCAATCGAATATGGAAATAAACCGAAATAATACTAGACAAGCCGCCCATCCACGGATCATTGTCTAGATTAATCTCAATCGTTGAACGCCGCCCATCCACGGATTATCAACGATTTCGATTAGTTAAGCTTAGGATTTTTCAGACAAAGTCAACTTTCTATTAATTCATGTACTACCATTGTAGCTGCCATGACCTAATATCAATTTCATACAATCTGGTTAATACCTAGGACTCATCCATATTTTGGTAATTAACCTAAATACGTTCTAGCATGCAAACATCTCATTCAATGTAAAACTTGCAAGAACGATAAAATTAAGCACGATGAAATTGAATATTCAAATTTCATTAAATAAAAACATTCAATTGATCACATGAAGAGTTGGGTACATAGCACGGGATCCGTAGGATCCCAGAATAAAGAAGACTACTCACTACTCATGGTAAGTTAACCAAAAATAGTGGAGAATTTGAAATCAAGGACGAGGAAACTGTAATCACGAAGTAGCTCGTTGAATCCTCGATCTCAGGCGATTATCTGCTTATTCTTCTTCTCCAAGTTAGGTTTGAAACTCTCCAAAATCAAGCTCTCTTAAAAAGGCCTCGAATTTCCTTATTTATAATTAGAAATATCCGACGGTGCCATGACACCTGTGACATTCGAGCATGTCACGGTATAGGCCAAAACTCACTGATCTGTAAGGGTGCCGTGACACCCGTGACACTAGGAGGATGTCACGATAGTCACGGCCAAGGCGGAAATCAACAGAGTTATAAGGGTGTCGTGACACCCGTGACACATAGACATGTCACGGTAGTCACGGCCATGTCTGAGATCACACGATACCTACTTGGACAGCAAATACTTAATGGCGGCATGGTCAATGTATACTATGGTCTTCGAGCCTATAAGGTATTGCCTAAACTTCTCAAAAGCATAGACGATGGCTATCATCTCCTTCTATGTTGTAGTGTAGTTTGCTGCTGCACCAGTCAAGACTTTACTTGCATAGCAGATCACGTGTAGCTTCTTGTCATTGCGCTGCCCTAAGACTACTCCCACTGTGAAATCGCCAGCATCACACATTAGTTCAAATGGTAGCTCCCAGTCAGGGGGCTGCACTACATGAGCAGAAGTAAGAGCAGATTTCAGTGTATGGAAATCATTAAAACATGATTCATCGAAGTTAAACTCAGCTTCCTGGCAAAGTAGATCAGTGAGTGGCTTGACTATCTTCGAGAAATATTTTATGAAGCGCCGATAAAATCCTGCATGCCCTAGAAAGCTCTTGATTCCTTTCACATCCTTAGGTGGGGGCAGCTTTTCAATCACCTCCACCTTAGCGCGATCGACCTCGATGCCTCTGTTGGAGACTAGGTGTCCCAACACAATGCCTTCCTGCACCATAAAGTGACACTTCTCCTCGTTTAAAACCAGGTTGGTGTCAACACAACGACGAAGAACATTAGTAAGTTTAGAGAGGCATGTATCGAATGAAGAGCCATACACCGAAAAATCATCCGTAAATACTTCCATGGTGTTTTCTATAAAATCAGAAAAATGGCCATCATACAATGCTGAAAAGTAGCTGGTGCATTGCAAAGACCGAAAGGTATGCGTCTATAAGCAAATGTGCCAAAAGGGCAAGTGAAAGTGGTCTTCTCCTGGTCCTCGGGGTGTATAGGGATCTGGAAGAACCCACTATACCCGTCGAGGTAGCAGAAAAACTTATGCTTTGCAAGACGCTCTAACATTTGATCAAAAAAGGCAAAGGAAAGTGATCCTTACGAGTAGCCTTATTCAACTTTCTATAATCTATGCACATGCGCCAGCCAGTCACAGTACAAGTAGGAATCAAATCATTATTCTCATTACGAACAACAGTCAAACCTTCCTTCTTAGGGACAACATGCACAGGACTTACCCACTCACTATCAGCAATAGAATAAATAATGCCAACATCTAATAATTTTAGTATTTCTTTCTTTACCACATCGTTCAGTTTAGGATTCAAACGTCTCAAAGCGTCCCTAGTGGGCTTAGCATCGCCCTCTAGATGGATTCTATGCATGCACATATCTAGGCTAATCCCCTTAAGATCATCGATTGAATAACCTAGGGCTGGCTTATGCTCTGTCAGGACATCTAGCAATCTCCGGGTCTCTACATCAGTCAAGGATGCATTCACAATCACCGGGTAGGTCAAGTTAGGGCCAATAAATTCATACCTAAGACTTGCAGGCAGAGGTTTCAGCTTTACCTTGTAGGGTTCCTTACCTGAGCCGGTGGTCTGTTCAGCTTCAGCTGCTCCCTCAGTGCTTATTGCACATATATCCATCGGTACTGGGCAGCCTGGTACAACTCTGTAAGACTCAACAGAGGTCAGTGTAATAGGATCATCAATGTCAGCAGAGTCTAGTACATCACAGTCAGCTAACAGACTAGGACTCTTGCACATATCAGGCAAATAAAAGACAACTCTTTCACTGCCCACTCGCAAAGCTATATACCCTATATCAATGTCAATAACTACCTTAGCCGTGTAAAGAAATGGTCTACCAAGTATAATTGGGATATCTATGTCCTCTGAGATCTCTAGCACTATAAAATCAGCAGGGATGTAAATGTTCTTCACCTTGACAGGTACATCCTTCAGAATCCCTTTCGGGAGTCTATAAGAACGATCCGCAAGGCGAATAGAGATATTTGTAGGACAAAGATCACCCAAATTCAGTTTAGCATACAAGGAATAAGGCATGATAGACACACTAGCACCTAGATCACATAGAGCACGACGAATAGTAATACCACCAATATCACAAGGGATAGAAAAACTCCCTGAGTCTTTGAGTTTGGGTGGCATGGGCTGGTGCATGACAGCACTACACTCCTCGCTCAGGGCCACTGTCTCGGTCCCGTTAATTTTTCCTTTCCCAGTCAGAATCTCCTTCACAAATTTGGCATAAGTAGGAATCTAGGTGAGTGCGTCGGTGAGGGGCATAGTGATGTAAAGAGTATGAATCTTATCCACAAACTGCTTGAAATCCTTTTCCCTCCTTGTAGCCGCTAGCCGCTGAAGGAATGGGACTGGCTGTCTATAAGGAGCTGACTCCACTGTCTGCTCAGAATTTTCAGCTCAGTTTTCAGCCTCCTTCGACGTTTCCTTCTACATAGAATCAGATGATGATTTCGTAGCTGGAGATCGAGTGGTCTGAGCTGGTAGTATCTCAAGCTGTTTCCCTCCTCGGAGTGTGATGGCATTCACTGATTCCCTAGGATTTGGATCCGGCTTCCATGGGAGTTTCCCTGGTTCTCTACCGGCTGAGTTTACTTGCTGAGCTATCTAATTTTCCAACATCTTGTTCTGGATGGCGAGTTGCTTGAGTGTCTGCTCGAAGCCTTTCATTCGCCTATCCTGCTCAGCCATGAAACTAGTAAGCAGGGATTCAATGTTAGATGAGCTGCCAGACTCCTGGTGCTTGGGCTACTGTGTCTGGTAGTTGTACTGCCCTAAATTCTAATTTTGCTGTCGTTGGGGCTGGTTGTTGTACTGAGGCCTCGGATGGTAGGAAGCATTTTGCGGTTGTTGAGCTTGGTTGTTGTATTGGCCCCGTGGCTGGTACGGTGCATTACTCTGCTGGTGTCAGTAAGGGAAGCTAGGTGGCGCCTGATTCTGTGGTTTGTAAGAGAGGTTAGGGTGATTCTTGTTCGGGTTATCCCACCTGTTAGTGGATGATCCAGAAGCGAAACCATTCCCTTGATTGTTCTGGCCAACATAATTGGCATCTTCCTGGCTTCCTTCGTTACTAACTTGTCCAATCACCGGACATCCATTTACAAAATGAGAAGGAGAGCCACAAATTTGACAATAGACACCCACATTAGCAACATCAGACGACTTCATAGAGGAGTCTGTCTTCAGATTTTTGATTTCAGTTACAAGACTTTTTTACTGTGTTGGTCAACTCAGTAATATCATTAGTGCCATCAGCGAGGTAGAGATCATGCACACCCTTCTTGTCCTTAGGATTACCTCGATCACTCGTCCAGAGGTGGTAGTCTTGAACTTCTTCCAGGGGAACTCCAGTAAGTCCTCCACCAGCTGTTTGATTTATCAAGGTGCACATCCCCTGGTCGATTCCTTGATAGAAGGTGTCCATGATCTGCCACAGCTCTAGGTTGTGGTGAGGGCACATCCTCATCAGCTCTTTGTACCTCTCCCAAGCTTCATAGTGAGTCTCACCATCCATAGAGCGGAACGAGATGATCTTGTTCTTGACGTGTGCTGTCTTTGATGGTGGGAAGTACCGTTGGAGAAAGGCCTCGGCCAACTTATCCCATGTAGTGAAAGTGCCTTCTGCATGACTGTCTAGCCACCTACTAGCCTTGTCAGATTGTGAGAATGGAAATAGCCTCAGGTAGTAGGACTCTGGAGGAACACCATTAGTCTTCACTGTGTTGCACATCTGAATGAAACGCTTAAGGTGCTGGTGAGGGTCTTCATTCATCCTTCCCGAAAACTGGTTGTTCTGCACCATCTGAATGAGTCCCGTTTTCAGTTCCCAGTTATTATTGTCTATACCAGGTGGTGCAATGGCAGAGTGGATTCCTGAGACACGCGGAGCAGTGTAGTCTCCAAGAGTCCTGCACACTAGTTGCGGCACGGGACGCTGCTGGTCATCCTGGATCAGTCCAGGTAATACTGGGGGGAGCCGCCATATCAAGTGTTGCGAATTCGTCATTCGGTGCCCGGAGTTGCCGAGCTTCGTTGTGGACCTGGCGAAAAGTTCTTCGTTGGTCTGGTGAGCCCTCGTCTGATACCTGAACCTTCTTCTTCTGCCTTGGTGTTTTCTTTAGCATGAACTAGCCAGTACCTGAGAGACGAGAAACACCGTGAGTGAAGCAAAAGAGACAGAAACAGTCAAGCAACGAACAAGGCGGAATAGTCTAAACTACACACGTTGAAACTAATATCACACTAAACGCTGCTCCCCGGCAATGACGCCATTTTGACAAGCGTATTTTTAACCCTTTGTAGTTGTCAAGTTATATGTTTTTGGGGTCAAATTGAAGTCAATTTTTTTTTATAAACCTCGGTAAGCCAACGGTCGATCTAAAGAACAACGTGTGCAAATACTAGCTAACTAGTGACCTATTTAGCTATTCCAATTGATGAAAGGTTTTGTTGTAATGAAACTTGCAGAAAAATAAAAGGTTTTGACTTGATCAGAGAAAGAATCCCATGATCAAACTTCACCCTTGCCAACCCCACTAATCATGCAATCATGCTATCAAATATGGAAATAAACCGAAATAACACTAGACAAGCCGCTCATCCACGGATCATTGTCTAGATTAATCTCAATCGTTGAACGCCGCCCATCCACGGATTATCAACGATTTCGATTAGTTAAGCTTAGGGTTTTTCAGACAAAGTCAACTTTCCTATTAATTCATGTACTACCATTGTAGCTGCCATGACCTAATATCAATTTCATACAATCTGGTTAATACCTAGGACCCATCCATCTTTTGGTAATTAACCTAAATACGTTCTAGCATGCAAACATCCCATTCAATGTAAAACTTGCAAGAACGATAAAATTAAGCATGATGATGTTGAATATTCGAATTGCATTAATGAAAAATATTCAATTGATCACATGAAGAGTTGGGTACATAGCACGGGATCCGTAGGATCCCAGAATAAAGAAGACTACTCACTACTCATGGTAAGTTAACCAAAACTAGTGAAGAAATAGAAATCAAGGATGAGGAAACCGTAATCACGAAGTAGCTCGTTGAATCCTCGATCTCTGGCAATTATCTGCTCTGTCTGCTTCCCCAAGTTAGGTCGAAAACTCTCCAAAATCAAGCTCTCTTAAAAAGGCCTCGAATTTCCTTATTTATAATTGGAAATATCCGACGGTGCCGTGACACCCGTGACATTCGAGCATGTCATGGTATAGGCCAAAACTCACTGATCTGTAAGGGTGCCATGACACCCGTGACACTAGGAGGATGTCACGGTAGTCACGGCCAAGGCGGAAATCCACCGAGTTATAAGGGTGACGTGACACCCGTGACACATAGACATGTCACGGTAGTCACAGCTATGTCTGAGATCACTCGATTCCTTCTGCGAAAAAAGCCTGCCGTGACACTAATGAGATGTCACGGCCTACTGTTGGTGCAGAGCTCTTTTTCGGCCTTTTTCGTCAATCTTTTCGTTCTTTCAGCTCTTCGAGTCCAAGGAGCGATGCTATGTCTTTTTGTCCTGAAACACTAGAGAAACACATCAAATAGGAACAATTTGTCGGGAGAACAAGTGTTATCCTTCATCGAATGTAGTGAATAATTAGTCAAAATATCGACCGATCAATAATTCATAGATATACATTCATAACTCGTAGTATCTGTAAACTTGACCAGGGTGGTGCTTATTGTGATTTTTTTCAAATAGGTGAGCATATCTAAATGCAGAGTCAGATAGACTGGCCTGGCTTTTTAGACAGCATAAAGGCTGTTATATGGGGTGAATATAATGATTGTAAAGAATATGAAGTAGCATGGTGCGAGTTGATTACAAAATATGATCTGCATGGCAACAAATGGCTTGCTGATATGTATGACATAAGGTCGTCATGGATACCCGTTTATTTTAGAGATGTGAATATGGGGGCCCTTTTGAGGACAACATCACTTTCCGAAAGTGAGAATTCCTTCTTTGGAAGGTACATTCATAGATTCATGACTCTCGCGGAATTTTTCTTTGGTTTCAATAGTGATATGGATTTACAAAGGCAAAATAGAGTACATCTAGATCGAGAATCAAAAAGTTCTGTACCTACTCTGAATTCTATTCTAAATTTGGAGAAGCATGCATCGGAAACCTTCTCATTTCCCGTTTTCAAGAAAATCCAGTTTGAAATGTCGGATTCTGCCTATGGATGTGCGATTCAGTCGATTAATGATAGTGAAACGGGTAGAATGTACATCATAAATGATGCTTTGAGGAATAACAAACTGTTCCAGGTATTTTTATATCATTCGTCTGATCAATATTATTATTCGTATTGTCAGTTTCGTAATTAATATTATCAGATTTATAATTCGTAGTGTCGGTTTTATAATTTGTAGTAACAGTTTATATTAAATTGAATTCTCACTTCAATCTTTCAGATTACTTTCACAGAAATTGGTGGAGTTTAAATTGCAGTTGCATGAACTTGGAATCTTGTCGCTATATATGTCGCCACCTCTTCAAAGTCATGTTGTTTTTACGTAGATTCCAGATTATATGGTGATGGCCAGATGGCATATAGATGTAGCTAGGAGGCACAATCCTGGTTTGTTCCTTGTTGATCCTGAACAAATATAATGCTGCTATGTGGGACCATGTCAAGAGAACAAATAATGCTATCGTCGGAAATATGGGTCCATGTCAATGCTGCTATGTGTAGCTTCAAGAATGATGTTGATAGCATCAGAAAATTTCATGATCACATCTATGAGTTTGTTAAGGAGCATGCTTCGAATGGTGGTGTGGACTGCAGTTCATCGAAAGCTGAGTATTTTCGGTCTGTCTTGCAAACGCCACAGCCAGCGGACGTGGTGGTCAATAATCCTTGAATATCAAGAAACAAAGGGTATGTTAGGAGAATTCAAGGTCCCCAAGAAATTGCCTCAGAGAAATCAAAGAAACCTCTAAGATCATGTGGATACTGCAACGAGAAAGGGCTCCATGACAAGCGTACCTGTCCAAAGAGACTAGTGATCGAGTCGCAAAGGCGTGTTGCCCCTTCTGAAGACGTAGGCCAATTTGATGTCGCTGGACTAGGATAACCTTACAGTTTGTGAATTTGTAATTCGTAACTGTCCATTCATAATTCGTAGCAAAGAACGTATACATTTGTTCACTAATTTTCGTTTGGAGCTTGTTCTGATGAAAGTTTTTTTAGCAAATGATACCGGTCATACTTTAGAAAATCCGTAGTCTTTTAGTCGATATTCGTAGATCATGATCTTTTATTTAGAATTCGTAGAATTTTAGGCAAAAATCGTATCTAAATGATCATATGTAGTATTCTGAGTTTATAATTCGTACTGCAATATCCAAAATTCGTAGACAAAGAAATGGCATTCATTGATATAAGACAAAGTATCTAATATTCGTATAGAAACTGATATAATGCGTAGCTAACAAGTGAGATGGCTCTACATATACAAAACAGAGCTCACTTCAGGTGTGATCGTATTATCTCGCTCATGTAAATGTCACGCAGCGCTACCATTTCGTCTTGTTGCTGCATGTTAATATAAATATATTAAGACAACATTTTTTACAGGTGAATTTGAAAGATAGGTGTGTATGTACTCACCTTTTCGCCTTCATCCGCTAGGCCACAATTCTAGCCTTTTTCGCCAGAGCCAAAGTAAGTCTCCAAGTGGCGCATTGTGAAAATCCCACAATCGGTGTCATTATTCTTTGTTCTCCAGCTCATTGTTAGGTGCTTGGGAATTTCCTTGTCAAATATCTCACACTTCTTGTGTTTGATTTCCTTTAGGTAATTCAAGAAGTTCTTTGTCTGCAAAGTTTGAGAGGATAACGTTACTTATGTAAATAATGGATGGAGTGTAAATCCCTTGAGTAATCCATATCTTTCTACGCATTATACGTACAAGAATACAAATTTTGTTAACTGAAGGAAGAATAGTTAACTGAGTTCCAGATTGTTGATGCGTGTGCCATATTTCGGCTTGAAACTTGGAATCTTCTTTGAATTATCAACGACCTCTATCTTGGCCCGGGTCATGTCGTAGCACAACAAATAGAAATGGCTGCTATGACACATTGCGAACACGAACTACAATATCATAATAGCATAAAATCATAACAGTTCGGATAACCAAGTGTAAATATAACTAAGTGTACAATCAAGTGAACATTTAATATTGGAAATTTACGAAGCTCCCTTTCAAGTACAATTTTGAATATTGGAAACTAAGACTTACCAATGTCACCTCTTGAACATTTAACATTGGAAATTTACAAAGCTCCTTTTCAAGTACAGTTTAGAAGATTGCATATCGACTTTCTGGTGTTCCTGTGTCATCCTTTGTTGTTTGCATCTACAAGATAATATAGTGTTTAAATTAAGCATCTGACTTGATAAATTCAAAAAAGTAAATTACACTCACAGTGGCTTGTGTTGTGACAAAAAATCTTAAGATGCTTTTGTTGGATCTGTATTTCTCCTTATCATTCAACAATAGTGCCCACAAGTCGATTATGACACTTGACAACCAAATTTAATACCATGTTACACATTTCCAAACATCAAATTACTTTCATTTCACTCAAAATACAACCATTCATACAAGTCATATGCACAACCATTCATACACTGATTTATACAACTTCACATAAACAATTCACATGTGAACACTATGTTCGAACAAATAGTTTTACAAGTAGGCGCGATCTCATCTTGCACGTCTTGTATCTTTCCCATTTCATATTCTTCTCACCCATTAGGAAAAACCTAGAACAAATAAGAAGACGATTACATCAATATATACAAAGAAGTGTAAAATAGACTAACTAATTAAACGACCACAACTAAAAGCAACATGCGACTCGCTTGTGATCCCAAAAGAACACACAACACAGATTAGGACGAGGCTAGCATATTGCCCAAAACTAGAATATCAAATGCTAGAATATCAAAACTAGAATATCAACACAGATTATATTCTATATTGCCCAAAACTAGAATATCAAAAGCTAGCCAATCTTCATCCCAAACTCTGGTCATATCACAGAGTAGGAGGAGGCTAGCATGTCTAACATATCATCATAGGTTTCAGAATGATGAACACTGATATTCATCTACAACTCCAACACCATTCTACATTTGTCACCATTCTAATAGAGTAGAATGGGCTAGCATACATGGTCAAAGTCTTCCACATATGCCCCGTTATTAGCATGAACAAATTCGATTATGTCCTGAATATATCTCAGAACATAATAACCGCATAAATTACTTTCTCGGGTTGTTTCGCACACTGCACAATAAATAATCTCATTTAACACTTTATTAATGAAAAGTACAGGAATATTAAAGGAAATGTTTCGTCTATGAATACTAAAACTATCTTCCACTCGATTCGACGATTAATCCTCGGGTTACATCCTTGATAGTATCGGTGCAATCCCCTAAAATAAATAACTATACGTAATTAGTGACTGTCAATACAAGTTACAAAACAATAGTAACTTCGAAACTTACGAGTCCACTAAAGCTTTCGCATCGCTGTGTACAACGGTGGCGCCTTTTAAGGAGTTAAACCAATGGACTACATCTAGTAACTTATGTACTTACTCGCCAGCATTTATACAACCCATATTTCAAAAACCCATATTTCAAAAACAGGTAATATATTACAAGTAACTTATGTACGTACTCGCCATCATTTATATAAGGCAGAAAGTAGCAGTAATTGCGATCTTTGTCCGGCATATTAAGTCTTGCTACAAATGCCGCTAGCCTCTCATTTATGTGATTGGACGGGCTCATGCTCGTGGGATTGAAGAACTCAAACCAAACCTCGGAATCAATCATCTGATTGTATAAAAAAAGTACAAAATGAAAAACTGATATAGTTAGACCTTCTGCAGCAAATGATGAACAACTAAAAACAGGAATATTACCTTATATATAAATCACAATGTGAGTTCGACAACGGTGCTAATGCATATATATCACGGACATCATCTTGGCCCACTGAGGAAGTGTAGTCGTCACCGTACACTTCATCGTCGATGGGTACTCTAACAAAGTTTCTGCTCAAGTTAGACCACATGTCATGTAGAAATCGACAGCCGACGGACATATTGTCTAATTCATCAGTTCCAGCCGGTGGCAATTGGTAGTATAGTTGCGTGGTATATTCCCGAATGTCGAATGTTAGTAAATAATTCAAATAAAATATTATAAATTAAATCATGGAAAGATGGTTCAAATATTTGATTTTATTACTCTTATGTTGTTTTCAACCAAGTGCTTCGGCCATGCCAACAAGTCTGATTTCTGCTATGCATCTTGTGTCGTCTTTAATGTCTCTCCATAGGCAATTGGCAGTCCAACAATTTGACCAAGTCCACAATTGACCTTCACCTTCACCATATCATCGGGTACTGGAAGAGAACGAAGCAATCGACCATTCATGACTCGACGGACATCCACTAGTCGTCTCTCATGATTAAGTACCTCTTCGATATATAATATGCTTCTTAGCCCTGTCTGTAACCGTAAACAAATTCATGTTATCTACATTTGTACGAAAAATAAACCAACTAGTAAGGAAAAAATGAATTTAAAAATATCCAAGTACCTTTGGTATATTCTTCCACGGGTCCGTATCTGTGGGAGCATCAGTGAGGCAGTGTCGACTCTGTCGTTCAGACGACTCTATGCGAATAGCACTTTAACTGGGTGTCGCCCTCAAAGAGGTAGAGCTAGGTACCCAATCCTCCATGGAATGTGTGTCCCGAGTCCTCGGGTACGTCCAGGGTGCTCATCCGTGCCAATAGCCGCCGTCAATATGCCACGTCGACCTTGAGTAGAAAAATCTCCTTGAGCGGCCCTTTCCACTAAATCATTCTATTATTTCAGAAAATTACCATTAGTTAGTGTATAATTAAAAAATTAACTATTAAAACACACAGAAGGAACGTACAATCTTTGTACCCACTTTTTGAGATGTCTCGGTGACGAACTCTGCATTTTTCTGATTTGTCCCCTCTTCCACAAATCATGCCTTTCTATAGAGACAGAAGAAGCTTGACCCTCTTCAATTACCCCCCGCGACATTAACTCAGCTGTTTTCTCTTTTGTCATTACCTCTTCCAGTTTTCTATATCCTCCTTGACCAGATTCTTGTTTATGTCCCTTAATTTCTTTGTAGCTTATATATATTCTTCTTGACCAGATTCTTGTTTATGTCCCTTAATTTCTTTGTAGCTTCGGATAGCCTCTGCTCCTTCAAAGTCTTCCACTGATCGGAGTCAATAAACGTATACATTTTCAAAGCATCTTCGTTTGTTCCGTCACCGTGGATGTAATCATTTGCGAGCCGTGTCTTAAATTGTCTCTACATGTTGCCAGCACAGCTAAGCTCCCTATTTTTATGTGCCTCGACTCCATCAAAAATTGCCTGAATATATATATATATATATATATCTATATATATATATATATATATATATATATCTATATATATATATATATATATATATAGGGGAGCGCTCGGTTGAGGCATGGTTAGTAGAATGAGGCACGTGAGGCACGATCTGGGCCACTCATCTAAACCCCCCGTGCTTTGTGGGTGTGCCACGTGTCCCACTACCAAAATCCTACACTATTCAAAAAGCAAAAAGCAAAATACTATTCCGGTACTATTCCCTGCCATATCATCTAAATGAGTGGCCCAGATCGTGCCTCATTCTACGAACCCTGCCTCAACCGAGTGCTCCCCTATATATATATATAACACGTTGTAATTAATACAAAACTTAGTTACCATTTTAGAAACAAATACAATGTTAGAATTAAAGAAGCCCTTACAGTTGCATCTCTCCACACACTGTCCTTAAAATGTTTACGGACCTTCCTCCAATCGGTGTAGTTGATAGGAACACGACAACGAACCAACATACCCATGTGGCTCCTCCAATTGTCTGCATGTGTCCCTGTCGGATTCCCTCTTCTATCAAATGTGACCGTGGCCTTGGTACCAGACTCCTTGTGTCTCTTAATCAACTTGCTCATATATACAGGGCCTCGCTTCGTTCTAACTGTGTCTGAAGTGACATTATGGTCATCCTCACTGCTACTGCTGCTATTTGAAATGGCCAAGATCCGATAAACATGAAATTAAATGTCAGATTAATTAATCAATAAACAAATTTATGAAATAAATAAATAACAACACGGGTCATAAATAAATAACATACACAAATTAAATTTCTTTATCAATCCATGTTCCTTCTCCGTGATCTTCTCGTCACTGTATTTCCTCATCAACTTCGTTGTCGTCGTTCTCCACAGGAACTAGCGTACAAACGGGCATGCATTCCTCAGCAAGATCTTCAGATGCATCACTGATTACTTGTTGTTTTCTGTGGAGGACAACAAACTGGTTATTATCAGAAGGGTCCGTGACGTAAAATACTTGTCTTGCATGTTCGGCCATAATGAACGGCTCATCCTTGTACCCTTCTTTTTCGAAAATCCACAAACGTCATTTCATAATTATCAATACGAACCGCTAACCCATTTACATTTAAAAACAGGTACTCGAAACTTTACGTAATCCAACTCCCATATTTCTTCCATAACTCCAAAATAATTAATAGGAGCATATATTGGATTCTGATCTCTAGCGCTAGAAACAAGAGTGGTTTCAGCAACAAGTGTGACACCACTATTTTGCACAGCGATGTGGTCATTTTGATCTTTTGTGTGGAAACAAAATCCGTCAATGTCATAAGCTTTCCACGTGTATATTGTTGGTCTTGGACCCGGCATAAGCCACTTTACCAAGTCATCAGACTATTCTTCAGAGTTGGTCTGATTATTTAAGACCTCATTACGCCTCAGCCAGTTACAAAATGACCGACTGTGTTCTTTTTGCAACCACTGCTCGGATTTCCTTGAGAATGCACTCCTTAATTTAGGCACTGCTCTATGAAAGGCGTGATATCAGGTATATGTTGCAATACATAGAAATGATCTTTCGTCAGCTCATCAAATGATGGGGTCTTGAATTTCTGACCACTTGTGCCCTTTCCATTAAATCGATCATAATGACGTGGCCTTGGAATCCCAACTACGGCTGTATTTCCCAAACAATCAGTGCAAAATTCAACAGTCTCTTCAGTTATGTATCCTTCCACTATACACCCTTCGGGACGATGTCTATTTCTCACATACCTCTTTAGAATCTTCATGTACCTCTCAAAAGGGTACATCCATCTCATATGAACTGGTCCAAGAATTCGAATCTCGTGCACCAAATGAATAGTAAGATACACCATTATATCAAAAACGCTTGGTGGGAAAAACATCTCTAGTTGGCATAGTGTAACAACAATCTGGTCCTGCATATTATCAAGCTCTGATGAATCAACAACCTTGGCCCATAAAGAGCTAAAATAACGCAGTGTCTTTGTACATCGGCTCTCACTTTAGGAGACAGTACACCTCTAATTGCAATAGGCAACAACTGTTGAATCAATGTATGATATTTGTGGGATTTTAATCCATTCAACCGCAGATCCTTCATTGAAACCAAGTTGGCAATATTTGAAGAGTACCCATATGGAACTTTAACTCCTTTTAGACATCCACACAAACTTGAATTCTTACTCTTAGAAAGAGTAGTGCATGACGGAGGCAAATATGTACGCTTTCCTTCAGTTTGAGATGCTAATTTGGTACGAATGTTCATCTCCAACATATCCAGTCTCGCTTTCACTCCATCCTTTGTTTTCCCAGGAATGTTTAATAAAGTACCGATCAGATTGTCACATATATTCTTTTCAACACGCATCACATCAATACATCGTCTGATATCAAGTGTATGCCAATAAGGGAGATCAAAAAATATTGATCGCTTCTTCCATGGAGCACTTTCGATGCAAGCATTGGGCTTCCCAAATCAATTTGTAATATTCTGAATTTTTTGAAGTATTTCATCACCAGAAGCCGGTCGAGGTTCTATTCATTATTCGGTCTTACAATTGAATGCAACTTTTTTCTCCTGTAAGGATGATGCCTCGATAAGAAACGTCGATGTCCCTTATAAACCATTTTTCGACAATTCTTTAGATGGCGTGCATGTGTCTCTTCCCCGCAAATTGGACAAACTTTGTAACCTTTACTACTGTACCCGGATAAGTTACCATAAGCTGGGAAGTCATTGATAGTGCACATTAGCATGGCTCGCATATTGAAATATTCTTGCCTTGATGCGTCAAACGTGCTTACTCCTTCGTTCCATAAAAGCTTCAAATCATCTATCAAAGGAGCTAAGTATACATCAATATCATTTCCAGGCTGTCGAGGACCCGATATCAACAGAGAAAGCATCATACGTACACTTCATGGTTAACCTGGGAGGAAGATTGTATATAACCAATATCACATGCCATGTACCACGCTGACTACTGAGGTCTCCATGTGGATTCACCCCATCAGTACACAGACCCCATCAGTACACAGACCAAGGCGTAAATTTCTAGACTCTACTCCAAATGTCGGGAATGTGTTGTCTACTTTTGCCCATTGTAGTGAATCAGCAGGATGACGCATTTTCGTATCAATGACGTGCAATATTTTGTATGTCAAAAACAATTTATAAGCCGGTAAGAACCGGATCGTCCAAGGGAACAAGTGTAAACTTATGCACTATGTAAGGTTGTATTTCTACTTATCCTAATCCAAATTGAGTTTTGATTGGTTTCTTTAATTAAAAATAAACGAAAGTAAGAAAAGATGTTGTCGATTTCAAGAGATATTTTGGGGAACTACTTCACTTACATAACATTTGAATCGAGTTTTTATTATCTAGCATGCATGATTTGCTTATATTGATTGGAAAATAGTCGTACACTCCAAGTACAAACCTCACCCTTTCGGCGTTATTAGTTTGTATTGGGAATGTACTTTAAACTACGAACCTCAACCTTTCGGCGCTATTGGTTCGAATCAAGTAAATCGCTGATGTTTACTAACTCTCGCCGCGTAAACATGGGGAGTCCTTGTCGTAAAACTAACCTTTCCCGTTACAAACTCAGGCCACTCTCGTAGTCTCCGAGTTTATAACGTGTATTTTACTTAATTGTCAGATACTAAGTCTCACCCTTTCGGCGATATTGACTTAATATCTCAACGCAATGCACTTAGGCATTTCGTCAAACACCTAGTATGCATAGCTTGGGTTTAAGCGCTAAGTAAAATAGAAATCCAATAAGACAAATCAGATCATGCAATTTTCTATTTTATTCAACGATTCATGTTAGGAAAGATTCGTAGGACCCCAAAATAGGGTCACTACTCACTATCCATGGTAGTGAACATACAACTCAAGTTTTTGTTCGAAACGAAAATTACAAAATTTTAACGAAGAACAATCACAACCTTGATGTAGATGATGATGTTGTTGATCTTCGATTTGCAATCTCCTCGATTTCAACCGGTTGCCTTGAGTGGTATCTCGTGATCCTCTCCAATTTTTCGTGGACTAACGGTTCAGAATCCCTTGGCGGCTGCCCCCTCTTCCTTTTGTTCAATTTTCCTTTTTTTCATTTTTTCCCAAAAACCCAGTGAAAATTCGTTTTTGGCCCATTCAGCTTGTGTCACCTATTTTGGTGACACAAGTGATATGGCTAATTCCAGAAGGCTGAATATTCTGATTTCTGTCCTGCCTGTGTCACTTGTGTCAATTGCGTCAACTATTTTGGTGACACAGGCACAATGTGAGATGGTCTTTTGTACTCATATTCTGACATCCGTAACCGCTGAATCTGCTCTGGTTGCCAACTAAACAGTTGTAGCTCTTGTTCTCAGCTGTCCAACAAGCTAAAGTTCAATTAATTCGGACACCGTATGTGCCATAGGCGTGAGCGTCAAGTAGGGATGTCAATCCTCCTATTTTGCACTGTTTTCGCCCAAATTCCCACAAAACTCTTTATTTCGCCTTGGATTAATTTTTCACCTACAAATCACCAAACCATACAGTGAGAGGTCATAAAAAACATAGAAAACGATCGAAAGTCAACTAAATGTGGAGCATAAATATAGTACAAATTTATGCTCATCAAAACACTCCACACTTAGAGTTTGTTCGTCCCGAACAAACATGAACTAAATCCCAACCATTGTCGTAGGGAACACGAGTGCATTTAGCGTATGCACCAAGCCTTTAAACCTATAGGATACCCTACAGAACGAGTTGTAGTCTCGTGGGAGTTTTCAGAAAAGGGAATACTCACAAATCCCAAATGCAACTAGCTATATGCATGAACAAGATAGTTCCTCATTTATCTAGGCAATACGCAACGAATACCCCATGCACATCAACTAAAATAGTAATCAAAGACTGAGTCCTCTTCAAAAGAATTTCGAACCACCAATGACCTTACAAAGATGCACATTCAAAGACAGTCAATATTAGAGTTATCAAATGTCTAACCTAGCAATTCATTCAACCTTTTCAAAAGATACTCAAAACATGATCCTTAGAAACATAGAAAGCGTGCCAATCGCGTGCCTATGCTATCAAGAAGGATAGTCCATGGTCTAACAATACAAAACTCATTTCCAAGTTTTAGGAGCTAAGTCCATAATCCCTAAGGAAAGAGGAGTTTGGCACTTCATTTTCAAAACTATCTCGAACAAAGTCATGCTCACGTATACTAGTACAAGGGTCATCCCTCTACTCAAATCACAATGAATACACACTAAAAGGAATGATGGAAAGTACATTGCCAAACTTAAGTGTGTGCCTCATTTTTTTTTTCTTGTTTTTTTTTCCAAGGCATTTTGCCCACGATATGCTTCACTTTTTTTTACTTTGATAGCTTACCTTATTTTGGCTTGTGCTTGCAAAAACTTTTTGCTTTTCTTTTTTTTGTAGCTTGCCTTATTTTGGCTTGTGCTTGCATATACAATTTTTTTTTGTTGGGGTCAGGTTTTCACCCAAATTGACTCCACACTTAAGATTTGGCAATGTACTAAGGATATAAATGGTGTGTGCATACAATGTGAAAGAATAAAGATCACCTAAGAGCAATGACTAAGTTTTTGATGAGACGAAAAGTATTTCGTGCTTGCTAATTTTATGCTCAAGTGATGTAAAAAGGTTGCCTAAATCATTAGATAGACACAAGATAACAACAACATTGCCGACTAGGAATTATGCACTCATAAAAGTCATGGTGATTCTAGATTCAAAATCAAGTCATTAGCAATGAAACTAGATAGCCAAGTAATGGGGTAATGCGTATGCCTTGGAAATTCGAGTACTCAAATGTAAGCTAGTGCATCAAAAAGTGCAAGTGCCTAAACATGGATATTCATACGAGAATGCACTACACACCCACTCCACACTTAAGAGGAAGCTTAGTCCCTAAGCGACAAATATATAGAATTGAAAAAGTGCAGTGCTTCCCTGAAATTGTAGCTTACGATGCGTTGAACTTGTTATTGCTTGCTCTTGTCCTGTATTGAACCTTGAAAATCTGGAACTCAGGTAATTGTCCACTTGACATTGTTTAGCGTTATCAATATGAATGATTCAATGAAATTGTGTACATTGTGATAAAAAAGCCTAGGAGTGTTGAACAAATGCAAACACTGCAAAAGTGGAAACAAAATTAGACCACTGTCGTAAGAAAAATTAAGCATAACCAATTCATATCAATGAGGTTCCAACAACAATATTTCAATTCAAATCAAACCACATCCTGCAACAAAGTCTAAACATGTTCATTACCAAAACCAAGTGCCAACAGCAGCACAGTTTAAACATGGGCGTCACATAACACAAAAGAGTTCAAAAATAGCCAATGACCAAGACAAAGTTAAAAAAAAAACTAAAACAGGGAAATTGCAGTAAATGGCAGTGGCTATTCCGATTCCTCGTCTGTGTCTGAATCATAGAGGCTTGAAGTGTTGTAGCAGTGCGAAGGTTCTGGGATGTCGGATGGAGGGACTACGCCACTGGGTGGTGGTGCTGGATATTCAGTGAATCGACTCCACTCGAAAAAACTTATCCAAGCCGCGCTCGCCCACTCACGAAAATCTGCTGCAGTGGCTATTTCACGCTCAGTGGAGAGCTGCAGCTGCCTTTGAGAGTAGTCGAGGTCCTCAAGCTAGTCCTTAATGTGTAATAAATGGCTATCATCTTCATTTAGTTTCGGCTTCGAGTGAGAACGCTCACTCGCTTCAGATCTATCAGCAGCGGCCTTGTGCTTTCCCTTCCCTTTGGGAGCCCTCCGAAGGTCTCATTAGGGTGCTCCCTTTGCCACCTTTTCTTGCCGCGCGGGTCTTCAAGTAATCGGAGACGACCCCAGTATCCATCCATGTAAGGTCCCTACTCAACAGGCAATCTTCCACCAGCTGTTCAATAGTGAGTTTAGTTGCAATTTTACCCCCGACCAAATGATTCACGTATAGAAACGGTGCTTGGCTAATAGTGTGACGAAGAAACCTCCCCAGATTCCTGTACTGTTGGTCTTTCCACTCTTGTATTTTTCGAACCGCATTGCCATAACCTCCATAAAATCAATAGGTGTTCCTCTCTTAATGTAGATCATAATATCAATATCATCCTTCGAAATGAGTCTAGACCCTTCCTTACGTTGGTTAATCACCTCAGCGACTAGCTTGTGGATAACTTTCCACACCCCTCCCTTAATGTTTGACGAATAAACATTGGGTGGAAAAAACATATCCAAACCTGAAATTTCCTTCCAAAACAGATATCGATCATATTCACTACACTTCGGCACTTCCCCAACCAAAGGAAAACTTAAGGCATCGCAAAATTCATCCATATCTCAAACGATGTACCAATGCCCCACCGACGCATACCATGTCCTAGTCTCCCCTATCATACCCTCTTTTTCAAAAGAGGCTAAGAATTCACACAACATATCCGGATATGTGGCAGCTCTATCACTGAAAATAATACCGAGACCGACTGCACTTAATTTGTCCTTAACTTCTTCGAAAATTTGTATGTGTTGCAAATCAGTTTCATCGGGAAGCACAGTGTCGATAATTACCTTATTTTTGCGCAAACTCTTGTAGAGAGCTAAGTCCGTTTTAGTGAGGGGGGAGCTCCGGTTGGATAAGTCGTCCACCGGTCGGCGATCCCCTTAACACGCTTGGGTCTGGTAGTGGTAGCTCCCTTGACAACTGAGGATTCGGATTTCATCCCGGGTTGAGCAGTCGAGGTCGGAGTGGGGCGTGGAGCAACCGGTGTCTGCTCATGTTACGTACTCAATATTATATAAATAAAGGGATGTAGTTGTAATTAGTGCAAGGTGATTTAGTACAAAAGGGATGTAAAACAGAATGAGAAAGGAAGCAATGAAATATCAATCTTTTAGTATCTCCTTTCTCTTCCAATTCCCTTCTCAATCTCAAACCCTAATCTCATCTTCTCTTCCTCTTCGCCAACAATTCTTCAGTGTCTATCCATCAACCACCGGTGCGATAAACAGGATCGCATCATTTGGTGCTTTCACTGAGAGCTGACATCATCCATGGCAACCTATTACAACCCGTATTACTACTCAAACTTTCAATCTCAATCTGAAGTTTCATTGTTCAATGGCGATGGTGTTGACCAGTGGCTTAATCAGATTGAAGGTTTCTTCATTCGATATCAGGTGATTCCGGAACAGAAACTTACAGTGGCAGATCATTATCTAAACGGAGAAGCCCTTGAATGGTACCAGAAATGGCACCGAGAGATGTGGTGGTGTTCGTATCGTGTTGCTACTTGGGAGGAGTTCGTTAGAGATCTCAAAATACGTTTCAAGCCACCGGAAATCCAAACGAGTCACGTGGAGACTGACGATTCATTCTGGACAAAGTTGGAAGAACTGAAACAGATGGTTAGAGAAATGAAGTCTGATCACTTGGCTTCAGTCGCTGAACTCTCCTCTAAGCGCAACTTCTTTGCTCCGATTAAATCAGTTTTCAACCCTGTAGTTGAATCGGTTCATGAAAATATGGAGTCGGCTTCGGCTGAGGTCAACGAAGAACCAGATGATGATGCATCTGATTTGCCCACTAATGTTGTTGAAGAGACCGACGACGATGATGATAGGGTGGATATGAGTAATGATTTGAAGTTGTGTCCAACAATCCTCTCTCCGGTGTCTAAATCAATTCCGGTGGATATATCAAGTACTGCGGACTCATTTTCTGCACTACAAACGAAGGTATCATTCAACACAACCTATGGTATTTTTCCTCAAGTTTTGAACCTCAATAATGATACACTTGGCCAGCCACAAGGTTATAGGAAGTGTGAAATGTTTTTTGGTGATGTAAATGGTATCACGCATTCATATTCTCCAACTGTTTGTGAAAATGACAAAGTGGATACTGAGCAACAGGAGATGATGGTAAAAAAGTTTGAACGATCAGTTTTAGTTGCAAATGGTTCGACGAATATCTGTGCGAAAGGTATTCAACAAAATGATTCTGAGGTATTAATTCTTTTATTACCACCAGCAAAACCACCTGATCTTCTCTTTGATGTATTCGAAGTATTGAATTCGGGCATTACTATGGCTGGTGGTGTTGATTATGATTCAATCTGCTACATTGGAGGATTGTATTTGGCTTTAGAACTTACATCAGTTAAGTTCAAGAGTATTTTATGGAGAAATGTCCAACTCGAACGAGACTGCAGTTGCTTGAAAGTTTGGGTGAACTTTGATGATTTTACATCAAGTGCACATATTATTTGTGCAGAGTTTGATGATTCAGCTGACGAGATTTTGATGGTTATTGAATGTAAACCTCCATATGAATTTTTGTTTATATTGCAAATGGTTGATAATGACACTATAGTCTTTGAGGATGTTGGATACGGCAATTGGTATTGCACAGAACATTGGCGTTTAGCACTCTCTTCAATCCAAAGGAATGAGTCACTATTTTGGACAATAACAAGCACTTGTGCAGGGGTCCGTTTGATGATGAATCTGCGTATTACAGTGAAACAGGATCCAGTTCTTTGTCAAGTTTCACAGTATCGTCGTTGCTCTGAGTCAATTTCTCTCTATGGTGTCACTCTTGTGGTTTATTATCTTAATGAGTTGACAGAGTGGGGCTTGGTGGTCCTTAAGTTGAAAAGGAAGTTAGATGCATCTGAGGCTAATGATATCACCTCTAGAGCCTTCGTAGTGATAAATCATGGCCATCCAACCAGAAATGTTTCTGCTGATGATGACTGGGACATTGGGGTATTCAGTAGTAAAAAATGTCGTGAGGTCGTCGATAGTTTGGTGATAAACTTCACACCTACTGCTTGTCAATACAACTCAGTGGCATTCTCAAGCAATTTACTTCCTATTTTTTCTACATACATGATCTCTGATGGAAGTTGGTGTTTTATTATATCACTTGGGATTCATGCACTATATGCAAGACCTCCGGCAAAGCCTCCCCATGACTCCTCGAAGGTACTTTCCACTGAATTTTGTGGGAATATTACACTTGATATGCCATCGTATGCTGTTGTAGATGAAATCATATATCTGGAAATATGTTTTTATAGACCAAGGACTTCTAACTTGGGTGATGGAGTTTTTATCAAGCTGTTATTGCTCAAGGAACAGACTTTTAAAAAAAAAGTTGCTACTGATGTTGTCATGTTTGTGATTGATTTGGGCAAGTGTACTTGTGTTTGCTGGTGGAATGCTAACATGATTCGGCAGCTTAATGAAATGGATGATGATACTAAGCTGGTATGGGGCTTTGATAAGGCACTGAGTCATCTTGCTGGGATTATTTTGAGGTATACTAATCTTGTTGGACTTGACGAAGTAAATCTTATGATGTTAAATGGAATGCATGATATGAAGAGGATTAGTTCAGTATCTGTTAGTTTCAATCGGGGAGTGCAGGATACAGATGGAGATGAATTGATGCCTCGCACGGATCCTTCAGATTCTATCCATAGTTCTCAAGATCGACCTTCAATACATCCAGAACCCTATGATACTTATGTGGTTGATAACATGAGAAGGCTGGCAATTCATTTTGGCATTCCCCAGACAAGGTTTATGCCAAGTGAAAATTGCTGGGCTGATTTTTATCTTTATACATGTCAAAGTGCATCTGTTGAGAACACCCACAACCAAAAGTTACTAATAGCAGAGATACTTGTTGGAATGGGAGCACTGAGAAGTTACAAGCTCATAAGATGGTGGATCTTATTTTCTTGGAAAGAATTCGCGGACACGTATTTTTTCTTGGGATTTGTTGATTTCATGATAGTGCATCATGATTTCTTGTGGCTTTCGTCACCAAGACCACCGGAAATAGTTGACCTTGAGGACAAGGTCAATTTTAAGGGGCGAGGAATGTTACGTACTCAATATTATAGAAATAAAGGGATGTAGTTGTAATTAGTGCAAGGTGTTTTAGTACAAAAGGGGTGTAAAACAGAATGAGAAAGGAAGCAATGAAATATCAATCTTTTAGTATCTCCTTTCTCTTCCAATTCCCTTCTCAATCTCAAACCCTAATCTCATCTTCTCTTCCTCTTCGCCAACAATTCTTCAGTGTCTATCCATCAACCACCGGTGCGATAAACAGGATCGCATCAGCTCAGGTGGTGGTGAATTGCATGCCGGAGGAGGGTTATTGGCCGAGGTGGCATTGGTAATTGATGGACTTGCTGGTGGTGTAGGTGTACCGGAGAGCGAGATCGGGCTACCGGGAGTGGCGGCTTGTGCTGGAACAGGTGGTTTTGTGCGGGCTATTTTGGAGCGGGTAGTGGGAACCCTGGTTCGTGGTGGCTTGTGCGCCATCATCTTTCGGCGAACCATGGCGGCAGGGAATGTGGTGGTCGGAGAAAATAGAGATGCAGGAGGAAGAAAAAAAAAATTCGATCGGGGAAGATGATTTGGGAAGTTAGGATTTTTTTTGTTTTCTTTTTTCCTTTTTGAAATCGCCTAAACGGGTGTAAAATTTGGGTTGAATATTGGGCCACGGTTTTTTTATTACAATCAAATCACTTACCACCAAGATAAGTGACACAAGTGATATGGCAGATTACAGAGAGCATGAAAAAATGCTCTGTGTCACCGAAATTCCGGATAAGCGACACAAGCGACACATCAATTTTGTCTAAAACCCATACTTAGCCAAAAATTCAGTTCTTCCTTTGGCACCATCAAATCTCAACTCAAGGCTTATAGGGCCTTCTTAGGCATCAAGGACTCCACACTTAGGTTGAAGAATACTCCAAATTAAATACCCAGAGGCACTAGCGAGCGGCTTTACTTCCCCGCGAAGGCCTTGTTTAATGTCTTGGCTAGACCGAGCCGAAGCTTTGAGCAAAAGTGTGTCAATCCAGAATTTAGTAGCTCAAAAGTGAACATCCACGAGGCTTATTTCACCGCTCACAAGGTCAGGTGATGGTCCATAATATAGCTTTAGCCTTTGTCCGTTAGCCTTGAAGATTTCACCTTCTTTCGTTAGTAACTCGATGTGGCCATCATCAAATACTCTATGCACCTTGTATGGTCCAGTTCATCTTGTTCTCAACTTCCCGGGAAAAAGTCTCAATCTCGAGTTAAACAACAATACATCATCCCCTATGTGAAACTCTCTCCTCACTATCCTCTTATCATGCCATTTTTTAGTCCGCTCCTCGTAAATCTTAGCATTTTCGCAAGAGTCTAACCTTATTTCGTCCAATTCGTTGAGCTGCAAGATCCTCTTCTCCCCCCGCTGTTTTCCGATCGAAATTAAGCGTTTGAACCGCCCATTGAGTCTTATATTCAAGCTCTACGGGAAGATGGTAAGGCTTTCCATATATGAGTCTAAATGGTGACATTTCTATGTGAGTTTTGTAAGCCGTCTTATATGCACAAAGAGCATCATCCAATTTCGATGCCCAATCCTTTTTAGAGCTCCCCACTGTCTTCTCAAGTATGGCCTTTATCTCTCTATTTGACACCTCAACTTGACACCTAGTTTGGGGGTGGTAGGGTGTGGCAATCTTATGATAAACGTCATATTTCCTTAGAAGTGCTTCGAATTGTCTCGCCTTGAAATGCGATCCTCCATCACTAATCACCGTTCTCGGCACTCCAAATTTAGGAAATATAACTCTTTCGAAGAGCTTAGCCACAACTTTTGCATCACAAGTTGGGGATGCTATAGCCTCAACCCACTTGGACACATAATCCACCGCTACTAGAAGGTAGTTGTTTCCATAGGAAGGCGGGAAAGGTCCCATGAAGTCTATACCCCAAACATCAAATATCTCTACCTCAAGTATGCTTTTTTGGGGCATTTCATCCCTCTTGGAAATGTTGCCTGACCTTTGGCACATGTCACATGATTGCACAAACTTGTATGCATCTCGAAATAATGTAGGCCAATAACAACCACATTGGAAATCCTTAGCGGCGGTCTTAGAACTCCCTCCATGTCCTCCGTATTGTGAAGAGTGGCAATGAAGTAGAATATTCTCCATGTTTTCCTCAGCCACACACGTTCGATAAATGCCATCCGCACAAAGCTTGTAAAGATAAGGATCATCCCAATAATATCTCTTATCTTCTTTTGACTAAAGCTAAGGTCATGGGGCAATACCTCAGAAACCTTGAAGTTTACAATTTCGGCATACCAAGGTGTGTACACACTCTCTACACTCATCAAATGTTCCCCTACGAATGAATCTTCTATAGGTAGATCTTCTTTTTGAACCCCTTCTCCCGATGGCAATAATCTAGAAAGATGATCGGCAACTAAATTCTCCACTCCTTTCTTGTCTTTGATCTCTATGTCAAACTCTTGGAGTAAAAGAACCCATCTAATGAGCCTAGGCTTAGCTTCTTTCTTAGAAATCAAATACTTGATAGCAGCATGATCGGTATACACTATAGTTTTCGATCCCACCAAGTATTGCATAAACTTCTCGAAGGCGTAGACTATAGCTAGCATCTCCTTTTCCGTAGTGGAGTAGTTCGCTTGAGCATGGTCTAAAACCTTGCTCGAGTAGTAGATAACGTGCAGCGTTTTGTCTACCCTTTGTCCTAGAACGGCTCCTATGGCAAAGTCGCTCGCATCACACATAAGCTCAAAAGGAAGATCCCAATCGGGAGGTTGGATTATCAGGGCAAAAATGAGGGCAGATTTAAGCTTCTCGAAAGCTTTAAGACAATCATCATCAAAGACAAATGCTACATCATTGTGCAAGAGATCGGTCAAGGGTTTCGCAATTTTAGAGAAATCCTTAATGAAACGCCGATAAAAACCAGCGTGACCAAGAAAACTACGGATCCCTTTCACATCTCTAGGAGGTGGTAATTTCTCTATTACCTCTATCTTGGCTTTATGCACTTCGATTCCTCTATTTGAAACTAGATGACCAAGGACAATACCTTCTCGTACCATAAAATGGCACTTCTCCCAATTAAGCACAAGGTCAGTTTCGATACACTTTTCAAGCACCCTAGATAAGTTTTCTAGGCAAGAATCAAAGGATGAACCATATACAGAAAAGTCATCCATAAACACCTCCATAGTATTTTCAATAAAATCAGAGAAAATAGCCATCATACATCTTTGGAATGTACCCGGCGCATTACATAACCCAAAGGGCATTCGCCTATAGGCGTATGTTCCATATGGGCAAATAAACGTAGTCTTCTCTTAATCGAGGGGTGGATAGGGATTTGAAAAAATCTGCTATAACCATCGAGATGACAAAAGTACTCGTGGTTGGCTAACCTTTCCAATATTTGATCGATAAAGGGAAGAGTGAAATGATCATTCTTAGTGGCTTTATTTAACTTTCGATAATCGACACACATTTGCCACCCCGTGACAGTTCGTTCAGGGATTAACTCATTCCTCTCGTTCTTGACAACTGTCAAGCCACCTTTCTTGGGCACAACATGAATAGGACTCACCCATTCGGAGTCGGGGATAGCAAAAATAATGCCTGCATCCCTCAACTTTGTTATCTCCTTGAAGACAACCTCACCAAGTTTGCGATTCAATCTTCTTTGCCTCTCTCTTGATGGTATAGCACCATCTTCTAGCCTTATTCTATGCATGCAAATATCGGGGCTAATTCCCTTCAAATCATCAATAGAATAACCAATAGCACCTTAAACTTTCTCAACATATGCAACAATTTAGACGTTTCATCCTCATTCAACGAAGAGTTCACAATCACCGGAAAAGTAGAATTAGGACCTAGAAACTCGCACCTTAGACTTGTTGGTAGAGATTTAAGCTCTACCTCACAAGATCCCTTACCATTGTCCTCATCTTGCTTTTCCTCAATAGCAACCGAATCTTCCACGAGTTGCTTTTCGTCCAACACCAACATATCCTCACCTAAATTACCTGGATTTTCATCACTTAAAACCTCGCAAGCGAGTTCGGTTAGTTCATTCCAAGAATAGTCATAGCAAATATCAATCATGTTACAATGCATAGAGTTGTAGGACTATTACACGCCTTTCCTATATGAAATTCAACTTTTTCTCCACCAATGTCAAATTCAAGGGAGTCATTCCTACAATTAATCACGGCACTAGTAGTCTTTAGGAATGGTCTACCCAATATGATAGGAATCTCTTGATCCTCATCCATTTCTAATACAAAAAGTCAACGGGGATGTAAAATTTCCCTACCTTAACAAGCACGTCTTCTAGAACTCCCTTAGGAACTCTAGAAGAGCGATCCGCTAGACGTAAACGAATGGATGTAGGATTAAGAGTTCCTATATCAAGTTTCTTGCAAAGAGAATATGGCATCAATGAAATACTTGCACCCAAATCACACAAAGCATTCTTAATCATGATCTCCCCAATAGTGATAGGTATAGAAAAAGATCCCGGATCCCCAAGTTTCTTAGGCATGTGATTTTGAACAATGACACTACATTCGGCACTCAAATCTACCGAACTAACTTCACTAATCTCACGCCTATAAGAAACAATGTCTTTAAGAAACTTGACATAAGAGGGTATTTGAGTTATTACCTTGGTGAATGGAAGTGTCACATTCAACATACGCATCATGTCGACGAACTTGTTGAAGTGCTTTTCGTCATTCCTCTTCTTTTGCCTTTTGGAAAAGGCATAGGTGGCTTGTAAGGGGGTAGCTCTTTTGTGGCCTCTTTAGTCATCTCTTTTTGAAATTCATTGCTAGGTGTAGGGATCTCATCTTCATTCTCCTCCTTGTCATCCTCACTATTGGTAGGCCCATGAGAAGTAGTGGCTCTTGCTTTCGGCGTAGGAGACTCCAACACTTTACCGCTCTTAAGTGTGATGGCATTGATGTGATCGGTTGGATGCAAATCCGGTTTAGAGGGAAGTTTCCCTTATTATCTCGACGACGAGGTAGCATGTTGAGCAAGTTGGGTCTCCAACATCTTATTATGAGTAGCCATTTCATCCATTCTTTGGTCAATTGTTTAGTACATCATCAAATTTTCTTGAGTGGCTTTTGCTTGATTTGCCATAATGTTAGCCAAAATAGTGGCTATGGACCGATCTTGTGCACCTTGTTGTGGTGGGACTTGTGGTTGTTGAGGGCTCATTCCTTAGTAATTCCCTTGTTGTTGATAACCCTGATAGTTCGCTCTAGGTTGATATTGAGTTTTTTGTTGTCCTTGGCTAGATTGGCCTTGTTGGAATTGAGGCTTAGGCACAAATCCGGGCGGTGGATTGTTCTTGTTGAATGGAATGGGTTCTTGAGTCTTATAGGAGAAGTTTGGGTGATTTCGGTTGTTTTGAGGGTGTGCATTGGTAAAGTTGGATCCATAAGCGCCACCTTGATTTCTCCCCATATAATTAACGTCTTCGACGTTCTGAAGTTCGTTGTTTGGGAGGCCATGAGGATAAGAATCTTCTACATGAGAAGTACTCGAACAAATGGAACAAACCATTTGAGGTTGTTGTTGAGCTTGCCCCGTTTGTAGTGCGCTAAAGGAAGAAACTAGTGCATCGAGCTTCTTAGACATGGCACGAACTTCCTCATTGGATTCCACTGCGCTAACATTTTGTGTACCTCCATGTCGTTTGGGGTAACTTCTTTCACTTACCCATAAGTGAGAATTTCTCGCGATTTTCTCAATAACCCTTTCTCCCTCGATTGGTAGAAGGTCCATTTAGCACCGCCCGCATTTTGGTCCATTTGATTCCTAGCCTCGGAATCCATACCTCCATAAAAATTGTGGATGAGAGTCCACTTGTCCAAGTTATGATGGGGACATGATCTTTGAAGCTCCTTGTACCTTTCCCACACTTCGTAAAATGTTTCACCATCACGCTGTGCAAACGTGTTGATTAAGCTCCTTAGCTTGGCGGTTTTTCCCGGTGGAAAATACTGAAGGAGAAAAGCTTGTGCAAGGTCTTCCCATGTGGTGAACACCCCTGGTTCATCACTCCATAACCAATCCTTGGCTTTCCCCATAAGTGAGAACGGGAAAAGCCTAAGATATATGGCCTCCTTCGGCACGTTATTGATCTTGAATATGTCGCAAAGCTCCAGGAATGATGCTAGGTGCGTGTTGGGATTCCCAAGCCCAGTGAATGCATTTGCGGCGACCATGTTTATCAAAGCCGGTTTCAAATCAAACTGATGCGCAGCTACTGCGGGAGGGGCTATCGGTGCTTGAAATCCCATGAGGTTGGGGGTCACATAATCCCTTAGTACCCTTCCACCTTGGGCGTCGAGTGCGGGGTTATGGACCACAAGTGGTTCTTGGTTATTCATGGTTCTTGTAGGTGTTTTTGCCGGGGTTTGTGTTGGGGTTTTTTGGTTTTGTATTTGTCGAGGAAGAAAGTGAGCTAGAACTTTCCTTCTTGTTGGACCTGACCTTGATCCTTGATTTAGGGGTAGGGGTTTCGTTATTGGAAGCCAAACCTTAAGTCTTCTTAGACCGAGTTTGCATCAACTAGATAACCTGCACAAAGACAAAAACAAGAACACCCGTGAAACGCAAGTGTCCAACAAAATCCAAAACAGGAAACAAGAACGAAAATAAACAAGAAAATTGTGTAGACTAGTCGAAGTATACACACAACCTAAGCTAGTGGCTAGTTAATGCGTTGCTCTCTGGCAACGTCGCCATTTTGATGTGCAGTATTTTGTATGTAAAAAACAATTTATAAGCCGGTAAGAACCGGTTCGTCCAAGGGAGCAAGTGTAAACTTATGCACTATGTATGGTTGTATTTCAAGTTATCCTAATCCAAATTGAGTTTTGATTGGTTTCTTTAATTAAAAATAAACGAAAGTAAGAAAAGATGTTGTCGATTTCAAGAGATATTTTGGGGAACTACTTCACTTACCTAACATTTGAATCGAGTTTTTATTATCTAGCATCCATGATTTGCTTATATTGATTGGAAAATAGCCGTACACTCCAAGTACAAACCTCACCCTTTCGGCGCTATTGGTTTGTATTGGGAATGTACCTTAAAATTCGAACCTCACCCATTCGGCGTTATTGGTTCGAATCAAGTAACTCGCTGATGTTTACCAACTCTCATCGCGTAAACATGGGGAGTCCTTGTCGTAAAACTAGCCTTTCCCGTTACAAACTCAGGTCACTCTCGTAGTCACCGAGTTTATAACGTGTATTTTACTTAATTGTCGGATACTAAGTCTCACCCTTTCGGCGCTATTGACTTAATATCTCAACGCGATGCACTTAGCGATTTCGTCAAACACCTAGTATGCATCGCTTGGGTTTAAGCGCTAAGTAAAATACAAATCCAATAAGACAAATCAGATCATGCAATTTTCTATTTTATTCAACGATTCATGTGAGGAAAGATTCGTAGGACCCCAAAATAGGGTCACTACTCACTATCCATGGTAGTGAACATACAACTCAAGTTTTTGTTCGAAACGAAAATTACAACTTTTTAACGAAGAACAATCACAACCTTAATGTAGATGATGATGTTGCTGATCTTCGATTTGAAATCTCCTCGATTTCAACCGGTTGCCTTGAGTGGTATCTTGTGATCCTCTCCAATTTTTGGTCGACTAACTCTTCAGAATCCCTTGGCGGCTGCCCCCTCTTCCTTTTGTTCAATTTTCCTTTTTTCCCAAAAAACTAGTGAAAATTCGTTTTTGGCCCATTCAGCTTGTGTCACCTATTTTGGTTACACAAGTGATATGGCTAATTCTAGAGGGCTGAATATTCTGATTTTTGTCCTACCTGTGTCATTTGTGTCACTTGCGTCAACTATTTTGGTGACACGGGCGCAGTGTGAGATGGTCTTTTATACTCATATTCTGACATCCGTAACGGCTGACTCTGCTCTAGGTGCCTACTACAAAGTTGTAGCTCTTTTTGTCAGCTGTCGAACAAGCTAAAGTTCAATGAATTCGGACACCGTATGAGCCCTAGGCGTGCGCGACAAGTAGGGATGTCAATCCTCCTATTTTGCACTGTTTTCGCCCAAATTCCCACAAAACTCTTTATTTCGCCTTGGATTCATTTTTCACCTACAAATCACCAAACCATACAGTGAGAGGTCAAAAAAAACATAGAAAACGATCGAAAGTCAACTAAATGTGGAGTATAAATATAGTACAAATTTATGATCATCAATCAACAACACGTTTCTTAACATGGCAACGCATATTATCAGAATCTTTCGAGTTAGCAAACAATCTTTATAACCTGGGGATCGGTGGAAGATACCATAGTACTTTAGAAGGAGTGCCTTTTGATTTTCGGTTCTTTGTTTTAATTATAGCTAGAAGACTTGCACACCGGACATTCATCCATATCCTCATAGGTATTCCGATGCAATATACAATCACTGGGACAAACATGTATCTTCTTACCATAGGACACATAACCCTTTTAGCCTCGTAAGAACAGTTAGATTTTCCTCTGGAAGCATGTCTTTCACCAGAGTTAACAATTCAGTGAAACTTATATCACTCTATCCATTTTTCGCTTTCAAGTTGAATAACTTCAAAGTTGCAGATAGCCTTGTGTATTTTAAGCACCCTTCGTATAATGTTAATTCTGAGTCATTCCTCAACGACTCCAAAACTTGTGGTCTAGCATCAAACTCATCGGCAACGTTGTTGACCATGTCAATTAAATTGTCCTCCTCCCAATCATCATTATCCTCTGGCAAACTTTCTATGGGCTGAGGTTCAACGTTTTGTGGTTCAACCTCGCCATGCATATACCACACCTTATACTGTGGGTCAATTCCCTTTAACAAAAGGTGTTTATGCAATCTCTTCGATTTGACCTTTTTGTTATTCCAGCAACCCATACATGGACAACTGACACGTTCAACGTTGTTTCTGGACGCATACGACATTGGAAACGCACAAAAATCCGTAATCCATTTTTCGTACTGTACACTTAACCTGCTACCGGACACCCAGTCTCGATTCATTATAAATACTCTACATAAAGCATAATATACTTATTGTTAGAAAGAGATCATATTATGGTTGATATAATTATCATTATCAAGCACACACCAACAATTAAAAAAAGTTGTAAATGAGTTTCATAGTGCATTTCACCTTAGAGTAGAATCTCTCGCAGAAAACAGTCAAAGGGTGGATGCAGCGTCGGGTCTAAAGTTATAAACAACAACAAATAAGTTAGTAAACGAAGAAAAAAATCGAATATTCAATATGAATGGAAACATATGTAGTAAACTAGTTTAATCGGGCAGTTTGCCTTAAAATAGAAGCTCGCGAAGAAGAATAAAATGGTGGGTGTGCAACATGTATGGACTAGATCTATAAACAACAAAAACAACTTAGTAAACAAAGAAATAAATTAAAATCTCCATGTTAATAGGAAAATAAGTAAGAATGATAACCATCAAATACCTTAAAATTGGAACAAGCGGCAAACAAAAATATTTGATGCTACAATTACTAAATGCCCGGACGAAAAGATACGACTGCTCAAAATATTGTTGCACCGTTAGCATATTACATAACATAAAAGCAAAGAAACATGATTTAGCATCAAATAACAAGGACTAACCAAGTCGAGTAGCCAAAATGCTACTCCTAACGATTTGGGTCTGTTTTGCAAGCTTCTTTCAAAGAAGGAAATACTTATCTACTATGAAAAATAAAAATCATGTTATGAAACTACTGACTGAAGAATACAAGCATAATGAAGAGAGTAGAACAAGTATCGGTAAATAATGAGAGTAAAAAACATATTGATAGGAGAAAAACAAATTTTGAAGAAAGTTCTTTAGGATCGTTGAATGTAACAAATGATGTCCTCGGTCTGCCTACCTGAATGAATACATGAAGAGAACCAAAAATAAACAATCACCGACTCAGAACAAAATTCAAATACGCTGTTAAATCAACCAAATCTCTATCAACAATGGGTCAATTAAAACTCTACGAGAACTTATCAATAAACAAGCAATTGAAACAAACTAGTACACTGATTGAAAAACATGAATGATTGCGCATATTAGGAACAAACCGATTTAGGGATTGGTAGAGGAAGACACGGACGACTGGCGCGGAGGGTCGATTGGGCTGAGAGCGACGGTGAGCAAAGCCGGCGACGGTGAGCGGAGCCGGTGCTAGAGTATGACAGGAAAAGAGCGACGGTGAGCAGAGTGGGCGACGGAGGTCGACTGGCTGAGAGGAGTGAGCGGAGGAGGACGACGGAATGGGCAACAAAAGTTCGAGCAGGATTGGAAGAAGACTGACGACTTATGTTTTTCAATTTTAGGTTTGACTTTATGCATCGGTTCTTAAGAACCGTTGCAAAAAGGTTAAGATTTAGGCATCAGTTTCTCGAAAAACCGATGCCTAAACTCTAACCGATGCGTAATGATAAATTTGAACCTATGCATAATGTCCTTGCTTTAGTAGTGGAGGTCTATTACCCCATTTATATCCAGCAAAAGATAGTCTGGTAGTTTAAAGTTGCTTGTACCACTATCTTGCACTTTCGGTTTAGATGTCGCTACCCCAACAGATCTGTCTACATTAGTTGTAGATGGTTCGACTGGAACTACTAGGGTTTTAAATTTCTCGGTTGTGCTTTCCACCACATTTTGATGATGTGTCACCACATATCCATGATTAGTATTTGGTGTTTTGCATTGCTCTATTGATTGCTCGACCACATCAGAATGATCTTCCATTGGCTTTTCAGGTGAGACAGACCTGACGTGGGTAGTGCTGACAGGTTCTTGACATTTCTCATTGTAAATGTTCAACTCTTTCTTAACTTCCTCGTGATTCTTCTTGATTCTGTCTTTGAAATTAGGGGACCTCAATGCAGCTTTTTAAGCATTGTCATAATTTTTAATTGCATCAGCTAGCAATTTTATGGCCTTTTCCTGCGTTGCTACTAATTTCTGGGATTTAAGCAATTTGTAAGTAATATTCAAGAATCACAAAATTTGACACGAGACTGTTCTGTGAAAGTAGCCTACGAACTATGCATTTTACTACAGCTGCTACGTATTATAAATACATGTATATCACTGCTATGCTCAAAACAGTATACTCACTACATATGCTACGCATTTTAAACATACTTCTACGTATTATAAACTTATTCTCATTGATAGTATCCCAAACTATTATCTACGAATTTAAATGAAAAGCTACGTATTATAAAATGTATGTCAATATTAGAAATATTCTACAGCATATTGTCATGCGAACTGCATCTATGTTACAAATTTTAAATCGAATTCTACGTGTTATCAATATTGTTCGATACAAACTGATATCTATGAGTGTTAATGAAAATACTAAGTATTATGAAGGTAATGCTAACAAACATTAAATAAGAGTCACTATGCGTATAAACTTAATTACAAAACAAGTTTTTTTGATGCCACTCTGTTCTTGTTCTTCTTTGTCCTCGCCGGACACGGCTTCTAACATCCTAGCAAGACCAAGAGGGACATTTGGCTTCAGCAATGTCACATGCTCTCCAAATCCACCTTGGCTTTTCTCTGATTTGATTCTCTTCTCAATGACATCATCATTTATTGATATTATTGCAGGAATTGTTCTTTCAACCTTAACAAATCTATCTTGAAATCTATCAAGGTACAATGCCTACAAAAATAAACATTCAAGTTAGTGCCTACTTTCATACGAATTATCAGCATGATGTTAAGAATTTTAAACAGCAAAATACCATCAAAATGGTATTGGCCCGGTGTATGGATTTCGTCTGTTTTTATCCCATTCATCCTTCGTATGACGCAGTCGAACGATAAAAAACTCGCACCAGTTAAGAGCGTGAATATCATCTAACCCTTATATGCCATTGAGAATTATTTGGTTGGATTTGCCCATCTTTGTGCTATCCACTATTGTCGAGTAGAACAACACTAGAAAACATCTTAAAGTTGTCGTTTGCTTTATTAGATGCTTGTATCATCTCAGATATCCGTGTGCAACTGACTGATGAGGCACGTGGACCACCATATTGGAGTCTGAATGTATGAACAAGGAGGGCTTATGGGATTGTCTTAAGAGGAACTTTAATAGGGCGACCGCCCATGGGCAGTCCAAGCATGTAATTGACATCCTTCGGTAATATTTCAGCATCCCCTCGTGGAGTCTTCAACATGCAAGTCTTCGAGTCGAATGACTCCAGCAGCCACTTTGCAAATTGGGTATGAACCTTGGTCATCCTCAAATGTAACATGCCGTCCAAATCCATAGAAGCCACTTCTATCTTTTGTGGATCAGTAAGGGATATTACTGCTTCTGTTAGTATATTTGGTGTGGTCCTTATTTCAAATCCTTTGTTTTCTGTGGTTTGTGTTGATTTTTGGGTTGTGGTTTATCGTTGGACAACACCAATTGTAAGTTCTTGCCATCTTTATTTTTGCTGGATTCTAAACTTTCTCTCCGTTTTTCTACGCAAAATGAATGATACAAAATTAATAACTACGAAGTTTAACCAATTTTATACGAATTATAAAATTATAAAATTAGTAACAATTATTACCATGTACATTAGTATTGATAGGCATGAAATCATCATCGGTATTGGATTCAGGGTCATCCATCTTTTGCGTGACATGTTTTTTTCTAGCTACAATTTGGATAAAAAATAATTGTTTTATACAAATTTTGACCGTTACAAAACTACCCACAATATATACCTGATTTCTTTGTCGCTCGAGATTTATTTGTAGTGTTTTCTTGTCCTTTCCCATTTGTAGATGAAGCGTACCCCTTAACTACAATGAGTACAAATCAAGATAGTGTAACCAATTTATTTGTCTATAATTACATTGACACACTAAATTGCAAGAAAACAAATATAATACCTTTCAGGGTTTGTGTGCTTGTGTGGTATGAAATCATTTTCGACTTTTTAGCAGGTTGCGATTCCTCTGCTTTGTCTTTGTTACTGATGTGGTCCTTTTTCTCTTGCGTTCTTATAAAGATATATATAATTTTGGATTGGAAACTATCTACGAATGATGTGTGTCATACTACGAATAATAATAAAGTACACATTGGATCAAAAGGTACCCCTGTGGAACACTAGCTACGAATTATGTGTGTCATACTATGAATAATAATAAAGTAGACATTGGATCAAAAGGCACCCCCTGTGCAACACCAACTACGAATAATAACAAAGTCGATATTGGATCAAAAAGACACCACTCCCTGTGTAACATCAGCTGCGAATGATGTGTGTAAGCTACGAATAATAATATGATACATACATCTATAATTCAAAAACAAACACACGCATTTAATCATTTCACCGAAAATAAGCTACAAAGAGTCGATTAGCTTGTAACCCTAGAAATCGAAGATACCCGAATCGTAATGCTACATACCGTAAACGTAGTCGACCATTTGTAGCGTTTGTGTCATCATTCTTCATTTTGTCAGTCATTGATGCTCGAAGGTGTAATGAGTCGCCAAGTCATCGAGTGTTCCCGATTGTCGCCGAGAGAAGACGAGATTCAAATTTAAGAATGCGTAGTGTGAGGGGACTGATTAGGTTGGTTCTGGAAATTAGTGGGATTATGGTTGTATAATGATATTTTGCTTCCGAGATTGCCCTTAACATATTATTTAATCGGATTTTAATTACGAATTATGAAGAATATTTGGTTTTATATCACCCTTGGATCTGATTAAATGTGTAAGGTTTAGATCTCTTCTCATTTCTCATGAATATTGCCTCTTATCATGGGAATCGAACCCTTAAACTTATTAGGATAATCAGTCCTAATGAAATTAGTCAAATCAAAATGAAATCGAGCGAAAGCGGCACTCGAAGTCAATGAGGATGGCGTCCTACGAACACTTTATGTGTGTTGGGCGCGGACGATAATGTCTGTTCACGACGCGATGATAAAGTTAACGCTAGGCTTGCGGATTCTGCAGTTTCGCCGCGCTCTACATTCACTTTATCACAGACGCGGCTGCTCGGGTGGAGACACACTCATTCTTCGTACCCGATTACTCTACTATATATATTAGATGTTCTCTCTGATGCAGAACACTCTGAATTTATCAGAAAAACTCAGTAATATATTTTTGTTCTCAACTCACCTCAAACCCTAAAGTGTGCTATTATTCTGCAGCCTAGAATAATAGTGTTTCGTTTGAATTATCCCACTTCGAGTTTTCTGTAACCCGAAGCTAAATTATAAGGGTGGAAATATCATTTCGGAAAGCAAAATCACGCGATTCAATTCGATATCCAAGCGACTATTACTTTACTACCATTGGAGGCTTTTCGGAGTTTTACAAGAAAGAAGAAGGTGCTGCCAATATTAGCCTGCTGTTTTTTTACTGGAGAATTGCTGCAAGAAGACAACCCCAACACTTTTGAATAAATCCAAAATGTTTTTAAAAGTTGAAATAAATATGGAAGGCCTTCCTAAAACAAGGCATTGTGAATATATTTCACTTTTGTGGATGGGTAACTTGTGCTGACTTTTAACGTCAATTTGGTAAATGATAAAGCTTTTGCTTTTAGGGCTACTAATGTGTACATGGGCCCGAGCCACATTCCCCGTATTTCTGTGAATGTAATCTCTCTTCCATTTTTTTTACATTCGGACATAAGTTTTTATTTGTTATGAGTTTACATCTCATACAAGTCAAGTACTAGTGAATACATCATCGGGTACAAATGAATTACTGAACTCTGAAACACAGGCCACGCACAGCACCAACACGTATTGATATTTGAAAAATCCGTTGAAGCACATACCTTAAGGCACTTTCTAACTTGAAAGTTGAAACCCACGAGCAAACACGCGTCTCCACGAATCCATGTAAGACAAGCGAAGACACAACACGTCCATAAGGGACGACAACAACTCTGCGAGGGCTGAGGGAGGAACAACAGTCCACCACAAAAGTAGAGAAAATTATGTTACTTAAGGGAATTAAACCCTTAACTATGTCAAGAGTACAAGCCACTCCGTTTTTCGCGAATGAAAACTTTTGTTAAATGGACGTTAGTTCGTGTCTTGCATTCATTATCTATAATGAACATACGTGCATAATCTCCATGTTAAAAAGTTGCAGTTATGTGCTAAAGCCTAAAGGGTGCTGCTGCCCGAAATCACTTTTCATATTATTATATTTTTAATTTGTAATGATATAACTAACCCTAAAATAATAGGACGGCTACTTAAAGTCCAATTTGTTGATCTAGCTACTGACTATATAAGCCATATCTTGACTAAAATTCAAGATACAACTTAGACTGCAATAAACAAATTCAAAAGATAACATGACGCTAATATTAAATGGATTATCTCTCAAACCTTAATCAAACGAACCACATCTTGCGAGACTAGTAGGATTAGGATATATACACTTGTCCGTTTTTGATCCTATAAATTAAGCATATTAGGAGATACATGTAGATTGTGATCAGATCATGAATCCGGGTGATACTATACTTTAACTGGTATTATATATTTTAATACATTGTTTTTTTAGCGGCTAGATCGATCAATATATTAGGGTTTTCAGTTTAGGGATTCAGAAAATAAACAGATGACGCATTATATATCCAATTGTGAAAAGAAAAAAAAATCATATAAAAGAGAGATGTTGTAGTGAGAGAAAAAGCAACATGCATGTCCTGTCCAATTTTCAGCTTCAAATGGTACAAACGCTATACGCTATACACTCATACAACAACATGTGTACACAAACAAAATCAATCAAATGATGGACGCTAACTACTAAAGACGGCTCAGACAAATTAAACTCTCCATCACACCCCCATATGTCACACATATCAGGATTTTGTGTACAAATAGAATTGTGGTGTCACATTTTGACTTTGCTAATGTTCACAAAATGTCTTGTACTTGATAATAATGTTAGGTCATGTTATGATGTGTACGTCTCCATGTGTGGCTTCCCGATTCCTCAGAGGCTCAGCACACAGTATATAGCTATAAGATGGCTAGAGAGAGAAAACCTTAATTAGTGTTGATTGGTCTTTGTCTTATTTAATTAACCCATTGAGATACTAGTACAGAACACACTATAGACATCGTTTATTTCAGACATTAGACAGCGCTTCTTAAATAAACAATGTCTAAAGTCTCGACTTAAGACAGCGCTTGAAGTGAAAGCGATGTCTAAAGGTTGAAAAAATGGCAGATTTGATTGAATAAAACAATTTCCCCATGCACAATTCATTTCCAACAAAACACCAATTGCAAAATACATTTGTTGTATAGAAAATTATATTTATTTGCTCAATATTACACAACACGTTTATACTCATACATATGTCCAAATGTTTTGATACTTGACACGTTTGTCTTACAACAACATTCGAGCAATAATACAATAAACTTCATGTTTATACCGGATGATATACTTTCCGCATGTAAGTAATCAACACAATTCCAAAGTCATCCCACATATATCATCTAGCACATCGTTATCATAGGGTTGTCGTCTTCTAGGAAAACGGTGAAAACAATTTCAAAAGTTAGAAAGTTTATGGACACCTCAATTAATTGGTAATGATCAATCAAATCTCGGAATATACTTACGTGTCTGATGTCATCCTCAAGCGATCCATTGGTAGCTTAAACGAACTTGATTATGTCGCGAATGTATTGCAGGACATAGTGCCACATACTTCACTCTTGAAGGGCTATTTTGGGCACTGAAAATGGAATTGAGTTATAATCACACGAAATATATTGACTATAAAAGATCAAAAAATTCAAAATAATTCTATTTTATTATTTCAATACCGTCACAGTCTTCCACTCTATTAGCGAATGATGAATGTTGAAGTACAGACTCATGCTTCTACACCATTAAGGCAATATCAGCAAGTTGTAGCACGTGTAGTAATGCTAAATAAAAGTGGACTAGAATAGTTCTTATGTGTTCACAAAATTCATTGCATCAGGCATCGATTGTTTACCCTGAGGATCAAGCCAAAGAACTACTCACTTCGTAGGGAAAATGACCGCCAACATCCAATGCCACCTAACAAACATTTGACACGTTATATATTAGTACAACATGCATTTCATACAAAATCAACATGGAATAAGAAAAGTAATCACTTACTCTTTGACATTGACGTAGGGAAGGAAGTAGCAAAAATTACGACCATAATCCGGCATTCTCAATCTCCTCTGGAAGATATCCGCCCTCACCTCGAAGTCCTCGGACGGGGTCGTATAACTCGGTCCGAAGAATCCAAATTGAATGCCTGAAAGTTGGATCTTATCGTGGATAAATCTGCGGGCATATGATTACGTTAGTAATCTTTTTTCAAACTTATGACCCTTTAATAATCAAATAAGTAATTACCTTATGTAAACCTCAGATACGGATGCACCTAAAGCTTTCATTTGGGTAAACTCTAGAATACAATCTCCGTTCAGATCAACATAGCAATCATCTCCAAACACCTCGCTACTGATGTACACTGAATACAGAGTTGATTTGGCCACCATGCTAGTGTGCTCGTACAGAAAGCGGCAATGCATTGACATTCTGCTCATATTATCGGCACTGAAACTGCTACGTTGCATTTTTAAGAATCTGAACTTGTAATATCCTTGTGCGAAGTTAAATTATCGATCAGGCGAGTAAGTAAATAAAATAAAAGAGAGTTGCTAAGTGTGATAAAACTAAATGTACTTACTGACCGTTTCATCAACGACTACGAGCCATTTCGGCTAACCCACAAATGTCCGCACTGCGCCGGATACTCTCTCCATCTCCCCAAACTACTATGGCAGCTCTGCCGATGGCTCGATCTCATCCTCTACAATCACATTCACCATCTCATCGTCCAACTCTCGATAGTAAACATATCATCCAGCCATAACTCTGCCAAGTGCCACGATTTGCCTACCCCTTCCAAACCTCCTTCCACGTGCAGTATGCTTTTCTTCCCACCTGATATTGTCAAACAAAATTATCAATATTTGAAGTAAATTGCACTTTCTTCATAATTTTAAATAACTACATAATACCTCGAGTATATCTCCGAAGGGGTCTGGATCGGAACCACTGTGCCGGCTCTGAAGCGTAGGCACGTGCGAACTGACGGTGGAGTGTGTGTTGGACGAGGATGACTTCTTCCGAATACCTTTGTCCAACCTACCAAACTCCCGACCGCCCGTGTGCGTCCAGGATACTCTTCGTTTCCTGTGGCATGCATCAATATGTCTCTTCGACCCTGTGAAGTAAATCTCCCCTGACTAGCCTGCTCTTGCAATTCATCCTGTTATCAATCATATTACATTCATCATGACCGCACAAAGTTAGGGTATTATTTACTATTTTATTGGAAACACACAACTTACAATTTTTTTCGCCACTTCCCTCATAGCGTCACTCGCGTACTATTTATTCTTCTTGAGGCGACCCCTCTTCCATACCTCATGCCTCTCAACGTGGATGACAGGCTCATCTTCTTCCGCTAATAAACCCAGAGACTCCATCTCGGCTTAATTTTCTGCAAGGATATACCACTTCGAGACAGTGTATGTTGGTACGGGTTCAATTTTGCACGAGCAATGTTCTTCTCCCTAATTTGTAGTGCCTCGGAAGTAGCCCGCTGTTCGAGAAACGTCTTCCAATGCTACGGATCAATGAAATAGTACATCTCTTTGGGGTCATATCCTTGTTTGTTCCCAAAGATGTACTGATTCGCGAGCTCACTTTTGAAATTTGTCCATATGATACCGGCAGCTCGCATCTCTATCTGTTTCACCTTTAGAGCATTCTTGGGCAAATCAAATAATGCCTGTAGAAAAAATAGAAATACTAATAATTGAATTAGTGAGGAAAGTAACAATCGTACTACAATTGAATGCTTATCAGCGTCTCATCCCACACCAGATCCTTCAGATCCTTAGGTACTACCTTCCAGCTATCATGTGTAAGCACTCAAGATTTAGCAACGATGCCTACAATTATAAAAAAACTCATTTGTTTTGAATCTAAACAATTTATGGTTCAATAGTTACAAAAATATAAGTGAGACATTACCAATGTAGCTTCTGAATGCGGTCCCTACTTCACTGGCAATATTTCCATATGAATCTAACGTGACCGACTCCTTACTACCATCCTTATGCCTCTTGATTAATTTGTTCATATAGCTTGGTCCCTTTGTCTTACGTGATGAAGAGCCGCCCTCCTCGCTACTTGAGTGAACCATTGTCCTGAAATTAAACAACAAATGCATACGATTCACATAGTAAAATATCATAAACAACAAATGCATAAGATTCACATTGTAAACAATTTCATAACATACTAAAAAATAACTACACTATTAATTTAAACAAATAACTAATATTATGTTACATGATATTACAAATCTTACACTAAGTTTGTTTTTGAATCCATATGCCTTCATTATGGTCATGTCTAAGTTGTATTTCCTCATCAGTCAGTATCCTCGACCTCAACGGGAACCGTAGTACACACAGGAATGCAATCCTCTACCAAATCATCGGTAGTCAAACCAGTTGGGCAATTGACTAATTATTGTTTTCCATGCATGACAATAAATTGATGACTGACTGAAGGGTCCTTCACGTAAAAACACTTGCCTAGCTTGAGAGGCTATTATAAATAGCTTATCCTTATAACCTTCTCTTTGAAAATCAACGAACGTCATTCCAAAAGCATCCACTCGTAGAGAAATATTGTTAACCCATTTACATTTAAATATGGGCATACGAAAGTGTACGTAATCCAACTCCCATATTTCTTCAATAACTCCATAGTAGTTAATAGGAGCATGTTCTGGATTTCTGTCTCTAGCGCTAGACACATGCGTAGTCTCAGCTAATAATGTAACACCACTGTTCTGGACAACGCTACGGTCACCCTACCTTTAGGAGTAGAATCAAAAACCATTGATGTCATATGCCCTATATGAATGAACTTTATGGCGAGGTCCAACACTTAGCCGCATAATCTAATCGTTGTTGTCACTGCTCGGGTCAGTGCCACAATTTGCGACCTCATTTGTCTTCAACCAAGAAACAAATGATTGCTGGTGTTCTTTCTGCACCCACTGCTCGGGTTTACCTCTATATCTACTCTGCATCATAGCCAAATGACGCTCTATGAATGGAGTGATCTATGGTATATGTTGCAACACACACAAATGAGCCATATTTAACTCTTTAAATGGCACGGCGATGATTCTATAACCTATTGTGCCTTTACCGTGAAAATGATCAAAATGACGCGACTTTGGATACCACGGGGCTAGTTTTTCCCTAATAGTTGGTGCGAAATTCGATGGCTTCTTCTGCAATATAGCCTTCAACTATAGAACCCTCAGGTCGATTTCTGTTTCTCACGTAACCTTTTATGATCTCCATGTACCACTCAAAAGGATACATCCATTTCATGTGAACCGGTCCAAGAATCATTATTTCACGAATCAGATGAACTGTAAGATGCACCATTATATAGAAGAATGAGGGTGGAAAGTACATCTTGAGCTTACACAAGGTACCCACTATCTGGTCTTGAAGATTATCGAGTTCCATCGGGTCAATAACCTTAGCACACAATGAAATGAATATTACTCACTTTTGGAAGTAATATTCCTCTGATTGCAATAGAAAGGAGCTGCTGCATCAAAGTGTGGCAGATAATTTGTGAACAAATGCCCTCACTTTTGGAGGCAATATTCCTCTAATTGCAATAGAAAGGAGCAGCAGCGTCAAAGTGTGGCAATCGTGACTTCCCAATCAGTCTGAGGTCCATCATCGAAACTAGACTAGAAATGTTTGATGAGAAACCATAAGGAACTTTGACTCCTTTCAAACAGCCACAAAAGCTCGCTTTCTTGGATCTAGAAAGAGTGGTACAAGCTAGAGGCAAATATGTTCATTGTCCTTGCGTTTCGGGAGTAAGTTGTGTGTATATTCATATCAACCATATCCAACCTAACTTTGATAGTTTGATTTCATCCTTCGTCTTCCCGGGTACATTCAATAATGTATCAATCACGCTGTCACAAAGATTCTTTTCCACATGCATCACATCAAGCGACGTCCAATATGGGAGGTCTAAAAAATTGAACGTTTCTTCCATGGACCATGTTCGCTGTGCTAATTTGGTTTCCCGAATTGATTTGGAAAATCACAAATCCGTTGAAATGTTTCAATGCATGAGGTAGGTTACGGGGTGACTCTGTGATCTGTTTCTCCGTTAAAGCTATCCTTCTGTCATCTATAAGAATGCGATGTCGGTAAAAATCGACGATGTCCCATGAAAAAAATCTTGCGACAGTTCCTTAAATGATGGGAATCTGTATCTTTGCCACACTCGGAACAAGCTTTAAAACCCTTAACAGTAACTCGACAAGTTACCATAACCAGGAAAGTCATTAATCGTACATAACAACGTGGCACGCATGGTAAAATACTCTTATTTTGATGCGTCGCATACGTGCGGACACCGTCATTCCAAAGAACCTTCAAATCATCAATCATCGGCGCCAGATACACATCAATATCATTTCCTGGCTGATGGGGCCTTGAAATTAATAAAGAAAGCATCATATACATGCGCTTCATGGTTAACCAAGGAGGTAGGTTGTATATAACCAATATCACAGGCCACGTAATATGTTGGCTGCTAAGATTCTCATGTGGATTGACCCCACCAGTACACAAACTGAAACGTATATTCTAGATTCAGATCCAAAGTCAGGGAATTTTTGGTCTACGTTGTCCCATTGTGGTGAGTCAGCGGGATGTTGCATTTTTATGTCAACTATACGTTTCTCAGGATGCCACCTCATATGTTCATCATCTTCAGGATCAGAATATAGTCTTTGAATCCTTGGTATTAGTGGAAGATACCACAGAACCTTGGTCAGAGAGCCTTTTGAATTAGTTGTCGGTCCTTTGTTAGGCTTATGACGGGAAGTCTTACACACCGGGCACTCGACCAAATCACTACGATTATTTCGATACAAAGTACACTCGTTGGGACAGGCTTGTATCTTCTTGTAGGTGATGCCCATAAGACACATCACCTTTTTTGCCTCATAAGTACGACTCGGGAGGGTGTTCCCGTCCGACAGCATTTCTTTCACTAGCTGCAGTAGTTCAGTAAAGCTCTTATCACTCCAACTGTTTTTTGCCTTCAAGTTGAACAACTTCAACAGTGATGACAGCCTTGTGAACTTTGTACAACCTTCATACATCTGTAGTTCAGAGTCAATTTCAGTGTCTCCAACACTTGCGGCCTGACAGTCAACTATTCGTCAACGTGTTCAACCATATCAATCAAATCGTCATCTTCCCATTCCGTATTAAAATTATCCATTGTGGTGAAACAACTTGAGCTGCATTCAGACTGACCATACATACGCCATACTTTGTAATTGGGATTGATACCGCTTAACAATAGGTGGTTTACCAATTCCCAGACTTTCACTTTTTTTTATTATTCCAACAACGCATGCACGGACAGCGAACGTATTCTGACCCATTTTGTTTCGCAAATAACTTCGCGAAATTACAAAACCTATGAATTCCTTGCTCGTATTCATCCGCTAGACGGTTAGCTGACATCCACGCTCGGTTCATTCATCAAACTATATGTGTAGTTTTGATTAAGAATATGAATAAATTGCAACATATGTGTTTTTTGGACAAAAGAAAAGTAAAAGCAAAATTAGCATGTATATTTATTTTTCAAGCAAGTATAACTAAGTCTTGTAAATACAATTTGCATAAAAATTACACATAATGCATCAATTTCAAGGGTGGAACACAAATTATATAGAGCAACAACATATGGACATCCACTACACATTAGCACCAAATTAACAAGAACATTATATGACATACTATCAAAAGTATACACAAGTAGAAACATAAACAATTCAACCACACACTTGTGATCATTCAAATCCAAACTTAAATAATGGCACATGTAACTTGCTTGGGTCAAGGAGAAGATATCTTAGAAGACAGTGGTGAACCGTTGGTGCTTGTACGCTTCTTCTGAGCTATGTTCACGAAACAAAAAAAAAACATTAACCAACGAGAATGAAGTCATGGCGATGAACTTGGCAAGGAAAAACAAATAAATCAAGCTGAAACAGTGATAAGACACAAACAAAGCTGAGTAACTCCTAAATCAATTTTTACCATATACCTCTTTATGCAAGCTCTATTTGGACGATGAGATGGACTTAGATTGGGAATAAGAGGTGGAGCGGGAGCAAGAACTGGACTCGTTGGAAAATAACAATAAATTGAACCCTAAATTGACGACGAGAACGAATCGACGAGAACGAATCGACGAGAACACGACAAGAACGAATTGGCGAGAACGACGAGAACCCTGAATTGAACAACGATAAAAACGAATCGACATACCTGAAGACAACGATGAACACGACGGCGAGAATGAATTCAGCAGTGGCGCGGTCGAAGACGACGATACGAATTTAAAATTCCAGTAGTTTTCGACTGTGTAAGCTGAGAAGAGTGATTTTTGATTGAAGAGGAGATAGGTAATTCGATATCTGTAATTTCTGATACAAGCACCGTCTAAAGGATAGACATAAGACAATGCTTTATGGAAAAGCGTTGTCTAAAAGGACTAATAGATAGCCTTGCTGGTCAAGCGCTGTCTTAAGTTTCATTTTTTAAAGATAGCATTTCAGTGAAGCGCTGTCTATTAAGCGTTCTGTACTAGTGAGATGTCATTTAGCTAATGTAATCCAGCTTGATTAAAGTTGATCGTCTACCGTTGCAGGCTTTATCATGCTTTTAGACTATCAAAAAACTGGAAAATTTTCCAAATTGCTAAAAAATGAACATTGCTTTCCAATTTTACTCAATCTCCAGATTGGTTTCCCAATTTACACTAGTTTTCTAAGACGCCGTTCGAGACAGCGTCTTAACATTAAGACGCTCCCAGAAACAACGTTTTAAGCTGCGTGGCATTATTATATGAGTCAGCATTCTGATGTGGATTGTGTGAATTCATTTTTTTTATTTGGACGCCATTCCAAATAGCGGCTTAGTTTAATCTAAGTTTCGAACCCTAACTTTTCTCTTCCTCGCACTGCTCCGTCCCAAAATCGATTCCGCTCAAAATTAAATTTGCTCCATCGATCGTCCACGCACTGCTCTGTCCGCCGCACTGCTCCATCGCCATCTCCGACTGCATCGCCATCGCCGACTCAGTCGTTGTTGTGCTCCATCGCCATCGCTCTGCTCCATCACTACCTGAAATCGTTCTAGAATTTCCAGTAAGCTCCTTGACTCAATCTTACATTTCCAATAGTTTTGTATTTTGGTATTGTGTTCGAAAATCAGCGTGAGCTCTTGGTGTTTTTTTGGTTGTTTTTTTGTTGATAGAAGCTCTTGGTGTTTGTTTGGTTTTTTTTTGTTGATAGAAGCTCTTGGTGTTTGTTTGGTTGTTTTTTTGTTGATAGAAGCTCTTGGTGTTTGTTAGAAAATCAATGTGGTGTTTTGTTTCATGTTGTTTTTAGTTGGTTCATTGTTTCAAGTTGTTTTCTCGATGTAGTTTTCAACTATACATGTCTCGGCTAAGTTTTTGTTTTATCCTATCTTTTTAGCATTGGATAGTGATGAAATCAATGAAACGACAATGTCAACTATAGAAGTATTTGAAATTCCCACACACGACGAGTTTGATAGAGATTATCTGGAGAACCTTGATATTGATGGTGAGGAAGGGTATATGGAAGTACCCATCGGCGTTGAAGAAGATAATAACTCCCTTTGGGATTTCCCACCGTTCAATGATGTTTCGGCTTGGATTAACCATCCAGCGATAGACGACCACGGGTCTCACAATCAATAGTTAAATACGAAAGAGCTGGGCAAAGATGGACTATTTTTGAGCAAGAAGTCTCTTATATATGCTTGTCAGAGATATTCCATTAACAACGCCGTGAGTATCGCGTTAGATATTCGGATACAAAACGAATGCTACTCGAATGTCGCAGAGGTAAGGATAAATGTTAATGGGAAATACGAGCTTCGCAGAAGAAAAAGGAAAGTATGTGGAGAATCACCACATATTGTGAAGATCAGACATGTGAGGTTGATATTATCCGCCCTGACAACGTCCATTTCAACAAACACTTTATTGGAATGGACATAAAAGACTTAATTCGAGAGGATTTGAGATATAGTCCTAAGCAAGTGAGGGAGTTGATGCGATCAAAGCATGGGTACAAGATAAGTTACATAAAAACTTGGAAAGCGCGCCAAAAAGCCTTCGTTTGTTTATTTGGAGAGTGGGATGAATCGTTCGCAAAATTGCCAGCTTACATGGGCGTGCTTAAAGAGACCAATCCCGGTAGTATTGTTTATTGGGACAAATCGACGCTTGATAGTGGCAATACAAGCGTGAATAGAGTATTTTGGGCATTTAGCCCGGCTATTAATGGCTTCACCCATTGTCGTCCAGTCATTTCTATTGACGCAACTCATTTGAACGGGAAGTGGAAAGGGGTTTTAATGATTGTGGTCGCTCTCGACGCGGAAAATGAAATTCTCCCTCTTGCTTATGCATTAGTAGAGAGTGAAAACTTCGATAGTTGGAAGTGGTTCATGACGTGCATTCGAAATGGCGTCACACAGACGAAGTGAGGTTGGCCTGGTGGTAGGCACTCACTACCTGGAACTAATAGGTCCCGGGTTCGAGTCACCCTGGGGGTAGGATTGAAACCCAATAATCCCCATTAGAATAGGAAAAAAAATGGCATCACACAACGAGAAGGTTTCTGCATTATTTCCGATAGGCACGCAGGAATAATACGAGTCATGGAAGAAGATGATTGGAAGCCACCGAAGACTTATCACCGTATTTTCATAAGGCATTTTGCATCCAATTTCAACCTAAAGGTGAAGTGTATGGCCAAAACAGGATTACTTACTAGCATTGGCTATGAGAATCAACAAATAAAGTTATGCAATCGTTTTAAAGAATTGAAAGAGTTGTTGAAGGATAACCAAGATGCTCTGAAGTGGTTGGATAAAGTTAATGCGGAAAAATGGGCTTTATCTTATGATATTGGGGGTCCATGACCACTAATGTGTCCGAGTCTTTCAATCACGTGCTTATGGCGTGTCATGATTTGCCTATCACCGCTATTGTCCACTTCACATTTAAGCAAGCCAATGCTTGATTTATCGAGCGACGTGATGCAATGTTGGACCACAATAAGTATTTTGTTCCGAAGATCGAGAGCAAAAACAATGCAAACTTGGTCAAATCCACACAGTGCAAGGTACAAATGTTTGACCGGAGTAAAGGTATAGCGTCTGTTCTTACCAAATCAAAGGAACATGCACATAAAGTTTCTATGGAAAATAAAACTTGTGGTTGCGGAAAATGGCAATTATTTCACTATCCATGTTGTCACGCTTTAGCGGTGTGTGAAGAAGAGGGAATCTCCACACGTGATTTCGTGACTCATGAATATAGCACGCAAGCGTGTAACGACACTTGGTCATATACAATTAATCCACAACCGGATATCACACAGTGGAAGGAATATGTTGGCCCCATGCATATTCCCAATAAGCTTTTCAAACGTACCAAGAGAGGAAGGCATCCAACAAAGCGGAGACGTAACGAAATGGATGCAAGGCGTGATCCAAGACCCTCAAATGTCGAAGCTTCTAGTGAACAAGCATCTACTAGGCCGAAGAGAGTGTACAAGTGTTCAATATGTGGGGTTGTAGGTCACACACAAAAAATCTTGTACTTCGCCTCGTGTGGTGAATTAGGAAACTACCTTTTGCGTAGTGTTGAAGTTTATCTTTTTGGCACACTTCTTGTAAAATTCTATTGTGTTACATGAATACATTTTCGTAAAAACTACCCTCATTTCTTGTGGAGTTAAAGTATATTTGTTTTTAAAGTGTCCCTATTTGTCATTCTTGTGGCATTATTTATATTGTGTGTTATAGTGATACCTTATGTATATTGTATATTGTGTTACAGATATATCACGACGCAGTCGTTCTAAGGTCCATCCTGATGTGCCATCTCCATCGGCGAGCTCAGGCGGAGAAGATACATTGTTACCGGATGTGTCACACCTTGTTCATCCGGGTCCCATTGTTGGCACGCTTTTGTATAAGCAGCCCACTCATTTGTCTACGATGATTTGGGAAACATCAGTTAGTTATAATTATATCTCATTTCAAGTTGTATTTTGTATTACATTATTCTAACTATCTACTCTACTTTGTAGGGGACGGATGTGTTAACAGTTCGTCACCGTGGCATTAGCTGGGATGCAGATGAGCGCGTCTTACCTTACATCATTAGGGCGGGCTTTGGACCATGGTATTACATGCAGAACTATGAGGTCGACTGGTCATTTATGAACGCTTTAGTGGAGAGATGGCATTTTGAGACGCATACGTTTCATTTGCGTCACGGGGAGATGACCATCACTTTAGAGGATGTCGGGATCCTGATTGGACTTCCTATAGAGGGTCGAGCTGTGACTACGCACCAGGAGGTGGAGGATTATGGTCCGTTGTGTGTACAGCTGTTAGGTGTGGTCCCACACGGAAAGAGACCTACCATAGTTAGACGTACTTGGCTCGTACTTGGGGTAATATTTAGGACGCGGTTAGTAGCAGCGTCTTAAAATTAAGACGCTTTTATGGACAGCGGCTTAGTCCTGTGATAACCACAAGCCACAAAACAACCCACTGAGATTGAAATCTATTAAAACGTTTCTAGTAACAGTGTCTTAATAATAAGACGATGTGGCGGACGGCGGCTTAGTCCTGCGAAAAGACAATGCTTCTGGCCTGCCACTGAGAATGCGTTAAGTCGGGCGGCTGAGGCTTGAGTCGAGCGGCTTGGTTTAGCTCATTGTTCCCTACAGCGGTTAATGTCTCTTTGGCAATATTATGCCACATAACTGGTATTTGGGGCGAAAAGACCACGCAGCTTAAAACGTTGTTGCTGGTTAAGACGCTGTCTCAAATGGCATTTTAGAAAACTAATGTAAATTGAGAAACCAATCTAGAGATTGAGTAAAATTGGAAAGCAATGTTCATTTTTTAGCAATTTGAAAAAATTTCCCAAAAAACTTGACACTCATACTCTCCCTGCAATCCCAATTCTCAAATAAATGGGAGACATGAGAAGTTAAAAGATAACTAACAGTTTGGCCAAATTTGAATCCTTTTACGTTAATCAAAAAAAAAATTGAATCCTTTTACATTAATATCAACGAGACACGTTTCGAACCCCTAACCACAGCTGACACCTTGGGTCTTGACCCCACTGGGTATAGACCAGAATTCTAATTGAAAAGACTGAATGCGTGTGTGACGGTGTGAGTATTTTAATTTTCCTTGTACTTAGTTCACTGATTATGATTAAGCAAAAACATACTTGTCAAAAAAAATGTTGATCGATATGTGGTTGCTTGTTTAGTTAGAAAACCACAATGTTACTACCAGTGGCAGATTCAAAATGTTTTTTTTTAGTGAAGGCGATCGAACCTATATCTTTGAAATACTCAAAATGAAATTTAATTTGAATGTATAATTTATATAATTTTTAAGCGTCGGGAGTGAATTCTTAAAATTAATGAGGGAAAAAATACTAAAATCGTTACTAATATTGAACAAATTAGCCTATAATTATTTTAAAAAATAAAAATTAGTGGTAGCGGTGCCGCATTCCATTCCATATGTGCATCCGTCACTCGTCACTACTCGACACGTACTTGTCCAAATGCTTATATAATCATCACATGGGCACTCGTTTGCGAATTCTTTAAAATTCGAAAATTTAAGAATTCTAATCTCACAATTAGATCATGATGTATCTTCGAATCTGCATCTGACATGTGCCGTTCAAAAAGCAAAGTCAAATTTGGTTGCTTTTATTTTGCATTAAATACAACTTTGAATATACACATGAACACGTGTCAAAACAACAATTATTTGCTCATACATTTTGGAATGCGAATATTGGATTCTTAAATTTTTGAGAAATTTTTTTTCTCATTTGAGAGTTCCTCATCATCACATGCTCAGATTAAACGGTTTTACATGCAAATTAAATGTGTATGCCAGGCTGAACAAACATTTCTGCCAAACGGTACATGCACAAACCGGACTGACAAATTTCTAATTTTATATATTAAGATGTCTCGCCTTCAAAATCGATCATTTATTTCCATATTTATGTGGGCTTAGACAATTATTAGTTTGATTAGCTATCTATTATAATACCCTCTTTGTGATCGGTGAGATATATAGTCTCCTGCTTGCATCAAATTTACATAGCAGCAGGTATAGCAAAGTGTCGACATTTGATATAAAATAAGAGCGCCCTTACCCTCCTGCCAAGGCAATTAGGAAAATAAAATCTCTGGTTCAAAACAAATAGTTATACGTGAGGTGTTAACTGCTACAATTTAATGAGAATGTACACGACATCAAAATTCGATGCATTGTTATATACAATCCGAATCAATGCATGCATTACAAAATAAAAAACATTATCTTCCTGGGATGGGATTACTGTACTTATTTATGGCACATAATCTTATGTCCAAGATCCTCAAACATCGATGTTAATTAAGTACTTTTGTTCAGTAATATATATACTCCAATAAATAAACGTGTAGCCGCAAATATCATAACCAAAATTAAATCAATCAAGCAACAATACCGAACTCATCCTCGGTCCCGCCACGTGTCCTTTCATTCTCGATTCAAAACACTCATACGACATATATATACACACACGCATACCCTCTGCATTGTCCATCGAAGCGGAACGAAACGAAACCCTCCGTTTATAGGTTATTCCACTCTCCGATTCTCACGCCACTCCGCTGGTTATCTCACATGCCATTTTTAAGAAATCGGTATAGAATGAGAAGCTGTGATGAACGAGGGGGAGAGACGACCACCACCACCACCGCCGGTGCAACAAAGTCGTCCTCGTCCTCGTCTTCGTCATCTGTCAAAATGGCTGAGAAAACGAGACGAGGAAGCAGGAGATACCTGAGCGACATGTTGAACTCACACTACAGCAGAAGCAATCATTTTTACAACGAGAGCTGCGACTTCTCTGATTACAGTGCGCCACGGAGCAGCGACTCGTCTTTGATATCAACGTTCCGTTGCAGAAGCTCGAAGCACGAATCAGAGAAGACAAGAAACGACGCCGTAACACCACCATGGAACCAGAGATCATCATCACCGTATAGGAATTCTCCTTGGACTAAAGTCTCCAGCATGAACGAGAGCTTTCGGCGAAACGGGTTGATCGGGTCGATTTTGCGTGAAGAGGGACACATTTATTCCCTGGCGGTTTCCGGAGATTTGATCTACACAGGATCCGACAGCAAGAACATCCGGGTCTGGAAGAATTTGAAAGAGTTTTCCGGGTTCAAGTCGAGTAGCGGGTTGGTTAAGGCTATCGTGTTATCGGGCGACAAGATCTTTACGGGTCATCAAGACGGCAAGATTCGGGTATGGCGCGCCACGTCTAAAGATCTGACCGATTATAAACGGGTCGGGTCGTTACCTAATTTCAGAGACTTAGTGAAGAAGTCGTTCAACCCGAAAAACTACGTAGAAGTCCGACGACACAGGAACGTTCTGCGGATCAAACATTACGACGCCGTTTCGTGTCTGAGCTTGAACGAAGAAAAAGGGCTGTTGTACTCGGGCTCGTGGGACAGAACGCTCAAGGTCTGGAGGGTTTCCGACTCCAAGTGCGTGGACTCGGTCAACGCTCACGACGACGCGGTCAACGCTGTTGTAACAGCATTTGATACTCTGGTCTTCACTGGATCAGCTGATGGCACGGTGAAGGTATGGAGACGAGAGTTTGATTCGGTCAACGGGAAGAGTACCGGTGCAATAACACATTCGCTTCAGCAAGTTTTGCTGAAGCAGGAGAATGCGGTGACGGCGCTGGCGGCGAATGCGGCAGAGGGTGTGCTGTACTGTGGCGCATCGGACGGGCTATTGAATTATTGGGAGTGTGGGAAGAAGTTGAGTCATGGTGGGATTTTGAAAGGGCATAAGCTAGCGGTTCTGTGCTTGGAGGCTGCTGGAAGGTTAGTATTCAGTGGCGGAGCGGATAAGAGTATATGTGTGTGGCGGAGGGGAGAAGACAGAGTGCATACTTGTCTATCGGTGTTGTCGGGTCACACCGGGCCGGTGAAGTGCCTGGCGGTACAAGCAGAGGATGATCATGAGGAGTCGAGTAAGGAAGATAAGACGTGGGTGGTGTACAGTGGAAGCCTCGATAAGACGGTGAAGGTTTGGAGAGTGTCGGAGCAGTCCCCGGATTTCAGAAAATTGAATTTGATTTGAGAGATAGATGAGTAGCCGAAATATGAGATTACACGGCGAGAGGTTGCCCAGATGCTTAGTTTAATTCTTCACCTCTCTGTTTCGCATGTGTGTGTTTGAATATTTTGAAATGCCGTGTGATGTTATTATGAGTCGTTTTGGTTTAAAATAGGTGGCCAAGCCAAATGAAGTCTACGACACTACGTATTCAAAAGATAGAAATGTTAAAATTGAAATACGTAATTTCCTCAACAAAATAGAGTCAGCTTACTTTCCATTCTTGACATCTCTAAACAGAAGATTATGACATCTTCTTCTTTCAAAGATCGTCTAAGCAGGGGCGGACCTAGAAGTGGAATTAGGGGGTGCATGACAAATGAAAACTTATCACTAAAAAATTAACATAATTCAAAAATCATATATTATGTAAATAAATGTCATGCCTTGAAACTATAGTAGTTTTTTTAAAAAGGACGAATCATATTAGTACTTTTTATGATGTTTAATTTTTTGTTCACGCACACTACACTCACAAAAATGGGTTGAACCTTGGACGTGAAGCTCTATCAATGCACTAATTTGTTAAAAAATATCATGAACCGAATAAAGAAGAAAAACATAACCTTGGTAGAGGAGATGCACAATCAATAGGGTGCCGACTTTGTGAAAAATGACAATAATAATAAACTGTAATTTTATTATAACTTACTAAATTTAAATAATGAAATTTGTTTAATTATTAGGTTGTAAACTGGTAGAAGTACTATATATGGAATTAGTCTCATTATATATCTATATGCATTTTACTAATTTTTGTGATTTTATTATATGAATATTTTTTTCTCAAAAAAACTTGGGGGTTCCGCCCCTGACCATAAGGGTGGTGCTCAGTGCTCTGATGGTTAAAGAGTCCGTCAGGTTATCAAATCTTTTGTTCAATTTTGTGAGATTTTTCTTTCATCTCTATTTCCCGCATCATGCATTTAAAGCCAACGTTGTAAAAAACGCTAGGCGGTAATCGGACGGAAAAAAAAACCTTTAAAGATTAATCAGAGATTAATCAAGGATTAAATTGTTTTGTGTTTTAATATTTTTTAAATATATGTATTAGTATATTATTTGACATTATATTAATTTGACTTTTAATATGAATTTTATACTTTTAAGGATTAATTTATATTATATAATAGGAAAAGGGGTTTGATTGTAATATTGTGAACTTTAGGGGCTTAGATTGGATAATTTAATAGTGTATTGTTCATCATCTCCAAAATGAAAAAGAATAGGAAAAGGGCTTTGATTGTCATTTGTGATTTTCTACTTGAACTCATTGTCACGCTAAAATACTATTGGAAAATCGCTTTATAAAAGCGATTTCTCAAAAAGATGGTATATAGCTGGTAGGATCGTTAGTTAGCGATACTTAGTGAGTCGCGTTCCTCGCTAAGTATCCACGCAGTGAAAATTAATGCAATAAGTAAAATCACGCAAGACACATCAATATATAGTGGAAACTCAGATACTAGTAACAGTACCTAAAAAAACCACTACCTTCTAGTAGGACTAGAACGATTTTAGAATAGTTACATATTTTGATGTGTTCTCGATTACAACGACTTAAATCACTCACCCAACCACACTTAGTGGTGTACCGCCATACTTTCAGACGCACCTTAGTTTGTGATCTAACTCGCTTGTCGCACTGAAAGTAACTCTCCCCTTCTGGCTCCAGATCGCAGTAATGCACCCTCCGAGGTGCGTTGTTGAATGCCGGATCCAAAGCTTCCTTGAACACGATCTCCGATCCATGCTACTTCCGTGAGCAAGCAGCCAAGGATTCCCAAGCGCAAAACCACACATTAAAAGGCAACCTTAGCATCCTTTATATAGTGGGTTCCCTGTCGGGTAGCCCTAGATTTTCTTGCTCGAAAATCTGTCATCTTGATCACCAAATCACTACAAGATGTCCTAGCTAATTCGTCCATCCGATAATGACTTCATCGGCTCACCAATTAGATCGTCCCAAACGGATCTAATTGGATATGCACAAGATACTTAGTTTCCTAAAATATCTCAAGCAATCTTCCCAAATCTTTGATCGCTTCTTAATCTCGTTACAAAAATATTTGAACTGGTCTTGGGCATCATCCAACATATATTCTCGCTAGATTACAGATCTTTGGAGCCAGAAGATCCTCCAAGAATATGTTGGAGATATTCTCGCCCTCAAGCGATCTAACGAGGTAGCGTTACCTTCAAAGTATCAGTTTAACAATATGCACACTCAAGTAACTGTTACTTCCAGAGTACCTGTACATCAACCTGTACACCCAAGTAACATATCAGTGGGATGGTTGTCACATCAAAACACATTGGAGTACACGTACTCCAGGGTCATGCTTACTCTAGGGGATACGTTCTCCAACAATTTCCCCCTTTTGATGATGACAAACATCTTAGTCACAAGAGATAATAATAACGTGGAAATGCACTTAATTATCAATCTCTAGACTGGTTTCACACAAACAGTGTCATGTTCAAATTTAGTAGCATTAAAGTTTAGTTTAGTCAGTGATTCCCCTCCACATTATGCAAGTCACTTCCCCTCACAGAGACAGTGTCACATCACACTAACCATCTCCTCAGCACCTTAACGTTCTCCCCTTGATAGGCTAGTCATGTGCGCAGGCATGATTCCCCCTCAAAGTATGCGTCCCTTATCTTCCCCCTTTTGGCATCATCAAAAACTCAGCGAGTGTAGTTAGTGCACAAGTACGCAAAGCGATGAATCAACAAATTTATTAAACCATCAGAGCATACCGAAACAAAATACTACATTCACTAAATCAGAAGTATGACAGACATATACAAAGCATCAGGAGTGAAAAGCACCAAATTGTTTTCAAGAAATTGGAATGATGAGTTAGGGGACTCAAAAAGGGGCTGACCATGGAAACATTACTTAGTGCGCCTGCACAAGAGGTAGGGGACTTGGGAGCGACGCTGTAGGTAACAGATTCCAAGCGTTGCGACATACCCTTACTTACTAAGGGTGTAGTGGTCATCCGAAGCATGTATTTGAGTTTGAGCATCTCCATCTGAATATCAGCCAACTTGTCAACCTTTCGAGGTACATCCTCCTAGTGAGCAACATCATACACCGTATTGACTCACTCATGAACTTCCACCACTGAGGATCTAATCCATCCTTCCTCATCGACATAACCTTCATACCACCGCAACATTGTTCTCTTCAAGTATACATTTCATCCTTCTCTCCGTACCCCAATTTTTTTTTATAAACAGCACTTGGGTACGGGAGAGGCATACCTCAATGGGGTCAGCATAATCCATATGATGTATTATTATTGTCCTGCTCTCTTTTGATGAGTTTGTTTAGCAAGATGCATTGCACTTTTATCTCTCGGGGTAACATTCCTTACGAGGTAGGTATGGATCAACCACACCTGTTAGTTCAGATTTCCCTCATTGATTCTCCGTATTTGGTGTAGATCCTTAGTATTAATGCTATCCTTCGAGTATTGCATCTGTCTCAGTACACAGTGCCATCATTACCTGTAGTACTTCTTTACATTTATCTATCATCAATAACCTCATCTGTACATTTACCTAAGAACGTAGTCCCGCGTCCTTTTCCCACGATACATAATTCTTTCGCAAATTTCCGCGGTCTTTCAAGGGGTGGTGTGATGCGGTAGGGTTACCCGAGTGGTATGAAAGAATGCATCGCACACGAAAACAAACAACTACATATGTGAAGTGAATATATAGTACCTCATTGGGAGCACGTCCAGTATATGGAAAATAACAAGGAGCTCATCGGAGTGTTCCACCACGAGTAGGCTAGGGACGGATGTAGATACCTTCCATCATACGGTCTTGTAATGTGGGATCAAAACATCTGGAAGGTTCTTTTGGGGTAGAAAAACCAAAGGTTTTTCATCCTTATGTTAGTGTATCATAAGTCACACAATCAATCGCGGTGCATGTTCACTAGTATATTCCTAGGTGAGACTGAATAAGACGAGGCCAACAACTAGGGCTGTAAATGAGCCGATACACTCGCGAGCTGCTCGTGAACAAGCTCGGCCAAAGCTCAGCTCGATCTTAAACGAGCCGAGCACGAGCATCACTTTCATGCTCGTTTATTAAACGAGCCGAGTACAAGCTAACTAGTGCTCGGCTCGTTTATGTTTCGTGAACAGCTTGTTTATATGCTCGTTTAGTTACTTGATTATTTATGACTTATAACTCAATTATTACTCGATTAATAGAGGTGTGTAAAGATTTTTAGGTTGCTAGTTGTTTGATAAACTAATCGAAGGGAATATACTCTTTAAACAATTTATTTCTGAGCATAAAAATGTTTATGATGGATACGAGAGTTGTTGTGTTGCTATGCTCCAGACTCAGTTGGGCACATGAAAAAACCAAAGCAGTTTCTCATTGTCCCACACCGGCTACATCTGCAATGTTTGGTTCATAAATGAGTATAAAAAGAGGTAATAGGCTACAATTGAAGAACCTGATAAATTGTATTTGGGCCAGGCGAGCTTTGGACTGTAGTCTAGCTTGCCAACGTCTATACATTTGTCATAAATTATGAAGGCTCGAGCTCGTTAAGATTTTGAGCCAAGCACGAGTTTCTTCATAATTTGTCGAGTCGAGTTCGAACTCATTTTTTTAGGCTCGTCGAGTTCGAGCACAGTCTATATGTAATCGAGCCGAGCTCGAGCAGTCTAATACTCGGTTTGGCTAGACTCGTTTATACCTCTATGATCGGTCGAATTCTTGACCTATTATTCACTTCATTCGATGATGGATTAGGTTTATTTTCTAGACATTTTATTATCATTTAACCTCTTTTCTAGTGTTTCAGGTCATATATCACATACCTAATACTTAATTTTGGATTGATCCGAAGCAAAGCAAAGCATTTGGTGAAGATTTGGGCAAAAACATGACAGAATAGGGCAGACTGACCTTTACGACTTATTTTGCAAGCCTAGAGCGCATTGGTTTCCAAATGGATCATACTATAGCTTGTTGGAAAGCTAACTAGAAGGCCTACAACTTTCTAGTTTACACCAAGATCAGATTCGAAGGTCTAGACCACCAAAACGACAATAAAAGTCAGACCTCGTGACACCACGACTGTCACGGGTGTCACGACCCGTCTCAGACGGCTTGCATCTTCCAAGTCTCGTGACGGCCCGTGATACACCCTCTGCCACGGGCCCGTCGTCGATTCTGGGCTATAAATAGTAGTTTCGGACCAGATTTTGAGTACGCTGACTTTGGGGATCGATTTTGACCTAAATTGAAGAAGAACGACGACTAAGAGCTCAAGAAAGACCAAGATTCGAGGCTACGCTTCATCAAAACATGGTTTCCTCATTTTTAATCTTTTCATATATATATATATATATATATATATATATATATATATATATATATTTGTGGTTGATATCCATGAATCGTGAGTAGTCGTTTTATTCCGGGATCCTACGGATCTCGTGCTTGTACCCAACTCTTCATGTGATTTATAGAAACGCTTTCATTATTGCAATTCGAATATTCAATTTCATTGTGCTTAATTTTATCGTTCTTGCAATTTTTACATTGAATGGAATGTTTATATGCTAGAACGTATTTAGGTTAATTACCAAAAGATGAATGAGTTTTAGGTATTAACCAGATTGTATGAAATTGATATTTGGTCATGGTAGCTACACTGGTAGTACATGGATTAATAGGAAAGTTGACTTTATTGTCTGAAAAAACCCTAGGATTAACTAATCGAAAATGTTGATAATCCTTGGATGGGCGGCGTTCAACAATCTAGGTTAATTTAGACAATGATCCATGGATGGGCGGCTTGTCTAATGTTATTTATGTTTATTTCCATATTTGATGGCATATTTGGATTGCATGATATTATCACATGAATTGTATGGCAGGCCTGGGTGAAGTTTTATCTTGGAATTATTTCTCTGATTGAATCAAACCTTTCCTAATTTCATTGTCACTTTGGAATTAGAAATAACAAAACCTTTTTCCTATAGGAGTAGCTGAACACATTACTTGCATACTAGTACACGCACACGTCTATTCCTTGGATCGACCCTTGGCTTACCAAGGTTTATAAATTGTTTTTGACTGCAACCTGACCCCTAAAATTTATAACTTGACAACTATAAAGGGTTAAAAATACGCTTGTCAAAATGACCAACAATTTTACATAATCATGCAATTAAACACAGGTCAAATATTTCTCACCAATCATCGGAGTCCTCACTGGAGATGCAGTGTCAGTCAAGGGAGGTCATACCCAGCTCCATGCGTAGTTTCTCAAAGGGTTCCCTCTTACGTGCCTTGGTGAATATGTCAACGATTTGATACTCTGTTCTGAAAAATTCAATGCTCACCATACCCTTCTTAGCACAATCACGTAGGAAGTGGTGTTTGATTTATATATGCTTAGTTCTATAACACTAGTATTATCACATAGAAAATGAACAAAATTAAATGAGATACCGTAGTCATTTAGCTGTTGTTTAAGTCATATGAGTTGTGCTAAACATGATGCAATGTGCTCCGCCTTTGCAATCGAGATGACCACCGAGTTTTGCTTCTTAAATGCCCCATGACATGATCATAGGAGTTGTGTCATCCCTGACGTGGACTTCCTATCCACTCTGTTTCCAGCAAAATCAGCATCTGTGTATCCCACCAATCGGAGATCTCCATTCCTTGGGTACCATAAAACAGTGTATCGGTCGGTACCCTTGAGGTATCGCATAATTCGCTTTACTTCCTTGAGATGTGTCTCTCTTGAATCTGCCTGAAACGAGAGCACACAAACATACACTGTACATACTGTGAGGTCTACCAGCAGTGAGATAGAGGAGTGAACCTATCATTCCTCAATAGAGTGTCAAGTCCACTTTCTGCGAGGACTCATCCCTTCCGAGGGACTCGTTGGGAGAAATGGAAGTGGACAAGGTACTGGAGTCCTTCATACTGATACCATCTCTCGGAGGTACTTCTGCTGATGGATTCTTGTGCCATCCTCCTCTTGAGAAACTTGAACTCCTAGGAAGAACTTGCGCTCTCCCACCATACTCATCTCAAACTCACCATGACTTTTATCAGTGCATAATTCGTAGTCGTCAATGTTGTTGTTATCTTGTGTCTATCTAATGATTTAGGCAACCTTTTTGCATCACTTGAGCATAAAATTAGCAAGCATGAAATACTTTTCTTCTTTTCGAAAACTTAGTCATTGCTCTTAGGCTATCTTTATTCGTTCACATTGTATGCACACACCATTTATATCCTTAGTACATTGCCAAATCTTAAGTGTGGAGTAAATATGCATGAAAAAAAAATTGTATATGCAAGCACAAGCCAAAATAAGGCAAGCTACGAGAAAAGCAAAAAGTTTTTGCAAGCACAAGCCAAAATAAGGCAAGCTATCAAAAGAAAAATTCGTGAAGCATATCATGGGCAAAATGCCTTGAAAAAAAAGAAGGAAAAAAAATGAGGCACACACATAAGTTTGTCAATGTACTTTCCATCATTTCTTTTAGTGTGTATGCATTGTGATTTGAGTAGAGGAATGACCCTTGTACTAGTACGTGAGCATGATTTTGTTTGAGATAATTTTGAAAATGTAGTGCCAAGCTCCTCTTTCCTTACGGATTCTTGGACTTAGCTCCTAAGACTTGAAAATGAGTTTTGTATCGTTAGTCCATGAACTATCCTTCTTGATAGCATAGCCGCGCGATTGGCACGCATTTTATGTTTCTAAGGATCTTGTTTTGAGTATCTTGTGAAAAGGTTGAATGAATTGCTAGGTTAGTCATTTGATAACTCTAATATTGATTGTCTTTGAATGAGCATCTTTATAGAGTCATTGGTGGTTCAAATTTCTTTTGAAAAGGAGTTAGTCTTTGATTACTACTTTAGTTGTTGTGACTTGTGTATGGGGGTATTCGTTGCGTATTGCCTAGATAAATGAGGAACTATCTTGTTCATGCATATTTGGTAGTCGCATATGGGATTTGTGAGTATTCCCTTTTTTGAAAACTCTCACGAGACTACAACTCGTCCTGTAGGGTAGCCTAGAGGTTCAAAGGCTTGGTGCATATGCTAAATGCACTCGTGTTCCCTACGAAAGTGGCGAGGATTTAGATCATGTTTGTTCGGGACGAACAAACTCTAAGTGTGAGGTGTTTTGATGAGCATAAATCTGTACTATATTTATGCTCCACATTTAGTTGATTTTCAATCTTTTTCCTTATTCTTATGAGCTCTAACTCTATGATTTGATACTTTTAGGTGAAGATATGAATCCAAGGCGAAACAAAGCGTTTTGTGGATATTTGGGCAAAAACAAGGCAAAAGTAGGTGAATTGACATCCCTACTTGTCGCACACGCCCAGAGCGCATACGGTGTCCGAATACAATGATCTATGGCTTGTTAGAAAGCTGAGATGAAGTGCTACAACTTTGTAGTTTACACCAAAAGCTGGTTCAATCGTTAAAGATGTCGAAACGTGAGCCGAAGTCTGCTGTACAAAATGCGCTTGTGTCACCTATGTCACGATCTGTCAATAATAGGTGACACTGCATCCTCTCTGGATCCAACCGTGTCACCTATTAGCTGACACAAGCGACACATGCCTGACAGGCCAAATGGGCCAAAAATTTAATTTTCGCTAGGTTCTGAAAAAAATGCAAAAAAGGCATGAAAAAGAAAGAAGGCAGCCGCTTATGGGGAACTACCTTTTGTCGACCAAATTGGAGGAGGATCACGAGATACCAATCAAGGCAACCGATTGAAATCAAGGAGATTGCGAATCGAAGAGGAACACCATCATTATCTACATCAAGGTTGTGATATTGCTTCGTAGAATTTGTAATTCCAAGTTTGAACAAAGACATGAGTTGTATATTCACTTCCATGGACAGTGAGTAGTGACCCTATTTTGGGGTCGTACGAATCTTTCCTAACATGAATCGTTGAATAAAATAGAATGAGCAAACCACGAATCACACTCCTTAGGCTGCAATTTCAGGGAAGCCCTTTGCACTACACTTTTTATTTCTATATATTTATCGCTTTCCTCTTAAGTGTGGAGTGGGTGTGTAGTGCATTCTATTGAAATTATCCATGTGTAGGCACTTGCACTTTTTATGCGCTAGCTTACATTTGAGTACTCGAATTTCAAAGGCATCCGCATTACCCCATTACTCAACTATCTAGTTTCATTGCTCTCGTCTTGATTTTGAATCTAAAATCACCATGACTTTTATGAGTGCATAATTCCTAGGCGTCAATGTTTTTGTTATCTTGTGTCTATCTAATGATTTAGACAACCTTTTTGCATCGCTTGACCATAAAATTAGCAAGCATGAAATCCTTTTCTCCTCTTCAAAAATTATGTCATTGCTCTTAGGTGATCTTTATTCTTTCACATTGTATGCACACACCATTTATATCCTTAGTACATTGCGAATTTTTAAGTATGGAGTCAATATGGCAAGCTACAAAAAAAAGCAAAAAGTTTTTGCATGCAAAAGCCAAAATAAGGCAAGCTATCAAAAGAAAATTCGTGAAGCATATCGTGGGCAAAATGCCTTGAAAAGAAAATTAGAAAAAATGAGGCACACACTTAAGTTTGGCAATGTCCTTTCCATCATTTCTTTTAGTGTGTATCCATGTGACTTGAGTAGAGGGATGACCCTTGTACCTGTACGTGAGAATGACCTTATTCGAGATAGTTTTGAAATTAAAGTGTCAAACTCCTCTTTCCTTATGGATTATGGACTTAGCTCCTAAAACTTGGAGACGAGTTTGGCATCGATAGCCCATGGACTATCCTTCTTGATAGCATAGGCGTGCGATGGGCACACATTTTGTGTTTCTGAGGATCATGTTTTGAGTATCTTGCAAAAAGGTTTAATGAATTGTTAGGTTAGCCATTTGATAACTCTAATATTGATTGTCTATGAATGTGCATCTTTGTAAGGTCACTGGTGGATCGAAATTCTTTTGAAAAGGAATTAGTCTTTGACTACTATTTCAGTTGATGTGCATGGGGTATTTGTTGCGCATTGCCTAGGCAATTGAAGTACTATCTTGTTCATGCATATTTGCTAGTCGCATGTGGGATTTGTGAGTATTCCCTTTTCTGAAAACTCTCACGACAGTACAACTCGTCCTGTAGGGTAGCCTTGAGGTTTAAAGGCTTGGAGCATACGCTAAATGCACTCGTGTTCCCTACGACAGTGGTTAGGATTTAGTTCATGTTTGTTCGGGACGAACAAACTCTAAGTGTGGAGTGTTTTGATGAGCATAAATCGTAACTATATTTATGCTCCACATTTAGTTGATTTTCGATCATTTGCCTTATTCTATTGAGCTCTCACTTTATATTTTGGTGCTTTATAGGTGAGAAACGAATCCAGAGTGAAATAAAGCATTTTGTGGAATTTAGGCGAAAACAGCGCAAATGTAGGTGGATTGACCCCTACTTGTAGCACACGCCCAAAACTGATACGATGTCAGAACCCGTCGATCTATGGCTTGTTGAAAAGCTTAGATAAAGGGCTACAACATTGTAGTTTGCACCTAGAGCATATTCAGCCGTTAAGGGTGTTAGAACTTGAACTCAAGAGGTCATCTCACTATGCGCCACAGTCACCTTTGTCAAGAATTGCCGACACACGGAGGAAAATTCAAACCACTGCTCCAAATAGTGTCACTTTTGTCACTTATCAGGTGACATTGCTAAGTGGGCCAAAAATGCAATTTTTGCTAGGTTTTTGGAAAAAAGGGCAAAAATGCAAAAATTAATAAGAAACAAAAGTGAGGGCAGCCGGATTGGAAAGGATATACTTTTGTCGACCAAAAAGAAGGGGAGCACGAGATTCCACTCAAGGCAATCGATTGAAATCGAGGAGATTGCGAATCGAAGAGGAACAACATCATCGTCTACATCAAGGTTGTGATAGTTCTTTGTAGAATTTGTAATTCCAATTTCGAACAAAAACATGAGTTGTATATTCACTTCCATGGATAGTGAGTAGTGACCCTATTTTGGGGTCCTACGAATCTTTCCTAACATGAATCATTGAATAAAACAGAAAATTGCATGATTTGATTCGTCTTATTTGATTTGTATTTTACTTAGGGCTTAAACCCAAGCGATGCACACTAGGTTTTTAACGAAATTCCTAGGTGTTTTGCATTGAGATATTAAGTCAATAGCGCCGAAGGGGTGAGGCTTAATATCCGACTATTCAGTAAAATACACGTTATAAACTAGGCGACTACGAGAGTAGCCCAAGTTTATAACGGGAAAGGCTAGTTTTACGACAAGGACTCCCCTGTTTACACGACGAGAGTTGGTAAACATCAACGAGTTTCTTGATTCGAACCAATAGCGCCGAAAGGGTGAGGTTCGCAGTTTAAGGTACATCTCCAATATAAACCAATACCGCCGAAAGGGTGAGGTTTATACTTGGAGTGTACGACTGACTGCTTTACCATCAATATAAGCATATCATGCATGCTAGTTAACAAAAACTCGATTCAAATGTTAGGCAAGTGAAGTAGTTCCCCAAAATATCTCTTGAAATCGACAAAACTTTTCTTACTTTCATTTATCTTGAATTCTAGAAACAAACCAAAAACACGCTTTGGATTAGGATAAGTAGAAATACAACCTTAAATAGTTCAAAAGTTTAAACTTGCTCCCTTGGACGATCCGGTTCTTACCGGCTTATAAATTATTTTTGACATACAAAATACTGCACGTCAAAATAGCGCCGTTGCCGGGGAGCAACGCATTAACTTGTCATTAGCCTAGGTTGTGTGGATATCTAGACTAGTCTTGTAAATATTTTCTTCTTTCTTTTGTATATTCTCTACTTATATCTTTTACTAACTTTTGTTCATTTTGCTTTGCGAGGATGTATTCATACAACCAACAAGTCTCGTACAATGAAGAATATAACCAAGTGAAGGAGCAATCAAATTCTTATTGGGGAGATAACGGCTATCCAACACATTCATACTCTCCATATTGGGATGATGGCCAACAATGCTCATTCGAAGAAGGCTCCTACCACCAATATCCTCAAATTCCTCAACCTAATGGTGGACTCTCCGACATGGAAGTCATGCTTCAAGCTTACCATGCCAAGGTTGCCCAAGACAATTAGAACATGCTACAAAATTTCCAAGCTTTGAACAAACGTTTAGATGAACTCGCTGCCGACAACCAAGAGTTAGAAAGGAAATTGGCGCTACAAGCAAACGAAAATACAAACTTGGATGATGAAGAAGAGGTTTCCAAAGAAGAAGTCCATGAACCTAGTGTCTCGAAGCAAAATTGGGATCAAGCAATGGAGGATGAGTTCTTGAAAGTTGCTACACAAGCTTACAACGAGGTGTGGGATGGTGAATCTGGCACTGAGAAGAGTTGGAACACGATTATTCATCTCCCTTCACTACTAGCATAGATCATTCGGATGGGAATACACAAGAACTCACAATTCCATCAACGCCTTGCATCTCCAACGAGGAATTCTTCAAAGATGACGACTCCTACATAGAAGAAATATGTTTTTCGCATGAAGAAGACCTCCCACTTCCAGCCAAGAGTTAGCTTGAAGATCAGGTTGAATGTGTTGTTGAAGAGGAGATAAAGGATGAACAACTACAAAGATTTGAAGTGTACGAAGACTTTGTTGAGGTTTACATGAATGGTACAAGAGAACAACCTCGCATACAAGGGAATTCAAGTTTTGAGAAGGAGCTAGAGGGTTGGGCACCCAAGAAAGTTATTGAGAAACTCAAGGAGGGTGTGCCCATCAAGCTCGAGACGAGTTTTGAAGACCCGTTCTTCATCACGTCGTCTCGAGATAATTTTTGGAGCTTCCTACCATACCTTTCGAGACTATTAGCAAGGAGCTCCTACAATCCCTCCATCTTGAAAAGCATATTACTTTCATAGGGGTTGAGTTCACATTTAAAAGTCCACCGTAGACTTGATGGACGGAAATTCAAATGGGATTTGAAGGTGGATTGACGCCTCAAGCATCATGAGCCCCTCGAGAAGTTATTTGAGCAAAGGACTTCTCGCTAGCGAATCCATGGGGCGCTTTGCTAGTCTCGCCAAGACGTTAAACTAGGTCTTCGAGGGAAGTAAAACCATTTGTAAGATGCCTTATCAAATATATTTTGCACTCACATCATTACTCGCTAGATGCTTTTGATTTAAGTGTGGAGTTCCCTACTATGATACACATTATACTTGTGACATGTTCTAATAATTTCTATGTAGTGGTCACTTGTTTGTTTTACAGAATTGAATGTCATATGCGGGAAAGGAATGAGAAAACCACGAATCACACTCCTTAAGCTGCAATTTCAGGGAAGCTCTTTGCACTACACTTTTTATTTCTATATATTTATCGCTTAGGGACTAAACTTCCTCTTAAGTGTGGAGTGGGTTTGTAGTGCATTCAATTAAAATTATCCATGTGTAGGCACTTGCACTTTTTATGCGCTAGCTTACATTTGAGTACTCGAATTTCAAAGGCATCCGCATTACCCCATTACTCAACTATCTAGTTTCATTGCTCTCGTCTTGATTTTGAATCCAGAATCACCATGACTTTTATGAGTGCATAATTCCTAGGCGTCAATGTTTTTGTTATCTTGTGTCTATCTAATGATTTAGGCAACCTTTTTGCATCGCTTGACCATAAAATTAGCAAGCATGAAATCCTTTTCTCCTCTTCGAAAATTTTGTCATTGCTCTTAGGTGATCTTTATTCTTTCACATTGTATGCACACACCATTTATATCCTTAGTACATTGCCAACTCTTAAGTGTGGAGTCAATATGGGTGAAAAGTAGACCCCAAAAAAAAATTGTATATGCAAGCACAAGCCAAAATAAGGCAAGCTACGAAAAAAAAGAGAAAAGCGAAAAGTTTATGCAAGCACAAGCCAAATTAAGGCAAGCTATAAAAAGAAAAATTCGTGAAGCATATCGTGGGAAAAATGCCTTGAAAAAAAATTAGAAAAAAATGAGGCACACACTTAAGTTTGGCAATGTCCTTTCCATCATCTCTTTTAGTGTGTATGCATGTGACTTGAGTAGAGGGATGACCCTTGTACCTGTACGTGAGAATGACTTTGTTCGAGATAGTTTTGAAAATGAAGTGTCAAACTCCTCTTCCCTTATGAATTATGGACTTAGCTCCTAAGACTTGGAAATGAGTTGTGTGTCGTTAGCCCATGGACTATCTTTCTTGATAGCATAGGCAAGCGATTGACAGGCTTTTTATATTTCTAAGGATCATGTCTTGAGTATCTTGCGAAAAGGTTGAATGAATTGTTAGGTTAGTCATTTGATAACTCTAATATTGATTGTCTTTGAATGTGCGTCTTTGTAAGGTCATTGGTGGTTTGAAATTCTTATGAAAAGGAGTTAGTCTTTGATTACTAGCTTAGTTGCTTTGCATGGGGTATTCGTTGCGTATTGCCTAGATAAATGAGGAACTATCTTGTTCATGCATATTTGCTAGTCGCATGTGGGATTTGTGAGTATTCCCTTTTCTGAAAACTCTCACGAGACTACAACTCGTCCTGTTGGGTAGCCTAGAGGTGTAAAGGCTTGGTGCATACGCTAAATGCACTCGTGTTCCCTACGACGGTGGTTAGGATTTAGTTCATGTTTGTTCGGGACGAACAAACTCTAAGTGTGGAGTGTTTTGATGAGCATAAATTCGTACTACATTTATGCTCCACATTTAGTCGATTTTCGATCATCTCCCTTGTTTATATAAGCTCTCACTTTATATTTTGGTGCTTTATAGGTGAAAAACGAATCCAGAGCAAAATAAAGCATTTTGTGGAATTTAGGCGAAAACAGTGCAAAAATAGGTGGATTGACCCCTACTTGTAGCACAAGCCCAAAACTGATACGATGTCCAAATCCATCGATCTATGGCTTGTTGGAAAGCTTCGAATAAGAGCTACAACTTTGTAGTTTGCACCTAGAGCAGATTCAGCCGTTAAGAGTGTTAGAACGTGAGCTCAAGAGGTCATCTCACTATGCGTCAATGTCACTTGTGTCACTTATTTTTTACATTGAGCACTTTTTCTTGCTCTCTGGTCCAAATAGTGTATTTTTGTCACCTATCAGGTGACATTGGCTAAATGGGCCAAAAATACAATTTTTGCTAGGTTTTTGCAAAAAGCCCAAAAATGCAAAATTGAAGAAAAACAAAAGAGGGGCAGTCACCAACCAATTCTGAACATCCATACGCACATATTCACACCTACTCACTTGGAGGAGACAAAAAAGAGAGAAGGGGACACAAAAACGCGAGGATTTTGATCGAATCGAAGATTGAGGTTGAAGGGATTATCGACATCAATTCGAATGGTGTAGTAATTCCTTCTTCTCTTGTAATCTTTGTTTCGAACAAAACATGATTTGTATTTCCATGACGATGGATAGTGAGTAGTTACCCATAATTTGGGGTCCTACGAACCTTACTTGACTAAGAATCGTTTAATATATTAATCGTTGCATGATTTGGATTATCTACATGATTTGTGTTTTACTTAGCGCCTAAACCCAGCGATGCATATTAGGTGTTTGAGAAAATGCCTAAGTGTATTGCTTTGAGACGTGAAGCCAATAGCGCCGAAAGGGTGAGGCTAAATGTCCGACTATTAAGTAAAATACACGTTACGAATTCGGTGACTACGAGAGTAGCCCGAGATTGTAACGGGAAAGGCTAGTTTTACGACAAGGACTCCCCATGATTACGCGATAAGAGTTGGTAAACATCAGCGAGTTTCTTGATTCGAACCAATAGCGCTGAAAGGGTGAGGTTCGTAGTTTAAGGTACAATTCAAATCTGAACCAATAGCGCTGAAAGGGTGAGGTTCTTACTTGGATTGTGTGGCTATTTTCCAATCAATATAGGCAAATCCTTTTATGCTAGTTAATAAATTCGATTCTAATGCTGGGTAAGTGAAGTAGTTCCCCGAAATACTTCTCGAAATTCGTTAAATCATTTTCTTACTTTCTTGCATTTTTCGATTTATTAGCCTTCAAAACCAAAACAAAAACTCTTTTCGGACTAGGATAAATAGAAACACAACCTTACATAGTGAATAAGATTATAAATCGATATAATAAAATGTTGAATATGAAATGAAAGGCTTAACGGTGGGGCTTTTTTAGGTCGGGCGAGTATAACATGATTAGGTAGTAATTAGGTCGGACTTTTTTAGGGCGGCAGAACCGGGCTTAATTAGGTCGTAGTTAGGTCGGACTCGAGGCCAAAACTTAGAGTCGGGCCAGCTTCAGGGCTCACGGGCGTAAGGTTTTGTGTAAGGCTTTTGAGCCCTAGGACTGAATGTTGGTCCCACTCGTGGAGGTGTTCTTCGTCCCGCTTCGGTGTCGACGTGTTGTTCCTCCTTTGCGGAGGTGTTGTCCGTCTCTTGTGGACGTGGAGGTGCCCTCCAAATCCGCAGGTGTTGCTTCCTTGATGCGTGGAGGTGCGTATTCGATCATGGAGTTTCAAGATAGAGGTGCCTTATAGCATGTGCTTCAGTGTGGATGATTCAAGTATCAATCCGGGTTGGTGCCTTCGTGGCCATGCTCCAAAATTTAGTAATTGTACCCTTGTGAAAAGTGCTCATGTAATATATATAAAATGTATTTGTGTAATACTTGATTTGTATGAAATGATGTAACCTTAACAAAAAAAGAAAATTGAATTTAAAAAAAGAACTTGCACGGCTCATGGCATACTTTTAAGGAGCCTACCACAAGAAGTTCCTTTTGTTAGATAATAGAAGAACGATGGAGAGTTTTTGATAGAAGGCTAAGCAGTCTTTATAAAGATAGTTTCAAATATATACATCAGATAATAATCATATATTTCGATATATATTATAGTAGGATATCTTCGACTATCTAATCATATCTCTAACACACACCCTCAAACCCGTGGTGGATAAACCATGATGAGTTTGGAATGATAAAAGAATTGTTGTATCAAGGTTGCGCTGCTGAAAAAGCTTGCCAAAACACTTGAATCAGCTAAATCTGAGTATAAGGCGCCTTCCATTCTCCTCTCAGCCATCAGATTTTATCTTCGACGTCAGACCCGATGCCACGCAAAACGCAGCAAGGCGCGAAAAAAGCGCAACAGGGCGCAACAAAGGCGCGAAAGATCGCAAAAGAGTGCAACATGGCACAATGGGGTGCAACAGGATGCAATTGCAGTGAGGGTGATAGATGGCGAAAGTGGCTTAGCAGGAGGAGGCAACTCGGCAAATGTAGTTGACACAACAGGCATACATGATGCGGCAGAAGAAGAAGAAAAGATCGAATAATCGAAAAATTCTATCAGAAGAAAAAAAAAAGAAACAATACTTATGCGGAAACAATTTTGTGGGTTGGTGGTGGACTAGTGATTGGCGGCACACAACCACCCAAAGAAAACGATCAGGAACGGAAGCTAAGAATCGAGAGAAAAAACCTAAGCTCTTGGTACTATGTTAGATAATAGAAGAACGATGAAAAGTTTATTGATAGAAGGCTAAGCAGCCTTTATAAAGATAGAATCAAATATAAACATCAGATAACAATCCTATATTCGTGTGTATATCTTATAGTAGGATATCTTGACCAGTGTTATTAAACCAGCACCGAACCGGTCGGTTCGGCCGATTGAACCAGGAATCGGTCACCGACCGGTTCGGTTTGTAATCAGATCGCTTATGTAATTGACCCGATCAAGACCCGGTTGAACCGGTCGATTTGTAATTAACCCGGTGACACCGGTTCAAACGGTTCAATTTGGTCTGAAAAAATATTTTTTTTTTTTACTTAGACAAAATTCGAATCTAATCTTCCTCTATAATTATCATTTCTCCTTCCAACAAGCTAAACATGATTCTTGTTTTAAACATTGTTTATATAATCTATATTCATTTATCAAACTTATAAATTTTATTACTTCTTATCTATTTAACTAGAAAATCAATTAGTCTAATAATCTATCAAGATTGTATAATATAACTTAATTTTCCGCCTATATCATATTTGTGTTAATTTGAGTTTTAGAAATACCCAAACCCTATTTTAATCACGACTCGATTAGATATCTGATAAAATTTAAATTTTTTGATATAATATGATTGTATAATGAGCCAAAAAATTTGAAATACAATTATCCAACATGTTTGGATTACTTGAGTGATATATTATCAACTATCTTTAATTTTAATTTTTGATGTCCGATTTGTTACATTTTGATTTTGAGATCTTACATATTCCAATATTGATGGATATCACAGTGTTTTTTCTGTATGATATTGTTAACGGAGATTCCATGGCTCCACCTTTGTTGTTGTGATTTGCAAATTAAAACTAAAATTGTTATTGTTGTTTTATTATTGATTTGTACTTTATCAAATTCTAAATTTGTTATGTTATGTTGTTGTATATACTTGTACTCAGATCATAAACATGTAATATTTAATTAAGTCATATTTATGTTCACTTATAATATAATATATTTATATATATATGTTATTTTAATTTTTAAGGTGTGCGGATTGATCCGGGTCAACCCGGTTGAACCACTGACCCATTAACCCAGTGACTTGACCGGATCGATCCTCGGGACGATTTTAATAACACTGATCTTGACTATCTTACCATATCTCTAACACCTTTAAGTTTAGATATCCTTAGGAACCTGAGCCTATAACTAGACTGAACCACTTTGAGCTAGACTTTTTTTTCTTGCTCTCCTTGCAAACAATGCCCATGCAAGTCTTTGACTAACCTTCTCTTCAGAATTGAACATCTAGTTTTTAAAAAATCTAAGCAAATCCTAACCATTTGTCGGCAGTCAAGCTCTCGATCAGTTGTGGGGCGAAAGGGTGTGACCAGCTAGTAGGCACGCTCGCACGGTGCCAAAGCCGCCCGGGTTCAAGTCCTCATGCTAACTTCTAACACCTAACCTCTAACTCCCTAGCAAAAAAAAAAGCAAAAAAAAGCACTCGAACAGTTGTGTTTTCTGCAGCTGCACAACCTTCAAGCTATTCAAATTGTGTATAGTGATGGCCAGATTTCTTTGTATATGTGGTCATACCAGCAGTGTTATTAAATCCGGACCGAATCGGCCGGTTGGATCAGGAACCGGTCATCGGACCGGTTTTGTTATCGGACCGTTATGTAGTTGACCCGGTCGGTTGACTCGATCAGTTCAATCGGTTCGATTTGGTCTGAAAAATTATTTATTTAATTTTGACTTGGACAAGACTTGAACCCAACCCCCACTTAATAGTTATTCTATTTCCTTCCACTAGGCTAAACATGATTGTTGCTTTATTATTTGTTTCAATAATGTATATTCATTTATAAAATATATAAAATATATTACTTATTATCAATTTAACTAGAAATTCAATTAGTCTTATAATCTATCAGGATCGTATAATATAACTTAATTTTCTCCATATACTAGATTGTTGTTAATTTGATTTTGAGAAATACCTAAAACGTGTTTTTATTTAATCACGACTTCGATTAGATATCTAATAAAATTTTAAAATTTTGATATACTATGATTGTATAATGTGTCGAAAAATTTGAAATACAATTATCAAACATGTTTGTAAATTAAGACTAAAATGGTTGTGACTTGCAAATTAAGACTAAAATTGTTATTGTTGTTCTATTATTGTTGTATAAATCTTTATCAAATTCTAAATTTGCAAATCAAGACTAAAATTAAGACTAACATTGTTAATTGTTATTCTATTATTGTTGTATTATTGATTTGTACTTTATCAAATTCTAAATTTGTTATGGTACGTTGTTGTATTCAGATCATAAACATGTAATATTTATTCAAGTCATAAGAGAAAGGATCACGTGCAAAGTGCAAATTGTTGTAAAAAATACAAACTGATCTCCACCATTCGTTTAATCATTTGGATGGTACTGATTAATTGTAAATAAATATGTTTAATTTCAAATTTGCATGTGTAAAGGGTAAATGTGGCATACATTAAGGAAAATCGGTTTCACGTAACCGATTGATTTTCGTTTCCTAAACTGTCGCTTTCTTCAAATCAAATCGGTTATGATATACAGTCGCTGTCGAACCAAGCTTTTCATTCGATTCATCGGACTGCGGGATAACGTTGTTCGACATCAACATCGGAGGCCATGACCGACAACAACATCGGAGGTTCGAATCTGTTTTAATTGTAGTTATTCGTCTTTTGAATGTTGTGGCGATATGAATCCGACGAACTGTGCGATCCTGATCCGACGAACTGTGTTTGGATTCATATGAATCCACGAACGTTGCATTCGTTTATAAATATCGGCGAAAGTAGTGGTGATGAATTTTTAACTTGTTTTTATCTTGTGCGCAGGAACAATCGATTCAACTGAGAACTCTGGTTCAATGGAACCGTCTTACTTTTCTGATAGTGGCGTTGCATTCTGGACGCCCAAATGCCCTGACCAGCATAAGCCGTTTATTGGTCAAAAGTTTTTATCTCCGGATGATGTTGTTAAATTCTACGAGAATTATGCTCAAATAGCTGGATTCGATGTTCGTGCTAATACAACAAACAGATGTGATGGTGTAGTAAAGCTGAAACATCTGTTGTGCCACCGTCAAGGTTTCAAGCGCCAAAAGACGAAGGTAGATACGCTGAAAAATCCGAACTCGAAACAGAGGATAAGGAAAGAGACTAGATGTGGATGTGAAGCGAAATTGTATTTCAAGCTAGTCGATGGAGGCATGTATTCTGTTTATGTGTTTGATGAGAATCATAACCATCAGCTTGCTTCAACCTTTGGGAAACAGTTTTTGATGCAAAACAGGCATTTGAGTATTGACAAACAGAATTTTATTATGGATTTGGGCCACATGAGGATTGGAGCAACTCGAGCGTTTCACTTGGTGAAAGAAATGGTTGGCGGTTACTCTAATATTGGTGCTACTTTGACAGACTTTAAAAATTTCAAAAGAGATATGAAGGCATTTATTGGTGGACGTGATGCTGAAATGGTCGTCACCCATTTAAAGAACAAAAGGGATTATTGCAAGGGATATGTTTTTGAATATGTTGCGGATGAAGAAGGTACTCTTACCCGTCTTTTTTGGGCAGACTCAAAGTCGGCCAATGATAGGGAAATGTTTGTTGATGTTGTGTCCTTTGATGCAACATACAGTACCAACAAGTAAGTTGACCATCAGTTGTATTATTGTGGAAGTTTTATTTATAGTTCGTCATTATTTATATAAAGTTCGTTGTATTCATTACATAATCACTGTGTACATAGTTTGTCTTTTCTATTTTATAGTTCATAGCTGGATTTTATAGTTCGTCATTTGTAATATAAAGTTCGTTATCTGACATTACAATAACCACTGTGTACATAGTTCGTCATATTCAATTTATAGTTCATAGCTGTATTTTATAGTTCGTCATTTTTAGTATAAAGTTTGTTATCTATCATTACATAACCACTGTGTACATAGTTCGTCATATTCAATTTATAGTTCACTGGTATTAACAGGGTTGATAATATGCAGGTACAATCTGGTTTTTGTACCATTCACCGGTGTTGATAACCACAAGCGTTCTGTTACCCTTGCAATTGGTTTGATATCTAAAGAGGATGAGGATTCGTATACTTGGCTTCTTGAATGCTTTAGGAAGTCAATATTTCATTTACCTAGTGTCTTAGTCACTGATCAAGACCCAGCTATGAAGGCTGCTATTGCTAAAATATTCCCCGAAAGCACTCATCGCTTTTGTATGTGGCACATTGCTGAGAAGATGAAAGCAAAGGTACTGTTAGTTTTTTTATATAAATATTTAATACAATGTGTGTATGTGATTTTACATTACTGTGTGTGTAGGTTGGTGTTCCCTTATGTAGTCAAATAGATTTTATGAAAAATATCAGTACAGCAATTTGGTCCGATCATATAGATGCTGCTGATTTTGAAGAACAATGGAAATGTGTCATTGAAAAATATGGACTTGAAGATCATAGTTGGCTGTCAAACATATACAAGATTAGGACTTCATGGATCCATGTGTATTTAAAAATGTCCATATGGGGAAGTTATTAAGGACGACATCCAGATCTGAAAGTGAGAACTCATTTTTTGGGAGGGTTTTGCACAATCAAATGACACTGGTGGAGTTTTATATGTCATTTGATAGGGCACTAGACACGCAAAGAAACCATAGATGGACGTTAGACACCGAATCCACCAACTATGACCCTATTTTGAAGACTGAACTTGATATTGAAAGACATGCGGCTAACATTTTCACGCATAATATCTTTAAGGAATTTCAGAATGAAATCTTTGCCGGGGTATTTAGATGTTACAATGAGATGATGAGGTGTGATGATGATCACATTTCATACACTATCATAGATAAAGATTACAACAACGCTAAGTTTCAGGTAGCCCACTTTTATTTAAATATTTGGCAGTCCATTTTATAGTTCATCATTTCTCTTTTATAGTTCGTCATTGTATTTCTCTGTATATGCTCACTTTTTTTTACTTCTGAAATTTAGGTTTCGTGTATTAGCCCAACAAAAGATGCAAGGTGCAGCTGCAGTAAGTTTGAAACTACTGGAATTTTATGCAGGCATGTGTTCCATGTTTTTTGCTCCATGGATGTTTCCCAGATTCCTAGTGCGTACATTTTGAATAGATGGCTGAAAAGTGCAAGCAGCGTACAAGAATTAGTACCTGAATGTTCACACCCAAATCAGGAAGTTGCATCAGTTACAACTGAGATATGGACTCTAGTTCGATCAGCTATATCCCTGTCCGGAAGTGATTTGACTAATCTGAGAAGTATTCTTGAGAATGTTAAACAATTGAGGAATATTGTTCACGTTCCTGAAGGTATGACCAATGTCTTATCTAAGGCAGATTTTTTTCAAGCAAGAATAGGCATGGAACAACCCTCTCAGGTGAATATCAAGCCACCAAAGGTGGCTCGAAACAAAGGATGTGGGAAAAGACACCGGACAACTCGTGAAGTAATGATTGAGAAAGCTAACAGACCAAAAAGATTGTGTGGAAACTGCCAAGAACTTGGGCATCACAACAAGCGAAGCTGTCCAAAAAAAACATGCATTGAGGATTTGGCTGTGAATCGACAAGAGCATGTTTCAAATGAGGATGATCCTCACAACCCTTCATGATTTAGTTAATGTTTGTCTATTAAACTTGTTTTGGTATCTGTTTTCATCAACACAGACACATGCACTTCTCTTTAAAAAAATTCAATGTTTCTATATTCAGGCTCGTCTTCAATATTTTATAATTCGTCAGAAGTATTTTATAGTTCGTTTCAATAATTTATAGTTCGTTTCAATAATTTATAGTTCGTTTCAATAATTTATAGTTCGTCATGATATTAACAGATATTCCCCCCCCCCCCTGTGTGTTGGGATTTGTTTCCTGATTGTAGTAAGAAAGTTCGTCAGGGCATGCTAATAGATATAGTTCGTCATGGTTTTGTTTGAGTGTAGCCTGAGAAATTGAATTGGAAATATAGTGTACCCTGAAAGTTGATACATTGCAACACTTGTGGCTAGCTAACTTGGGATATAATTCATCACATTAAGCACAGTTAGAACTATTGTAACACCCTAAAAGTTAGAACTATTGTACGTACTAGGCAAAAAATTTGCACAACTGCTGGACTCAAATTTTGCAGTAAAACAATGTTTTCAGTCAACGTTTTGTATTGCTGCTGCTGCGTCTTCCAAGGCTGCTGCTGCGTCCAAGGCATCTGCTGCATCTAAGGCATGAGCTGCGACTTTTACTAGTCTCCACTGCTCTGCTTTGCGTAACACATCTGATCTCAGTGTGTTCAAATTTGATCTGACCATAATGTTCAAGTAGCACTCTCGTAGAGCCAATAGTTGCTTCTTTTGCTGCAACTTATATAAAACTTATCAGAAATAATCTAAAACTGTTCATCTTTTGAACGATTAACATGCTCACATTTTTACTAACCTTCTTGCATTCTTTTACAAAGTCGCACTTCCACTTTTTTACGCCTCCACCTTTATATGTTTCCATATGCCTCATAGTCAATATGGCACAATCTTTGTAATTATTCATTGTTCTCCATCGCATCTCTAGACGTATTGGAATGTAATCTTCAATTAGTTCGGCATTTTTGTGTTTGATTCCGTTCAGATATGTGTGGAAATTGTAATGCTGCAAAAGAACATGAATTAGATATGGTAACACTCAAACGAATTTTATATTGGTAATGATGAATTATATATTTTGTTTTTCTTACTCACCAGCATTTTCACTGAATCCCCATATTTTGCAGCAAAGTCAACGTTGGTTGCCATGTTATCCAAGACCTCAAGGAAACCGTTCCTCATGTCGACGCATAGGACGAAATAATGGCCCATGTGGTACATTGGGAAGAAGAACTACAAAGAACACGTGTTCAGAATTTTCAGCATTATAATGACGAATTATAGTTACACCATGACGAATTATAAATTCATATAAGTTGAATACTAACCAATTGTACATCGTGGACGTTCACGAGTGGAAATCTTGCTAGATCAGAGTTGAAGCGACGAATGAAAATATCGGAACGTTCTTCATTCGTCATTTTTTCAAAGCTAGACCAGATCTGTAAATTAACACAAAAATCATATTAGTTCATGGACGTGAGATCATATATCACTGAACTTGAACCAAATTGCACTTACTGTTGTTTCTGTTGTACTGAAAAAACGAAAGGGTGATTCAAATGATCTGTATTTCTCGTTATCGTTTAGTAGCACACTCCAAACGTCTATGATGACATTTGAAATGTCAGTTTCTGGCTTCATAGTAACAAAGTCCTCCTGTCGTGCCTCCACTGTATCCCACTGGAACAGACTTTCACTATAATATAAACATGTCAATCAGTAAAATAAGCAATATTATATATAAATTGTATAAATTGTAATTGATGAACTATAAATGTCAGATGACGAATTATAAATAGTAATGGGCGAACTGGCAGCAATATTGATCAGATTAGTGTGTAGTAAACACAACGAACTGTATGCTATTAGTGAACGAATTATAATTGACAGATGACGAATTATAAATGGTATTATATTATACACTCAGAGAATTCAACAGAGTGCATACCTGTTTTTCTCATTTGAATTGAATACCCACTCACAAATGAATTTGTAACCTTCTGACACTTCCTCTTTTATGTTCACTACCCGGTCCTTGTAGGGTGATTTCGTTCGAGGTCCAGGTTTGTGAGTTCTTTTGGTTTTGGGTAAGGGTGCCACAATTTGTGGTGGAACATCATCATCCAATTCTTGATCAACAGTTACACATTGTAGTGGTTGAGCTATTTCTTCGACCACCGCTATTTCTTTTCCCGTAGATTCAGCACACCTGCTATCTTCGAATCGAGCTGATATGTGTGTGTTACTCGCAGCGGGATTCAATATTGGAACATCTGGAATTTCAAAGTCGAAGTGATTATGTCTACCTGACCCTTGAAACGTTGATCTTGATATGTGTGTGTTACTCGCAGCGGTATTCAATATTGGAACATCTGGAATTTCAAAGTTTACATGCTTATGTCTACTTGACCCTTGAGGCGTCTCTTGTGGAATCCGATTTGTGACTGATGTCACACTTTTTAGTATTGGTGAGGGGCGAATTATCTTTTCAGCTGTTGGTGTGACCATATCACCTTCGGAATGAATTTGGTCTGGATCTACTCCTGGTATACCCAGATTGAATGATGGAGAGTCAGAAACAACTACATTTTTGCCTTTCATGCTGTTTGATTTTGAAGCAGCTTTTGTGATGTTCACATCATCGAAAACCATAGCCTCCTTCACAGTATTATGTGTTACTCTTATCTCCATATGGAATATGTGTAGTTGCGAGGCCTTGTTTAATGCTGAGTTGTATTCTTCCTTTGCTTTTATCATATTCTTTGCTGCCTTTCGTAGTGCATTTAAAACCCCCTGTACGAATGACAATATTGATATGTTGAGTAGGTAGTAAACATTAACAACGTATAAAATTGTAATTGACGAACTATAAATGTCTGATGATGAATTATAAATAGTAATGGACGAACTATGCACTACCAGACTAAAATGGCAGCAATATTGATCAGTTTAGTGGGCAGTAACCATTAACGAACTGTATGCTATTAGTGAACGAACTATAATTGACAGATGACGAATTATAACTATGCACTACTATAATTGACAGATGACGAACAATATGCTATTATCCAACGAACTATAAATGAGTGATGACGAATTATAACTGTAATTGACGAATTATGTATTATTTGACTCAAATGGAGGCAATATTGATGCTTCATTTTGTTTCAAACCCCAGTGTGAAGTTGAATAACGTACTCTTGGATTCTTTTGAGCATTATCTTCTTGTGGTTCGTTCTCTGGTGTTTTGCTTGGGCCCTGTACAACAGCTTGTATGTTAGTTTATTTGACAATAAAATATGTAATGTAATTCTCCAGCAGTTGAAGCTTACTGTTTCTTCTTCCGGTTCATCATAGAATGTCAGTGAACATGTTGGTTCGTTTCGTGGCAAGATTGTTCCATGTCCGAAACCTCCTTGTTTCTGCTCTGATTCTATCCTTCTAGCCACTATTTCATCAGTTAACGTCTTTATAATTGGTATTTGTCTCCCAATATTAAAGAGTCGATTTTCGACTCTATCCATGTACAGTGCCTATGAATTATAAATGCTTGTAAGGGATCGTTGGTGTGAATTAAATGAACAGATGAAATCAAAATAACATAACAGAATATAACTTTTACCATCAAGAATGTTATGGGCCCGGTGAACTGTCCATTTCGGTCTGATTCCCAAATCTGTTTGCTAGTACGCAGGCTGTGGAGAATATAATCACACCAATTTAATTCTCGAACATCATCTGGTTTTTCAATTGCATTCAGAATGCGCTGATCACAGTGTTGGTTCTTCGTACTTTGTACCATGGTTGAGAAAAACAACACGATAAAATTCAGCTTGAACATGTCATCACTGGTTTGCATGTTTTTCAACTTCGCAACTATATCAGTGCATTTGATTTCTGGGGATGTAGATCCGTAGGTCATTCTCCAATTGACCACCATTTTTGTTGGAACACACCGCTTCATCACAATTATTTTACGCCCGGTTGATGGGAGCCCTAGTACATGGTGTACGTCTCTTGGTAGAATGTCGAAACTCCCTGCTTTGAGTTTCACAGTGTATGTGTTGGCATCAAATGAATCTAGCAGCCTATATGCTAGATTCCCTGGTACTTCGGTCAGTTTCAGTCCCAATATGCCTCCTAACCCCATTGACCTTACAACTTTTTTTTGATCCGCGTTCAGAAATTTAATTGCATTTGACAAAGGCTTTGGCGTTGATCTTGTTTTAAACACAATTTTGTTTTTCTTAACTGCCACATCAACCCTTTTTTTCCTTCCACCTTTTCCTTTTCCTCCGGCATCCAGTTTTCTAGCTGATGCACTGGCACTGGCTATTGTTGTGCTCTTTGATGAAGAAGACTGTTTCTGAACGGCTACAACCACACGAAAATATTATTCAGTTGATAAGATTCATACAAAAAAACGAACTAACACCAAAAAATTCAGTACCTTGTTTCTTAGAAATACGTTCAGCTGGTTGATGGACATTACTGTCTTCAAAATCGCTGTCACTATTGCTGGTTGTTGTGGTACCTTTGGATGCGACAGTCGATTGAGGCCTAACTAATTTCAGTTTTTTCCTTGAAATTTTTCCTACAGCAGCCTCTGCATCATCTGAAGTGCCCTTGGATTTGGATGACTTCCTTTTACGCACTGTCAAACAAACGGAAACTAGTTTAAAGGTCAAATATAAGGTGACGAATTATATACTACTCTGACGAATTTTGCACTTGTAACCCTGATATCCATTTATACTGCATTTCCTAACCACATGATATGACGAATTATACAACTGGCTTGTTCAAAAAATCACAGTTCGTAAAAAAAACTTTTGGAAACTAGTTTAAAGCTCAACTTCAAGATGACGAATTATGTATTATTTTGACGAATTATGCACTGGGCCCCTGATATCAATTTATACTGAATTTCCTAACCACATGATATGATGAATTATACAACTGGCTAGTTCAAAAAATCACAGTTCGTTAAAAAAACTTTTGAAAACTAGTTTAAAGCTCAACTTCAAGATGACGAATTATGTATTATTTTGACGAATTATGCACTTGGCCCCTCGTATCCACTCATACTGAATTTCCTAACCACATATTACTTCGAAAACATAGTTCGTCGATCCGAGACAGTTCAAACAAACTGTCGTCCGTCGTCGATTCTGTCTCAAAACCCAATACATGACGGACAGTAATTAAACGAACTGAATTCAACTCACCATCGTTCGTCGACATTGTCCCACAACACTAAAATCGTTCTGACGAACCGGGTGAACGCCAAACCCTAACGGGGACGATGTGCGGCGAGATTTGGGGATGATTCGCGACTTGGTTTCGGGATTTAGGTTTACGAGTTCGTCGGGATTCGTTGTGTGAGGAGAGATACGCGGCTGTTTTTAAAAATTGTTGGTCAATTATACCCTTTCAATTAAGAGATACGCGTAAAAATGCAGTTTTTAATTTATTTGATCAAATTAATTTCAGCCCTTAGATTTTCAAAACGAACGGATCTGATCATTTTGTATTTTGCACAGGATCTGGGCTTTGCACCAGATCCGAACTCCAAGTCATAAATATGTTAAAATTATAATATCATATATAAGTATTTTATTTTTATTTTTTAATATGTGTGGGTCAATCCGGATCAACCCGGTTGAACCACTGATCCATTGACCCAGTGACTTGACCTGATCGATTTTAATAACACATCAAAATAGTGACCTAACAATCTCAAGAACCCCATCGGATCAGTATCATTAAAGAAAAGGTGACTTTTGAAACCTTATTGTTATGTTTGTAGTAATACTAGTTTTGTTTTGAGTTGATAAAAGGGATCATATATTGTGTTAGTTCAGTCCAAATGTGCAGTTGAGTTTGCAGGAAAAATCTGGGTTTGAGTCCATATTGCCTTAAGCTAGTTTTGAGTTGAATTGCTCGAAACGGTGTCACTTCGTGCAAGCGGGAATGCCAGACTTTGGAGTCCAGCCAAAGCTACGTCGTTTTGGTTGCTGGAGTTCGGTAGTAAAGAGAACGACATCGTATTAGCGAGGCACGCGAGTTCGTTACATTAATGGGGCGACGACGTTTTTGGCGTAACGAACCCAGGCCTGTATTAGCTCAGCGACGCCGTTTTCTTTCGTAGCTGAAGCTCGGTATAAAGACTGAACCATTTGGGGATTAGGGCACGGAATCACTCTCTACTCTCGCATTCAATTCAGAGCTTTCTTGGTGTGTTCGAGTCAAATTGAAGTCCGCGTGAAGCTTTCTGACGTCTGACGATCGTGGACCAGCTGCGAGGTGCTTTGATTCCAAGTGCTGAGCATCGAACACTTCGGATGGCCTTTGGTGAACGAGTTGGATCGGCTGGGGCAGTCTTGGGTGCAGATGCGAGCGATGATTCTCAGTAAAGTACCGGAAGTTGTTGCTTGGATTGTGGCTTTGTTTTGGCCTTTGTTAATTTCTCATTTGGACTGAATTGAATTGTTATATTTGATTTTGGTTTTAGACTTTAGTTTGTAAACCTAACATTTGGTCCCTTAATTAATCTAGAGAAGGTTTAACTATAGAATTGAACTTATAATCGATCTTTTCACTTATCATATCAGATACTGTTTTCAAACTATAAAATGAAACCCGTTAGACAAGTGGTTCCAGATCATCGCTGACATTAGGCAGTTCTTGCATCGCCTCTTTTTGAATCTCATTAACCATCTGATGGAACCGTCGCCTAGATGTCGGCAGCCTCGAGAGTGTCAGACAGAAGCCTTGCAATCTGTCAACAATTTCTTACTCGTCAGTACTGATGTCTATAAAAACTCTGCATATGATAACACAACATAACACAAGTCTTGATCACCTTCTACAGATGCCCTCTAACTGAGCTCTTCTTATTTCATCTCCAGGTGGACAACATCCACCGCTCAATTCGATTTTCACAGCGTCCCCACTATATAGGCAATATTTGTATAAGTATAACTCCTCGTTAAGTTGCAAATTCAAACCTGTAAGCTGTTCCTTCATGATAATCATAGGCTCAAAAAGCCAATCAAAAACTCGTCCTTCAGGCTTGTTTATTCTTGTTAGCTCGACACCGTTTCCTAGAGGAGCAAAACAGATGACCGATGCATACATAGTAACGACAGTTCACAGAAGACAATTTTCTATTTATGTTAACTGATTCTTACTCAAAAGAAATCCTGGAGAACCGCTCTTAATCGAACGAACGATGCACTCCAAAATCACTTGTGCAGGAATTCCAATATGCACAATTTTGGATTTATCACGCTTCCATTCCTCTAAATCTGACAGACTTACACCACCGTTGCTGAGCAGCTCTTTGCCTAAATGTTCACAGGCTGCAAAGAAATCATCCCATACCTGCCCAAAGTAAAGTCACTAAATATAATGATTGTCCCAAGAAAAAGAAGCTAGTATTTGTAACGAAATTTTATAACTTCGAAGTCTCACCAGAAGTGCACTCAGTTCTTTCGCTTTGGTAGAAAGTGACCTGATCAGGGGCTCTCTTTTACTCGCAAGATCAGACTGGTCATGCAGTCCTTTTAGTGAATGCAAGCTTGACGTAGGACTAGTCTTTTCTTGATATCTTGGCCTGGCTGACCAAACAAACGGAGACATTATACAAGACGCTACACTGAAAGAACTGAATTATCAGAGCACGTAACTAATGATTTCGAGTATCCTTAGGGTAGTTAAATGCTGACCTCGGGAAACATGATCCTTCTCGTAGGTAAAGGTAATCATTGGTGTGCTCATCAAACAATGATAAAGATGCAAAAATATATAGAAGCCCTCTCTTGGCCGAGCTTTCCTGAGGAGAAGACACATGCTATGATGAATTATGAACAATATGTTTGCAGTGGCCCATGTCAGAAATAAGAGCTTTAGTCCCAAATGCAATCGGTGGACAATATACCTGATACGCTACCACGCAAGCATAGAAGCCAATGAGGAAACTTGACACTAATCCTACAATAATAGCTACTAGAACCGCGACTGGCCATAACAAAATCAACAAGCCTGCAAATGGAACGCAGACAGTTTCGAGGAATGGCCCTTCTCTCCCAATGAGGTCATTTATTAGTTGTTTCCATCCCTTGAACAACAATATGGGAGCTTTGTATAACACTATTAGAGTAATGAGTGGCACATCAACAACCACTCCTACAATCGCGCACAAAATGCAACCAGGTATCTGCAACACCCTAATACAAAAGAGACAATTCCAACGGTTATCTCACTGAATTATGACTATGAAATTTCAGTATCTTTTCTTTAAAGAAAAAAAAAACTGAAAACGGGTGACAGACTTGAGCTCTATGGGTGTCTCTGTGGTTGACTCAAGCAAGACTTCCATCATAGAGAAGTAAGAATGATATGAAAAGTCAGCAAAGTCACGGACAGTTGTGCAGGCTCCCAAAATACTGCTCCAAGTCCCGTCCTATAATCGCCGTTCTAAAATCATGTTCTATTCGTATTCATCACTGATTTGCATCAAGGTAATCATACCCCAACAAAAAAAAAGAAACTTTAAGGTTTCGAGTGTACCGTGAGACACTTGAGCATCTTGATCTGCACGGAAGTACCTTCCTTGCTAACTGCATAGAATGTTTCGGTAACCGGCCAAATGATGCCATACCCGATGCCCATCATTATACTCCCAACGACACCAACAGCCATCCACAATGCAATAGGTAAAGGTACTAGAAGTATCATCAGAAATTTCATAATTGGACCATATTTATGCGTTCTGTATTCCAAAAAATGAAACAAACGCAATTTCAACAACTTGGACAGGTTAACAAACAAAAGATGTGGAGGAGGAAAGGCACAAAAAGAAGACCTTGCCATACAGTAAATGCTCCAAAACATATGCACTGGCCATAACCCTATCACAATAGCAGCATCTCCCAAAGCTATGATTAAAAACACAAATGGGCCGAAAATCCCACCTGAAAATTACTCAGTTCACTCTATATCAGAACCCTAATCAGTCCTACATATCAGAAATTACGTGCTTACATAGAGAATAGAGATATTATGCCTTTGAGGATGCCCAGAACAAAGAGGAGCAGAAACACAGGGAGGAAGAGGAATGAGTAACACAAATACGTCAAAAATCCCTTTGCATCTCCCATGATTTCTCTTCAAATATCCTGAGATGGATTCCATTGTCCCCCTTGAATTGGGCTTATGTGATCCTTCAGAATCTCATGTGCAATCTGGACCATTCGACTTTAAAATTAATCTCCTTGCCTTCAATTTCTTCTGCAATATTCTAATGAGAGCCGTACCCGTGAATAAAGATGGAAGTGGGCTAAGTAACCAACCAATGGGTTCACCTCTACTCGTGCAACTCAGTTCGTGGATCGAGGATGATGGATTCAGTTCTAGATTGAATTGGGTTGGCTTGATAAAATCTTAACCCAATCCACAGGTTTGACAGTCTATTCACGGATTCAATTCATGGGTTTGACAACTCGACACACAAGCTAAAATTAAACTATATCAATCCATAGGTCCGATCCATGGGTTCAACGTGTGTGTTCGGCCTACGAGCTCGATCCACATGCCAAATATTCACAAAAATAGCCGTTAGAATGACTATTCACTACTGTTATTTTCACTTATCGAGTATCTTTAATGGTCATTTGACCTTAGACTTGTAAATTTGAACTATTTATAAAATTTGGGCATAGAGTTGCAGGCTTTTGCCTAAGTGTGTAATTCTTCCTAACCAAAAAGTTTGACTCACATTTAATAAATAAACTCCTTTTTCTATAAATGAAATATTAATTGAAGCTTTCCTTTTTCTACTTAGATAATAATCGTTTTTAAATATGATTTACATAATTCTATCAAAAAAATAATATATAATTTACACAATTCTTTTGATAATTAATAAATTGAGTGTTTTATAATATTAATTTAAAATAATAATTTGTGGATCCAAACCATGTGTTAAGCCCGTGGGTTAGACCTAACCCACCGACCCAGCTTATTTATAATAGTTCCACTTAGAACCCGTGGGTTGGGTTGGATCAAAAAAATTTCTTCAACCCACACGTGGGTCGATTCGTTACTATTTGAACCTAACAATCAGCTCGAACCCACAAGATTTACACAATTTCGACCTGTGAGCCGACCCCACTTCCATCTTTACTAGTGAACAACCAGCTTATCTTATTTGAAAGGCTTCAGTTTTTCGTTGCCACGTTTCAAAATTTAGTGGACGTGAAGAGGTCAATAGGAAAAAGATCAGTTGCAAATATATTTTTGGTGTAAATTATAAAATTCTTTAAAAATTAGTTATAATTAGTTTTGAGAACCAAAAGTACGACGTAGTTTGTCAAAAGTAACTTACAATTCATCGCCGATAAAATAACATATAATGCGTGATTTAATCGCACTCGTCCAAATGAGCAAATCAAATGATATAAGATACCGCATCTTTGTCGACATCAATATTCTAAGAAGTTTGAAAAAGTAGGTTTTCCACTTTTTTTGATCCATGAAAAAAAATGATATCGTAGCCATGCTTCAGAGTCGGCCCATTTTCAAACAGGCCCAACAAGGGAAGCCAAAATAAAAGCGTGATTGGGAAGTCTGGCGTCGAAAGTCGAAACGCTGACGTTTCGTTAGGGTCAAGTCACGCGAGCAGATATTGGCTTGCCGTTGCTGATGATGGTTGCGTTGCGTAGTGTCATCGATCGCCATTGAATCGGAGAAATTCGCTGTGCGGCGAACTCGAATTTGCGATGGAGGAAGCGAGCAATAGTGGGTCGAAGGAGAAGGAGATCAGCGAGATTGTGGAGGTGGACGAGAATGTGGTTGAAGTTGCGGCGGCAGTGGAACCAAGTGGAGGAGGTGGATGGGGTGGGTGGGGATTCTCCGCGTTCTCTGTTCTATCTGATCTTCAGAAGGCGGCGACTGTCGCGGCGGAGGAGATCTCTCGCAATGTAAATTACGGTCGTTGCTTTTAGAATGCCTTGTTTTATTATTAATCTTCTGATTCAGAGAAAATTAGGTTTTAGGGTGATTTTGATGTTTATTGCTTCTTCATTGACTTTTCTGGGTACCAATTTCATCTGGCTGTCTTAATGCGTGGGGAAAGTTGCTAGCTAAGCTGTTGGTTTTGAGATTTGATTTATCGTTTTAATAATCAGAAATGAAGTACCAGTTCACATTGCCATTTTAGTGATTAATGTAAATATGGATTTTCATCTTTCCGGGATTTAAAGTTGTTGGATGTGTTTAAGGGTTATAAATGAGTCTATAACTCTATGCTGTTTATTCAAGTATGTGTTCGTCTTTTCAGGCAGCTGTGGTAGCCCAAACTGCAGCAAAGAGCCTTGCTGAGCTTCAGAATATGGACGAGGAGTCTGAGACTTCATCAAAGGAGGAGGAGGAACACACTGGGTCGGAGACCGAGGAGAAAACTGATGATGACTCTGACAAGTTAAGAAAGCTAGCTTTAGATAAACTGGAGAATGCTAGTGAGGACTCCCTCCTCGGCCAGGCAAGTGAATGTGAAACTAGATGTTTTTTAGAGAAAATTTCCAAAATGCTTAAAATTGAACATTGAGTTCCAATTGTACTCAAACTTGCAGATTGGTTTCCCAATTTATTTATGTTTCTAAAGACACCGTTGCTCACGGCGTCTTAGCCTTCAAACGCTCGTGGTAACAACGGTTTAAGCTCCGTGGCGTTTTTGCTTAAAATTGAACATTGAGTTCCAATTGTACTCAAACTACTTGCAGATTGGTTTCCCAATTTATTTATGTTTCTAAAGACGCCGTTGCTCACGGCGTCTTAGCCTTCAAACGCTCGTGGTAACAACGGTTTAAGTTCCGTGGCGTTTTTGCTGGTTATTAAGTGATTCAGCACGCTGATATGGATAAGTCGCCGTTGGGTAGAGCGGCTTAAATTAATTTTTTATTTAGCCGCTGTCGACAACAGCGGCTTATTCAATTTGATAAGAGGTGATCAACTCTGGTCCAATGAAAATTCGAACAACAATCACTTCTCTTATAGGCTGGCTGCACATCCTTGATGTTACTAATAGGCCGCACCCTTTAATGGACTCAGACTTCAAATATACTTTGTCGAAACTTTACTTTTTGTTTTGTTTACATGGGTGCTGAATCTGCTGCTTTCGGCGGCTTCCAGTTTCTCAGGACTGAAAAAGAAAAACACTTTCCTGCACTTGTTTGGAGCTGGTGGTGGTTCTGTTTACCACTTCTTTAAGGGAATGTACAATTCTCGATGAGAAGCTGAAGCAACAGCGGGAGATGTCTGAAAGAGCAAAGGAAGGTGGCCAACCCAAGAATAAGATGCATGGCTGCTGCTACTCCCCAAGTTCCACCGATGCGTCGCCATCCTCTTTCGGCGGAAGGGAAATATCAGGCGGGTCCCCTCCAGTTTTGTTTACATTGTTGGACAACAGCGGCTAAATAAAAAATTAATTTAAGCCACTCTACCCAACGGCGACTTATCCATATCAGCGTGCTGAATCACTTAATAACCAGCAAAAACGCCACTGAGCTTAAGCCGCTGTTACCACGAGCGTTTTAAGGCTAAGATGCCGTGAGCAACGGCGTCTTAAGAAACATGAGTAAATTGGAAACCAATCTGCAAGTTTGAGTACAATTGGAACTCAATATTCAATTTTAAGCATTTTGAAAAATTTCCCATGTTTTTAGTGCTTTCAGTTGGTGTTTTTTATTTTCTTTTGAGCTGGGGACTCTGTTAGTTTTGTGTAGTCTGAAATGAGATCTGTCACTTGCAGGGCCTGAAGGTTCTTGATCATTCAGTTGAGAATTTTGCTTCTGGAGCGTGGCAGGCTTTGGGAAGTGCGTTTAAAGGAGGTTCCGATTTAGTTCACAAGTACGTTGGATAGTGATTAATACTATTATTCTGCTTTTTGTTCATAATCGACTACCATGTTACTTAATATGTCATGGCTCTCCGGAGTTTGATCAGTGAATGAAATTGTTTTGTGGGAAGTACAACAATCATATTGACATTTTCAATTCAAATTTTTAAACTATAATGTCTGTCCCATTCCTTTCCTGAATTAGGCTAGAGAAAAACCTTTCTGAATCTATTCAGCCTGGAGCAGCTGGTTCTATGGCACCATCTCTACTTGAGGTATGGTTCAGATATCCATTCTCATGTGTACTTTCGCTTTGTTTTTTATTCGAATACTTGGGTTACAGACTGGGAAAGCCTTAACTACCAAGGGAATGCAAGTGCTTGAACACGTGGGTAAGGAGACCATGGATCTTCTAATTGCAGAAACCGGTATTCAGATTGATAAGGAATCCAAAGAGGATGATGCTCTACTTAGCGAGGATCAATTATTTGAGGAAGTAACCTTTGATAGGTGTTTCTACATATATGGAGGGCCGGAACAGTTGGAGGTAATTGTTTTATCTTTATGCGGTTCTTGTTTGTCGTTGTTTTGTCAATAAAAATAGTGAAAATCCTTGAGTTGTTGCTGTTGATTATTAGGAATTGGAGGCACTGTCCAGCCATCACACATTATTATTTAATCGAAGAAAAGCCAAACTATCATCTCAACAGAAGTCTGTCTATGATGGAAAACTTCAGGAGGTCCAACATATTTTTAGTTCAGCTTTTGAGAATGACGGAGGTCCAGGGATAGACAAGGGAAAGAAAGTAGAGAGTGGATCTGATGGATGTAGCAACGAGATGAAGAACTTGCATGATTCCAGCATTTGCAAGGCTGCTGATATGGCTGCTGGGTACCGCTCTTTAGCCCTAGTTATCTTCTGGTGCTTACAGCCTTACATGTTATATGTATCCTTTATCATAATCTCTCATAATGATAATTTTTCATCTTCATTATCAAACTAGTTAATCGGCTTCTGGGCATACTTTCATTTATTGTTTATCCATCTATCCAATCTGTCTTTGTGGACTGCTAAAAAACTAAATGTACAGCTAGTTATTTGCCTCCTTCCACTCTGCAGGTTCACAAGTGCACTGATTGGTCTGAGCGCAAATGATATGATCCAAAGAACTGTAGGAAGATTGGAATCGTTACACTCAGAAGGAGTTCATGTAAGCAGACTTCGAACCTTCTTTCTGCTACATTTTCCTTAGATTGGTTCATGGCGTGTGATAGGATTTTTTTTGGTTCGCAGAGGCTATCGGAAACGTGTTGTCTTGCAATCTCTCAGCTTTTAATGTTGGGTAAATCAGTAATTGCAAATGCAAACAAAGTTGAGAACGAAGAGAATGATGAGGATATGATAAAAATTGACTGGCCTGAGGATTCTATCGAGAAAGCCAAAATCATTAGAACAAAGACCCAGTCAATGACTTCAAATGTGGAATCTGTTTCAAGCAGCTTTGTCACAGGTTTCACTTACTCTCCTTCTCCTATTCAGACTTTGTTTAGTATTCTCACGTGAAGTTGATTAGTCTGATCGGGGTTGTTTTAATTCAGGCATTTTAGAAGTAGCGGAGGCTTTCCAAGCAGCCATAAAAAATGCTACAGCTGAATCCCACGAAGCCCCTCCAAAGAAATCTATAGATGAAAGAGCCAGCTCTTTCTCCGAACATCTCAAGTCCAACCAGATTACGGCAGTGGAGAAAATAATGGAAGGACTTCAATTCTTGTCTTACGTCGTCATTTCGACTTCCATCCCTAGTGCTTAGTGTCTAAATCAAGACATGGTACATAATCACACTTGTAGACAGTGCTCAGTTTTCATTGAATGTGTCCCATGACGTTTGAAGATTTCTTTGAACCTAATGCATGTCGGATTTCAAATGGTAAATGGGTTCTCAGTTTCAGGCTTAATTTTCTCCTTTGAATTTTCTCCCAAATTATTTTTATTATTTTCAAAAAACAAGGTGAATGATTAAAAAAAAAGAAAGAAAGGGAAAAGTACACATGTTGGTGTTTAGGTCTTTTCAATTACCGAGCGTGATTAAATTACTAACTTAATCATGTAAACGATTTAATAAAAATGTCTATGGGTGTTAAAGAAGAAATATCGATTCATTTTGTTAAGGGTTCGTGGAGAGATGGTCGGGTGGTTACGGGGTCACATGATTGAGTTCGCAGCTTAATCACGGTGTAGTTACGGTGTTCGTGGTACGAAAATGACTATTTATTTTTTATTTTGCCATTGATTGGAAAAGTAAATAGCTTGGACCTTTAATCGGAAAATGAAGACAATTCTGAGAACTGATATGTACTTTCAAAAAAAAAAATCCTTGTGTAAGGCCCGATCCGCTCACAAGAATATAAATAGGATTACCAAGTTGATGGTAGCTTTGGGTCGGTTTGGATTTATGTTGGTGTTTCTAGAACAGAACATTTTACATCCAAAGGTAAAACATGTTCTACAGACATTGTTCTAAGATATTAATACATAAGATAAAAACATTTGAGGCAGTCCAAGAACCTATGGCTTGGCTTGCAGATTTTTGTGTAGTATCAAACCAAAGAAGTCTCCTAAGTCCTGTTGTCACATTGCATAGATAATTTCCCCGCTGCTGTCTATGTCAAGGTCTGGATCAGAATCCAGGTCGTCATCCATATCATCATCAATATCCAGGCTCCCAGTTAAATACTGGTTGAGATCATTTGTCCCGGCCGGAGGTATGGTGGCTTCCGAAATTATCTGCATAATATCATCTATGCTCTGCATTGGCTGATCTGGTTCTTCAAACTGGTCGTTCACCCGTTTCCCTTCCTCGTCTGCCAAATCTTCTGGGAGATTCTTTAGAAACCACTTGTGGTTCCGAATCTCTTCCATTGTTATCCTCTAAGTCAACAACGCCAATATATCAGACTTAAACAAGGATCAGTAGATTGAAGCTTACTGTTTTTATCTGATTTAGTCTCATCGCGAGAAGTATCTGTAAAATGATATGCTATGCTAATATATCACTAAGCAACTGATTTGAATCATACTATCTCAGAACTCAGGTCCTCAGGCTCATGGCCCGGGATAGTTAAGAATTGTGGCATACCTTGGCAGGGTCAGCCACAAATATTCTTGATATTAGGTGGCAGCACTCAGGGGATACGTGTACGTAATCTGGAATCGAATACTGGACATTCAAGATCCTCTGCACAAAAGACCAATAAATTTGAAGGCAAATATCTGTGATAAATTGTAGAGTAATACTGAGAAGGATAAACCAACATGTATTGTTTTACGGAAATTTTTAGGCTCGTCTGGGTCCTCGAATGGGTATGCTCCCACTAGCATCACATACAAGGTGACGCCACACGACCATACATCGGCTATCTGAAATGGACAAGAAAATACAGAACATAAGAGGTAAACACTAGTTCATTATTCATAGTTGGTCGATGCATGTGTAAACTTAGGGGATTATGATACCTTGCCATCATATTCTTTTTTCAGTAAAACCTCAGGAGCAATATAAGCAGGAGTTCCTACTGTAGATTTTGGTTGTGAATGCAACACAGATGACTGAATGAAACCAAGTTCGAGCTGAGTTAGTACTCAGTAACTCAAAAAACTTAAGCAAACATACTGATATATATGTTCCTACTTTATTAGTAAATTAATAAGCTCGGGTTAAAACACCTTGGAGTACCCAAAATCGCAGATCTTTAATCGGGGAGCTTGACTTCCATCCAACAGAGTGTTCTCCAACTTCAAGTCACGGTGACAAACTTGCTTCATGAAGGGAAGAAAAACCATTTCAACTAGTTAGTTCCAAGGGTAATCTAAAGCAGAGAAGGGTAAGGATGAGAGCTAGAATCTAATACCATGGCATGGCAATAGCTTACTCCCGATATGAGTTGTTGGAAGAAAAATCGTGCCTGCAGCGTTTTATAACCAAGTTACACTCTAGAAGATACAAACAAACAGAGATAAAAGAAATAACAAATAAAGGACCTCATCTTCGCTGAACCTGCCAGCATTGCATATCCTCTCGAAAAGCTCTCCTCCTGATGCATACTCCATAACAATAGCTAGATGAGTTGGTGTTAGTATAACCTATACCAGCACAAAAGTCAAGAATATGTTAGCATTGACTTCATCCACATTTAAAAGGTACATACACTACTCAAAATCCAACTTTGCAGTTGTTGCTAGCCACAGGCAGTCTCACAAAGCTCCACTTCATTGTTTTGAATACAGAAGGTCCTATAATATATGCTTACAAGCTTGAAGTAGAAAGTTACCTCTTTAAACCTTACTATGTTGGGATGTCGCAGCGACCTATGGTTAATTATTTCCCTTTTCACATTTTCATCAATCTGCCAAAAACACAAAACGTATGTGCTGTTAGAGTCTAATAAAATTGTTCTAAAAAACACCCAAAATCTAAACCATGGCTACAACCAACAGCTTCCCAAAGGGCAAAGACTTGAATTTGTAACATAACAAGTCAACGCAAACCAAATAGTTAGCTACAAAAGAAAAAAAATTCAAAGAAGGAAAAAATAACGTGCACCAAAGGATCAGTCAGGCATTTGAACAAACAGTTTGTGTGCAGAAAAATCCATCCACAAAAACATGACTGACCTTCTCACCTCTCTCGATGTACTTAACAGCAACAAGCTCCCCAGTCAGCTTATCCCGCATCAACCTGGCAACTCCGAAATTACCAGACCCAATATCCTTAACCAGCTCGTACCGATCACTGTCGTGCATTATTGGCAAATCCATTCCAGCAGATCGATTCCTCCAAACTTCAACTCAGTCTCACTTATATACACATCAGAATCAAAACAAAGACTCTCTCTCAACCATTCATCCCCAGCCCAGCACCTCATCATTATGATCTGGCGCTTAGATAGATGATGATGATGATGAGCTGGCGTTTCAGCCCGTGAAGTTTGATGCTTCACGCTCACCTAACTTCATATTTTCTTTGGCTCTCATTTCTTTCCCGGTGGAGATTTATTGATCAGGGGGCTCAGTTTACATGCTCGTGAAAGTTTGTTGGATTTCGCTCTCGCTCCCTCCGCTTTCAGCCATCTTCGTCGTCGTCATATTGTTCTTCTTCATTCATCGATGTTGCGCGTGGAAACTGCACAATAAAAGTCCGAACAGTAATTTACGGATTTTTTTATTTTTACCCAATTTGAAATTCATCTCTCCATAATAGTTTACTTTGAAACTGAATATACAGATTGTCCCTTTTTTTTTTCTTTTCTTTTTTAATACCGACCCTCGAGAACCAGTATTAAGAATTTTTTCATAATACCAGTTTACAGCGAACCAATCAGTTCAATTTCAACTAATATCGGGTCATTGGGCACCGATATCATTAAAAAAAATTGCGGATGTCGTTCCTTTGGGGTCTACGTGAATCAACCGAACCCTATTTATGCGAGCATGACATCCACGTTTAATATCGGTTCCTCGGGAACCGATTTCCAGATAATCATCAACAATGTTCAATTTCAACCAGCTTCGGCAGAGTAAGTTAGATCTCCTGTAGAAAGATAATCCGGAGCATATGCCAATTCAGCGCACGACTTCCGTGCTTCAGAGATTGAAGTCGGTCAACTTTTACCAGTACGCGAGCTTCTACAAATATCATGAACCCATTGACGACATCGTTGAGGCGCAACACAGGAGCTTCGGTTACAAACCTCAGATGATGATGCCGGGGACGGAGGAGAAATATAGAAGCTGGTCATGTATCAGTCGATCGAAGAAGATGATGATCGATTCGACAATGGGAGGAAGAGGAGGCTGCACACAGGTTGTGTCTGGCGTGGATTGAGCTAGGATTTTTAGAATACCGGTTCCTCTAGAACCGATATTTGACGTGGATTGATATAATGGGTTTATTTAGTAAACCTAGGATCCAAAATCAGTCACGTATGCATTTTCATACCATAACGGTTCCCCAGGAAACGAGGTTAGTCGAAATGTAACTAATCGGTTCTCAAGGAACTGATATTGACCGAAAATACTTAGTACCGATTCCCCGGGAACCGTTATTAATTAAAATGGGGCAATTTGGATATTCCAGTTTCAAGCGAGCTACTTTGAAGAGATGAGTTTCAAATTAGGGCAAAAAATATAGAAACTCTAATTTACGGTACTAGCCATCTCCTCACGGTAAATATTGTTTGTAGGGAATATGACACTTGGTGAAATTGTCCCACATTGCTTAGAGAATAGATGATTTGATAGCAAATATTAGATCGCAAAACCATGACTCACAAGCCTAGGCTTTTGGGTCATAAACGGATGTGGTTTAATTGGGCTAGCGAATCCTAACAAATGGTATCAGGGCCCATGGTGCGACTGGGTCAAGTATGTGGAGGAATGTGGGACACAAGTTAAGGCACTCAAGTCAATAGTGAAGGCACAAGCTACTGAGATCGCAAAGGTGCGAGTGGGAGTAGCAGGGTGACAAAGATTCTTAGGTTAAGAGACCCTATTTATGGGGGAGTCGCATAGCACCCCTGGTCGAGAGGAGAGGTCGCGAGCGCAGGAGTGGCAAGAGTACCTCTGGTGGGGAGTGGATGTCGCGAGCTCAGGAGTCGCAGAGCACCCCTGGCGGAGAGGGGAGGTCGGGAGCGTAGGAGTGATGAGTCGTATTTATACGACTCGTCGAGTCAACTAATCCCATCTATTTCGATACATTATTATGCGAACAGTTACTTTTTAGTGTTGTTTTGCATTTCAGGTGTTTCGGAAACTCTAGGAGGAAACGCGCATAAAAGATGGCTTTTCATGCCAAAAACATCACAGTTTCAGATTAGACCTTTAGACCTTTGGACCTTCGACGGAGCGCTGGGAATGAACCGCTGATCAGAAAAATATGAGTCATATGCCGTTGCGTAGCTAACTGAATTCCCTACAACTCTTTAGTTCACACCGAGAGCATCCGAGGTCGTTTAGATGGTCAAATAAAGAGCCGAAGTCGGGACTCAGTGCATATCGCGCCCGCAAGAGACATTAACGTTAACGTTAATGTCTAGTACGAAAGCGGCGATAATGTTTCCTACGAACGCGCCCAGTCGACGAGATGATGATGTCAGCAGTCCGTTTGATGACGTCAGCAGCCCGAAAGTTGATAATTCTAGCCCAAAAATCAGATTTAGAAACCCAAGTGATAATTCAATCCAAAACCAGATTTGGGAATACAGTTTTGCTATAAATAAGAAGCTTGGGCTAGGGTTTTCATCATCCATAAGATCATCTATCATTCTACGAAGACCAAGACGACTCTGGAGAAGACGCAAGCTTTCGACGAGAGAGAAGACTTTTCTACTTATCATTATGTTTTACATGATCATGTGTAGCTAAACTCGTTATTCAGTTTAGGGTTTCGTTCATTGTGACACATGTTTTGAGACTTCGCCCTTAATGCTATTTCATGTTTTACTAGTTCTTGTGCTTATCTTATGAATTGACTTGTTAGATTAAGTGGAAGCTTTGTCGCAAAGCTTAATTGAGCAGTTAATTCTTATCGTTAATATCTACTGGAAACTTTGTCGTAAAGGTAGATCGTAACACCTAGATTTAATAATACCTTTGTCGGATTATTTGTTTAGGAAAGAATTAGAAGTCTAACACCTTTGTCGGGTTAGGTTGTGGTGTATCACCTTTGCCGGGATACTTAGGGTTGTTACCTTTGTCGGAATAACCACACTTAGAAACATGAGATTAGATATTTAGCAGTCAATGATAAACATGTCACAATAGAAACCCTAAGCTGAACTCTCTCTCTGATTGGAAGTCTTTTGTTATTTTTCTCCTTCGCACTCTTTACTGCTAAAAACCCCCCTTTCTTAATTGCTTACAGGAACATCTTCAACAACACCAGCTCCCTTGGGTTCGACCCTGCTTGCCGCTACACTAGCTCATTGCAGGAGAATTATAAATTAATAAATTTGACGCGTCAGACGACGCGCGTCAAATTTTGGCGCCGTTGCCGGGGAGCTGCGCTTCGGTGAAGTTGTTTCTTTTTCTTTTTATTTTTTTGTTTTATTTTATTTTTTGTTTTTTTAGTTAATTTTCTTGTGATGCACCATGTCTTATTATTATAATAGAGAGCCTTGGAACTATGAGGAGTTTTCCCCACCATCCTTCCAACTTGAAGTCCGCGAGAAGATCATCAACCTCAAGCAATCCCGGGATGAAACATTGGACGAGTACTTGTCGTACTTCGATTCCATTGTGACGAGCTGCCCGCACCATGGATTCACAAACTTATATCTTCTTCAAAGGTTTCTCGGTGGGATGTTGCCACATGAGTGGAATAGGCTTAATGATGCGGCGGGAGGCTCGGTGAATAACTTAGACATGGACGATCTTTGGCACTTGATAGATGATTTGGCCGAGAGGTCAAGACAAGATCAGGCCAAGCGGCTCGAAGAAATCGCCAACATAGTGCGTCAAATTCAGGCCGATCTGGCCAACACGGCTCACAAGCCGATGGTCATCAAAAAAGAGCTTACAATGGAGCCCACGGAGCCGGCAGAGGATGAGGACCCATGGTTGACTGAAGAAGAGCCGGTCAAGCCACTCGTATCGGGTGCAGGAAACGAAGAAAATGACTCGGAGTCGGTGCCGATCGCGTTCGAAAGAGACATTAGCTCGACGCTAATGTCTGAAGCGAACGCGCCTATAACTTTAAGGCCGGACGCGCCTCTAACGTCTACAGCGGACGCGACCCTCACTGATGCACAATCCAGGACTGACCATTTTCCTTCGTTTTCTATGCAGGTAATCGCTCCTGAAGACCATGTGATCGATAATGATGAGCTGGGAGATGAGTTGGAGGCGAAGCATGAGCCAGAAAAACCAATGATGGAGCACCCACTCGCCACGAGTCAACAAGCACCGCCTGCAAAGTGTAAGGACCCAGGTGCCTTTACAGTCACCCGTGATGTTGACTCTTATGTTTTGCAGATGGGAGATGCTAGAGATGACGATCCTCCAGCCCCTATTTTGGGACGATCACTCCTCTTTGCCACAAAGACCAAGGTTGACGTGGGAACATGCTTGATGTCACTTGCGTTTGCTGTCAAGAGATCGAACTTCCATAGTTACGAGGATGCCGACTGTCCATACATGAGGAAGCGACCGAGACATGGCACGTTTGGATGGAAACCCGGATGGAGAGACACGAGAGCACCACTGGATGAGGGCTATGAGCAGTACAAAGAAGTAGCAAAGTTTGACCTCACACGTCCATGGGATCCTAACTTGTGATCCCTAAAGAGGTACCGTCGAGCCAACGACGTAAAACAAAGGCGCTCGCAGGGAGGCAGCCCGGCAAAAGTTTTGTTTCTCAGTCTTTGATTTATTTCGTTTTGTGTCTACTTGAGTCTTGAGTCATTTTCTTTTATATTGTCTTTGGGGAAAGAGATGTTTTTCATACAGGAAACAGGTGCAACTCAGTGCGGATCGCGTTCGACCGCAACATTATCTCGCCGCGTTCGGTGTTAACATTACGTTAACGTCTCTATCGGACGCGGCACGTAACGTCTGAAGCGGACGCGGTTTACCGTTGACCAGCGTTGACCGACTCGGTTGACCAGAATTTATACCGTCACGCGACGACACGAGGGGAGTGCCTGCTCACTTTTATTCTCTACTTGTTTTTCCCTATGTTTGTGTCTTGCATTGTTGTGTCTTTGAATTTAAGTCGTACCGTGAGGACACGGCTTAGTTCAAAAGTGTGGGGTGGGAGAGTCAGTCTGTTGCGTCAGCATATTTATTTTTCCTGCATAGTGTCTGCACGTTTCCCTTTAAAAATTTTTTTGAAAGTATGAAATTTCTCTCTATTTCCTGGATATGCAGTATTGAATGATGATGATGTGAAATAGATGATGCTGATTAGATGTGTTTCTCTCGTGAAATTTGAGTTGTGCTTTAACATGTGAATTTAACCTACTACGTGTCCTTCTGAGTTGAGATATACAGAGATGTGGAGTTGATAGAAATGTCCTAGAGAGACTTGACAAAGCATTCAAAGGACCGAATTTCGAGTTATATGGTTATGTGGATTTCGTGGAGGCTAGCACTTCGAGACTTATTGGTTCAGAGTTAGCTCCGCCGCTGCAGCGTTTATGTAGGTAGGCGGGACGGGAAAACAGACCGTCCTATCTCTAGTCCGAAGTAACCGGGAAAATAGGTGGTGGGCCCCCATCTTGACTCGCGTCAAAAAGGTCGAGGATGAGAAAGAGCGGGGAGGTATTTCCATATGCTTGCGGGCGATGATTGGACCTCCTTCAAAAGAAGAAAAAGGACGAGCAATTCACAATAAAGGAGCAAAGCTCAAGAAAAAAATCAGCCACATTGTGAAGTTTCATACAACAAAAAGTGAAGTATACCATTCATACATCAAGAGCCAAAGGCCAAGGAAAGTCACTACAAAAGCTGTCCAACAAAAAAGAAAGAAAGCTCAAAAACCCTAGAAGCTCGAACGAATCACGTGTAAGAAAAAGCAATGAAATATAACCATATAGCTACAGTTCGGGACAACGAGTGCAGATCATGGGTCTAAAGAGGACTATCTCCCATTCATCCGAATTGATTTGAATTTCAGCTCAAAGGTAACATGTATCAAAGTTAATTCTGTGTGGAGCATGATGATTTTAGTAAAGATTGAGTTATGCATAGAAAAGCGAGTCTAGACTAGCAACTCATATTCATGTAGCATTATCTAGGACGTCGAAGAAATTGTGGTTTTATATTTATTTTCCTTCTATGACTTAGTTCTTGTTCGGGACGAACAAGTTTAAGTGTGGGGTGGTTTGATGAGTCGTATTTATACGACTCGTCGAGTCAACTAATCCCATCTATTTCGATACATTATTATGCGAACAGTTACTTTTTAGTGTTGTTTTGCATTTCAGGTGTTTCGGAAACTCTAGGAGGAAACGCGCATAAAAGATGGCTTTTCATGCCAAAAACATCACAGTTTCAGATTAGACCTTTGGACCTTCGACGGAGCGCTGGGAATGAACCGCTGATCAGAAAAATATGAGTCATATGCCGTTGCGTAGCTAACTCAATTCCCTACAACTCTTTAGTTCACACCGAGAGCATCCGAGGTCGTTTAGATGGTCAAATAAAGAGCCGAAGTCGGGACTCAGTGCATATAGCGCCCGCAAGAGACATTAACGTTAACGTTAATGTCTAGTACGAAAGCGGCGATAATGTTTCCTACAAACGCGCCCAGTCGACGAGATGATGATGTCAGCAGTCCGTTTGATGACGTCAGCAGCCCGAAAGTTGATAATTCTAGCCCAAAAATCAGATTTAGAAACCCAAGTGATAATTCAATCCAAAACCAGATTTGGGAATACAGTTTTGCTATAAATAAGAAGCTTGGGCTAGGGTTTTCATCATCCATAAGATCATCTATCATTCTACGAAGACCAAGACGACTCTGGAGAAGACGCAAGCTTTCGACGAGAGAGAAGACTTTTCTACTTATCATTATGTTTTACATGATCATGTGTAGCTAAACTCGTTATTCAGTTTAGGGTTTCGTTCATTGTGACACATGTTTTGAGACTTCGCCCTTAATGCTATTTCATGTTTTACTAGTTCTTGTGCTTATCTTATGAATTGACTTGTTAGATTAAGTGGAAGCTTTGTCGCAAAGCTTAATTGAGCAGTTAATTCTTATCGTTAATATCTACTGGAAACTTTGTCGTAAAGGTAGATCGTAACACCTAGATTTAATAATACCTTTGTCGGATTATTTGTTTAGGAAAGAATTAGAAGTCTAACACCTTTGTCGGGTTAGGTTGTGGTGTATCACCTTTGTCGGGATACTTAGGGTTGTTACCTTTGTCGGAATAACCACACTTAGAAACATGAGATTAGATATTTAGCAGTCAATGATAAACATGTCACAATAGAAACCCTAAGCTGAACTCTCTCTCTGATTGGAAGTCTTTTGTTATTTTTCTCCTTCGCACTCTTTACTGCTAAAAACCCCCCTTTCTTAATTGCTTACAGGAACATCTTCAACAACACCAGCTCCCTTGGGTTCGACCCTGCTTGCCGCTACACTAGCTCATTGCAGGAGAATTATAAATTAATAAATTTGACGCGTCAGACGACGCGCGTCAAGGAGTCGGAATCCCAGGTACAGAGGGGAGGTCGCAAACGCACCCACTGAGAGGCTAGGCGTTAGTAGAAGAGTAAGTATTGATTGAGGGGGAGCATGTACAAATTCTCCAAGTGAGGGGGGAGATTTTGGGAATATGACACTTGGTGAGATTGTCTCATATTGCCTAGAGAATGGAAGATTTACTAGCATATATTAGATCACAAAACCATGAATCATACGCCTGAGCGTGTGAGTCATAAGGAGCTGTGTTTTAATTTGGCTAATAAATCATAACCAATGGTATCAAAGCCCATGATGCGACTGGGCCAAGTATGTGGAGGAATGTGGGACACAAGTTAAGGCACTCAAGTTAATAGTCAATGCACGAGCTACTAAGATCGCAAAGGTGGGAGTAGCAGGGTGGCAAAGGGTCGTGGGTTAAGTGACCCCAATTAAGGGAGAGTCGCAGAGCACCCTGGTCGAGAGGAGAGGTCGCGAGCGCAGAAATCGCATGTGTACCTCTTGTGGGGAGTGGATACCGCGAGCGCATGAGACGCAGAGAACCACTAACGGAGAGGCGAGGTCGCGAGCGCAGGAGTCAGACAACATCCATGGTAGAGAGGGGAGGTCGCAGGCACACCCACATAGAGACTACGAGTTAGTAGCAGAGTATTAATTGAGGGAGAGTATGTACAATTTCTCCAAGTGAGGGGGAAATTGTTGGGAATATGACACTTGGTGAAATTGTCCTACATTGCTTACAGAATGGAGGATTTGCTAGCATATATTAGATCACAAAACCATGACTCACAACCCTGGACTTTTGGGTCATAAGAGGTTGTGGTTTAATTGGGCTAGCAAATCCTAACATTGTTAAATTGTATCTTATTGATCCTGAATAAATGAGGCCCATTAGCTCACCTTGTTAGAACATATGGGTTGAGATTTCATGGGAATTTACAAACTTTTTAGGTTCGCACATCTTATGAAATTAACGGTTTATATAAATCCTTAATTAATTCTAAAATTCATTTCTTTATCCAATTCAATATGCAAAAAGAACATTGTCGTCAAGTAAAATTTTTGATTAACCATAATCCCCCTAAATCGCATACGAAATTGATGAGCCGTATTTATACGACTCATCGAGTCAACAAATCACATCAATTCCAGCACTTTATTATGCAAACAGTTACTTCTTAGTTTTGTTTTGCATTTCAGGTGATTTGGAAGCTCTAGGAGGAAACGCGCATAAAAGATGGCTTTTCATGCCAAAAACAACACAGTGGCAGATTTGACCTTTGGAGATTCGCCGGAGTGCTGGGAATGAACCGCTGATCAGAAAAATACAAGACACATGCCGTTGCGTAGATGACTCAATTCCCTACAACTCTCTAGTTCACACCGAGAGCATCCGAGGTCGTTTAGATGGACAAATCAATAGCTGAAGTCGGAACTCAGTGGGTACCGCGTTTCGTAGAGACATTAGTAATTCCGGCGTGAACAGTAATTCCGGAGTGAACAGTTATTCCGGCATGAACAGTGTTTTCGGGAAAAAAAATCCAAATTCCATGCATGACGGTTTAGAAGGTTCTGGAAGGCTCTACACAGATCTGGAAGACTTGCAGAAGAAGAAAACTTAGAGACCAAGCAAAATCGGTTTTAGGACATGTTTCCTAAAACCGTTTTTGGACCGACTTCAATTTGGAAGCTTTGAGGTCTGAGTTTTCTCTATAAATACAGCCTCATATCAAGGGTTTCAAGCATCCCAAAACACAGAATTCGAGCTCTCCTCTCCTCTCGGTCCGAAGTCCTCCTTCGTTCGGCAATAGAGAAGAACATCTTTCCTTTATTTTTATTGTCTTTTGTTTCCATGGCCATGTGTAGCTAAGCCCTTTATTCGGGCTAGGGTTTATACATTGTGACGATGTTTTTGAGACTTGACTCTTAATGCTATATTCATTGTTTTACTAATTCTCGTGCATGAATTCCATGAATTATTGCTAGACTAGGCGGATACTTTGTCGTAAAACCTAGTTGCGCATATTTCTATATTAATCATCTATCTAATACTTTGTCGTTTGGATAGGTAGCACGTCTAGGTTAAATAACACCTTTGTCGGGTTATTAAACCTAGGGGAATTAGGTCGTGGCGTAACACCTTTGTCGGGTTACTTGGGAAGTCATCTTTGTCGGGACAACCACACTTAAAACTATGAATTAGAATATTAGAAGTCGATGATAAAACAAGTCACAATCAAACCCTAGTCTGAATAATTCTCTCTGATATTTACACCCTCGTTGATTTCGTGATTTGCTACTGTTTCCTAATCAATTACTTTCACCCAATCGTTTCTTTTTCCCTCTTACAGAACAAAGTAGTAACTATCTAGCTCCCTTGGGTTCGACCCTTGCTTACCACTGTTCTAACCCACAGTTCGGAGTAAGGAAAATATAAATTTAGATTTGCAGGTACAACGACGACCTGTCAGAAATACACAACTTAAATTCCTAGAAAATCTCTCTACGGACTTGTAACTAGTCGATCACCTAAACCTAATCAATTATCTCTTCAGACTAACCGTCTACAATGGCTGACAACACGAATACGGATCATCATATGGAGAGGAATGTCTCGTAGCATTACCAAAAGTGACGAACGAACAGATCTCAACCCTTCGATAGTTCTGTGTTTTTTAAAGGATCGCCGAGGACATTAAACATGCTTGTGTTAGGTTTTTTTATGTCTATTAACGGGCGATTCAATAATTGGAGAAGGATGTATTTGTTAAGTTTGATTTTGGAACCCTCTCAAAATTCGTGATTAGTAAATCAAAATTTGTAACTCCAAATGAACACACTTCGTAATATAAAAGTCAAAATTCATAATAACTTATGACAAAGCAACACATAGTACTGTAACTTTAATCGATTCATGATATTTCTGGCTCTTTATTTTCCATATTCGGACTGGTAAAATGCAAATTCTACTTCATAAAATTTGTCCCGCTGTTGAGTCCTATATTCTTATTTTTTTCAAAATAGTGTTATAATACTTTTGGGTCTCACTGGCATGGTACTACATATTATTCGTAATTTCAGAAGCATCGTTCACCGAATGTATAATGGTCTTGGTTACTTTATCAAAAGTGCTCTATTTCAATAAGTCCTTCCAGAAGCATAGATTCAGTATAATTCGTGCTCTAACGAGTATAATTCGTAATAAGAAGTGGCATTTTTCTAAAGTGTTGAATTCTTCTTTATCCCCGTGTGCAAGAGGAAGAAGGTTGGACAAGTAGTTAACTCAACCAATGAAGTTGTATCAGAGTCAAAAATAGTTCAGACTAAAGGTATAACAGTGTTGTGGGCTTATGAAGTGTATGATATATAACAGTGATACAGTTATTGAAGTGCATGATATATAAAGTTCGTCATTGGTTATTAATTTATTTTCTTTATACTCATCTCATTTAGTGAATACGGTTCCACTACTACAAGAGAAACTATGGAGAAAGCTCAAATTGTAAGACGCACGTCCAAAAAACCAAGTACCATGTATTTTCTCCTTTTAGTGGCATTAATACAATTTTTTTGTAGTCATCTACGATGCCCTTGATATGACATTCTTCCTGTTAGATGCGTAGCATCGATTTCATCTGCACATAAGAGACAAGTTTTGTACGCTTTCATCTTAAGGCCTCCCAACATGCCTAGACCTGGAAATTCACTGATAGTGCACATGTCTACTAATTTCATAATGAAAGATGAACCACCACGACATTGAGAAGTACACACTTCCTCTTTCTAGAACATCTTCAACTCATTAATAAGAGGTCTCATGAAAACATTCAAGCACTTTTCAAAAGATTGGGTCCCGATATCAACATACATAGTATGCTTAATTCCTTTTTCATACATATATGGGCAAACAAGTTGTAAGGCATAATAACAATAGCCAAGTACTGTGAGAGAGACCCGATGCTCCAAACAGATTGGAATTGTCGGTTGTTAAGCCAATTCGGACATTCGTGATCTCATTTACAAACTCTGGAAATTCCTTGTCAAATTCTTACCATGATTCACCATCTGCGAGATGTCTAATGTAAGCACGGCGAGTAACAGTTCTTTTTAAGCGTGCCACCACATATGGCATGCGATATGTGGTGACATATAGAGGCGCTCCAATCTTGGAGTCAAAGGAAATTACTTAACCATCTTCTTCGAAACCTTGCTTGTACTTCGACGTTGTGCGTATCTTGCCTCACCACACACCGGGCAGCTAAGAAAGATCCGCTGACAAGCATTTTTTAACCCTTTATAGTTGTCAAATTATATGTTTTAGGGGTCGAATTGCTGTCAAACAAAATTTATAACCTTTGTAAGCCAAGGGTCGATCCAAGAAACAGTGTAGTGTGAGTACTAGCAAACAGGTGACCTATTTAGCTATTCCGAATGACAAAGGGTTTTTGTAGTGGTGCAAATAACGGAAATTAAACAACAGAAAATTAGAGGTTTGTGTTTGATTCAGAGGAAGAATTCCAGGACCATACTTCACCCGTGCTAACCCCGTTAATCATGCAATCATGTCGCGTAAATTATTCATGCTATCGAATATGGAAATAAACCGAAATAACACTAGACAAGCCGCCCATCCATGGATCATTGTCTAGATTAATCTCAATCGTTGAACGCCGCTCATCCACGGATTTATCAACGATCTCGATTGTTAACCTAAAGGTTTTCCTATTAATTCATGTACTACCATTGTAGCAACATGACCTAACATCAATTTCATGTAATCCGATTAATACCTAGGACCCATCCATCTTTCGGTAAATAACCTAAATACGTTCTAGCATGCAAACATCCCATTCGATGTAAATACTTGCAGGAACAATAAAATTAAGCAAACAATGAAATTGAATATTCGAATCGCATAAATAAAAACGTTTAATTGATCACATGAGAGTTGGGTACATAGCACGGGATCCGTAGGATCTCGGAATAAGAAGACTACTCACTACTCATGGTAAGTTAACCAAAAGCAGTGTATATGAAGAAATTAAGGACGAGGAAACCGTAATGACGCGGGTGCTCGTTGAATCCTCAATCTCTTGTGATGATCTCTGTCTTCTCCCAAGTTAGGGTTCTTTTATCTCCAAATTAGCACACTTCGAACACTCTGGTTGTTGCCCTTTTATAGCCCAAGAATCGAGTAATTGCCAAAAACGGATTAGGAAATCTGTCCAAAAATTCTGTCTTCCGAGGTGCCGTGACACCCGTGACATTCGGACATGTCATGACATGCTTCAAAAGTCACTGAGTCGAAAAGGGACCGTGACACCCATGACATTCGGACATGTCTCGGCTAGGGCCAAACTCACTGAGCTGAAAGGGTGTCGTGACACCCGTGACATTCGGAGGATGTCACGGCATGTCACGGCCTAGCTGGAAGTCACTCGGATCTGTCTGAGGAAAAAGCCTATCGTGATACCCGTGACACTAATGAGATGTCACGGCATGTCACGGCCTACTGCTGGTGTAGAGCTCTTTTTAGGCCATTTTCGTTGTTTCGGCACTTTGCGTCCACGGAGCGATGATATGCCAATTTTACCTGAAACACTAGGAAAAGACATCAAATAGGGACAATTTGCTCGGAGAACAAGTGTTATCCTTCATCGAATGTAGTGAATAATCAGTCAGAATATCGACTGATCATCCACGTGCTCTTTATAGTACAATATATATCCCTGCTTGCAAGCATGTATAGTCTCATAATCCAACCTCATATTCTTCAAAACTTTTTTTACATATTTATAAGTACTCGATTACTTGTTATCAAGAGAAAGAATATCTTTAGTGATCTATAGAAATTTACTAAAACTCTTATCTGGCATTCGACTCTCAACTTTGCATTGCATTGGCCTCAAAATTATTTGAAGTATGGTTTTGTCATAACTAGTGTATAAAGGAGTTTGAACTTTGCCCACAAGACTGTTACACCTTTCATAAGTCATCCTACTCCCACAACATTGTTCTATGTAACTAAGAAATGCAAAGTCAAAATAGTTAACAAAGGTCTTACCTGACCTGTTCCTCACGTCAAAGCTGCTGGATTTTGTGTTCAGCCGTGGGGGGAGAAGAAGAGCGGCAAGGGAGGAAGAAAGGTGGGTGAAGATCTTTATATTTTTTCATTTTATGCTGCGTCCTTGTGCGACATACTTTCAATATACTAGTCGCGTAAGTAACGGGTTGGTGTAAGGATCGCCTTCAATGCAACCATAAGCTGGTCAATCATAAACTGGTTAATGTTTTTCAAATTTCTTAAGCAGTCATGTCGTTTCTAATATTTACTTGTGCGACTAACTTTGAGGCGCCAATAGAGCGTTGTCGCATAAGTAACCTTATGGGACAGACTTCGGGTCTGTTACAGAAGCTCCAGTAGCATAAGGTTACTAATGTGGCAAACTTTGGTGTGGGACATAAGTTGTAGTCGTATAAGGATACTTATGTCACAATCTTTGGTCCGTTACATAAGGACTAGTCGCATAAGGGTCGTTAAGTGACCTATTTGTTATTCTCAGTCACTAAAGGATACTTATGCGACTGACTCTAACTCAGATACCCGAGATGTAATCTGGTGTAGTAGTGATTCATGCCTTTAAGATGCATCCGGAGGTGTTGAACCGTTGACCTCCTAGTCGTTTTGCCAAGACCAGAACCGATAGACCACTAGTCTTTCTATGTCTGAAGATATGCATTGGAAGGAAAATGGAGAATGGATTCTGACGTTTAATCAACTTACAAAGTGAGGAAAAGGTTGCCATTTTCTAAGAATCCTAACCGGGACGAACAATCTAGCAAGTATCTATTAATAAGTTGTTAGAAAATGGTATACAAGCTTCCTCGCTTCTAGTTGGAAATCCTATAATTCAGGATTATTTACAGGAGAAGCTTCCAAAGACGAGGAATCCCCATAGACTACTGTGTTGAATATTAAACTTTATTCAAAATTCAAATCCAAAAAATGCAAATCAAGTGAACATGATCCGAAAGAGAATTAAGACCACATGGAGAACCGTTGACCTCCTAGTCGTTTTTTTAGAGAGTCTAAAGTTCAAATGCTACACATGGAATTAATATTCTTAGATCATGAAATTAAATGAATATCTGCATGAGATGCTTGGTGATCTGTTGAATTCGTAACCAATTAATCGCCTTATTCGATGACGAATTGATCGATTATCCCGCCATTTTAGTGTTATTTAACGGTTTTCCTAGCGTTCAGGTGGGATATGTCATAGACTCGGTCTAAGCTTGAATGCACGAAAAGACAAAGAAATCAGCGAGAAGGAGACATTTCAGTGTCAAAACAGCACAATGACAGATTAGATTTTTGAGGCTTCAACAGAGTTCTAGGAGCAAACAAAAGATCTAAAAAAACGAGCTAGGTATCGTTGTGAAGCAAACTCAAAACTCTACAACTCTCTAGATCACACCGAGACCACAAAAGGTTGTTTAGATTGTCAAAACGATAGTCTAAGTGAAGACTAAAAATCTGGCAGAGATTCCCACTTGCAGAAACGCATCATGATGACATTAGCAATGATCTTGATTTCTAAAAAGCCCAAAATATCTTAACTCCTTGCTGAATAAGCAAAAGATATTGGGAGAATCAAAAGTCTTAATTTTGGAAATTCTTGGGGAGTAAGAAATCAAGACTTAGAAGGAGATCCTTATCAAGATTATACCCAATGAAGATTTGGAAACCCTAAACACTATATAAGAAGTCCTCCCTACAGAATTATAAATCATCGAAAAGACCTAACTTGGAGAAGAAAACTGAGAAGAACATCGCAAGAGATTGAAGATCTAACAAGCCAACTCGTCAACATGGTTTTCTCATCCTTAATCTATGAAAATACACTACTTTTTGGTTGCCTTACCATGAGTAGTGAGTAGTCTCCTTTATTCTGGGATCTTACGGATCCCGTGCTTGATTCATCTCTTCATGTGATCAATAGAAACATTTTTCATTAATGGAATTCGAGTATTCAATTTTATTGTGCTTAATTTTATCGGTCTTGCAAGTTTTACATTGAATGGGATGTTTGCATGCTAGAACGTATTTAGGTTAATAACCAAAAGATGGATGTGTCCGAGGTAATTAACCCGATCGCATGAAATTGATATTAGGTCATGGTAGCTATGCTGATAGTACATGAATTAATAGGAAACTTGATGTTCATCATCGGAAAAACCTTAGGCTTAGTAACTGAAATCATTGATAATCCGTGGATGGGCGGCGTTCAACGATCTATGTTAATCTAGACAATGATTTGTGGATGGGCGGCTTGTCTAGTGTTACTTTGGTTTATTTCCATACTTGATAGCATGATTGAATTGTGTAATATTGTTCCATGATTTGTGGGGTTGGCCCGAGTGAAGTTTGATCCCGAGATTATTTCTCTGATCAAATTAACCTTTTAATTTTCTGCATTTAATTTTAGGAAATTTCTTTGCACCAGATTTTCTCTTATTATTTGGAATAGCTAAATAGGTCACTTGTTAGCTAGTACTCACACACTGATACGAATCAAAATATGGTAACGCTGCGGAAGCTTGATTTATTGAATGGAAATGGAAAATAATGGATAGAATGCTCAAATGAGCTTGATACAATAGAGAAACAATGTCCCGAAAACCCCTTGTATCGAAGGTTAAACTTGGCCCCAAGGCTTAGCCTGACTAACTATTCTAAGTGACCCAGAAAAGACTCATTTCTCATTATTCTTGATGTCCATAGCTGCTGCCCAGATTCCTTTTCCAATAGTAACCGACGCCCATAAATGACCCTCTTTAAGGAGAGGAATGAAAGCTTTGTACTCTTCACTTCCCATATGTAACTGCCCCTCTTCATAGTGTATTCATCACATCTTGACTATAATTCAAGTCTAGTGCCAGCAAGATAGGAATCAATGAATCCGAAGATCCTTCTTTATGTTAAGTCGGTCCAATAAAGCTCCAATCCAACTTCTCTTTGGTCCGATTTATCCACGGCGGTCTAACCAAATCTGATGCATATTCAATCCTGAATCTGCCAAACACTTGGGTTGATCTTTAATTCATGAAGTTGCATCGTTTTCTCTTGAACGAAGGGTTGAGCCACTCGGTTGATATGTCCACTTTGACCCGATATTTTTGCTCAAAGCTTGCCCAATCTGCCGCGTTCTTGCTTCATTTATCTCGCTGAATCTGAATTGGGGTTTGAATGTTAAGATCCCATCATTTCCTACCCCTTCGAAAATGACCTTGTCCTTAAGGTCATTGGATGCCTCGCCTTTGTTTCTTGTTGGTGTGAAAGATGCTTGCTTCACGCTTTGAGTTGGTGGGTCATGTAGTCTCTTTTTTTTTGGCCCTTCTTGACACTTTTTGGTGCTAGTTTCTTTGCTTGCTTGGACCTCCTGATATTTCTTGGTGCACTTGAGGATGCTCCCTCGGGTTGCCTTGGTGAAGTTGACCATTTCTTTGATATAGAGCTTTGGTGGCAGCGCCTCGGATCGGACTTGGGGGCTGTTAGAAATTTGGTACTTCGAGACTCAAAAGATCGGGTATCCACACTCTTCCCACTCAATATTTGTGTGGCCCTCTCCAAGCTCTTGACACGAAAATTCCCCGGGTCCTTGCTTATGCTTGTTTCTACAACTATTCATGTTTAGAGCGTTGCACCATGACTTTTGCATTATGATCAACACTTAGAAAGTACTTCATTTCCATGTAGTACCTGCCTTTGGTGTGCCGGTTCTCAACTCGAAAAATCCCAAGCTCTCCACTTGGTGTATTACACTTCCTCCCCTTTCTCCTCCATAGTCTGGATGATAATGTCTAGGGCTCTCAACCTACCCAAAGTACTCCTCAATTGTTTTGTGCGGTGGCTCCTCCTCTAGATCCTTGATGGCAGCTAGGTGGTTTGGCGAAACCTCGATTCGCTCGTAGTCCCAACTCATATCCCTTTCCGTATGAAGTTCCGCCCAAAATGACTTGTACTCGCCAATCAAAATGACTTGGAGAACATAAGCTTGCATTTGTGCTCCTTGAAAATATAGATGTAGAACAAGGTGTGGTTGAGTAGCACAAATTTTGGTAAATATGGTGTAAATACCTGATTCACGAGTGCTTGCGCAAGGTATTTAAGTTCGTTCGGAAATTTGCCATCTTGGCTCCAAATCATGGCGCTCGACTTCTGGCCTTCCATCGTCAGTGGCGCTGCTAGGAGTGGGTGAATTTTCCCTCCGTGGCTTGAGTAAAGTTGTTCCTTTATTCCTTGAACAAAGGGAACAAAGTTGAAATGGTCCCCGAGACATATTTGACAAAGATGGCCATGTGGAGAAATCTCAGCAATTTGGCTTTGCATTCGAATCAGATCTGGCCGCGGTCCTGGTTACGAGTCTGTGCTCCTTGGTTGATATAGATTCTACTTTTCCCGGATCAAACGGAATTGAGGCTGAGTTGTCTCGTGGAAAGATTTGATAGATATGTCTTTGAACAAAAATCTGAGTAATATGAGCATGCAATAAAGTCAGACCTTGCCGTGCAATCTGCCTCATATTCGCACCCTGCTCTCCTTGAATCGAGTAGTTTTTGTCTTTTTCTTTCCGATCGAATGGTACTAGCCCAAAGCGGTCTAGTGCGCAGCTTCGCCTATAACAATCTAGCTGAAAAATCTACTCTTTCGGTAAAACCTGGAATGATTGGGCTTGCTGTCCTGTTTGGACGTGGTTGTGCCTTTCCATAACAAGTTGGCCTTAAGAGTAAAAATGGGTAACACGATATCCTTGCTGCCAGAAATAATCAAGGTCCTCGCCTTGTGGACAAACTTGGTGAATCTTTGATCCATACAATCCGATTTCTCCTAAGCGCTTCTTCACATCTCCCACTTCTTCAATTCGCACCAATGTTCTTGGTAGCCGCTGTTCTTTGCACCATTGGTACAACGCAAAAGCTTCGCCATCAACTAGGCAGTGCGCTACCTTGTGAAACTTCACATCATTCATGAGACCATTTACCGCCAAATATTACTCTACTTTGAAGCTGCATCCACTAGTGCATTCTCCCTTGGAAATGCGCATCTCCAACCGAGGAATCCGAGAATCATTAGCTATTGTTGCATGTCTTGTGGGCTCATCTTGCTTAAAGGAACACGTCTCTCTTCTCTTTGCATCAGTTTGCTGCCCCGGATTTGGAGCCAGATCCCATAGGGTGTAGTAATCATTCTGCCTTTCTTCTTGGAAGTGCTTATCCACCAATGGCTCTCCTAACTTCGTTCTGGCTTTCTCGCCTTGTCCTCCACTGCTCTTTAGTGTTGATTGACTCTCCTTACTGTCCGGTTGAAGAGGATTTACTGCTCCAAGAAAAGCTGTGGATTTTCGGTACACAATGTGTCTTGTGATGAAATCTGCTCTTTTGGGGCTAGTAGCAGATCTAGGCAGTCCTGGATCATTTCTTCTAATGCTTGCACATCTCCAATAGATGCCTCGTAAGGTTGTGCAACCTCATCCATGTCCCCCTTGCAATTGTTAGAAATTTCAGAAACGAAAGAGTCTAAAAGTTTTACCGTATCGTCACTCTCCTTTCGCTTCTTTTATAACTCCATTGACGAGAGCTTCTCAAGGATCATGCCAAGGTCGTCCTTTAAGGTTGTTTCCAGCTTATCAATCTTTTCTTCAAGTGATGTGAACCTTGTATCAGTGTGATGACGAAATTCAGCCACCAAGGTTCGAAGGTTTCCAACTCCACCTTCGAGTTTTGTAACATTGCGTGTGTTCATTGCCACTGGATCGTCACTGCTCCGAGGCCAAAATGATACGAACCAAAATATGGTAACACTACGGAAGCTTGATTTATGAACGGAAATGGAAAACAATGGATAGAAAGCTCAAATGAGCTTGAAACAATAGAGAAACAATGCCCCGAAAAACCCTTGTATCGAAGGTTGAACCTGGCCCCAAGGCTTAGCCCGAATAACTGTTCTAAGTGACCAAGAAAAGACTCATTTCTCATTATTCTTGATGTCCATAGCTACTGCCCATGTTCCCTTTATATAACAGTTTCTTCCCAATAGTAACTGACGCCCATAAATGACCCTCTTGATGTCCATAGCTGCTGCCCATGTTCCCTTTATATACCTCCCGGCCAGTGCCTTTGTTTACCGTCGTTAGCTCGACAATACCTCACTCAAGAGGGGTCGGGTGGCTTGGCTAGGTCATAGTGCTGCGTTGTCAAGTCGACCTCGCCATGGTAATGTTTGACCCGCTGCCCATTCACATTGAATCGGCTCCCATTCTTCAAGCTTTCCAACTCAAGCATCCCATGGTTGAATACTTTAGTCACGGTGTAGGGGCCGGTCCATCTTGATTTCAGTTTGCCGGGCATCAACTTCAACCGCGAGGAGAAGAGTAGCACTTGTTGTCCTTCCTCAAATGAGCGCCGGAGGATGAATTTGTCATGAACAATTTGGTCCGTGCTTTGTAGTCCGTTTTCCCTTCATAGGCCTCAAGCCGCAACTCCTCAAGCTCGCATAGATTAAGCTTCCTATCTAGACCGGTAGCCTCTAAGTCCGGATTGCAATGCTTGAGCGCCCAATAGGCTTTATGTTCCAACTCCATCGGAAGGTGGCATGCCTTCCCATAAACAAGCCGAAAGGGGGAGGTCCCTATTGGCGTCTTGTATGCCGTCCGATAAGCCGAAAGAGCTTCATCTAGCCTTTGACTCAAATCTTTCCTCGTTGGCTTTACCATCTTCTCTAAAATACCTTTGATTTCGCGGTTGGAGATCTCCGCTTGACCATTGGTTTGGGGATGATATGCCGTGGATGTCCGGTGGTGGACATGGTATTGCTTCAAGGTGGCAGCCATCATGCTGTTGCAGAAATGAGTTCCTTGGTCGCTGATTATGGCCTTGGGTACTCCGTACCTACAAAACAGGTTAGTGCACAAAAAATCTATGACAGTCTTTGCATCGTCGCACCTCGTGGGCTTAGCCTCTACCCATTTTGACACATAATCTACAGCAACTAAAATGTAAGTAAAACCACACAAAACTGGGAATGGCCCCATGAAATCAATGCCCCAAATGTGAAAGACATCATTGACCAAGATGGGAACTTGAGGCATTTCATTCCTAGCCGACACATTCCCTACTCTTTGGCACCTATCACACTTCTTACATTTCTCATAAGCATCTCTAAATACACTTGGCCAAAAGAAGCCGCTATCTAGGATTTTCCTAGCGGTTCTCTTAGGTCCAAAGTGTCCTCCACATGCAAACTCATGGCAAAAGCTAATAACAGAAGCTATTTCACTATCGGGGATGCATCTCCTAAGCATTTGATCTACTCCTATTTTCCACAAATAAGGATCATCCCATAAGTAATGCCTAGCATCATGCCTAAGTTTCATGCATTGTGCTTTAGTAAAAGAGGGAGGAAATGTACCTCCTACTAGGTAGTTGACGATTTGAGCATACCATGGCACTTTTGGTGAGGTCGCATAGAGATGCTCATCCGGAAATGACTCAGTGATGTGCCCCTCTTCTTCCTCTCGGACAATTCGGCTTTGATGGTCAGCCACCGTGTTCTCTATCCCCTTTTTGTCCCTTATCTCCACATCGAACTCTTGCAGTAGCAAGATCCACCGTATGAGTCTTGGCTTGGCCTCCTTCTTCTTCATGAGGTACCGGATGGCAGCATGGTCCGAGAAGACTATCACTTTTGCTCCAAGCAAGTAGGACCTGAACTTCTCTAGAGCGAACACCACGGCTAGGAGCTCCTTCTCGGTAGTGGAATAGTTCCGTTGGGCTGAATCTAAGGTCCTTGAGGCGTAGTAGATCACCACCGCCTTCTTGTCAAACCTTTGGCCGAGAACTGCTCCCACAGCAAAGTCGCTAGCGTCGCACATGATTTCAAATGGTTGTTCCCAATCCGGTGTTTGGATGATGGGTGTGCTTGTGAGGGCCTTCTTGAGCTCATCAAAGGCTTCCTTGCATGTCTTAGTGAATTCAAAAGGAACTTCTTTTTGGAGAAGAGTGGATAGAGGCAATGCCTTTTTGGAGAAGTCCTTGATGAATCGTCGGTAGAATCCCGCATGTCCAAGAAAAGACTTGATGTCTCGCACCGTGGAGGGGTATGGTAGAGTCATGATCAGGTCGATCTTTGCCTTGTCCACTTCTATGCCTTCTTGTGAGACGACATGTCCCAAGACTACTCCGTGTGTTACCATGAAGTGGCACTTCTCATAGTTGAGCACTAAGTTCATTGACACACATCGTGCCAAAACCGTGCTCAAGTTGCTTAGGCAAGCGTCGAATGTGTCTCCATAGATGGTGAAGTCGTCCATGAAGACTTCAATAAATTCTCCAATCATGTCTGAGAAGATGCTGGTCACCACCCTTTGAAAAGTACCCGGGGCATTGCATAGACCAAACGACATCCTCCGGAATGCAAATGTACCAAATGGGCATGTTAATGTCGTCTTCTCTTGGTCCTCGGGTGCTATAGGAATCTGATTGTACCCTAAGAACCCATCCAAGAAACAGAAATACGGTTTGCCCGCCAGTCGGTCCAACATTTGATCGATGAATGGTAGTGGGAAATGATCCTTCCTTGTGACGGCATTCAATCTTCTGTAGTCGATGCACATTCTCCAGCCATTCTTGACCCTTGTCGTTACCATTTTCTCTTCGGCATCTTCCTCAACCGTGATCCCAGGTTTCTTCGGGACCACATGGACCGGGCTTACCCATTGGCTATCCGAGATGTGATAGATGACGTCCGCATCCAATAGCTTCTGAATCTCTTTTTGGACGATCTCCATCATGATTGGGTTGAGTCGTCGTTGAGGCTCTCTTGATGGCTTAGCTCCATCCTCAAGTAGAATACGGTGCATGCATACCGCCGGGCTGACTCCTCTCAAGTCGGCTAGAGTCCATCCAATGGCTAACTTGTGTTGGCTTAACACTTCCACCAAACGACGCTCTTGTGTTGTATCCAAGCCGCTCTTGATGATCACCGAAAGGGTGTTGTTCTCCCCTAGGAATGCGTACTTTAGATGTCCGGGAAGTGGCTTCAATTCCACTTCGGGAGCCTGCACAATAGAAGGTAAAAAGATATTAGATTTATATAATCGTACCTCGTTGACTTCATACCTTGGTGTAAGAGGCTCTGAGATCATCAAGTGGGATAGTGCCTCATGAACACCTTCGACCAACTCATAAGAGTTCTCATGCGAGTATATGGCTCCATTGAGTGTTAGTTCTAGAGGATCCTCCCTTAGCTCCGGTTGGACTTCTTGGACTAGATCATTCAAAGTATCAAGAGCATGGACAACCTCAAACTCCATGGGGTGCTTCATTGCTCGGAATATGTCAAAGCTAAACACCTCTCCTTCTACCTCCATTGAGAGCATGCCACTACCGCAGTCTATCTTCATTTTTGACGTTTTGAGAAATGGTCGACCGAGAAGGATAGGTGCATGGTCTGTTGGCCCGCCATTCTCCATTTTCAGGACGTAGAAGTCTGTCGGAAATACCAATTCTCCCACTTGGACCAAAACGTCTTCAATCTTACCCTCGGGCTGTTTGCACGACCGGTCTGCCAATTGGATAGTGAGACCGGTGGGTTCAAGGGGCCCAATCCTAAGGCAAGAGTAGATTGAAAATGGCAAGACGTTGATTGAGGCTCCAAAGTTTAGCATGCAGTTCTCGATCCGGATGTTGCCAATTGTGCATGGAATGGTGTAAGTTCCCGGATCACCACATTTGGGGGGCACCTTTCGTTGCATGACGGTCGACACGTTCCTACTCATCAGCTCTTGATCATTTCTAGTACTCCTCCTCCGGTTGGTGCAAAGCTCCTTTAAAAACTTAGCATATCGAGGGATTTGCTTGATGGCTTCCAAGAGGGGGATGTTGATCTTGACCTTGCTGAACAATTCAAACACGTCCTCATCCATGACATGTTGCTTTGGTACTCGGGCTGGCACTGGAAATGGAAGAGCGGCGCTGATTTTGGAGGTCTCGGTTCTGGGCTCCGGGCGTGGCTTGTGTTCCTTAGCTGCGCCCTGCCCTTCTTCGGCTGTGCCCCTGCTTTCCTCGGGCGTGTCTCTCTCTTCTTCGGGCAACTTCGGGCCTTCGTCTTCCTCTTGCTCCATGGGTTTGACGACAAGCTTTCTCTCACTTCTAAGGGTCACGACACTTACGTTTCCCTTCGAGTTTTGAATGGTTTGTGAAGGAAGCCGGCCGGGTTCATTGTTGAGCGCGGACATTGAGGTAGCGAGTTGGGACATTTGCTTCTTCAAGTCTGATATTTCTCCCTTTGTTTCGACTTGGAATCGATGCATAGAACCCACGAGTTCCTTCACCACATCATCAAGGGACTTGTTCGGTCCTTGATGATTGCTTGGGCCTGCCTGATATTGATTTGGTCCCCTTTGCTGATATTGGCCCGCCGGTGGAGTGTTCTGGTTGTACTGCCGGTGGGGCGGTTGGTAAGGTTGTTGAGCCGGTTGGGGGGTGGCTTGCTGCATTTCTTTTGGATGATGGTCGTTGTTACGCCAATTCGTCCCGGTTGCTTGCCCATATTGTCGGCTTGGCCCGGCTCGGTTGTTGTTGTAGTTGTTGTTGTTGTTGTACCCTTGATACCCATCTACTGCATTGACCTCCGCTGGGTCCTCTTCTATCAAGGTTGGGCATATATCAGTTTTGTGGTACGTAGCACCACAATACTCACAAGGTCTCACTTGAGCCGGCTGCCTTCGTAGGATCTGAATCATCATCTCCTTCATTTGTTTCATCTCCTCGGTCATGGAGTTCATTGGTGTCTCGGCCTTCGCCAAATTCTTTGTTCGGGAAAACTCTTCTTGCCGAGTGGTCTCCTCTCTGAACCGGGCATTTTCAGCAACATTGGTGATGAGTTCCCTTATGCCTCTTAATGGTAGGCTCATCATTGATCCTCCAGCCGAGGCATCCAGGAGCATTTTGTCTAGAGGCTTCAGTCCATCAATAAGGTACTCGATGATGAGCTTCTCGGGCAGTCCGAGGGTGCAGCAACTTCGCTCCAAGCGGTTGAACTTTTCGAAGTAGTCGTACATGATTTCATTAGGCCCCTGCCTTATGTCTTGCAGCTGCCTCCTTACTTGCATCGCCCTTCCCGCCGGATAGTACTTATCCAGAAATTTCTTTTGCATTTGGGCCCACGTTCGGATGCTACCTGAAGGTAATGAAAGGAACCAATCATTAGCAGAGTCGATAAGGGAGAAGTAAAAAGCCTTTAATTTGAAGTCTTCTACATCTATTCCATAAGGTTTTAAATTTTGGCAAATGCCATGTAAACGTTGAAGATGAGTAGTTGCAGATTCTCCCTGAGTTCCCGAGAACTTGGGCAAATTGTGTATGAGGGATGTGTTGATAGAAATGTTCTCTAGTTCAGGGCTCTCGTATATGCACCACGGCTGGTTTCTGAAATTTGGGGCCGAGAGTTCTGCCATGGTTGGTTCACTAGCCCTCGTGACACTATCAAAAAAGAAAATAAAAAGTAAAACAATAGTTTAAAAAGGTCACATGTTGTTTATTGCATAATTTTAAAAAGCCCAAAACTTAACTCATTTACCTTAGAAATGCCTCTTATTTTATATTTGCTTGAGGCCCAATATTACTAGGGTCGGCCCTAATCTTGTACACCTTAAAGAAGTAGAATTCCAAATCATTGTTGACTTTAGTTTTTGCCAAAGAAACCTGAATGTAAATAGTTTTTGCACACTTTTTTTTTTTTTTGTTGTTGTAGATAGTTTTTGCACACTTGTTGTCGCTGCTTACAACAAAAATCTTTTTCGTCGAAGTAAAGACTCAATGGAGCCCATTATTTGCTGTATTAGGAGTCGGCCTGTTATCCAAATAGTACATATATGTGAACAATAAGTGTAGTTATTTGCATCACGACGCTAGCTTTGATTGAAGAAAAAAACTTAACCATGGATTCCTTAAAATTAATATAGGTGGATCATGGGACCAATTGTCGGTAAATGAAGGTGTATTGATCTCGTTATACGATATGAGAAAGGAAATATACATTGCATAAGAGTAAATAATTAACGCTTTTGGAATCATGACTGTCACTACTAGAAGCATTGCCGACTAGAAGCTTTCAAATCAATGTTATTAAATCCGGACCCAAACGATCGGTTGGATCGGTTCGGTTTTATATTTGGACCGCTTATGCAATTGATCCGGTCAAAATCCGGTTGACACGGCCAGTTTTTAATTAATCCGGTGACTTGAATGGTTCAATTTGATCTGAATAAATATTTAAATTTTGATTTTGACATGGACAAGAGAGATTCTGATGCCGAGGGAACAACAGGGAAGGGAATTGATGAGGAAGGAGAGGAAGAGAGTATTGAAAGATGAGAGAAGTAAGCAAAAAGGATCTGTGTCCTTCTTCATTTCATTCATAGCTTAAATAGAAAATAGCCTAACAGACTGACACATTTGCAGTGCAAATATCACACAGCAATATCACAAATGTCTTAACAAACTCTGATGCATATTATTCTAAATCTTCACAACGAAATCTACCCGATGCTGAGGCCTGAAACGTGCCCTTGCAGATGTCCTTACTTGGGCCTGCTCGGAAGGATGTTCCTCCTAATTCAATAAGGCCTGCAAGATGAAGTCAAAACAACAGAGTGAATATGAAATTGAAATGCAACAGGACAATGAGTAGACGACTGGCATATACATGTGTTATCCCAACTGGAAAACAGAATAATGGGAAAGTGAAAAAGCTGGTAAGATGCCTGACTGGACTGAAGAGTGAAGGATGTACTTGAGATACATATATCAGTCTCTCCTCCCACTCTCTCTCAAAGCTTCATAGATCTTTGTGCCTTGAATAACTAAATCTCAAAACTAGTGAACCATCATCATCAACTGCTTCAGATTCTGCACAAACATATTCTCTGCAGAAATTTCAAATAAATACTTTAATATACAACTGCATATTTCTACCATCCGTCTCTCACCTCAGCGCCATCTTTAGCCTCTGTTTTACTTTTACCTCTCCAGTGTCTCCACAATGTCATCACAAACAGAGCAGCCGCTGACGGTCTCCGGCCAGCAATACGGACAGACTGAGATACATTCTTCTATTGGCCCACTGATAGCGGCGGTGGTGGTGGTGACGATTCTGGGAGTCATTGCTGGACTGATTGGGAGGCTCTGTTCTGGGCGGACCATTTTCGGCTACGGGAATTATGATTTGGAGAACTGGGTTGAGACGAAATGCGCCAATTGCGTAGATGGTAGAGTCGAACCACTGTCGGCGCCGGCCCAGCATGTGGCGGTGGCGGTTGGGGGAGAAACAGAGGGAAGTGAAGAACAGAGCAATACTGCTGCTTCACCTCATTGACTGACTTCTTGTAATCTACATTCAATCAAATTTAACATTTCATGTAAAAAAATTTCAATTGTGGAGTTTTTGTCATCGATTTTCGAATTTATTGCTATCTCAAAATGAAAGCAAGAGTTCACACAAGTGGCGCTGCCAATCAAGTTTTGTACCTTCAGGAATGAAATGAACCACAATCGAGAGATGAATGGGGCGCAAAACCACACTAGGCTGATCTTGTGGCCACCCATTTTTTCTTCTACCTTTAAGTGGGGGCAGGAGCTTTTAGGGAGTCGTCTTCAGTTACCTAGTGCAAGAGACAGCAAAGATGACGAACAGATTTTTCATGCTCTTCTTCTTCCTTCTTTCTATTTCTTCTGTTGTTGTGATTCTTTGAAGAATCGGTAATAGTCTGGATATCAAATTTGATCGCGTAATCGCTTTCCGAATTCAATATTTTGACCCTATAGATTAGCCGAGGGTTGCACGAAATCCGAACGGGATAATCAAATTGACAATTTCTACTCTCGACTAAATTAAGATGTAGAAATCGAAACTCAGGTTTGAGGTTTTGGGAACAAAGAGAGATATAGAATCAAAGGAATGATTATCCGGGTGTTTGAGCACTTTTTCTAATCCTTTTCCCGACAACCACAACCTCCAATTTACAGGAAATCAACCGGGACGAAGAACAAATGTGATCTGAGCTGAAAGTCGCGTATGTGCTCTTTCGCCGCGCGCCCAACGCAGACATTGGCTCGCCGCGCCCAGTGAAGACGTTAATGTCTTCACTGGACGCGCCCAGACTTAATGTCTTCTCCGGGCGCGATATGCAATGATCCAGATACCGAAATCCACTCAATCGATGTCCAAAAGCTCTCATTTCATTAGGGTATCCTACCATAACATGTTGAAACATAATGAAAGGTCCATAAACCCTAAAATCACCAACAATCCTCCCCCATTTCAAGGTATCCTTTGTTTTTAAGCAAAACACGCATAAACGGAAATGTCGCAACGATTGAATTTCCTCTTAGTGTAGTTACACATTCAAAATACCCGGAAATCATGGTGCTCGTAACGTTTGAACCAATCAATCCATTTGGGTACCTCAAGGTTACACACACTTGAGTTACTTCACAAACTCTAAGTTTAACTTGACTCTTAATGGCCCTTGAGTCCCTATCTCTTCATGAACGTATTGAGATTCAACCCGAAGTCCCATGAAGCGACCATAAACTTCACGTTCATATAGGTAGATTTCTTAAAGGGTAACACCACCCGATTGTGCTCCTACAACTAGCACTTTGTCAAGGAATCTATTAAGAAAAGTCTCTCTTTAACCTATTACTTGTAGGTCATGAACACTTACTTGGGGATGTTTCTTTGTGTTCATCAATCTTCTAGGAATGAGCTTTCCACATTAAATTCAGCTCTAACGCTAGTTAGATGTGAATTGGGTGTCGCACGACTAGATGATTATATGGGTTTTAGTCACATCCCCTTTACCGACTTAGAGACTAAGTCTCTAGCTAATCCCTTCGTCAAGTGATTGGTTAAATTTTGTTGTGACCTAATAAAATCCACAGATATCACCCCGTGCGTAATGAGCTCTCTTACTGCACTGTGTCTAACACCTAAGTTCTAGACTTCCCATTGTATACATGGTAATATGCTTTAGCCAATGTTGCAGCGCTATCACAATGAATCGATATTGGTGATATCGGTCTTTCCCACAATGGAATTTCATATATCATGTTCTTTAACCATTCTGCTTCCTTTGAAGCGGTGGCCAAAGCAATAAACTCAGATTCCATCGTAGAACTGGTGATGCAAGTTTGTTTCTTAGATGCCCATGAAATGTTACCTCCCCCAAGTAGAAATACACATCCACTTGTGGAAGAATGAACTTCTTCATTTGAGATCCAACTTGCATCCGAAAATCCTTCTATGATCGAAGGAAAATTTGAATATACAAGACCAAAATTCATTGTCCCCTTAAGATACCTAAGTGCCCTATGAATTGTCTGTCAATGTTGCATACTAGGGTTACTAGTATATCGACTAAGCTTACCTACCACAAATGCGATATCAGGCCTTGTACTAGTCATGACATACATCAAACTACCTATGACTTTAGAATACTCAATTTGGGACATTGGCTTTCCCATATTAGGAAATATGTGAGTAGAGGAGTCAAAAGGAGTACTTACCGGATGACAATCAAAATAATTGAACTTCTTTAACATATTTCCAATATAATGAGATTGTGTTAACGCTAGACCTCCTTCAACTCTCTTTATTCTTATTCCAAGAATAATTTCTGCCTCCCCCATGTCCTGCATGGAAAACTTAGATGATAAAAATTCTTTTGTTTGATTTATGCACTCTAGGTTAGTGCCAAAAATCAACATATCATCATATAGTCAAATGATAACTCCATTTCCGGAGTTGTCAAACTTGCTATATACACATTTATCCGATTGATTTAAGATAAATCCATCGGATAGCACCACTTCATCAAATTTTTGATGTCATTGCATAGGTGCTTGTTTAAGCCCATATAGTTACTTAAAAAGCTTGCATACCTTATGCTCTTGTCCCAGCATAATGAAACCTTCCAATTGTTTCATGTAAATCCTTCCTCCAAATCACCGTTGAGGAAAGCGGTCTTTACATCCATCAGATGTACTAGCAACTTATGAATAGATGCTAAAGCAATCAACAATTTAATTGTTGAGATTCTTGCAACCGGTGCATAAGTGTCAAAGTAGTCCATACCATATTTCTTTCTAAAGCCTTGTGTTGTTCCTATGTGGCATGGGTTTAGGCAAAACGACTTCAGAGTGTTCAAGCAGAAGTCAAGCTCTGTTCAACCGACGATTGGGACACGCGTACAGCACAAAACAGAAGCACAGAAGTTTCCCAATCTGGAAAATTCTAAATATCGAAGATTTCGAAAGTTGGATTCTGTTGACATAAAGTCGAAGCTGAATATTCAAGATCATAACAAGAAAATCAGTTAGAGATACTCAGCTATCGTGATAAAGAAGAATTATCTAGAAAGATCCTATGAAGATTGGATGAGATATCTAGAGAATATTTAGGAATATTTCCAAAATATTTTCTAGGATATCTCGGACTATTTTGGAAGCCACCGAAGACTAAAAAATCACATCTAGAGTTTTCAGATCAGTAAGTCGTCTATTGGAGAAATAACTCACGTTCATACACTCAAGCCGAGGAGGAGGAGGAGACGACGGCCGGATAGTTTTCTACACCAGAAAACTAATCAGTGCCGAGGCAGTCTGTTCAGTGTGCTGATCAGACTGCCCGTAGAACAAACAGCTGCACACACCACCATTGTTGTTACGCATTCTGGAGAACGCGTCTGTCTTCGGGAGAAGGCACTGGGCTTCGGGAGAAGGCTCTGGACTTTGGGAGAGGTCACAGCATAGGTCGGGAGGGAGTCTCGGACCTACCCACAGGGGATCGAGGGGGAGCCGAGATCGGAAATCGTGGAGAAAAGTGTTAGAGGCTAGGCGATTACATTCGGGAGATTGTAAGTGTAAGACCATCTGTAGCTCTAAGCTTTTTAATAAAGATTTGTGACCCTTTAGGGTGTGGGAAGCCCTCCAGAGTAGGCAGTTGCCGAACTGGGTATCATATCGTGTGTGCCTACATTATTCTGTTTCGGATACTGTCTGCTAAGGTGTTCAAGTCTCTGGTAGAATACAAACTGGAACTGGTCTTGAACAGACAACGAATTTCAATTGGTATCAGAGCTGGCACTCGACACACGGAGTGGGATCCAGTTTCTGTTCAAGATGAGTACGAAGGAAGGTCAGTACTCCAGCGGACCACCACTGCTAGAAGGGCTGAACTATAGCTACTGGAAAACTAGGATGAAGGCATTCCTTAAAACTCTTGACGAAAGGGCATGGAAAGCTGTACTGGTTGGATGGACCCCTCCGACAATGACGAATAATGAGGGACAAGTGGTGCCGAAACCTGAAGAGCGTTGGACTAAGGCTGACGACAAGACTCCTGTCGGGAACTCAATAGCTATGAACGCTCTATTTTCAGCCGTGGATGAGAATGTGTTCAAACTAATTGCTAACTGTGAAATTGACAAAGAAGCATGGGACATTCTCAGAACAGCTTATGAAGGAACGGACAAGGTAAGGAACTCGCGAATGCAGATGGTCACTACCAAATTTGAAGATCTGAAGATGAAGGAAGAAGAAACCATTGATGAGTTCAATGCAAGAGTTCTAGACTTGTCCAACGAGGCTACAGCACTGGGGAAACCCATTGAAGAGGAAAAGATGGCAAGCAAGGTTCTGAGATCGCTCCCTCCAAGGCTTGCCATGAAGGTAATTGCAATTGAAGAAATGCATGATATCGCTAAACTGAAGCTTGACGAGCTCATGGGGTCACTAAGGACATATGAGATGAATTTTCCAGATGATTTTCAAAGAAGGACAGTAAAGTGTGTTGCACTGAAGGCTGATGTAACTGAAGACTGGAACAGCGTCGAGGACATGTCTGAACAGCTCGCCACAATAGCCAAGAACCTTAAAAGGATTGTGAAATGGCTGAATAGACGAGGATCCGCTCAGGTACATCAATCCACGTCTAACTCACAGAGTCGAAGAGGAGAAAATTCTCAGAGCAGAAACGGGCCTGGAGAGAACAACAACGAGTTCAAGGGTGATAAAGGCAAAGTAATCCAGTGTAGGGAGTGCAAGGGCTATGGTCACATTCAAGCTGAATGCGCCAACACCCTCAACAAGAAGAAGGCGCTTGCTGCTAACTTGAGCAACAGTGACTCGGAGGATGATGACTCGAACAACTTCATTGCGTTCACCAGCGCAATTGATAGTAGAGGTGAAGAGCCTGACAACACTTGTTCCAGAACGATGTCTGAATAGTCTGCTGACCACTCCAGCACCAGTGATGATGAAGAAGTCACAGATGAATGTGTCTTCGAGAACTACAAGGCTCTTTATGAGAAGTGCGAGGAAGTGATAGATCTGAATAATAGACTTAACTTCAATGTGACAAGCATGAAGGATGAGAAGGAAAAGCTAAGGGAGAGTGTTGATGTCCAGATTGAAGAAAAGGCAGAACTCCTTGATGTTATCTCGTCGTTAAAGATGCAGATGGAGAAAGACAAAGTCATGCACGCTAGAGACATGGAAGAACTGAAAAAAAGACATGCTGCCATGAGCCAAAGAGAGATATGTCTTTTAGAAGAAGTCAAGTCCTTGAAATTACAAATTAAGATGGAGAAAGGCTGCCATGCGGCAGTACTGGACGAGCTGAATCAGTTCAAGAAATCAGTGAAGATGCTAAACTCTGGATCTAAAGACCTAGATACGATTCTGAAGTCCCAGAGAATGAGTGGAGGACTTAGAGGCATTGGCTACATGATGGACCAAAATTATACGAATCATAAACACAGTAAAACCCCCTTAATTAGACACTTTGTCTATTTAACTTTTGCTTGTTAGTTCCGATATATTTCTACAGGGTATTTCAGAGCTTAGAGAGAATACATGCTAAAGAGGAGCTTTTAAAGCAGAAAAGATGTTACGAGTCATTCCGAGGTCAAGATCATATGCCGACTGAAGAAATATCAAGGATCCTGACGTTGAATCACTCATAACAAATTAAGCAGAAGAGGAATCAAGTCAGCCCGGGACGAAACACACTGATAGTTTTGTGAAAAGACTGCACAAAACTCACAAAACTCATCCATTTGCCTTGGTGACCGACCACTTGAAGAGAAGGTGGCCAAGGGAGGAGCTCCTCCCCTCCATGACCGGCGGCTCCTCCTCCCCACAACCGGCAACCGGCGGCTTTTGCTCCCCTCCATGTGGCGCCTCCTCCTTCTTCCTCCTTCTCCTCCCTTGGATCAAAAACCACATTCCATCATCTCCTCCATCCATTCCTCCCTTCTCCTCCCTAGAAATGGAGCTCATCTCCTCCTCAATTGTATCATCACAAAATCAAAATCAAATCCATAAGTTTGTAAACACTTCTCTCTCTAAGTTTTGTAAGTTTGGTTTTGGAAATAAAGGATTGCTCCCTTGGCGCTTCAACGGTTGTAAGTATTTTAATATTTATTTACTGTCTTTAATTTCCAATTCCTTAGTTATAATGTTTAGCGTGATGAATAGTAGCTAAACTAGTCGTTCGGTAGAAGGGGTGGACTTGTATTATAAAATGTTTTAGACTATTAACTTAGTGTCTCGTCTTTGTATTCAAAACTTATTCTATGTGCCATATATAAGATTAGAACTTCCAAGGTTGAGTGGACGCTTTGACGGGCAAAGCTCTTCCTTGGGATTCGTGAACATACTCGGGTAAGTGGATGCTTTGACGGGCAAAGCTTATCTGAGGAGTTCGATCTATCTAAAAAACCATTTGGAAACTGGACCAAAGGGACCAAATGGATGCACATAAGGCTAAGATACTTCGGAAGGAGGAATTAGTTGAAGTAGAATAAGTGCTCTACGACCTTAAAAAGGCTAGACGATGTTGCAAGTCTTGAGCTAGGAATAGCCTCGATTCATGTTTGAATACTTAGAAGATTCACTAAAGGTCAATGATAAACAGGATATAATACAAGGCCCCTGAAACCGAATGCTTTCTTTTAATTGTAATAATTATCAGTTACTTTCCAGTACTAAAACCAACCAACCAACCAATCAATCACTTAGCTGGTAGCTTTAAAACCAACCAACCAACCTAAAACACGCTCTCTCGCTGAATAATCCCCCCAAAGAACAACTATCCCCCTAATTCCTTTGGGTTCGACCCCTACTTACCACTTACTACCCAGTAGTGAAGTCGCGAGTAGCGGACACTTATAAATTTATTCTTGACGATTGCGCATAACGACTGTGCAACCATCAAAAATTGGCGCCGTTGCCGGGGAATTAGCCGTCGGATAGTTGTTCTTTTTCATTTCCCTATGACACTACCCACTACGCATGCATGGACAACGCGATATCTGCCCCTGTTCGGAGGAACGGAGGGAGAAGACCCAGTACAGCACTGCCGAAACTTCCACCACGTCTGCCACCACATCAAACCTGAAAATGAAGTGTTAGAGGAATTTAAGCTTAAATGCTTTAAATTCTCTCTAATTGACTTTGCCACGATATGGTACTACACATCCACCGCTTGCAGTGCAGAACGTTACGTAGATCTCTGCGTTCTATTCCTGAAGGAATTCTCCCCACCATCCTTACGCCAAGAAACCCGTGAGAAGATCATGTGCCTTCAACAATCCCGGGATGAGACCTTGGACGAATACTACACGAACTATGATGCCATCGTCTCAAGCTGCCTGCACCATGGATTCACGAAGAAAGTTCTTCTCCAAAAATTTCTTCGTGGGATGAGGTCCGAAGAGCTGGGAAGAGTTAACGAAGCAATGAGAAGATCGGCCGGAAACTTCACCATTGCAGACATGTGGAACCTTATAATTGGCCTGGCCGCTGCCACAAGACGAGTACCCCAAACTGACGAGGAAATGCAGATAAATGAAGCTGACCCTGAGGCAGACAAAGAAGAAACTACCGAGCCGTCAGAAGAGACTCCTGAACCATCAGAAGAATCAGATATGGAAAGCACCGAAAGCAACGAGGTTGGAGTCCAGAATACCACTGACGAACTGCCCAATTCATACCCGACTATCATTACCCGGGCAGCCGAGACTATCTACGACCAGTTCCTCACTGACAATCATAACGAGGCAGAACCAAGCCTTTTGAGGCTTTCCCGACTTTTCCCCTTGATCAATGAGCAAGTTGCAGAAAACTATAGGATCAATGAAGAAACTCAAAAGAGGATGGGAAAAGGGCCTCTGCAGAATGACTCCTCGATGGAGCAGTGTTACGCCGTAACTGGACTAGGCAGTCCCAAATACAAGAACTTCAAAAGGCTAGTAGTGAAAGGTCCCTCACCCCCTCCGGGGTATTGGAAAGAAAAGATCCCAAAACAAAGGAGTCCTGACCCGAGTACAACATCCGGCAAGAAGTCAGGAAGAATCAAGGCAAGAAACAACACAGGAACAGTGGCGAAATTTGACCCGAGCCACCCATGGGACCCAAACCAGTAATCCACAACGAGGTACTGTCGAGCCAACGACGTTAAACAAGTGCACTGGTCGGGAGGTAACCCGACACTATCTTACTTTCTGTCATTTAAATTCAGTCATTTAGTTTTAAGCTTGCATGACTTTTGAACTAAAGCACGCCTTCGTTTAAAAGTGTGGGGTGAGAACCACCTTTGTATATAAATAACATGCTTGCTGTTTTCTTTTTTAGTAATAGTATCTTTTTGAAAATATGAACTTGAGAATGTGAAAAAGATAGATCTTAGTTCATGCATTAACCTTGTGAAAATTCAAACTGTTTAAAAACTTAGAATGTAACTTTTCATTTGTCCTTTGTGCTGAGATAAACTAGGGATGTGGAGTTGACATAAACTGCCCTAGAGAGGCTTGGCAAGCAATCAAAGGATCAAATCAAACTATATGGTTTTCGAAGTCAGTGGAGGCTGCACTTCGGGTTTCAGTGAAGAATGAAGTCATCTCCGCCATGCAGTGTTTATGCAAAAAGAAAAGAAAAGGCGAGGACGGGAATCAGACCGTCCTCTCTCTAGTCAAAGTAGCCGAGAAAATAGATGAGCGACCCTCATCTTGACCCGCGCGAAACGACAACGATGAGAGGAGCGGGGAGGTATTTCCATATGCTCGCGGGCGATGATTGGACCTCCCAAAGGAAAGGCTTGAGAAAATGGACTGGCAACTCACAAAGAAGCAAAAAGCTCGAAGAAGCAAATCAAGAGGCCAAAGGCCCAACATTGTGAAGGTTTTAACCGAACAAAAAAAGTGAAGTACTCAAAAAAGTCAAATCAAAGGCCAAAGGCCAATTCACTACAAAAAAGCAGTCCCTCGCCAAAGAAGAAAGAAATTAAAAAGGCTCAACTCAGTGAAACCCGAACCGAATCACGTGCTAGAGAAAGCTACAAGAAAACCATATAGTGCGAGATGGTCCCAAGATTGCAGTCCAGGAGCCTAAAAAGGGCTATCTCCCGAAACATCCAATATAATTTGCATCTCAGCACGGAGGTACAAGTATTAAGTTTCTTCTATTTTTTTACGCAGTTTAATTTGGTAAGAAGTAGTAATGCATGAATTAGGATAGATCAAGTACCACAGTCTAAATTTCATATTCCAAAACCAACTTAGAGTGCCGCCCTTTAATAGCATTGTTCGGGACGAACAACTAAAAGTGTGGGGTGATATGATGGACCAAAATTATACGAATCATAAACACAGTAAAACCCCCTTAATTAGACACTTTGTCTATTTAACTTTTGCTTGTTAGTTCCGATATATTTCTACAGGGTATTTCAGAGCTTAGGGAGAATACATGCTAAAGAGGAGCTTTTAAAGCAGAAAAGATGTTACGAGTCATTCCGAGGTCAAGATCATATGCCGACTGAAGAAATATCAAGGATCCTGACGTTGAATCACTCATAACAAATTAAGCAGAAGAGGAATCAAGTCAGCCCGGGACGAAACACACTGATAGTTTTGTGAAAAGACTGCACAAAACTCACAAAACTCATCCATTTGCCTTGGTGACCGACCACTTGAAGAGAAGGTGGCCAAGGGAGGAGCTCCTCCCCTCCATGACCGGCGGCTCCTCCTCCCCACAACCGGCAACCGGCGGCTTTTGCTCCCCCCCATGTGGCGCCTCCTCCTTCTCCTCCCTTGGATCAAAAACCACATGCCATCATCTCCTCCATCCATTCCTCCCTTCTCCTCCCTATAAATGGAGCTCATCTCCTCCTCAATTGTATCATCACAAAATCAAAATCAAATCCATAAGTTTGTAAACACTTCTCTCTCTAAGTTTTGTAAGTTTGGTTTTGGAAATAAAGGATTGCTCCCTTGGCGCTTCAACGGTTGTAAGTATTTTAATATTTATTTAATGTCTTTAATTTCCAATTCCTTAGTTATAATGTTTAGCGTGATGAATAGTAGCTAAACTAGTCGTTCGGTAGAAGGGGTGGACTTGTATTATAAAATGTTTTAGACTATTAACTTAGTGTCTCGTCTTTGTATTCAAAACTTATTCTATGTGCCATATATAAGATTAGAACTTCCAAGGTTGAGTGGACGCTTTGACGGGAAAAGCTCTTCCTTGGGATTCGTGAACATACTCGGGTAAGTGGATGCTTTGACGGGCAAAGCTTATCTGAGGAGTTCGATCTATCTAAAAAACCATTTGGAAACTGGACCAAAGGGACCAAATGGATGCACATAAGGCTAAGATACTTCGGAAGGAGGAATTAGTTGAAGTAGAATAAGTGCTCTACGACCTTAAAAAGGCTAGACGATGTTGCAAGTCTTGAGCTAGGAATAGCCTCGATTCATGTTTGAATACTTAGAAGATTCACTAAAGGTCAATGATAAACAGGATATAATACAAGGCCCCTGAAACCGAATGCTTTCTTTTAATTGTAATAATTATCAGTTACTTTCCAGTACTAAAACCAACCAACCAACCAATCAATCACTTAGCTGGTAGCTTTAAAACCAACCAACCAACCTAAAACACGCTCTCTCGCTGAATAATCCCCTCAAAGAACAACTATCCCCCTAATTCCTTTGGGTTCGACCCCTACTTACCACTCACTACCCAATAGTGAAGTCGCGAGTAGCGGACACTTATAAATTTATTCTTGACGATTGCGCATAACGACTGTGCAACCATCACTACACTGATGGGCAAAAAGAGAAAGTGGGCCGAGAATCTCTGATGGAGGGAACCAGATCATCAAAACCCTGTTATTTGCTGACCCGTTGTCGAACAGCTACTGAGACACCATGGTCCGAAAGACTCACAGTATGTGTCACTGACCCTGGATATGTTCGAGGGGGAGTAGACAAGATTCCAGATGCCGAGGAGATCGATTTGAACCCTCCTTGCCTATTTTGTGGCAAAAAGGGGGAGAATGATATCTGAAGTCTAGTGAGCTAGATGGGATGGTTTTGCCAAAAATGCCTACGGGGAGATTGTTGTTCCTATGTGGCATGAGTTTTGGCAAAACGACTTCAGAGTGTTCAAGCAGAAGTCAAGCTCTATTCAACCGAAGATTGGGACACGCGTACAGCGCAAAACAGAAGCACAGAAGTTTCCCAATCTGGAAAATTCTAAATATCGAAGATTTCGAAAGCTGGATTCTGTTGACATAAAGTCGGAGCTGAATATTCAAGATCATAACAAGAAAATTAGTTAGAGATACTCAGCTATCGTGACCAAGAAGAATTATCTAGAAAGATCCTATGAAGATTGGATGCGATATCTAGAGAATATTTAGGAATATTTCCTAAATATTTTCTAGGATATCTCGGACTGTTTTGGAAGCCACCGAAGACTATAAAATCACATCTAGGGTTTTCAGATCAGTAAGTCGTCTATTGGAGAAATAACTCACGTTCGTACACTCAAGCCGAGGAGGAGGAGGAGACGACGGCCGGATAGTTTTCTACACCAGAAAACTAATCGGTGCTGAGGCAGTCTGTTCAGTGTGCTAATCAGACTGTCCGTAGAATAAACAGTTGCACACACCACCATTGTTGTTACGCATTCGGGGAGAACGCGTCTGTCTTCGGGAGAAGGCACTGGGCTTCGGAAGAAGGCTCTGGACTTCGGGAGAGGTCACAGCATAGGTCGGGAGGAAGTCTCGGACCTACCCACAGGGGATCGAGGGGGAGCCGAAATCACAAATCTTGGAGAAAAGTGTTAGAGGCTAGGCGATTACATTCGGGAGATTGTAAGTGTAAGACCATCTGTAGCTCTAAGCTTTTTAATAAAGATTTGTGACTCTTTAGGGTGTGGGAAGCCCCCCAGAGTAGGCAGTTGCCGAACTGGGTATCATATCGTGTGTGCCTACATTATTCTGTTTCGGATACTGTCTGATAAGGTGTTCATGTGTCTGGTAGAACACAACCTGGAACTCGTCTTGAACAGACAACGGAATTTCACCTTGGATTCCCAACCTTGCTTTAAATTTATCAATGGTACCATCTACCTTCATCTTCTTTCTAAATATCCACTTATTTCCGAAAGGTTTATGCCCAGGTGGTAAATTGATAGAGATCTGGGAATTGGGGGTTAGCCAAATCTCTATGGAACGCAGCGGAAATGTGAAAAATAGGAAAATGGTGAAGAAAAGAGAGAAGTGTTTAGAAAAGATGAAGAAAAGAGAGAAGTGTTTATGGAGATGAGAAGGAAATGGAAGAAACGAGACAAGTATGGTGGACGATTGTAATGCAATGGAAAGCAAAGTACTTGTATTGAAATGATTTGCGAAAGGAAATTACAATGGTCGGTGCACTAGAGATGGATTACAAGTCGAAAGATTACCCAAGATCAATATGGTCTCCCAGCCGAAGGATATATTCCCTCGACAAGAAGATGATCAAAGATAACTCTTTGGATATGTTTGATGATTTGTTCTCTCGCCCAAGTGCTCCAATATATAGTGCTCGCCCTTCTTGGAATTTGAAAAGGAGTAACCGCCCAAGCCTTTAATGCCCCGGATGTTACCATTTGACTAGGGAGTCAAATGAGTAATGCTTGCCTTGATGAGCTCCATTTGAATTTGAATTCGAATGTTTGCCTTCTTTTGTGTTTTCAACATGTTGGGCTATGGCGTCGTGGGCTTCGCTACTCTCCCCTTGGGTCGAATGGTGGGTCGGAGCAACCTTGGAGCGGTTCGGCACTCGTCGAACCCCAAGTGCGTAACATAAGGCGGATGTCGGGTTTGGTGGTCGAGGATGGTCGAGCGTGCCGGGTGGGCGCATGGTTTCCTCGGGCGCGCCCCATTGTGCCTTGGTCGAGTGTCGAGGTTCTTCGGGCGGGGGCCTTGGTTTCTCGGACGGATGCCCGGGGCTGTCGGACGAGTGCCTGGGTTTCTCGACTGGGCGCCAGAAGCTCTCGACTGGGCGCCGAGGTTTCTCGACGGGGCGCCTGGATTCCTCGAACGGCTGGGCGGAGTGTGCGGGAATGCGCCTGGGCGTGTCGGGCGGATGGGCGGCCATGCCGCGTAAAACCTCGGGCGCCGTCTGGAATGCCCTCGGCTGGTCTCGTCCGGCTTGCACACTCGGGCGCCAATGCTCAAATGTGCTGATCTGGTCGGGCTGTCGAGGCGCTGCGGTCTTCGGCCACGTCCGGATGGAAAATTTTTGAAAATTCCCATCATTCCTCCCTTCTTGAAATACGACCTTGCCCTCAAGGTCGTGCTGGTGTGGACTCGGGGCTGGTGCGGAGTCTTCGCCATAGAGGGTCACCTTCCTCGCCCCTTCATAGAACTCCATCTTCTTGTCCTTCCAGTTGGTTGTTACTTCGCCTAGCGACTTGAGCCATGGCCATCCCAGGATTATATCCACTTCGCCTAAGTTTAGTGGGATGAAATCCCCTTGGATTGAGTAGCCGGGAACCTCCATTTGGACTTGTCGGCAAATCCCATGCCCCTCTTTTGTTCGGCCATCACCCATTGTCACCTTGAACTTGGTGTGGCTTTGGGGTAACCCCTCCCTTTTGAGTAACTCCTCGGACACAAAGTTATGGGTCGCGCCGCTGTCAACTAAAGCTCGGACGAGCCGACCTCCAAGTCTCGCATTCAGCACTAGGCCCCGGGGGGTGCCCTTGCTCCTTTGCTTCTTCTCGGCTGCGTTCTCGGTCACTTGGCCTGGTAGGAGTGGCCAATGCCAATTCCATAAGTACACAAGGAATGCACAAATGAAATTGTACCTCGCGCCTTGAGGCGCTCGGGGTATCCTTCTTGGCCGCTCGGACATGCTCGGTCTCACTGGTCGCGCCGCTGGGTTCGGCCTTGGCTTGGTAGCGCCGTGTCTCGCCTTGGTCATGCGGATCACATCGGCTGAGGTGAAAGTCATGTCGTTCGGATCTGGATCCTCCTCCATGATGACCCTCAAACTGTTCAGAGCCGCCTCGTCCATGTCCTCGCTTGGGTCGCTCTCCTCCGAGATAGTTCCCCCATGTTTGTCCACTAGGATCACTTGCATATCGGCCACCTTGCAGTGATGCCAAGGTTGCCACTCCTCTTCACACTTGTAGCAGAGGCCCTGGGATCTCAAGATGGCTAGGTATCCCACGGTCATCTTCTTGAACTCGGGTTGTGGGTTTGTTGCTCTTGGCGTTCTCTCCCGAGATTGGATCTGGTGGTCATCTTCCTTGTCTTTAGGCGGCTTCCTTGGTTTGTAAGGTTGATATTTGTCTCGTGCCTTACCCACGGGGGAGTCCTCGCACATGAGCCTTCGAGGATGCATTTTTTCCCCGCCCTTCATGCCATAGGGATTTAGCTCAGCGCCCTCATGGTGTGGGAAGCTCAGGCGCTGCAGCTTGGGCGGTGTTTGGTCGATCGACCGCTCGGATCGGACCTCCTCGTATGTGATTCCCTTGCCTCGGCGAATGACCCTCGGCTCGGGCGTATGGTAGCGGTCTTTCTGCATGGCGGTCATCTTGGAGTGGAGAACTCGGATGTCTTGGGAGACATTACCGATTGCTCCCATAGCGACTATGTGATTGTTGTGAACCTTCAAAGCGAGGGCCCAGATATCCGCACGAAGCGACTGAGTCTCGGCTTTGAGAGTTGCGGCTCGAGCATTAAGCTCATCAAGTAGCGCTTGACGCTTAGAGTTAGCCATGGATCCGTAGGATTGACTGCTCTGAGGCCAAATGATAGAGATCTGGGAATTGGGGGTTCGCCAAATCTCTATGGAACGCAGCGGAAATGTGAAAAATAGGAAAATGGTGAAGAAAAGAGAGAAGTGTTTAGAAAAGATGAAGAAAAGAGAGAAGTGTTTATGGAGATGAGAAGGAAATGGAAGAAACGAGACAAGTGTGGTGGACGATTGTAATGCAATGGAAAGCAAAGTACTTGTATTGAAATGATTTGCGAAAGGAAATTACAATGGTCGGTGCACTAGAGATGGATTACAAGTCGAAAGATTACCCAAGATCAATATGGTCTCCCAGCCGAAGGATATATTCCCTCGACAAGAAGATGATCAAAGATAACTCTTTGGATATGTTTGATGATTTGTTCTCTCGCCCAAGTGCTCCAATATATAGTGCTCGCCCTTCTTGGAATTTGAAAAGGAGTAACCGCCCAAGCCTTTAATGCCCCGGACGTTACCATTTGACTAGGGAGTCAAATGAGTAACGCTTGCCTTGATGAGCTCCATTTGAATTTGAATTCGAATGTTTGCCTTCTTTTGTGTTTTCAACATGTTGGGCTATGGCGTCGTGGGCTTCGCTACTCTCCCCTTGGGTCGAATGGTGGGTCGGAGCAACCTTGGAGCGGTTCGGCACTCGTCGAACCCCAAGTGCGTAACATAAGGCGGATGTCGGGTTTGGTGGTCGAGGATGGTCGAGCGTGCCGGGTGGGCGCATGGTTTCCTCGGGCGCGCCCCATTGTGCCTTGGTCGAGTGTCGAGGTTCTTCGGGCGGGGGCCTTGGTTTCTCGGACGGATGCCCGGGGCTGTCGGACGAGTGCCTGGGTTTCTCGACTGGGCGCCAGAAGCTCTCGACTGGGCGCCGAGGTTTCTCGACGGGGCGCCTGGATTCCTCGAACGGCTGGGCGGAGTGTGCGGGAATGCGCCTGGGCGTGTCGGGCGGATGGGCGGCCATGCCGCGTAAAACCTCGGGCGCCGTCTGGAATGCCCTCGGCTGGTCTCGTCCGGCTTGCACACTCGGGCGCCAATGCTCAAATGTGCTGATCTGGTGGGGCTGTCGAGGCGCTGCGGTCTTCGGCCACGTCCGGATGGAAATTTTTTGAAAATTCACATCATAAATCTACCAAAATTCACGTGTTATTTCCCATTATAGAGTCCATTTCATCATTTATGGCCTCTTTCCAAAATGATACATCTTGAGATTTCATAGCTTCATCAAATGTCTTGGGGTCATTTTCAATAACATGACAATACATGGATTGTGAGCTAACCTTATCCCTAGTTCCTTACACTAAGTAGATATGAAAATTATTTCTATATGATTTTTATTTTCTTGCTCTTTTACTCCTAATTTCAGAGATTTAGGTGTCATTTGACTCTTGATTTTCACTAGGCACAAGATTCAAATCTTTAGGCATGCTAATTGATGAAAATCTATTTTCATCAAATTTGGCATCTCTCGATTCAATGATTGTATGAATCGATACATGCTTATTAGGTTCTATAACATAAAACCTATAAGTTATGGAGTTCTATGAATATGCATTCTACTCCTTTTTCTCCCAAAGTCTTATGTTTAGGTATAGGTAGTCGCAATACCGCCCTACAACCCCAAACTCGAATATGATTCAAACTTGGTTTCTTATTGTACCAAATTTCATGAGTTAGGTTACCCCTTTTGTTAGGAACCCTATTTAATAAATAGCAAGCCGTTAACATGGCTTCTCCCTCCATCATTTTAGCCCGAGTAAGAAAGCATGACATTCACCATCTCTTTCAATGCTCTATTGTTCCTCTCCGATACACCATTTTGTTGTGGTGTGTAAGGAGCATTGGTTTCATGAATGATACCAACACTTTGGAAATAATTTGGATTAAAGTATTTCCCACCTCTATCGGTGCGCAACCTTTTAATTAAGGTTCCCTTTTGAAGCTCTTATAAATTTTAAATTTATCAAGAGCCTCATCCCTTGAATGCAACAAATATACGTAGCACAATCTAGAACAATCATCTATGTATGTCACTACATATTTCTTGTTTCCTAGAGAAGGGGATGCATGAAGATAACATAAATCGCTATGTATTAAGTCAAGCAAATTACTGTCTCTTTTAACCTTATGAAATGGTTGCCTAGTAATCTTAGTAAGCATGCATTTTCTACACATATCAACATTCTCATCAAATGAGGGAATCAAATCATGTTTGGACATTACATGCAATCTTTTGTAATGAACATGTCCTAAACGTGATGCCAAAGTGTAGAAATATCATCATTTGAATTTGAAGACTTAATAGAAAATTCATGCTCACAATTCATATAAAGAGAAGAGACAACTTTATTAATACTATGCTTGAACATTCCATTACACAAGTAGCATTTTCCAATAAATACACCACATTTTGATAAAATATAGTTATCGGCTTCATACACTTGCCGATAACCTAACTTATTCAAAACAGTACATGATACAATATTTTTTCTAATATTTGGTACAAACAGAACATTATTAAGAACAATAGTCTTTCCCGAAGAAAATTCTAACTCTACTCGCCTAGTCTTAGAATACGGACGGTCGACTCGTCTCCCATTTGAAGAACTCTTCCTTCACTTGTAGCGGCAAAAGACGTGAACATTTCTTTGTCTCTACAAACATATGCCGTAGCACAGAAGTCAACCCACCATGAAATCTCATCATCCTGCATAGCAAACATTTCAGAAAAATTAGAAACATAATCTACAATAGATGATGCATCTATCTTACTTTCTAAACTTGAAACTAAAGTTTTCTGACCTTGGTGAGATTTTTGCTCTTGGTTTTCAGTACCAAAAGCATTGCCTTGAGCCTTCTCGCTCTTCCCCTTTCCTAAGCGGCAATCTCGCTTGAAATGCCCCGCTTTTCCGCAAGTCCAACACACGTTTCCTTTCGAAGGTTGCTTCTTGTTTGGACCGTTGCTAGCTTGCATGTAAGGCCATTTCTTGCTCGTATTCTTGTTCATTTTTTGAGAACTTGCCTCCATCACATTTACCTTAGGTAAATTAGGAACATCTTCTTTTGTGTCACTTTCTCGTGCACGAAGTTACTCTTCGATCTGCAGTTCTTTTGCAAGTTCTTCAAGAGAACTTGTCTCCTCTTTCTTATGCTTCAAAGTGCGCCTGAAGTCTTTCCACGCCGGTGGTAATTTGTCAATTATGCTTGACACCGAGATGGACTCATCCATCTTCAACTTATGTTGGGCAAATTGCCCCAAGATATGCTGTATCTCATGGTATTGCTCCATAACCGGCCGAGAATCCACCATCTTATAATTGTTGAAGTTGCTTACAAGAAATTTGGCGCTTAAAGCATACTTGGATTCAAGTATATCCCATAATTCCTTAGCAGATTCTACGTTTTGATAAACATCAAAGAGGACATCGGACATAACATTGAGGATTTTACCTCTAGCGATGTAGTTGTCATTTTCCCACTTGCTTCGTTGCCGGAAAGCTGCCATCGGTTCGTCATCTCCAAATTCAGGGCATGGTGTAGATAGTACATACACTACCATGAGATTCGTCAGTAGCAAGTGCATCTTCTTCTACTAACGCTGGAAATTGGTGCCTTCAAATTTATCCAGCTTTTGGAAGTTGTGAGTCATCTATCGTATGCTCGCCATCGATCAGTAAATATCGAATTCGTTTGTTGGGGAGTCGTATTCAGTTAGCTAGTGCAAGAGACATCAAAGATGACGAACAACTTCTTCTTACTCTTCTTCTTCCTTCTTTCTTATTCTTCTGTTTTTGTGATTCTTTGAAGAATCGGTAATAGTCTGGATATCAAATTTGATCGCATAATCGCTTTCCGAATTCGATATTTCGACCTTCTAGATTAGCCGAGGGTTGTACGAAATTTGAACAGGGATAATCAAATTGACAATTTCTACTCTCGACTAAAGATGTAGAAATCAAAACTCAGGTTTGGGGTTTTGGGAACAAAGAGAGGTAAAAATCAAAGGAATGATTCTCTGGGTGTTTGAGCACTTTTTCTAATCCTTTTTGAAATATAGCAACCTGTTCAAGCTACTGTTCAAGGGACTGGTTGAGACAGACCTTGAACACCTCTGAGACTGTGCAGTAAGTAGAAAGCAGTAGCAGAACACACAGAATGATACCCAGTTCGGCTACGCCTACTCTGGGGGGTTTCCCACACCCTAAAAGGGACACAAATCTTTATTACGTGCTTAGAACAATAAGAGGACTTATGCTTACAAAACGCCGTGTTCGTAACTGCCTTGCTTCTAAGCCACCGTCTCTCAGATCTGCAATCAAGGATCCCCTCGGTTCACCTTGATCCCCTTCGCCCAAACCTTCCGTCTGAACGAGCTCGACCTTCTCCTGAAGTCGGAAGCTTTCACGTGAAAGCTGGTTGTGAGTACTCGTTGTGTGCAGCGGTAAGCTCCTATCTTAGACTGTCTGAATAGCACACTAGAACAGATAGATCCAGTGCCGATAAATTTCTAGTGGGGAAACACAGTCGGCCGTCGCTTTCTCCAATCTCAGATCAGCAGTATACACTCGTGTATTTTTCTCTCAGAAAGCGATGGATATCTGGTCGCCCTACCCTTGTATTTATATGCATGGGCGCTATCCAAATCTGCTCCAGATATCTCATCAAATATTTTAGGAGATATTCCTAAATATTGTGATGTGTATCTTTATCAAATCGGTGGGAAGAATATTCGAAGACTTCCTTGCCAAGTCAGCCACGCCGCCTTCAATCTGATATGTAGATATTCATTCGAATATCTGATGATCGAAATCTTCGCTGTCCAGTAACAGATCGAACCGTCATTCAATCTTTCGAACATTCCGGAAATCATCTTTGCGTTTGCTCCACGCTGTACTGAAGTCCTAGAATGTGTTCGAACTCCCCCTGAACTCCTGCTTGAACTGTCTAACTACGTTTTGCCAAATACATGCCACTTAAGGGAACTTCAATCTCCCCCTTGGCATTTTGGCAAAACCAAATCTACTAGATAACTAGATCTATCTAACTATCTAGACATTAGACAACCTTGAGAGAACAAAAATTGTCACTCTCAAAATACTCCCCCTTTTTGCCACAAACTGGCAAGGGGTCCAATCTAAGTTCAAACAGTACGAACCAGTGTGCCAGAACAAGCACTGAAACAAAACAAAATGAAAAGTATCAAGGTTCAGAGTTCAAAAGAGACAGTAGTGGACCTTCATGCGGACGACCTTTCATCGAAATCACCATCAGATTCCTCATCCACATCTTCATCGTCACTTGGATAACGCAGAGCACGGGCCAACTTGTTGATCTGCTTGCGTTGCTCTTTAGCAGTTGCGATAATGGCTTCCAACTCCTTCATCAGCCTGGACCTCTCATCTCGTCCCATCCTGGCACCCCCTTGCTTTGAGGACTCTGGAATGTCCATTCCTCGCTGTCCTGCCTCCTTGAGATCATTCACGTGCCGCCCTTTGAAGAGCTTATGATCGACCGAGAATTGTTGAGGAGCTTTGGAGAGACGACCATTCGGATCATTTAGTTCTGGAGCTTGGTTGATGATCAACTCATAGATGAGAGATGGGAAGCATATCTAGTGAAGAGAACGGCAGGAGATAGCGTGTTCAGCGATCTGTTTAAACATGACTCGACCCAGATTGAACACCTTCTTGTTCCCAATCTGGTAAATCAGTAGAGCCACATCTTTGCTGACTGTAGAGTGATGGGAGGAGGGCTTCCAGTTGAACACAGCAATGAAGAAAAGCATGGAGTAGAAGGTTGACAAATCAGCTGTGGCCACAACGGTGTCAGGCCACCATGGGACGGAACCAGCAGTGATAGTGTCCGCAATTTTGTCATAGTCCGTCACTTCCTCATCAACTTCTGGGTCATCCATCTGGAAGTAAGTGTTGATAAGCTCAGGATTGATGATAATTCGTCTCCCCCTCACGTAGACCACCCCATAGTCTTTATCCCCAACAACGCCAAACTACGGAGGAAGGTTCGCCATGGCTTCACGAATCAGCTGATCATTAAACGGCTTACACTTGGTGAGAGTCCAGATCTGGCAATTTTGCCTCAGAGTATGCACCACCTCTTTACCTTTGTATCGAGTGTCATCAAGACGACGTTCAGGGATAATCTTTCGTTTCCGGACAGCCTTCCACTTTCGAGCTGCATCCTTGGAAGCAAACCAGATCCCTTTCTTCACAATCCCGACTGGAGCGTCCTCAAAAGCAGGTACAGAGGTTTCACGCTTTCTCTTTTTAGCCCTGATGACCTCTCCTGTAGCCTTACTAACATCTGCCTTACTGGTGCTGACTTTCTTGGCGAGGCTTTCAACAACATTCTTCTTCTTCATTTTGACAATCTTTTCTTTCCTGAGCATCGCAAGAGGAACATCATCTTGAGCATCCTCAGAGGATGTGTCTGACAAAGAGACAGTCTGGGCAGCATCCTCCACCACATCATTCACAGCCTTGTCTTGTATACTGACTGGAACTGCTTTTTCAACTGACTCAGCCTCCGAGCCAGAGATCTCTTGAGACGCGACTGTCTTAGCATCGAGCTGACACCCAGATGGAACACCTTCTGCAGAACTTGCCTCTTCTCCACTTTCCGAACTGCTGGCAAGAGTAGCATCTTCAAGCACGGCTTCCTTGGCATGAGAGGACTGAGCACCCATTGGCACATCAGTGACAACCTCCTTCTGTAGATTTTCTACGACCGCATCGATGTCATTGAAAAGGTCATCAAGCTCATCATCCTGCTTAGATGACACAGGTGCTTCAGACAGACTGCCATGTTCCTTTGTTTGCGGTTTACCACCTGAACACTCATGCACATCCCTTGTGCCACCTTCTGTATTTTCACCAACAGTCACCTTACCTTTAGTGGTGGGAGCAGGAACCTGATCAGCTACTGGTTCTGTCGTCGCAACTAGGCGTCTCCTTACTGCACTGATCTTGGCAAGAAGCTTTTGTGCAGTCTTACCCTGACGATTTACCACATTCCTTCGTAGACCAGAAGGACGCACATATCCAGATGCATGGATTTTCTCCTTCAATGATTTCGAACGCCCAGACACCTTAGAAGCAGACTTTCCCGGTCTAACAACATCCATAGTATCAACAGAGGATTTCACAATACCAGCCCTACTGGCTCCACCACAATCAACAGCTTTACCAATACTAGCCCTACTGGCTTCACCACAATCAACACCTTTCTTCTTTTCAACAACCGCCTCTTTAACATGCAAAGAAAAATCAATTGGAGCAGTAGGGTTTGAAGATACCTCAGATTGGGACAAGATTTTTGGAGGAACGATACTTGATGGTGTCGACCTAGCACCGGTTGGTTTAGGAGGTTCCTCCGAAGGTTGCGAAGAGACTTCCTTCTGCTTCGCAGCAGGTTCCGGTCCTTCCCTCTCCACCACCCCAACTTTCGGGTTTGAGGAAACCGCTACGCCGTCTGAGATTTTGACACTAGGTAATGATGAAGATTCTGCAACCAAAGGCGACGCCTTTTTCTTCATTGGAAATTTCGACTTAGTCGGTTTTGGAAGTTGAGCCTTTGCCGCCATGGAATCAGATGATTTCTTGTCCGCCTTCTTTGATTCCGAAGAACCCTTGATGACTGATTTAGAGGATTTTCTGGTGTGAACCATTGTTGCCACAGAGATGAAAATTTGGGAAGACTTGCGAGGAACGGCTGTGCTAGGGTTATCGAAGCAGGAAGGAAGAAGCAACGAGACTGAAATTGAATTTCCTTTTCAACTTCCCAAACATGGTTTTAAAAAAAAATAAAACCTCCTTTCCTTATAACGGCCCGAAAATATCTCTCAGAAATAAAAAATATTCATCTTCTAAAATTGTACCTTCTGATCCAGCTCCCGTCCTTAAGTGGTCAGTCCAACTGGTTTGCTGGAGTTGCGACTCTGACTGACCACTGCCCTGTCGGGCTTAGTGATTGATAGCACCTAGACCCTGCAAAGATCTATGGGTCTCAATCTCTCCAGGATTCAGTCGCATACGGATAGCACCTAGACCCCGCACGGATCTAAGGATCTCAACCTCTGTAGGCTTTAATCGCATACAGATCACTTTCTCCTGTTTCCCTTTGTGTTTAGACAGTTTGAGGGGAGTAGTGACATGCGTTCTTTGGAGACTTGCTAGCTTCGTGGCATACTTGCTTTGTAAGGGCACGAATGTTTTCTGGCGTAGACTTGCTAGCTTCGCGGCATACTTGCTCTGTAGGGGCACGAATCTTGTTTGGCCGTGCGAACGGTTGTTAGATCTGAACATGGTATTATCAACATGGGTGTGTGCGATTCTGGCTTGTGGTAACACTCCCCCTCGAACATATCCATGATTGATGGGGCGTTTATTCCGAACTCCGGACGACTGCCCAACGATGCACGCAGAAACATGCTTGGAGCTCCCACAGTTCCCTGCTTTTATCGATCCACTCATATTCATGTGAATCTGTTTTACCTTTCTGCTAGTACAGTGCTGACAGCTGTTGAGGGACAAGTTCTTTGTCTGAGACTTGATTCGCCATTCATCACTGAGTGCGTCAGAATCTCCTGTCTCCTTGGGCCTTCCTCGGATGAGTTCTGTTGCGTTGAGCATCATTGAATTTTTGAGAGTAAGATTTCCCATTCGCCTATGCCACAAGCCCATCTCAATCCGTCGACTTGGTAGATATGCCGAAGAACCAACCGGTTCAGTAGAACCAATGAGGTAGCAATTGTTGGGAGACCTGTCTCCTTCCATTAATGAGCTTCCGTCCTTATTCAATACGAGACATGAGTCTTGAGTGAAGGTGACAAGATGTCCATCATCACATAGTTGACTAATGCTGAATAGATTCAACTTCAATCCATCAACCAAGAGAATGTCCTTGAGGGCAGGAAGATCCGGAACCTTCAATGTCCCACAGCCGATCACCTGACCCTTTCTTCCATCTCCAAAGATGACAAACTGCTTCTTTATAACAGGTCGAATATTTGTAAGAAACTTAGAATTACCTGTCATATGAGCGGAGCAACCACTGTCGAAGACCCAGTGATCTTTCCCTATGTGACATGATGAGTTGAGCGCGGCCAGACATACGGTCTCGCTTGCCTTTGGTACCCAGATCCGTTGCATTCGAGGTTTATTCTTGTGCCTCATAGCTCTTCGTTCAGCTAGGAACAAACGACACCTTGGTCTGATGTGTCCGATTTTAAAGCAGTACCAGCATGTGCGGAGATCTTCTTTCTGTTCTGTGAAGGAGCTGGTTCGATCATTGCGAGTTCTTCTTTGACCAGCCGTGGTTTTTTCTTGGGACAGATCCACTTTCTGTTTCGGGGTCTGTCTCACCTTCTTTCCCTGGTGCTGATCCAGTCTCTGTCCCACCTTCTGTTCCGGGTTTCGTTCAGCCACTGGTTTTGCTTTAACAAACGTTGTACCTTTTGAGCATCCTTCTTCTGTGAAACCGAATCCCCGGTGTCCAGACTCCATTCTTTGTGACGTGAGAATCTCATTTAGATCCTTAGTCCCAGAGTTCAACATCTTTACCGACTGTTTGAGCTGGTTGAGTTCCTTCCGAGTGGCTGAATGGTCCATTTTCTCAGATTCTACCTGGAGTTCCAGAGACTCCACTTTCCTCAAGAGGAACACCTCTTTGTGTTTCAGATCTGAAATAGTTTTCCTCAGACCCGCCATCCCAGTTGGATAAGTTTCACGATCTTTCTCCATGTCAACTTTTAGGGAGGAGATAATTCCCAGGAGATCCGTTTTCTGAGCCAGCAGACACAACCTATCTTGCTTAATTTCTGTAAGCTGAGTGTTCAGTGAATTGACTGCAGCCTGGAGTTCCACCTTCTGTGCAACCAGAATATCAACTTCCTGCCAGAGTTTGTCCTTTTCTTCAGTCATGGTGGCAGCAGTGTTGTTGAGTTTTTTGTTCAGATTGAACACCAACAGCCATTTTTCGTGCAGGTCTTTGTATGATTCAGCCAGTGACTCTTGCGTGAGCTCTTCATTGTCGCTGTCTGAAGAGTCACCGGTCAGAAGAGTTGGTTGAGGAGACTTGATGTGGCTGGATTCACTGCATACTTCTGTGATAGACGCAAATGCTACAAAGTTGGTAGTTTCATTCTCCTCCTCCTCATCACTGTCGCTGAGGTTTGCAACCATTGCCCTTTTCTTCTTGAGGGTGTTAGCACATTCAGCCTTGATGTGTCCAAAGCCCTTGCACTCATGGCATTGCATTTCTTTCTCTTTCTCCGAAGGGTCCTCAGTTTTCTCACTGAACCTTGTTTTGCCATTTTTTCAATTACGAAAGTTACCTGACGAAGACTGACCTTGATCAGGGCCACGTCTGTTGAGTTTCCGAACCATTCTGCCAAAATTCTGAGCCAGCATTGCCAGTTGCTCAGTGTTGCAGTCTGTCTCAGCCACACCGTCAGATACATCTGCTTTCAGGGCAATTCCTCTGACTACCTTAGATTCAGCTTCGTGATTCATTTCGTATGTTCTGAGAGAACCCATGAGCTCGTCCAGTTTCAGCTTGGAGATATCATGCATCTCCTTAATGGCAGTGACCTTCATAGCAAATCTTGGAGGGAGCGATCTCAGAACTTTGCTAGCCATCCTTTCTTCATCAATAGGTTTGCCCAGTGCAGCAGCCTCGTTGGACAGATCTAGTACTCTCGCATTGAATTCAGGGATACTTTCACTGTCCTTCATCTTCATATCCTCGAATTTTGTTGTCACAATCTGCATGCGCGAATTGCGAACCTTGTCAGTACCTTCATAAGCAGTTTGAAGGATATCCCAAGCTTCCTTAGCAACTTCACAGTTGATGATCAGTTTCAGTACATTCTCATCCACTCCAGAGAAAATAGCGTTCATAGCTTTTGAATTTCCGATGGAGGCTTTCTCGTCTGCCTCGTCCCATAGAGCTTCAGGTTTGGGAACGACTTCTCCTGTGAGATTTTCCATCATGGGCTGAGTCCATCCAACCAACACTGTCTTCCAAGCTTTCTCATCGAGGGATCTCAGAAAAGATTTCATTTTCGGCTTCCATGAGGCATAATTTGATCCTTCAAGAAGTGGGGGTCGGGAAATACTTTGTCCTTCCTTCAGAGTCATTTTGAACAGTTCAAGGATCCCACTCAGTATGTCGAGTGTTCGCTCTGATACCAATTGAAATATAGCAACCTGTTCAAGCTAATGTTCAAGGGACTGGTTGAGACAGACCTTGAACACCTCTGAGACTGTGCAGTAAGTAGAAAGCAGTAGCAGCACACACAGAATGATACCCAGTTCGGCTACGCCTACTCTGGGGGGTTTCCCACATCCTAAAAGGGACACAAATCTTTATTACGTGCTTAGAACAATAAGAGGACTTATGCTTACAAAACGCCGTGTTCGTAACTGCCTTGCTTCTAAGCCACCGTCTCTCAGATTTGCAATCAAGAATCCCCTCGGTTCACCTTGATCCCCTTCGCCCAAACCTTCCGTCTGAACGAGCTCGACCTTCTCCTGAAGTCGGAAGCTTTCCCTTGAAAGCCGGTTGTGTGTTCTCGTCGTGTGCAGCGGTAAGCTCCTATCTCGGACTGTCTGAATAGCACACTAGAACAGACAGATCCAGTGCCGATGAATTTCCAGTGGGAAACACAATCGGCCGTCGCTTTCTCCAATCTCAGATCAGCAGTATACACTCGTGTATTTTTCTCTCAGAAAGCGATGGATATCTGGTCGCCCTACCCTTGTATTTATATGCATGGGCGCTATCCAAATCTGCTCCAGATATCTCATCAAATATTTTAGGAGATATTCCTAAATATTGTGATGTGTATCTTTATCAAATCGGTGGGAAGAATATTCGAAGACTTCCTTGCCAAGTCAGCCACGCCGCCTTCAATCTGATATGTAGATATTCATTCGAGTATCTGATGATCGAAATCTTCGCTGTCCAGTAACAGATCGAACCGTCATTCAATCTTTCGAACATTCCGGGAATCATTTTTGCGTCTGCTCCACGCTGTACTGAAGTCCTAGAATGTGTTCGAACTCCCCCTGAACTCCTGCTTGAACTGTCTAACTACGTTTTGCCAAATACATGCCACTTAAGGGAACATCACTTTTCCCGACAACCACGACCTCCAATTTATAGGAAATTAACCGGGACAAAGAACAGATGCGACCTGAGCTGAAAGTCGCATATGTGTTCTTCCGCCGCGCGCCCAACGCAGACATTAGCTCGCCGTGCCCAGTGAAGACATTAAGTTAATGTCTTCACTGGACGCGCCCAAACTTAATGTCTTCTCTGGGCGCGATATGCACTGATCCAGATACCGAAATCTGCTCAATCGATGTCCGAAAGCTCTCATTTCATTAGGGTATCCTACCCTAACATGTTGAAACATAATGACAGGTCCATAAACCCTAAAATCACCAACATGCGCTTCTCCATCAGCTGGCACCTTTCCACCCTCTTCTTTTTCGATCCCCAAAAGCCCAAGTCCTTTCACGACTTCATTCTATGAGTTAAACCAATTTCAAGAAGATGTCGGTTCTGCCTCAGTTGGTCTACTGTATGCTCTCAATAAATCATCCGAGTCTATAAGGGGAGGAAAAGACTGTTATGGATCAAGAGCAAACAACAACAACTCAGCCCATACGGAGCAGTTGGGGTGCCTAAAACGCCTAACAAGTTCAAGGATTATATTATTTAGATGGATTCGGATCCAGTGCAGCGCAACATTTATATTTATGAGTACAAGGAATCAAATAAAGCCAGCAAAAATATTACCAAAACTTTCTCCTCATCCCCTACTCCTTCTGTATTCCCGTTTCCTTCAGACCATCCCTAATATTGGTGTTTCTTCATTGAGTTGAATCCTCCCTACACCACGCCATGAGGACACCAGATCTCAATATGAAACCCTATCCACCCATACTTACTTGGTCCAGCGCCATGAGGAAATCTTCTAAAAAAAATTAAGTCATGGAATAATGCAGCAATCCATCAAGGATCTGTAGATTTTCATGAAGGTTTCTTGAATTGCTAGCAAAGGAAAATTTACACCTTCAACACATGGATGTAAAAGCAGTTTTTCTTCACGGCGATTGAAAGAAGAAATTTACAAGAAGCGGCCTGAGGGTTTTGACGTCAAATGGAAGGAAAAATTAGTGTGCAAGCTTAAAAAGAGTTTCTATTGATTGAAATAGGCACCAAGGCAGTGGTATAAGAAATTTGAAAAGTTTATGAAGAAAGCTAAAATTTTCAAGATGTGAGGTGGATCATTTCTGTTATATAAAGAGGTACCAAAATTCTTACATAATTTGGCTTCTTTATGTAGATAATATATTGCTAGTGGGAGCAAGCTAGAATGGGATTGATGTGATGAAAAAGAAATTATCAAATGAATTTGCGAAGAAGGATTAGGAGTTGTGCAAAGCATATTCTTGGGATGAGGATCATTAAAAATAAAGTGTCTAAAGTTGTCACAAGAAGAATACGTGAAGAAGGATCTCAAGAAGTTTAACATGGATGATGCACAACCAGCCAATACTCCTTTGGCTAGTCAATTTCAGTTGCCCAAAGATCAATCGTTTGTTAGTATCAGGCCAAACACTGCACATGTAGAGGGAGTTGTTAACAGATTTATGAGCAATCTAGGAAGATAAGATTGAGAAGTTGTGAAGATGATTTCCCGGTATCTGAAAGGTAACTCAAATTTATCATTGTATTTTCGGAAGTCAGAGTTGAGATTGCAGGGATATGTCGATGCAGGTAATGGTGACGACATTGATAGCAGAAAGAGCGCATCTATATATGTACACATATAGAGGTGCTGCAATTAGTTGGATTTCAAAATTGCATAAAATAGTAGCTCTTTCTAGCTGCAAAACTGAATATCTTGCAGTTACTGAAAATGCGAAGGAAACGATGTGGCTACAATTTTTTTTTTTTGCAAGAGTTGGAATCGAGATCACATGGGAAGTTTGTTGCTAATGTGATAGCCAAAGTGTCATCCATCTTGCGAAGAATCATGCATATCAAGCTAGAACAAAACACATACAACTCCGATATCACTGTATTAGATCGGCGCTGGAAGATGGATTTTAATACTTGAGAAGATTCCAGCGAGCCAGAATTCCGCAGTTATGCGAACGAAGGTTGTCCCGAATGAGAAACTGAAGCTTCAGTCGGACTCCTTGGATGATGAAGTTGGTTGCGCCCGCAGATGGATCTGATGACTGAAATTTATCTCCACGTGGGAGATTGTTGAGGTGTGAAGTCAAACAAGAGAGGAGCTTTTTACATATTTTAGTTTAGTATTGTTTCCATGGGTCTCTTTTTATCTTTCATATGATCTAGCTTTTTTTTTTTTTTTGATGATTAAGGCAAACATACAATCTTGTAAACACCATCAAATCATCCCATTGAAAGCTGCATCGAATAGTGGACCCAACTCATTTGAGTGAACCACTATAAATTCATGTAAACTTTTTTTAATGATCGATTGTTTGTGTGAAACGGATTTGCATTCTAATCCTAACACTACTCACTGGAATTGGGGTGATCTGTTGTTTTGCTGAAGACTTGGACACTTGGTTTGGAGGTTTTATTGGGTGTAGGGGATTACAGATTGAACTGGAAGGATAATAGGGCATATTTGGTGCGAGAGATATTTAGAGGGTTTTGAGTATCACGGATTGAGCTGAGGTAATTTTCACATATTTGGACACATGAATGGAAGACACAGAAATCCTCAATTCTGCAGAGAGCTGTATTGTTATCCATCCTTCGTGTGACATGAACCCTTATTCTGCCATATGCAGCAACATCGTAGCACTTGGAATAAATAACGAAGACTCAAAACCATTTTATCTATTGATGCCATTTGTAGAATGTGGAAAATGTCTTTATTCAAGCATAAATCTTTTCTTTTTTTTGATACAAAGAAGGCGTACATAGACCAGGAAACAAGTCCACAAATGAAAACAGACCACAAAACTGAACATGAAACTACCAAACACAGAAAACTTGGCAAGGTAATCCGTGGAAAGCGTAGTCATGCATCAGCAGCAGTTGAATCTTCACAACAGAGATGCTTCTGACCTCAACGGGAGGGGGTCTCTATTCTCTTCAAACCTGCCACTGCCCTCTATTTATTCTCATTTATAAAACACAATGTATATTCCATCTTTGTCACTCTTGGGTGGCAGATTCAATGCTCACAGTTTTGCCGCTTGGCGACTGAAAGTGGGATCAATGCAGACAACAACCTACAAATACAATATCCACACACCATTCAGTAAAAGGAAAGAATGAACATAACACAGAGTTATGTGTGTCAATGTCACACCGTACGAATGAATACATACCTTGCCTACACTTTTACCAGAATGGAGATGCTCCACTGCATCTGCAACAGCTGAGAGACCTAGAAATTGTTTTGGGTCTATACACACCTGTAACAATTGAAGTCAAACATCCAGTGAAAGTCAACCTAATTGGGATGCTAACACAAACGAAATGTCAGGTCTCGTGTTGCACGAAACGGGTTCATCGTAAGAATTCAACTTATTAGTGGTTTGTATGACCTTGAGCTTTCCGCTGGAGAAAAGATCAAACAGTCTGTCTAGATGTTGCTGCCAAAAGTGAGCATATTGTACCAAGAAAAATCCAGCCTGAAAGATAATAACCACTTTTCATCAGCTATACAATCGGAAGGACTTGAATATTGAATACCTACAAAAAAGCATATAAACAACAGAGCCATTGGACAGTTTGAAAAAGCTCTCGTCAGACTTGTATATAGCACCTACCACAGTTTGGCTTTTAGCAAGGAGCTTTTCGCACAATCCTGTGTAATTTGAAGGCTGCCATCCACTCTCGCCCTGATACTGAAAAATGGACCAACTAGGAATTAGACATGATCTTAATCCATATAACAAATCAAGCAAGGTCAAATTTTTTACGATTGAATGAGCAAGGGATAAATAGGACAGTAACAAACCTGGGATATCATTCCGATGACAATGAGCCGTCCGTAAACACCCAAGGCATTCAAGCATAAATCAAGCATATCACCGCCGACAGATTCATAAATAAGATCTATGCCTTTTGGGAATTCCTTCTTTAGAACCTGGTAAGACAATACAGCATGGCAAAATTGACGACTAAATTTTCTTATTCAGCTGAGAGTATCATTACTTTTTGGTAAGTAAAATAGTGTCTAGGTTGCTCTCAAAGATTTTAATGCTCAGCTGCAGTACTTTAGTCTGAACTTGATCCACAAATGGCTGAGGTACTATTTCTAACAAACCACATAATGAGATATGAGAATGACAAATACTTACAGATTTTACATCTTCAGCCCTGTAGTCTATGACCCTATCAACTCCCAGATTCTTCAAAAGTACGGCTTTATCCTTGCCCCCACAAGTTGCTACCACTTTATTACCTGCTAATTTTGCAAGCTAGAGAAAACAGCATTCAGCGATCATCGTATCATTTGCGAAGCTATGACATCCAAAAAAAAAAAATGATGTGTATCATATTAGAACAGACCTGGACTGCGAATTGTCCAGTCCCACCTGCGGCTGCAGTGACAAGAACGACTTTTCCAGACTCCATTCGACCAGCCTAAAGGGTTTACAATCAGTGTCAAATTTACACTCTGCAGCTTAGACATATAATATCTCTTACTAGAAGGATATTATGTACGCCATACAAACATGAAAACAAAAGGCTATTTCTACCAGAGTAAGGTGGCGCCTAATAACAGAACCTGTTCCAGGGCTATTGATGCCGTGAGGCCTGATGTGAGCATGGCAACAACTTCCGGATCGGGCCTCGCTACAGGCAAGACATGTTTTGCTGGAACCTATTTCGATCCAGAGCAATAATAGCAAAGATATATATCAATGACGAAAAGTTCTTCGAAAATAGTCAACTATGGTATAGCAAAAGTGATAACTAACTGACATGCATCTGCTTACCATCATAAATTCAGAGTAGCTTCCGAATGTCATGAGTGCAGCAGGCATACCTACCTCCAAGCCTTTCACCGCATCCCCAACAGCAGCTATTATTCCCACGGCCTGCAGAATTAGGATCAAACAGGTCATTTACCAAACTCAAATCCGATGAAGACTATTACTGCTACTAATATAATGGCCTTCCAGGCCATGACTAGTTGTAGCTGCGAATCGGAGGATAGATTCGAATAGATCACTATAAAAATATGTTGTGCACCTCAAATCCTGCATCAAATGGGAGACGAGAGCTAATATCGTCACTGCTGCCACTAAAATAGCGACCTGAGCTGAAATTCACCTGCATGGTAGAAAACACAGTTTTAAATGACAGGTTTGACATTCAAGAAAAAAAACACTTTAATCATTGTCGCATACTTAAGAAGATATTATAGCCGAATGTGAGGAATTAATACCTTCAGAAATGCAAAACACGCGACTGAGTGTATGATAAATAGAGGAAAATGTCATATGTGAGAGTAAAAAGTGAACTTACATCACTGGCATTTACCCCAGCATAAATAATTTTCACCAAGATGTTATTGGATTTCATGGGCAACTTCAATGGTGCGCGCACTATTCGGCTAGCACTACGGAAGTTGTGACTCAATTTATGGATGATTCTGTAGAGAAATGCAATAGACTTAAAAACTACACCCAGATAAATGTAAGCGTCTGGGGTAAAAAAAAGGAAAAATATGAAAACGATACCCCATTACAGTTTACGTACACTTTTTCGTAACTCTGAGGGATCTCAGAATTCAGTGAGAATTTCACAGTGGGTCTTCTACGAGGGCGAGATTGGCTGACCAAGTATTTTGCTTCTTCCTCAGGAGAAGGCCAATATTCCATTCCCCTACGATTTGTTATCCATAAGCAGGACCCGGCTTTACTTTCATCAGTTATTAGCTCAAATGCACCTACAAAGATGTATTGTTTGCTAAATAAAACATCACACAATAGAATGCAAGAGTTATTCCAGAATATTTTTATGATAAAATATTGAATACTCAATACCTTCAATGACTTTCTCCATCGGGACAAAGCCCCCTGTCGCTTGTACAAACTTAGAGGGCACTCTGGAACCCATCTCAGTTTGGATGAACTGCAAAGATATTGAAAAAAATAAAATTCAGACACGGGCCACGTAGCTTGAGAAATGGATGTATATCGGGTAAAATAGAGAGAAGTAGAAACACAACGGTGCATCCACTTGACTGACCTCAGGGCAAAGCACATTGACACGGATTCCTTTACGCTTGTATAGAGCGAGAGATCGTGTAAACATGACCACACCAGCTGCAAAAATTGGACCAAAAAAGGCACCACAAGCAGCAGTGTACGACGCATCATAGATTAGTCACTCCAAATGTTGCATTTCTTCATAGTTTTGACGATACACCTGATCCTAGAGAAAGAAGTGAAACGAAAAACATACCTTTGGCGCTGGAGTATATGGGATCAAAAAACATTGGGTAGAGTCCTGAAGCAGATCCCAGATTAATGATGACACCGGGCTTCTTAGCAGCTTCCATCACCCTAATCTGTTCACATATCAAATGCTGTTAAAAAACAATCATGGTGAAGCCATAAACATTCGCCTTTCAGAAAATAAAAACAAAACAGTTAGCATACAGCGAGGCGAGTGGAGTCAATCACTGCAAGCAGGTCCACAATCATGGTGTGTCTCCACGAACTAGTGCCATCAGTGTTGTCTTTCTCAAAAGGTATCGGATTATTAATCCCAGCACAGGAAATGAAAATGTCTAGTCCTCCATACGTCGCAACATGGTTTTCAAATGCTGTCGACAAAGCCCCTATTCGCAGCAAAAAAGAAACACTATAACTAGGAATTTTAAAAAAAACAAAACTTAAAAGCTAAATGAAACATTCAGCTACTCAACTGGAGTCTGCCACATCACACTTGATGAAAATCGAAGCGGGATGCCCAAAATTTGGATGGAACCCAGCAATCTCTTTCTCAGCAACTGAAGCAACTTCCCTTCCTTTCTCAGAATAATCAACAACTGTAACAAACACTCCTTTTTTTGCCAGAGCCAAGCACAGAGCTTTACCTGCAAAATCAACCCATTGATTAAAAAACTAAAAAATCAATCAGTTAAATTCATCTTCATCAGCTTCAAATCAAATCCGAAAAATTTCAAGACTCAAAACTTTTCTTTACATCACTTGTACGGAACGAATTTCTAGATCAAACCCAGAAATCAATAATACAAATGAATCGATGCATACCGATTCCGGAGGCTCCTCCGGTAACCAGAGCCGACAACCCAGGTTTGAGTTCCATCGTATCACCAGGCTAGGGTTTCGAAATCCCCCAAAAATGAAACAAAATCTTCTCTTGAATGGCGTGATAAGATGTATAGCCGCTTCGATTCGTCCGCTATTGTTTTTGGTGAAACACTAGCAGACAAAAACATGTTTTTTTAAATTTATGGAATGGATAATTTGCCGAACTAAATGAGATATAAAGATGCCGACTTTAATATGCTATTCAGCCTCCTGGCTATTTTTCCAGATCAGGGGGTTTCGTTGAATTTGATGGCTCATTGATAATTGAGATTCTCACAATTGTAATTTGTTACTGAACATGGAATAGTGTGAACTAATCAGATTTGTTTCTGTTTTCCAATCCCAATATTTGGAGTGAATGTTATCTCAACATTAATATCAGGAACAGATTGCTGACAAGAAATGCATAGCTAGTGAAACGAGAAAGATTTCACAAGGAAAAGAATAATCAGATATTCAACTAAAACTGATATTTACAGATTCCGGGTTCATGCTGATGGCGTTGAAACCCATATTGTTACAAGTCCAATGTATGGCGCATCATCTGAATTGGGATTTTGTTTTTGAGAAGCACTGTGTACTGTCCAATATATGAAACAAATAGATTCAGGGTAAAATTTTCAATTTGACAAATTATTTTTCAAAATATGCATTTTTCAAAAAGTGTTGTCACGGAAGGCGCCTAATCACCGTTACAAAGATGTTTTAGTGTGAATCATATGTTTGGGGCCAATTAAAGTCTAATAAATACTTACGTGTAAATTTTAATTATCAGTGCTGCTGTTAAGAGCGCTTAAGGCCAAAACCAACTGTGAGCATCGTGGGCAGACTATACATTTTTTAGTAATATAATATAGAAAAAGAAAATAAAAAGTAATTGTGTCCTTAAAAGTTACAAAAGATGTTATTAGTCTTGTTTAACAAATCGGCCGTGTAATTAATGCTTAGGCGTTTATATATCAGTTAAAAGATTGACTAACTGATAGGGCGAATTCTCAACCGATGTTTACCTCATTCAATGAAGGATTTAGTTCAATATCCCGAGGTTCTGTTGTCATTTGACCCTCTTTTCCTAGTATTTCAGGTCAAACACTATGGTAACTGCTTTGGAATATATCCAAAGCAAAGCGAGGCAAAACAGACAAAAACTAGGCGAACAAACCTTTTCGACTAGTCAGGCACGCTGAAAGCACATATGATGTCCAAATGACTCGAATCATAGCTTGTATAAAAGCTAACACAAAGGGATAAAAACATTATAGTTTACACCAAAAGCAGATTCGAAGCTTAAGGAGGTCAAAAACGTCTCTGAAGGCAGACCATCACGGACAACAAAAACGTGACTGTTACGAATTTTGGTCATCAGTGTCTGTTACGAATTTTTTTTCGTACATGTTCCGAATTTTGGTCATTAGTGTTTGCTACGAATTTTGTTCGCAACTCTTACGAATTTTGGTTCTCAGTGACTGTTACAATTTTTTCCATAAATATTACGAGTTTTGGTCACAGTGATTGTTACGAATTTTTGTCACAGTGACTGTTACGAAATTTGGTCATAGTCATTGTTACGAAATTTGGTCATTAGTGACTGTTACGAAATTTGGTTAGGAAGCATTCCCGCAACCCAAAACCATAAATCTACGATTGGCGGTTTGTTATGCAATTAGAATGAACGACTCTCACGTCTTTCTTCTCACAATTCTCCCCGATATAATCTTACTAAAAATATTTGAAATCGATTTTGATTTCCTAATTCGTAGCAATTACAATTTAATTTGAATTAAATCAATTTAAAGTATAGATTATAATAACAGTTATAACATTTTGTCATTATAATTCTAATTAAAACATTTAATGAAAGAATCTAATCCGGACCATTGATTGATTTAATCAAACGGTTGCTGATATAGGTTCTCATTTCTCATGAAATATGCAAGTTCTCATATGATCCTTTCTCTCATGGGTGTAGTGTAGTGGTAAGAGGAGTGGTGCTCATTGCCCAAGTCACGGGTCAAATAATCTTGATAGGGCCGGAGTGGATTTCCTCTGGTGGGTATGGTTAGATGGATAGAATGTCTATATGGATTGAGTCAGGAGTTGTCCGATCATTTTCCTTTTGAAAAAAAAACTTTACAAAAGGTGATGACCGTGTTTGAATAGTCGTTTAAAAGTCATACGTAATTATTTTTGGTCATCACATTAACTAATAAAAGGTGACAACTTTGAATTAGTTATCACTTTTTGTGTTAACTTTTTGTGACGTTTTTTTTACGTGATCACCTTTATAATCGCAAAATGTGATATTTTGAGATAATTATTTTTGGTTAACACATTAACTGATAACTAGTGACGACTTTGAATTAGTCGTCATTTTTTATTTTTATGTGGTGACTATTTTAGGTCATCGCTATTTTTGGTCGCATATTAACATATTTTTGTAGTGAAATTATTGGGGTCGTACTTCTAAGGAAAAAGATCAGGTCAGAACCATCATTTTCGTCAGAAATCAGAACTTTTAATATCCGTACGATTAAATCACCTACGGTCCCTAATTTTAGCAAATAAAACAATTTTTAATTACAAATATATGATTTGAGGGCATGTTAGTCAATTTCAAAATAAGTTGCACAATCAAATCTCACAAAATTCCGACATCTCCGATATCTCCAAGCACTAATCTCACATTGACAATCGTCTTCACAATGTTGCCGGATCCAGACAATTCTCCTTGATTAATCCTCACCATGACAGCACCCTCTGCAACTCAGACCCGAATCTAACCTCCATCACTGACAAAGAATCACAGATTGCAGGTCAGAAACTGATAAATCGAGCCTTGCAATCGTGTGACTGATTGCAACTGCATTGACGATTTGGGTTGGATTTTTAAGGAGATGAAGGATGATGACGATATGTTAGTAACGTCAACGACGAAGAAGGAGAGTGTGGATTTGAGTTCTTTTGGGAAAGGGGAGTACACATTTTGGGCAGATCGGATTCGACGATCTTGGCTTAGTCGAGGTCGGTGACGAGGAAATGGCGCCGCAGCGAGCATGACCTTTTTACTGGATTGTCATCGGATTGTAAATCACTGACATTGTTCGTGGATCAGAACTTGATGTTCGTGATTTTGAGCAGAATAGTGTTTATCAAAATCACGAACGACAAAGGCATATTCCCAAACAATCAACCAGAACCCAGAAATATATATTCAAAAAGTGTTTTTTTGTCATTAAGCACTTTTGTCATTTAGGTAAAAAATAAAAAGTGCAAAATGACAAACAACTTACTCTTTTTGGATAACGGTGGATTGTTAGATCATTTGATCTAAAGGCCCAAAATTGTCCCCACGTCCTCATTTTAAAACCATGTCCTCAATTGAACGCTTCTCTATATATATATGCATATATTCTAAACCATGAACATTGTTCTTATATGCACGGATTTTAATTTTATCACATAGTCGACTTTCAATATCTTATTCAAAACCACGAGCAACAAAGGCAAATTTACGAACAACCAACATGAACATAGAAACACCCCTACATATGTATGGCAGAAATCTAGGGTTGTAGACGACGGAGGAAAAGAAATCGTTGAGAAGAGAGATATTCGTTAAAGAATTCGTGATTTTGATTTTCTAAAATCTAGGGCTTGAAATAGTAAAACTTATATTTGACTCGATATTTATGGGATTATAATATTAAAATTTAGATTATCATTTCCTAATATACCTGACGCGCGTCGTCTGACGCGTCAAACTTAAATTTGCAATCTCCTGCTAAAAGCTAGTGTAGCAGCAAGTGACAAGCGTATTTTTAACCCTTTATAGTCGTCAAGTTATGAGTTTTAGGAGTCGAATTGCAGTCACACAAAATTCATAACCTTGGTAAGCCAAGGGTCGATCCAAGGAACAGACGTGTGTGAGTACTAGTTAACAGGCGACCTATTTAGCTATTCCGATTAACAAGAGATTTGGTTGTGTCAAAAACAGCAGAAATTAAATGCAGAAAAATAAAGGTTTGGACTTTATCAGAGAAAGAATTCCAGAATCATACTTCACCCGTGCCGACCCTACTAATCATGCAATCATATCACGAAAATTCATCATGCTATCGAATATGGAAATAAACCAAAATAACACTAGACAAGCCGCCCATCCACGGATCATTGTCTAGATTAATCTCAATCGTTGAACGCCGCCCATCCAAGGATTATCAACGATCTCGATTTATTAAACTTAAGGTTTTTCAGACGAAAGTCAACTTTCCTATTAATTCATGTACTACCATTGTAGCTACCATGACCTAATATCAATTTCATGCGATTCCGATTAATACCTAGGACCCATTCATCTTTCGGTAAATAACCTAAATACGTTCTAGCATGCAAACATCCCATTCAATGTAAAACTTGCAAGAACGATAAAATTAAGCACGGTGAAATTGAATATTCGAATTGCATTAATGAAAAACGTTTAATTGATCACATGAAGAGTTGGGTACATAGCACGGGATCCGTAGGATCCCGGAATAAGAAGACTACTCACTATTCATGGTAAGTTAACCAAGAATAGTGTATATAAAGAAATTAAAGACGAGGGAACGCAATGAGGCGGGTACTCGTTGAATCTTCAATCTCTCGCGATGATCTCTGTCTTCTCCCAAGTTAGGGTTCTTCAATCTCAAGTTAAGCACACTTAAAACACTCTGGTCATTGCCCTTTTATAGCCCAAAAATCCATTAATTCCCAAAAAGGATCAGAACTTGCAAAAAACGGATTAGGAAATCAACTGATAATTCTGCCTTCCGACGGCATGTCACGGCCTAGGCGAAAACCCATTGAGCAAAAAGGGTACCATGACACCCGTGACCTTTGGTGGATGTCACGGTAGTCACGGCCTAGGCTAAAATCCACTGAGTGATAGGGTGTCGTGACACCCGTGACATATAGACATGTCACGGTAGTCACGGCAATATCTGAGATTTCTTGATTTCTTCTGTGGAAAAAGCCTACCGTGACACCCGTGACACTAATAAGATGTCACGGCTGTCACGGCCTATTGTTGGTGCAGAGCTCTTTTTCGTCAATCTTTCCGTTCTTTTAGCACTTCGTGTCCAAGGAGCGATGATATGTCCTTTTGTCCTGAAAGACTAGAGAAAGACATCAAAAAGGGACAATTTGCCGGGAGAACAAGTGTTATCCTTCATCGAATGTAGTGAATAATTAGTCAAAATATCGACCGATCAGTAAGCAGAGTCGAACCCAAGAGAACTGGTTGTTGAAGTTGTATCTGATAACTAATAAAGAAAGGGGCTTTTTAGCAATTAAGAGTGAAAAAGAGAAAATAACAAAGGAGAATTCGATCAGAGAGAATATTCAGCTTAGGGTTTCTATTGTGACATGTTTATCATAGATATTTAATGATCAAATCTTATGTTTCTAAGTGTGGAATTCCGACAAAAGTAATATCCTAAAGTATTCAGACAAAGGTGATACACCACAATCTAACCCGACAAAGGTGTTAGACTTCTAGTTCTTTCCTAAACACAATAATCCGACTAGGGTATTATTTAGTCTAGGTGTTACGATCTACCTTTACGACAAAGTTTCCAGTATATATTAATGATAAGAATTAATTGTTTGATTAAGCTTTGCGACAAAGCTTCCACTTAACCTCACAAATTAATTCATGGGATGAGCACAAGAATTAGAGAAACATAATTGCATTAAGAACAGAATCTCAAAACATAGTCACAATATGCGAAACCCTAAACTGAATTAGAGTTTAGCTACACATAATAGAAATAAAACACATAATGAGTAGTAAAAAAATCTCTTCTCTCTTGTCGAAAGCTTGCGTCTTCTCCTCTAGAGCCGTCTCGAATAATGGATTATGAGATGATGGAAACCCTAACCCAAACCTTTTATTTATAGCAACACTGGGTTTCTAAGTCTATTGTTGGGTTTGATTTCCAAATTTCGGGCTTGATGATGTCATCAAAACGCGTGATGACAGTAGCAGGCGCGTCCGGAATTGACGTTAGTGTCGCGCCCAGCCTTAACGTTATCAGTGCGCTAATGTCTACCGTGGGCGCGGTTCCACTGTGTCCCGACTTCGGCTCTTGATTTGACCATCTAAATATCCTCGGATGCTCTCGGTATGAACTAGAGAGTTGTAGAAATCGAGTCACCTACGCAACGACATGTGGCTCGTATTTTTATGGTCAACGGTCAATTCCCAGCACTCCGCCAAACGTCCAAAGGTCTGATCTGCCATTGTGGTGTTTTTGGCACAAAATGCCGTCTTTTATGCGTGTTTCCTCCCAGAGCTTCCGAAACACCTGAAATGCAAAACCATACTAAAAAGTAACTGTTCGCATATAAAAGTGTCGAAACAAATGAGATTAGTTGATTCGATGAGTCGTATAATTTCGACTCATCAAACCACCCCACACTTAAACTTGTTCGTCCCGAACAAAACTAAGTCACAGCAGGAAAACAAATATAACACCACAATTTCTTCGACGTCCTGGATAAATGCTACATGAATATGAGTTATAGTCTTGATTCAGCTTTTCTATGCATAACTCAATTATTACTCAAATCATCATGCTTAACACAAAATTAACTTGATACATGTTACCTTTGAGCTGAAATCCAAACCAATTCGGATGAATGGGAGATAGTCCTTTTTAGACCCATGATCTGTACTCGCTGTCCCGAACTCTAGCTATATGGTTACACTTCATTGGTTTTTCTGGCACGTGATTTATTCGAGCTTCAAGATATTTGAGCTTTCTTTCTTCTTTTGTTGGGCAGCTTTTGATGTAGTGACTTTCTTTGGCCTTTGGCTATTGTGTATGAATGATGTACTTCACTTTTTCTTTGTATTGAACTTCACAACTTGGCTGATTTTTCTTGAGCTTTGCTCCTTTATTGTGAACAGCTTGTCCTTTTTTCCTTTTTCTTCTGAAGGAGGTCCAATCATTGCCCGCGAGCATATGGAAATACCTCCCCGCTCTTTCTCATCCTCGCCCTTTTTGACGCGAGTCAAGATGAGGGTCACTCACCTCTTCCCTGTTACTTCGGACTAGAGATAGGACGGTCTACTTTCCCGTCCCGCCTACCTACATAAACGCTGCAGCGGCGGAGCAAACTCTGAACCATATAGTCTCGAAGTGCTAGCCTCCACGAAATCCACATAATCATATAACTCGAAATTCGGTCCTTTGAATGCTTCGTCAAGTCTTTCTAGGACATTTCTATCAACTTCACATCCCCGTTTATCTCACTCAAAAGGACACGTAGTAGGTTAAATACACATGTAAAAGTACAATTCAGATTTCACGATTGAAATACAGTATAGTCAGCTAATCTATTTCACATCAACATCCAATACTGCATTTTCAAGAAAAAGAAGAGAAATTCATACTTCCAATTTTTTTTAAAGGAAATGTGCTGACACAACTGACTGATTGACTCTCCCACCCCACACTTTTGAACCAAGCGGTGTCCTCACGGCACGCTTTTAGTTCAAAGACACAGACAATGCAAGACATAATAAAAAAAGGAAAGAAAAAAATATGATTAGGTACACCCCTATTCCTCATCATCGGATGATGGTGGTGTGAAACTTTCAAAATATGTGTCATGTCTCGGTGGCTCGAACGGAACTACGATAGAGACATGCTTGCAAGACCTAGCTTGTTTTTTCTCCTTATGATGCTTTCAACTCACGAGTGTGTTTTTGAATGACAGTTTGTAGTTGGCAATCCAATTTGTAGTCTTGCGTAGTGGGACATCAATAACAATACTGGAAAATGAACCTCGCACATTGTTTTGTGACTCTTTAAGTTCACCATCCTGCAAGTACATTACAATAGGGATATTAGTCATATGTAACTCCATCTCAGATTCACTGCTTACCTCAGGATTTTTAGTAGTCGATTCTGTGCAAAGGTAAGGAGTGGAGTTTTCTTCGCTAGAACATATTTCCTCCTCGTATGTGACTGGCACTATTCGACTGAATTTATTCTCATCTTCTTCTTCTCCTACTTCTTCTTCTTCTGGCTCTTTATGATCATCTGGGATGATGTTATCCTGCACAAGAAGTGGAAGATGTTTATCAAAATTTTGTATAATTTGAGGTGGTTCAGAGATTACCACGGGCATTATTATTTCTTTCTCTGTGTGTAGCTCGTGTATGGCGGTGGAGTTATCCTCTGCCTCTAAATCTTGAGTTTCCTCAGCGGGTAATCCTGTGACTATATTGTTGCATGCGATGTTCGGCAGTGAATCAGCTTTCATCGTCTATTTTTCATCAGTCTTGTTGTGTACGGTATACCATCTTGTACCTTCAGAAAATGTGTCTATCAGCTTCAATGCTTTCTTGATGCTGAAATTCATTATCGAGCCTCTTGCAGCAGCATCAAGCATACAACGTTCTAGTGGAAGCATTCCATCAAGAAAGCTCTCAATAAGACTAAGCTCTGTCAGTTTATGATTCGGATATCTTACAAGAAGGTCTTTGAAGCGTTCTAAATAATGATACAATGTCTCCCCTTGCAACTGCTGAATAGTAGTAATCTCTCTTCGAATTTCAGGACTTGAAGGTAGAGAATACTTCCATAAAAACTTATCTCGTAATTGCTCCCAAGTACCCATATAATCTGTGAATGAAAAGATAAATCAAGATTTTACAAAGTCAGTTAATGAGAAATAGAAAGCCTTAAACATGAACTCTTCGAGTGTTACTCCTTTAGGTTTAAAAGTCCTGCACGTATTGTAAAACTCCTTCATGTGCATTATAGAATTTTCTCCAGGGGCTCCACAAAATTTTGGAAGAAGACGAATCACTCCTCTTTTTACCCCGCAACCATCATCTTCCTCATCGTCTTCTTCGTCACCACTTGTTCCACTAAAATAAGAAGAAATAGTGAATCACAAAAAATAAAATAAAATAAGGAAAAATAATAAACTAAAACGAAACAACTTCGACGAAGTGCAGTTCACCGGCAACGGCGCCAAAATTTGACGCGCGTCGTCTGACGCGTCAAACTTTAATTTGTTATCTCCTGCTAAAAGCAAGTGTAGCGGCAAGCAAGGTCGAACCCAAGAGAGCTGGTTGTCGAAGTTGTATCTGAAAACAAATAAAGAAAGGGGGGGGTTAGCAATTAAGTGTGCAAAAGAGAAAATAGCAAAGAAGAATTCGATCAGAGAGAATATTCAGCTTAGGGTTTCTATTGTGACATGTTTAGCATAGATATCTAATGATCAAATCTTATGTTTCTAAGTGTGGAATTCCGACAAAAGTAATATCCTAAAGTATCCCGACAAAGGTGATACACCGCAATCTAACCCGACAAAAGTGTTAGACTTCTAGTTCTTTCCTAAACACAATAATCCGACAAAGGTATTATTTAGTCTAGGTGTTACGATCTACCTTTACAACAAAGTTTCCAGTAGATATTAACGATAAGAATTAATTGTTTGATTAAGCTTTGCGACAAAGCTTCCACTTAACCTCACAAATTAATTCATGGAATGAGCACAAGAACTAGAGAAACATAAAATTGCATTAAGAACAGAATCTCAAAACATAGTCACAATATGCGAAACCCTAAACTGGATTAGAGTTTAGCTACACATAATGGAAATAAAACACATAACGAGTAGTAAGAAAATCTCTTCTCTCTTGTGATGAGTCGAGTTTTCGACTTATTAATACCTGTTTCTCACTATAGCTTTAGTTCGTTTCCGGCGATAATTCGATGTCATTTGATCCCTTTTCGTACGTTTCAGGTACAAATCAAGATATCTCAGTGCCAAAGCCTAAATACGAAAACTCGGGGAAAAATCGAGGACTTGAGCAAAATATGGGCAAAAAGACCCCCAGTCGGTCGACTGGGAACCTCCCCTGAACCAGTCGGTCGACTAGAGAAAGGCCTCAGATGGCTCAAAAAACTGTGTTTACACAGTCGGTCGACTGGACCCTCCAGTCGGTCGACTGACCAGGGGCTTCAGATGCCCAGACTTTTCCACCTACCAGTCGCTCAACTGAGATCACCAGTCGGTCGACTGGCCAAGCTACTCAGGAGCCTCACATTCTTCGTTTACACAGTCGATCGACTGGACCTTCAGTCGGTCGACTGGGAGAGCACTACTCGAGACTGCCTTATCAACCTCCAGTCGATCGACTGGGCCGCCAGCACTTTCCAGTCGACCGACTGGACTGCTACAGTGCGAAATTCCTGCTGAGACTATAAATAGAAAGCTTTGGCTTTGGCCACAAGGATCGAGGGTTTTGAGAAAAAAAGGCTTTTGGAGAGAAGATCAACTTCAACAACATCAAGGATTGAATCTCTAGTGTTCTCAAATCTCCATATTGGTTCTAGATTTCTCAACCCTACTTTCTATTTGGTTGTTTGCATTCTTATTATTGACTTTGTTTGTAAACTCACCATGAGTGAGTAGTGACCTTGGTTGGGGATCTATGGATCCCCTAGATAATGATGAATGACATTGTGACATTGTGAATACCTTTGATGCTAATGATGAATGAGTTTGCACATGAATCTTCTTCATTTGAACTTAATGTCTAGAGTTGCCTATAAGGTGTTTGTGAAAAGTCCTCAATAGGAACTTTACTTGATTTCATACTTGATGTAGCTCACGTTGATCATTATGACTTCAATGAACTAAATGAAGAAGCATGAGAGTTTTTGTGTTAGTTAGATAACACTTTTAACCTAATGAGAAAGGCTTGAACTTAATAAGAGCATGATTATCTAGCCAATAGAGCGCGAGTGTGAGGCTAGACATTCATATTCTATAGTACCAATAGAGCGCGAGTGTGAGGTACTATGCGAGATGTAACCTCTTTGTACTAAGTTGTAGCGCGAGTTGAACTTAGTATCAATGTTGCATGAGCTAAATTCTAAGCATGTGCATGTGATTTCATCATTGGTGTCTCATTTCATTGTCACAATAATTGTCTAGGTGGAGAAATAGATCCCTAGTCATCTTTTAATTGATTGTTAACCCTTTTTGTTGATCAACCCTTTTTGAAGGAACAAAACCTCCCCAAACCATTGACAATCTAGTTACATCTTTGGCATCATTAGTTTAATCACCTATCTTTTGGGTTCGACCTCGGATCTCCCGAGTCAATATAAATGTTTTGATTAATCGTGACTTAGCAATAGTGTTCGAATTCTATTTGAATATTTCCGCTATATTACCGAGCGACCAAATGGCGCCGTTGCCGGGGATGGGTTAATTAACTAGGTGCTAATAGATTGTTTAGCTTGTCTACTCTTTCTTTACTTGATAGTCATTGCTTGTTTTGTGCTTAATTGTGTTTATTTCCTTTGCCTTTCATTGCTAAGAATTTCCCTTGTTCTTGTAGGCATTTGAATGAACACGAGATTTAAGAGGCAAAAGCACGTAGTGATCGGATCAACTTCAAGCACTTCTCACCCTTCTCACCCAACCGCTAAGAGAGGAAGAGGTAGACCTCGCAAGAATCCTCTACCTCCCATTCCACCTCTTGCTCCTATTATTCCACCGGCTTTCCAAGGTCCTAGACCTCGCCCACCTCCGCTTTTAAACCCGCTACCTTATTTGCCACCGGGATTTCAAATGGAAGACGAGGTAGAGAACCGCCCCGCTCTTCAAAGGAATGTCCGAGATCGTAGAATGGATGAAGATGAGATAGATGATCCTCCGGCTAGACAAAACAACGTTGATGAGCAACGTCCTATAAGGAATCCTCCCGTTCCTCAAAGGGAAAACAGAAATTATAGATATTATGACGAGGAAGGTGATGAGAGACCCGTTGGGGATTATATGACTCCCACTCTTGAAGGGAATGGCTCGGCTATTATGCCCCCAGATGAGGATGCCTTTGATTTCGACGTGAAATCTTCTCTAGTGCATATGGTAACCCACGATCAATACCAAGGATTCGGGAATCCTTCCACACATTTGGCTAACTTTCAAGAATATTGTCGCACTTAAAAGCCAAGGAACATTCCCGTGGAATATGTCTATTTGAAGCTCTTTCCTTCTTCATTGCACGGGGATGCTAAGGAATGGTTGCAAAACCAAGAGCCGGGAACTTTCAGAACATGGGATCAGCTAGCAAATGCATTTCTCTCCAAATTCTTTCCACCGTCGAGGACAAAGAAATTCACCGATTATATATTGACCTTTTCTCAAAGGGATAATGAGCCATTTCATCAAGCCTATGATCGGTTCAAGCATTATTTGAGGGAATGCCCTCACCATAACTTTCGGAGAGCGGATCTTATGAGATATTTCTATCTAGGCATGAGCGAAGAAGCCAAAGGCCAAATGGACACGGCTAGTGGCGGTGCAATCATGGATTTACCGGCGAGCCAAGGATTTAAAGTCATAGAAAAGATCGCCACAAATTCCGATAGATATCAAGGAGTCGATCACAAGAAAATGGCTAAGTCTAGAGAGGATTCTTCGAATTATGTGACCAAAGACCAATTTGGTGACTTGGTCAAGAAAATGGAAGGAGTGATAAGCATGGTAAATGCTTTGGAGGTGTATAAACCAAAGAATGAAAGGGAGAAGAATCCGGTCCAACAACCTTGTTTCATATGCTCTAGTACGAGGCATTCTACGAAAGCGTGTCCCGATGGGAGATATGAAGATGATGATGACGGGTATGAAGAAGCCCACTATGTAAATCAACAAAGAAATTACGCTCAAAATTCTAATCCCATCACAAGAAATTATGAGCCTCCGCAAAGAAGAATGGCCAATGACTCAAATTTTACTCCTAAGCCTCAAGGGCAAAAAAACTACCAAGGGAATTACCAAAGACAAGGATATGGCTCCAACCAAAATCAAGGGCAAAATTCTTATTCTACTCAAGGTCAAGGTTCCACCCAAAACTCTCAATATTCTCAAGGGAACTCTCAAAGGCCTTATCAAGCCAAAGCTCCTATGAATGATCAAGGGAATTCTCATCATCAAGGGCAAGCCTCTTCCAATGCTCAAGATAATCCTATGATGGCTATGATGGCACAAATGCTTGAAAGCCAAAAAGTGACCAACAAGAAGATGGAGGAATTAGTAGCCGAAAATAAGAGGCTTGCCAAAGAAAACGCCCATATGAAGCAAATTGGGAAGCTCCCTTCTCAACCGGATGTGAATTCCCTAGAACATGTCGATGCCATCACATTGAAAAGTGGAAAGGTTTTGCCTACCCCTCAAGGAAAATCGAATCTTAATGACAAGGAAATGGAAGAAGGAGTTGCCAACGAAAACTCTAAAGTTGAACTTCAAACTCCCACGGAAGAAGAGAAAAAGGAGGAAGAACCGGTTTTGACAAGGCATTATGTGCCAAAGATACCTTTTCCTCAAAGGCTCAACAAAAGCAAGTTAGATGCTCATTTCCAAAGATTTGTGGAGATGTTGAAGAAGTTGTATGTCACTCTCCCCTTCCATGAGGTAATCACCCAAAACCCTACTTATGCAAAGTTCTTAAAAGATATTGTGTCCAATCGTAGAGTTAGTGAAGAATCTAGCATGGTAGCCTTGAATGTTGAGTGTAGTGCTATTGTTCAAAGTCGAATGCCTAAAAAAATGCAAGATAATGGGTCATTTTCTATTCCTATCTCTTTAGGAAAGATTGAAATCGATAGAGCATTGTGTGACTTGGGAGCTAGCATTTCTTTAATTCCCTATTCTTTGTTTGAGCAAATTGATGTGGGTGAACTCCATCCTACTACTATTTCATTGAAACTAGCCGATAGAAGTTCTAGAATCCCTAGGGGAATTCTTAGGGATGTGCCTATTAAAGTTGGTAAATTCTTTATTCCCGTAGACTTCTATGTGCTAGAAATGGATGTTGAGCAAGAAATGCCCGTTATTCTTGGTAGACCTTTTCTTAACACCGTTGAGGCGGTCATTAGATGTGGAGAAGGGTCTATTGAATTGAAGATAGGGGATGAAAAGTTGAAATTTTTTCTGAAAAATGCCATGAAAGCTCCCACTTCATCTTTTGAATGCAATTTGCTTGATATATCTTGTGAAAATCTTGAGCTAACATCTTTTGAAAGCGAAGTCATGGAGTTTGATGATTCTAGTATGCTTTTTACCTCACTAATGGATATAGAAGATGAGGAAATGTGTGACTTGACTTTAGCCGAAGAAGATCAATTATTGGATGCTCACGAAAGTGAAGGAGACCAAATGCCGAGAGGTAAGGAATTCGAAGGAGAGTTAAAACCTCTACCTTCGAATCTCAGGTATGAATTTCTTGGGTCTAATTCTACGCATCCGGTTATAGTTGGTGCAACCTTGAATGAGCATGAAACGTCCAAACTTTTACATGTCTTGAAAAATAATAGAAAAGCTTTGGGTTACTCTATTGACGATCTTAAGGGAATTAGCCCTTCATTATGCATGCATAGGATAAATGTTGACGAGAATGCAAAACCTTCTAGGGAGTTTCTAAGGAGATTGAACCCTAACCTTAGAGAAGTTGTCTTTAAAGAAATTACTAAGCTAAGAGATGCGAGAATCATTTATTCGGTCCCGGATTCGGAATGGGTAAGCCCCATCCATGTCGTCCCCAAAAAGGGAGGACTTACGGTTGTGCAAAATGATAAGGGAGAGTTAGTCCCTACAAGAACCGTAAATGGATGGAGGATATGCATCGATTATAGAAAATTGAACAACGCAACTAAGAAAGATCATTTCCCCATTCCTTTTATTGATCAAATGCTTGAGAGACTTGCCGGGCATGAATATTTTTGTTTCCTAGATGGTTATAGCGGATTTCATCAAATTCCCATTTTGCCGAACGACCAAGGAAAAACTACATTTATATGTCCATATGGAACTTTTGCATTTAGACGCATGCCCTTTGGGCTATGCAATGCACCGGGAACTTTTCAAAGATGCATGATGTCTATCTTTAGTGATTACATTGAGAAATGCATGGAAGTTTTCATGGATGATTTCTCTATCCATGGAACTTCATTTGATGATTGTCTAACGAACCTTTCTCATGTTCTCGCTAGGTGCATTGAAACAAATTTGGTGCTAAATTGGGAGAAATTCCATTTCATGGTTCAAGAAGGAATCGTGCTAGGACATTTGGTGTCTAAAAGGGGGGTCGAAGTTGATAAAGCAAAGGTTCAAGTCATTGAGCAACTACCGCCACCACTAAATCAAAAAGGAGTTAGAAGTTTTCTAGGGCATGCCGGTTTTTACCGGAGATTTATTAAAGACTTCTCCAAAATTGCCAAGCCATTAACTCACCTCCTATGCAATGATGTGGAATTCAACTTTGATGAAGGGTGCTTAGAAGCATTTGAAAAGCTCAAGAAGGCTCTTGTATCGGCACCCATAGTGCAACCACCGAATTGGGATCTTCCATTCGAGCTTATGTGCGATGCAAGCGACTTTGCTATTGGAACCGTCTTGGGACAAAGAGTGGATAAGAGACTCCATGTAGTCTACTATGTGAGCAAGGTGCTTGATAATGCTCAATTGAACTACACTACCACCGAGAAAGAGTTGCTAGCGGTGGTTTATGCCTTTGAAAAATTCCGACCATACCTTGTTGGGTCCAAGACAATTGTCTACACGGATCACGCCGCTATTAAATATTTGATGGCAAAGAAAGATGCAAAGCCGAGACTCATTCGTTGGATTCTTCTTTTGCAAGAGTTCGATATTGACATCAAGGATAAGAAAGGGGTCAAAAATGTAGTGGCGGATCATCTTTCGAGACTTGAGCTTGAGCTTAATGATACAAATAGGCTCTCAACGCCTATCGAAGACTCTTTTATAGGGGAATACTTGCTGAGTGTCCAAGATGATGCCCCGTGGTACGCGGATTACGTGAACTACTTGACTTGCCAAATTCTTCCAAATAACCTTGATCATAATCAAAAGAGGAAGTTCTTGCACGATGTTTCGAGGTATTTCTGGGATGACCCGTTCTTGTACAAGCTATGCCCAGATGGGATTTACAGAAAATGTGTGCCCGAAGAAGATATTAAAGGAATTATAGCTTGTGGTCATTCTTCTTCTTATGGTGGTCATGGTTCTACTTCAAAGACCACGGCTAAGATTCTTCAATCGGGATTTTATTGGCCTAGCATGTTCAAGGATACTTATGAATTCGTTAAGTCTTGTAACGAGTGTCAAAGAACGGGCAATATTGCTAGAAGGGACGAAATGCCTCAGAAAGGCATCTTAGAGGTTGAAATATTCGATGTATGGGGCGTAGATTTCGTGGGACCTCTACCATCTTCGCAAGGGAATAGCTTTATTCTAGTAGCGGAAGACTACGTTTCTAAATGGGTTGAGGTCATAGCTTCCCCATCTTGTGATGCTAAAGTGGTGATTAAGATGTTTAAGAAGATCATCTTCCCAAGATTCGGGGTTCCAAGGGCGGTGATAAGTGACAATGGCTCTCACTTCAAGGAGAGAAGATTCGATTCCCTGCTTAAGAAGTACGGGATATTCCATCGGTGTTCCACTCCATATCATCCTCAAGCAAATGGACAAGTCGAGGTATCAAACTGCGAAATAAAGAGTATCTTGACAAAAACAGTGGGAAAGTAAGGGAAAGATTGGGCGTTGAAGATTGATGACGCCTTGTGGGCATATAGAACCGCCTTCAAAACACCAATCGGCATGTCTCCATACCGGTTAGTTTATGGAAAATCTTGTCATCTTCCGGTAGAGCTTGAATACAAAGCCATGTGGGCTATCAAGGAATTGAATTTCGATATGAAAGCTTCGGGAGAGAAGAGACTCCTTCAACTGAATGAGTTAGACGAAATCAAGTTGGACTCCTACGAAAGTTCAAAGATTTATAAGGAGAGAACACGAAGATGGCACGACAAGCTTATTCTGAAGAAAGAGTTCTCGGTAGGAGATAAAGTCTTGCTATTCAACTCCAAGTACAAGTTGTTTCCCGGGAAGTTCAAGTCTAGGTGGTTTGGACCGTATAGAATTCATAAAGTTTTCGATGATGGCCACCTAGAGCTAGTTGACAACCAAGGGAATGTGTTCAAAGCGAATGGGCAGAGGGTTAAAGTCTATCACGCTGCTGATGGAGATCAAAACGCGTTGGAAGCACCCTCGTGAATGCTATTTGCAATACCGCTAGAGGAGGGATCCTAGCATAGGACTCCTCAAGTGTGCTTCTTAAGAAAAGATTCGGCTCGGTCTTTGCCAAGACGTTAAACTAGGCCCTAACGGGAGGTACCCCGGTTTGTGAGTTGTCTATTTATGCACAATTACTTCCGTATATGTGTGGCATGCAAGTTTCAAACCTTTGAATGAGAACATGGTGCTAGCATGGTCTAAAATGCATGATTAGGTGTGCTTGGTATGGAATTATGCCTGCATGAATTATCTAGGTGATAGCGATGTCTTAAGTGTGGAGTGTACGATCCTAGCTTGCATTTTGTTGAAAATCATATATATGCTAGTGATTTTCTTGGGAGAGCATGCCTCGAATTTGCATTGAAATTTTGTGAGTATTGAAGGGTTTTCATCCGTGAGGCGTAGTAAAAATTCTAAGTGTGGAGTTGGGTGTTCGAACAAGGAGCAAAAATCGTTAAAACTGATATTCATGCTCCAATCGGTCGACTGGCGGGAGGCCAGAAGCCCAGTCGACTATCGATTCTAAATTCCTATAAATCACATTTAGCCTATTTGTCACATTTATTGGATCTTGAACTTAGAACCAACCTAGTCCATTGAATGTGTATTCTTGAGAACCAATATCATTGCTACCTTTCGTCCATCCAATTCTCTAAGTATTTTCGTTGAAATACCTTAGATCAAGTTATAGCAAGCACCTTTTAAAATCTTCGCGAAAAACTTAGACTCTTTGAATGCTCCTTGGTGACTTGAGTTCTCTAACACGGTGCCTCGCTTATGTTTGATTCCCGCACATTCCATACACTTTTTGAACATATTGTCAAGTTTTAAGTGTGGAGTCAAAAGAGGGCGAAAAATAGGCCCCAACAAAAAAGTTTTTGTGGTCAAAGAGGGCAAAGCCCCGACTAAAAACTCTCTCAAAGCGCTAGAGAAGTTTTGCTTCAAAAATGATACAAATGCCGGGGGTTAGGAAGAAAAGTTCCCCCTCGAAAGCATTTGTAGGCCAAAGGCCATTTCAAAAAGAAAATAGGAAGCACTTAAAACTTGACTCTATGTTTTCCTCCATTCTTCATTTGTGCGGGATTCATCATTTGCATTGTGTGCTTGTTAGAATGACTTTTGGACGATCCATGTGCTTGCACGGGAGTTATCATTTGGTCTATGCTTGTTTATTAAGAACTCTAGTGTCGAACTCCTCTTCCCTTATGGATTATGGCTTAAGCGCCTAGAACTTGGGAATGAGTTTTGTGTCGTAAACCCATGGACTAGCCCTAGCTAGCATAGGTGAACGGTTGACACTCCTTGTGCAAACTAAGAACTCTACCTCTATTGTATTGCCTTGAAAATGAGTAGATCTTTGGATAAGACTTTTGATAGCCCTAGTATTGATGATCTTGAATGCACAACCTCATGGGTACTCAAATGGTTCGAAAGTTCTTTTGATGATAATGTGACGGTAGTCCTAGTTTGGGGTGAGGAATTTGTTTTGAGAAATCCTAGCCTTGGTTGAACACTCTTAAATTCATTCTCATGGGATATGTGCATATGGGATTTGTGAGTATTCCCTTTTCTGAAAACTCTCACGAGACTATAACTCGTCCACTAGGGTAGCCTAGGGGTTTAAAGGCTTAATGCATACGCTAAATGCATTCGTAACGCCTACGAAAAGGAGCTAGTTAGGTTGTATATACTTGCATTTACTTTTCAATAACATGTTTAGCAATAATGATCGAGACCTTGTGAAAGCTAGTGAGGCAAATAGACGAAAAACATAGCACCACTAGCATTTCGCCATTTGCGTGCCCTTGACATATTTGCATACTTTGTTCGGGACGAACAAAGCTTAAGTGTGGAGTGTTGATGAGTCGAGTTTTCGACTATTAATACCCGTTTCTCACTATAGCTTTAGTTCGTTTCCCGCGATAATTCGATGTCATTTGATCCCTTTTCATACGTTTCAGGTACAAATCAAGATATCTCAGTGCCAAAGCCTAAATACGAAAACTCGGGGAAAAATCGAGGACTTGAGCAAAATATGGGCAAAAAGACCCCCAGTCGGTCGACTGGGAACCTCCCCTGAACCAGTCGGTCGACTGGAGAAAGGCCTCAGATGGCTCAAAAAACTGTGTTTACACAGTCGGTCGACTGGACCCTCCAGTCGGTCGACTGACCAGGAGCTTCAGATGCCCAGACTTTTCCACCTACCAGTCGCTCAACTGAGATCACCAGTCGGTCGACTGGCCAAGCTACTCAGGAGCCTCACATTCTTCGTTTACACAGTCGATCGACTGGACCTTCAGTCGGTCGACTGGGAGAGCACTACTCGAGACTGCCTTATCAATCTCCAGTCGATCGACTGGGCCGCCAGCACTTTCCAGTCGACCGACTGGACTGCTACAGTGCAAAATTCCTGCTGAGACTATAAATAGAAAGCTTTGGCTTTGGCCACAAGGATCGAGGGTTTTGAGAAAAAAATGCTTTTGGAGAGAAGATCAACTTCAACAACATCAAGGATTGAATCTCTAGTGTTCTCAAATCTCCATATTGGTTCTAGATTTCTAAACCCCACTTTCTATTTGGTTTTTGCATTCTTATTATTGACTTTGTTTTTAAACTCACCATGAGTAAGTAGTGACCTTGGTTGGGGATCTATGGATCCCCTAGACATGTTTGTGACATTGTGAATACCTTTGATGCTAATGATGAATGAGTTTGCACATGAATCTTCTTCATTTGAACTTAATGTCTAGAGTTGCCTATAAGGTGTTTGTGAAAAGTCCTCAATAGGAACTTTACTTGATTTCATACTTGATGTAGCTCACGTTGATCATTATGACTTCAATGAACTAAATGAAGAAGCATTAGAGTTTTTGTGTTAGTTAGATAACACTTTTAACCTAATGAGAAAGGCTTGAACTTAACAAGAGCATGATTATCTAGCAAATAGAGCGCGAGTGTGAGGCTAGACATTCATATTCTATAGTATCAATAGAGCGCGAGTGTGAGGTACTATGCGAGATGTAACCTCTTTGTACTAAGTTGTAGCGCGAGTTGAACTTAATATCAATGTTGCATGAGCTAAATTCTAAGCATGTGTATGTGATTTCATCATTGGTGTCTCATTTCATTGTCACAATAATTGTCTAGGTGGAGAAATAGATCCCTAGTCATCTTTTAATTGATTGTTAACCCTTTTTGTTGATCAACCCTTTTTGAAGGAACAAAACCTCCCCAAACCATTGACAATCTAGTTACATCTTTGGCATCATTAGTTTAATCACCTATCTTTTGGGTTCGACCTCGGATCTCCCGAGTCAATATAAATGTTTTGATTAATCGTGACTTAGCAATAGTGTTCGAATTCTATTTGAATATTTCCGCTATATTACCGAGTGATCATCTTGTCGAAAGCTTGCGTCTTCTCCTCTAGAGCCGTCTCGAATGATGGATTATGAGATAATGGAAACCCTAACTCAAACCTTTTATTTATAGCAAAACTGGGTTTCTAACTCTATTTTTGGGCTTGATTTCCAAATTTCGGGCTTGATGACATCATCAAAACGCGTGCTGACAGTAGCAGGCGCGTCCGGCATTGACGTTAGTGCCGCGTCCAGCCTTAACGTTATAACTGCGCTAATGTCTACTGTGGGCGCGGTTCCCACTGTGTCCCGACTTCGGCTCTTGATTTGACCATCTAAATTACCTCGGATGCTCTTGGTGTGAACTAGAGAGTTGTAGGGAATCCAGTCACCTACGCAACGGCATATGGCTCGTATTTTTATAATTAACGGTCAATTCCCAGCACTCCGCCAAACGTCCAAAGGTCTGATTTGCCATTGTGGTGTTTTTGGCACGAAATGCCGTCTTTTATGCGCGTTTCCTCCTAGAGCTTCCGAAACACCTGAAATGCAAAACCATACTAAAAAGTAACTGTTTGCATATGAAGTGTCAAAATAAATGAGATTAGTTGATTCGACGAGTCGTATAAATACGACTCCTCAATAATCCCTTATTAGCCATTAAAATGATTAAAAGATTACTTATTTTTTGAATTAATCTTGATTAATCTAAACCGTTTAAATTATCAGATCAACATATATTAAAAGTTCCGATTTCTGACGAAACTAGTGGTTCTGACCAGAACTCAATCTTACTTCTAAACACACCTTGTTAAGACAAATTTCACTTAACAAAATGATGAGCATAAGCAACTTAATTACCCACTTTAACTCATATGAATCTTACCAATTTTGATGCACTAGGTTATTTTTATGAGTGCAATGGAGTTTGACAAGTTAATCAGTGACGGAAAGACGACATAAAAGATGATGCCTTACTTATGAAAATTTGAACGTTTATTTCATAGTATTTGAATTTGGTGTTTTATGTTTTTCACCCTTCTCATCAAATAAAAGTGTTCCTAATTTTATTTATTTGTCTGTCTTTTGAAGATATTTGAATGTTGGTCTCTCTACTAAGATGAAAAATGATGGTAAATGAGTATGATTGGCGGATTTTGTAGGAACACATACAATTCTGAGAGGAAATATTTTTTAGCATCTTAAATTAGCTAAAGCTAATGACAGTACCATATCTAATGCATCAAATCTTATTGAAGGCTATAGAAGAGCTAAAAGAGTGTTACATAATGGTACACAATTTATTATAGAAGATTGATACGGGAGCGTTTAAGGCTGCTAAATAGCAATTTAGCAGTTTATTTCTTTTTTAGTTTTTATTTAGATTTTATTAGTTTCTTATTTTAGTTTTTGTATTTTTCTAATTAAATCATCTTTAGGGTTTCAGAAACACATCTTTTATTTTGAATAAAACTTTAGCCTTGCTATTCTTTTCTGGTGGATTCCAGAGTTATCTTTTCTGGTGGATTCTAGAGTTTTTCGTTCAAGTTCATGCTTGTGAATTCGATCATCTATCTAGGTTTAGCACTTGCTATTCCTTCTGAGATTTCGACTGCATCAAAGATGCAATATGTTCTCAACCAGATTAAAAAGAAACCTTTTGAGTTTCAAATATAGAAGCCGAAATGACCATCATGTTGAGACAACAAATGAAAACGAAGGGTGGGCCTGGTACGGTCTGGTGCGGTTCAGAGTAAACCCGTAACCTCAATAACTGGTTTGTAAATTCTATAAAAAAATGCATCAGAAAAATTACAACCAAATATATGGTGCACCATTTTATTTGGTGTGGGGGGGCCCAAGACCCCTCTCGATTCTCAGAATTTTTTTTATACATATATATGTATTTTGAAATTTTGATCAAACATGTATCTTCAGTCATTATTTTTGGGAGCTTAACCTCCGAATTTCATCTTGGAGTAAACATAAAAGTTATAGAACATTCAATTAGCTTTCTACCCATATAAAGAACATCTTAAACGGACACCGGATGACGCCTCTATGAGCTTTCGAAGGTTGGCTCAGACCCCCTCGATTTTGGCTATTTCGATCAATCATCCATCTTTAGTGACTGTTTTTATCAGCTTAACTGTCAAATTTCATCTTAAAGTAAACACGAAAGTTGTAGAGCATTTAATTAGATTTCTATACATATATGGATCATCTTCAACGGACATCGGATGACGCCTCTATGATTTAGAAGATTGGCTCGGACCCCTCGATTTCGGCAAATTTCAATTATTTATCTATCTTTGATCGTTGTTTTTATCGGCTTAACCTCCAAATTTCATCTTGAGTTAAACATGAAAGTTATAGAACATTCAATTAGCTTTCGATCCATATATAGATCATCTTCAATGGACATCAGATGACACCTTTATGAGTTTCAGAAGGTTGGCTTGTCATTAGCGGACATTTTTGTTCGAAAGAAATTGCCGGATGATTAGTAGACCCTTTTTTTTGCCCGATTCGACTTATATCATTGTTGTTAGAAAAAAAAAATTAGGACCCCCCTCAAATGAAGCTCTGGATCCGCCACTGTCGACAACCGCATATGACATGAGAGCCAACCAAAATCTAATTGATTTTTAAATAAAAATACTTACCGATACCATAATTGAAAAACAAAGATAGAGAACAAACAACAGCCAAAATCCAATTTTGTTATTATAATATATTTTAAATTGGGCTTGTTTTTGACTTACTTACTTAATTTATTTATTTTGTTTTTTTGTAATAACTTTAAATTATAAATTATTTTATTATATTTATTGTGCGGTGTGCTTTTAATCAGGTGGGTTGAGGTAGGGAACCTCTTTCGCACTGTTATATTCGGTTGAGGCACGGTTTTTAATAATTTGGTTTTTGTCCATAAGCGATGTGGTAACCAACCACACTTTTGCGGTGCAGTACGGGTGGTTTATAAATTCGGAGCGGTTTTCACCCACCCCTTCAAGTCTAAAGTCTCGGGAAATAAAAAGTAATGGAAGAACTTCCATCCTACAAATATGGCTTATACTATACTCTCATAAATCTAATTGAATCATATATGGTGACAAAGTAAAATTTAGTAGAATCAAAAGGATTTCTCATATGACATGATTGCTTACGCCATCGGAATTCAACAATAATGCGAAGAATCATTGAGAAATTCACATGGACATTCATTAAAGAGTAAAAATGTTCTCCTTTCCACCGAACTCTCATGTGTTTCTTGTATTTAAGGAAAACTGATAACATGATCATCTTCAGTGAAAGTTGTGAATGAAAATCATTTGCGAGGCTACTTGCTCAAATTATTTGATTACGAGCACAATTCAAAATCATATAATTAAGAAATCCCGTAGTGATGATAAGAGAACATTTACATCCAATCTTTTGATGACTATTTTATGTCAACTGGAATTACTATTGGACATCCGGTTGCTCATGTTTATATTTAAGATGGTCTAGCAGATCTTGTATTAAGAGGTTAAAATTGATTGCTAAACCCTTATTTATGAGACAAAATTGCCAAATAAGGAATTGAAATACCAACAAAATATATGGTGCTTCACTAATTCGCATCACTAATTCAACAAAATATATGGTGCATCACTAATTCGCATTAAGGCCAATTGAAAATCATATATATTGTCCTTTGAAACTTGTAATGGCTAATAACAAAATATATGTTATTTAAGAGTTTTTAGGTTTGTAATTTTTGTTCTAATATCTCCGCCCCAACATAGTAAAATCAGACTCCAACAAAGATTCAGGATTTACAACGGAATTGAATCTCCATTGATTATTAAATTTTTTTAGAACCTATTACCAGTTACATATTTAACGCACGATTCGCCGAGTGTCAGTTGATGAGATAAATTTTCATATATTAGAGGGACATAAAATAAAGTCTGAAAAGGACAAGTGATATCTTGGGATAGAAAATCATTGTTTCACTTTATTTTCGTACAAATCGGTGTGACCTTGAAGTTCAAAATATTATACATTTGTAAAAGATCACGCACGTTGCAGATGCATTTATGAACATTGAGCGAGTGAAAAAGTCACATATATCAGATGTCAATACTCCTTGAAAAATTAATATTCCTCACGAAGATATTGAAAGTTTATTAACAATATGGGTTTAAACACGACAGAAGTGTGGTAGACCAATTGGATCCAATGATACAAATCCAAGAAAAAGAAATGTTATAAATAATCATTAATGCATCAACCACTATTCCAATAGGAGTAAAAGTGATCCTTGAAGAGACATCTTAAAAAGATAATGAGGTATTTGAAATTATGACAATGAAGAAATAAGGATCCTTATCACTAAATATTTAGTTTTATCACTAAACATTTAGTTAAAATCACTGAAAATTCACAAAATACGTGGACAATTTGAAATTTTTTATTGGACAATGTCTAGTAATATGGAATATTAATTTAGCCAAAATACGTGGAAACCTTGAAAAAGAAAAATGTTCAGTGATAAGGCAAAAGGTTTAATGATAAGGCAAAATGTTCAGTGATAAGGCAAAAATGTTCAGTGAATAAAATTTTTATTGATGAGTTGAAGCGAAAAGTAACGATTTAGCCATATTACTGAACATTTAGCTAAATCACTGAACAATAATCCCGGAAATTGGAAAATACCATATTACCCCGTGGTTTGTTGTTTATATTTAAAAAGATAGGGTTTGTATTTGACAAAGAGGGGGTATGAACTACCACCCATTGACAAATTACGGTCCGAACTATGAAAATTGACAATTAAGGGTAATTTCAAAATATTTTAATCCTCAATTTCACAATTAAGGGCAAAAAAGTTTTATCAATTCAGTCGTTTAGTTAACTTTGTTAATTGACGAAGTGATATTCCATCAATTAAGTGTTATATGTGGATTAAAATATTTTGAAATTGCCCTTAATTGTCAATTTTCATATTACGGACCGTGATTTGTCAATGGATGATAGTTCATACCCCCTTTGTCATTTTCCCTATAAAAACATAACTTTTATTTGTGCATATTTTAGATTTTAAAATTGGATTATATTTAATTAGATTGTATTTTATTCTCATCTTGTAATGAAATATCATTTAAAATTTTGTTCGGAAATATGCCACTTTACTTGAAATAACAACATATAGTTTTGGCATTTGTATGATGAGACTGGATAAAATATAAACCCTATCTTTTTATATAAACTATAACTACTTAAAATTATGACACATGTCAAGGGTAATATGATCTTTTCAAGTTTTCGATTTTATTGTTCAGTGATTTTGATAAATATTCGATGATATGGTCAAATCGTTATTTTTCGCTTCAGTTCATTAAAAAATAATTTTATTATCACTGAACATTTAGCCTTATCACTGAACATTTAGCTTTATGAATGAACATATAGCTTTTCAAGGTTTCTAAGTATTTTTGCTAAATGTTCCATGTTACTAAATATTGTCCAGTAAAAAATTTCAAATTGTCCAGTATTTTATGAATTTTCAGTGATTGTTGCTAAATGCTCAGCTATAAAGCCAAATGTTCAGTGATAAAGGCTAAATGTTCAGTGAATAAAATTTATGCTTTCGATGAATTGAAGAGAAAGGTAACAATTTTAAGTATTTTAATTGGTTTATCCCTTAAAGTCATTCTTATATATGAATTTCGTCAAAATTCACATTATCACCAAAATTACGTCGTTCCATTGAGTATCACTATTTAAGGGGTTTAAAGTTGTGTAAAAATATGGTTTATATCTGAACTTTACACTTGTATGATAAATCTTTCACAATAATTCAAATAAAAATATGTAATTGGTTAAACATAACGGTCTGCTTATTAATGGGTTTAACTGAATAACGAGTCAAATTATAATCTGTTTATTAATACATTTTTAACGACGGGTCAAAAGAGCGACTTACGAACGGATTTTCATGGTTAGCGGCCGATAACAGATAAAGTTGTGCCCCTAGTTTAAGATACGAAAAATGCAATTACTGGAGTTCTTATAAACCAAACTTTTTGATATTACTTAGGTAAGAATTGTCTACGTGTGCTAAGATAATTTCGTTTTGATCAAAATGACATTGTTTTGTTATATTTCACCAAAAATATCAATCAAAACGACGTTATCTTAGTGAAACAATACCATTTGACACATATGTGCTTCATTGAATCTTTTCTTGAATTACACAATTCGATTCGCATCAAACTTCGTGTATGCATCATATATAATGACTGAAATTTATATATTTAGAAAACCACACTACTCTGTAAACTCATTTACAATAAGACCTACTTAAATTCCGAGTTTTTTTTCCTTTTTGCCCTAGTTTGAAACTCAAATTTCACTTGTATCGTACTTGAAACTCAAATCTCAGTTTTGCCCTATTGTTAAGGAAACCGATTCGGGGGGAAACCGGTTTAATGACTAAGCGCATGCGTGGAAGAACCATATGCGTTTATTAGCCAAGTATCAAATCGATTTACTAGGAACCGGTCTTCTGCGAAAAATACAACTATATTAAATCATCAGTTAAAAGCACAAAAAAAAATTAGCGGAGTAAGACTCTAACAGCTAATTCCTTCATCAACTAAATTAATTGTAAATGTTGGATCGTAGTTAGCGACCTGCAAGTAACGTTCCTTGCCAGGTAGTGTAAAGCAGCGGAAAATAAATATTGCAAGTAAAACTTAAACGCACACAGTGAGTTATAGTGGAAACCCCAGCACTCAAGTAAGTACTGGAGAAAAACCACTACCTTCTAGCGGAACTAGAAGGATTTCGAAATAGCTCTTGTATTTAGCGTTTTCCGGTTACACAGAGTTGATTACAACCTAATCCACTATCAAGGGTGTACAACCTTACAATCGGATGTACCTTCGCTGTAATCACCTCTGTGGTTCACCGCGCAACAAGTTGCTTTCTCCGTCTGACTCAGATTTCTCTGTTCGTTCCCTCACAGGTATGCGCGGAATGCGATAACCTTCAATCAGCAATCTAAAGTTGTTACTCGATTAGAAGCTTCAACGCCAGCAGTCTCCAGAACGAACAGCTTCAAAGGGGTCCGTAGCATTCAGTATATAGCTTCAACATTCTCTCGGGAAACAATCAAATATTTGTCAAGATTATCCCATAATAATCTTTCCAAATAAGCAACCGGAATATCCCATAATATCCAAGTTGGGAGTACACTGATTTAGTTTCCTAAAGAAGGCACCAGAGATCTTCAATCAATCATATCTCCAAATTTTGATCTTTCCTTTCTAAGCACTTTCTCAATTTGGCAATATATTCGATCGGATCTTCCTTTGTCATCCACGCTTTCCAGCTGGATCGAGATCTTCGGGAACATGCAGATCTTCCAAAATATCCTGACGGATATTCTCCCTCTGCGGTTACACCCTGAGGGAACGTTAGTTCCAAAGTACATGTGTATCAACCTGCACTCTTAAGCAACACATCAGCATGATGTTTGTCATATCAAAACCTGTGGAGTTTACAGACTCCAACAATTTCCCCCTTTTCGATGATGACAAACATCCTCTTCACGAGAGATAATAATATCATAGACCACATGTATATATTACCCTCTACTCAGTTTTTAAGCTAACAAATCTTTGATGAGGAAGATTTCAAACTCCCAACCTAATCCAAATATAGTAACACATTTCAATATTGTAAGTTAATGAATCTTTGATGAGGGAGATTTCAAACTCCCACACAGTAACAGAGTCACAGTTCACTTTATATTACCTTTGGCATACAAAGTTCCCCCTCAGATCAGCAATGCATATTTCTGAGGTAATGTTCCCCCTCAGAGCGAGCATATCGTCGTCTTCCCCCTTTTGGCATCATCAAAAATCTCGACAAGTGTAGTCACTGCACTAGTATGCATAGCAGTGAATCGGCAAATTCATTAAACCGTCAGAGCGTACCGAAACAAAACATTGCATTCATTAAATTAAGAGCATGACAGACTAACACAAAACACTAGGGATGAAGAAGCACCAAAAATAGTACCAAGAAAAGGGATTGATGAGGTGGGGAGCGAAAAAGGGACTGACCACGGAAACGTTACTCAGTGCATCTGCATCAGAAGTAGGGGACTTGGGAGTGACGATGTAGGCAACAGACTTGGGTTAGAGTGGTCATCCAGAGCATGTATATTAGTTAGAGCATCTCCTTCTGAATATCAGCCAACTTATCACCCCTTTGAGGTGCATCCTTCTAGTGAGCAACATCATGCTCCGTATTGATTCCCTCCTAGAGGTTCCTCCACTTATGATCTAATCTATCCTTCCTTAATAATCTTCATACCACTGCATCCTTGTTCTCTTCGAGTGTACTCTTCATCCTTCTCTCCGTTTCTTTGTACGAGAGAGGGTATACCTGAATAGGATCATCATGTTCCACATGTCGTATAACTGTTGTGTGCAGGTTAAGCTGCTCACTTTTGTTGAGCTTGTTTAGCAGGATGCAGTGCATTTGTGTCCCTTGTGTAACATTCCTTACCAGGTAGGTATATATGAATGAAAACTGATATTGAGACCTCCCTCATTGATTCACCGCACTAGATGGGGATCCGTAATATTAATGTTATCTTCACCATCCTTCAAGTAATGCACCTATCTTATTACATAGTGCCAATGTTTCATTTAGTATTTCGTCAAATCTGTCTATCATCAATTACCTCCTCTGTACAGTTATCCAAGCACGTAATTCCGCGCCCCTTTCCCACAATACAGATTTCCTTCGCAAATTCACGTGGTCTTCCAAGGGGCGGTGTGATGCGGTAGGGTCACTCGAGTGGTATGAGATAATGCATCACACACAAAAGCAGATAACAGAATAAATGATAAGAAAAGTGATGGTACCTCGTGGGGATCTCCTCCAGTATGTGGAAAATAACAAAGGGCTCATAGGAGTGTTCCCCCACGGGTAGGCTAGAGACGACTGTAGATACCTTCCATCATATGGGCTTGTAATGTGGGATTAAAACATCCGGAAGGTTCTTTTGGGCAGAAAATAAAAGCTTTTTCATCCGTATGTTAGTGTATCATAAGTCACACAATCAATCAACTTATACAATGTATGTTCACAAGTATATTCCTAGGTGAGACTGAATAAGACCAATCCAACAACTTCACATAGTCATGCACTTAAACACAGGTCAAATATTTCTCACCAATCATTGGGGGCCTCACGGGGGACACGTTCTCAGTTGAGGGAAGTCATACCTAGCTCCATGTGAAGCCTCTCAAAGGGTTCCCTGTTGAGTGCCTTGGTGAATATGTCAGCAACCTGTTCTTCGGTTCTGCAAAACTCGACACTCACCACTCCGGTTTCCACACAGTCACGTAGGAAGTGATGTTTTATCTCAATTTGTTTTGTCCTAGAGTGCTGCACGGGATTCCAAGAGATGTGTATAGCACTAGTATTATCACAAAGAATGGGAACAGACTCAATTATAATACTGTAATCACTTAGCTGCTGCTTTAGCCATAGGAGTTGTGCACAACACGCTGCAACTGCAGTGTATTCGGCTTTTGCTGTCGAGAGAGTGACGGAATTCTGCTTCTTTGAGGCCCATGACACCGGGCATGATCCAAAGAATTGTGCCATACCAAATGTAGATTTTCGGTCTACCTTATTTCCTGTAAAATCAGTGTCGGTGTATCCCACTAGTCGGCGGTCAACATTCCTGGGATACCATAGGCAGAGGGTACAGTTACCCTTAGGGTAGCACAGTATTCTCTTCATTGCTTTCAAATGTGTCTCCAGTGGATCAGCCTGAAAACGGGCACACAAACACACCCTATACATAATATCAGGTCTACTAGCAGTAAGATAAAGAAGTGAACCTATCATCCCTCAGTAGAGTGTCTGATCTATCTGTGGGGAGCTTTCGTCCTTTCTTAGGGATTGGTATGGAGAGATCGGAGTAGTCATAGCGCTCGAGTCCTTTATTCCAGACTTGGTAATCATCTCACGAAGGCATTTCTGTTGATGAATTCTTGTTCCATTTTCTTCTTGTACCACTTAAAGTCCAAGAAAGAATTTGAGCTCTCCATCCCTGTACAACCAGAGTATGCTTCCCTTCACAGGCTCGAGGGGCACTTCCTCTTTCAGTACTCCATTTTGTTGAGGTGTTCTGGGTGCAAAGAAGTTCTGTCTGATTCCCTTGGTCCTGCATAGATTTAGAACCAGTGAGTTCTCAAATTCAGTTTCGTGATCGGTACGTATACCTGCCAGGGCGAGGTTAAATTGTTTTTCCAACTAACTTCAACCAGATTTCGAATTCTGCAAAGACCTCATCTTTAGAGCTTAGAAACACAGTCCATGTATATCTTAAGTAATCATCAACAATCACAAATATGTATCTATTACCTTCACGGCTCCTTGTGCGCATGGGACCACAGAGGTCCATATGGATAAGTTCAAGAGGGCGAGTGGTGCTTACCTCGTTCTTTGATTTAAAGGATGACCTTACTTGTTTTCCCTTGGTGCAAGCATCACATAGAATGTTTAGACTGTCCTCCACGTTTGGTAATCCGTTCACCAGCTCTAGTCGGTGTAACTTGGACAAAAGTCTTAGGCTTGCATGTCCAAACCTTTTGTGCCAGAGTTCTGACTCATTTACTTGAGACGTCAGACAGAGTTCCTCGTCAGGTACGAATGACGGATCCACCTTATATACTCTGTTCATTCCCTTTCCCCAAACCGAACGTTTCACCTTTGGTGACAGGACCTCCCGAGTAGTGGCGGAGTGACTCAAACCATTCTCTATTTCCGGTCATGTGTCCTGAGCATGCACTATCTATGTACCAGGGACAACTCTCCTCAACAACCTGCAAGAAAAAGATCATTAGTTTTTACGAACCCAAATGAGCTTAGGCTTACTTGGTTTCTTGGCAGGATGAGTGATTCCGGATACAGCAGTGTCACTGGTTTGCCCATTATTTTCCTGGGGAACGTTCCTTGGCAGGGATTTGGACTTCCAACATCATTTTTTCTGAGGCTCAACATTGGGACATGTCTTTCGATAGTGTCCAGATTTTTTACACTTCCAGCAAGCTTTCCCTTGTAATCCCGGTGTCCCGTACTTGGAGTTTACCTTTTGTTCTAAGTCCTTTCGTAAGGAGCACTCACCATGTCGATGTCCTGCCTGACCACAGTGCCAGCAAACTCTGTGATGTTTCAGGTCAACATACTTACTTCTTCCTGGTGGGATAGACTTGTTGGCAATTCGAGCAGCAAATTCAATGTGAGAGGGTTTACTGCTCGTTGCGTGTTTTAGCCATAAGGTGTAGGCTTTCCTTCCGTCAAAAGGAACTGTACCACGATCAGTGCTTGGGTTTTTCTTTTCTTGGGTTTCTCCACACTTACAGTTGTAAGGTCTTCTTGATACTTGGTCCACCTCTTTTCCTTTCCTCGAGACCTTGTTCTCCAGTTCAGAATTGAACCATAGACCTGGTCGAGATGTGAAGTTCTCGGCGAACCCTTCCTTGATTTCAGAAATCTTTGTGTCTGTGTATTCTTTCAGCCACTTCTTCTTTAGTTCCTCTTCATCTGCTTTTGTCACCTCAACTTCCATCATAGGCTTTGTGTTCTCTTCTTCAAGTTGGGTAACCTTACCTTCTAAGGAACGTATATCATCTAACTCTGTCTTCAGGCTTTTGTTCTGTGTATTTAAACTATAAGCTTTTTCTCGAGGCTTCGGAGCTAATTGGTCAGTTTGGTTCCGTTCTGTAATAATTCTTCCTCAAGTTGCAAGGCCTTTTTTGCCCATAGGTTCCCATTCTCCTCAAGTGTTGTGGTTGACTCCTCCTGTTCTCCCAGCTCCTGAGTGAGCTCCATGTTTTTCTTGACAAGCTTCTTAATGAGAGATATTAGCTGTTCGTTAGTTCTATCATTCAAGTACGCAAAAGGATCAGAATCACTTACCTCATTGGTAGCCATTATGCATACAGCTCCAGTTGGGTTGTCCTCTTCACTGTCTTCATCAGATTCACCCCATGTTGCCACTATAACCTTAACACTTTTCTGAGCTGGCGGCTCTCCCGCCTTTTTGCTGAAGCAACTCTTCGCCATATGTCCCTTTCTTTTGACAGTGGTAGCATAATGCATCTTTGTTCGATATAGTCCCCTTGAAGGAACGTTTCGGTGCGGTATCTGCCATCTTAAGTGCTCTAGTCAGTACTGCTGTCATCTCATCCTCAGGCTCCTCGTTGTCATCCTTCTGAGCTAGCTCGAAGGCTCATTCGACTTTGAGGGCAATGGACTGGGTCTTTTCAGGTTCGCGCCTCACAGATTTCCTTTGCTGAATCCCATCATTGCTTTGTAGTTTGGCTACGAGTTCCTCTAGAGTGATCTCTTTGATGTCGCTTTGTGCCTGAAGTGCCACAGATACGGCATCCCACTTCGAGTTGAGAGCTTGAAGGAAGTGATGGGTAACCTTCCATTCGGGGGCATGCTCGCCCAGAAACTCCATTTGTCCGACGTAGCCCTGAAAACGTGAGTGAAATTCTTCAAGTGATTCATCTTTTCCTTGGACTGCATTGTCATAATCCTTCATTGCCGCTAGAATGCGGTTCTTCTTCATGTCATCATTCCCTGAGTAGAGCATCTTTAGTGCATCCCAGATATCTTTGGCAGTTTTATAATGAAGCATCTTCTTCAGATCTCCCGGATTGAGAGCTTGATGAAGAATCTTCTTTGCTCTACTGTTCTTTTCAAGGATCTTGTAATCAACATCAGTATAATCCTTTCTATCCTTCTCCTTTGTAGCATCAATTACATTCGGGATCTTCACTGCCCCTTGTTCGATGAAATTCCACAGCTGTCCGTCCAAGGAACATGTATATGCCTCCAACTGTTCCGCCCACCAATTGTACTCACCTGGTTTCAAAATAGGCGGCTTCCAGAAGGAGTCGCTCATGGTTGTCATTCTACCTGCAAAGTTAACTAAGAATCTAGAGACCAGGCTCTGATACCAATTATTGGATCGTTGTTAGCGACCTGGCAAGTAACGTTCCTTGCTAGGTAATGTAAAGCAGCGGAAAATAAATATTGCAAGTAAAACTTAAACGCACACAGTGAGTTATAGTGGAGACCTCAGCACTCAAGTAAGTACTGGAGAAAAATAACTACCTTCTAGCGGAACAAGAATGATTTCGAAATAGCTCTTGTATTTAGCGTTTTTCGGTTACACAGAGTTGATTACAACCTAATCCACTATCAAGGGTGTACAACCTTACAATCGGATGTACCTTCGCTGTAATCACCTCTGTAGTTCACCGCGCAACAAGTTGCTATCTCTGTCTGGCTCAGATTGCTCTGTTCATTCCCTCACAGGTATGCGCGGAATGCGAAAACCTTCAATCAGCAATATGCAATCTGCAGTTGTTACTCGATTGGAAGCTTCAACGCCAGCAGTCTCCAGAACGAACAGCTTCAAAGGAGTCCGTAGCATCTAGTATATAGCTTCAACATTCTCTCGGGAAACAATCAAATATTTGTCAAGATTATCCCATAATAATCTTTCCAAATAAGCAACCGGAATATCCCATAATATCCAAGTTGGGAGTGCACTGATTTAGTTTCCTAAAGAAGGCACCAGAGATCTTCAATCAATCATATCTCAAAATCTGGACTTTTCCTTTCCAAGCACTTTCTCAATTTGGCAATATATTCGATCGGATCTTCCTTTGTCATCCACGCTTTCCAGCTGGATCGAGATCTTCGGTAACAGGCAGATCTTCCAGAATATCCTGACGGATATTCTCCCTCTGCGGTTACACCCTGAGGGAACGTTACTTCCAGAGTACTTGTGTATCAACCTGCACTCTTAAGCAACACATCAGCAGGATGTTTGTCATATCAAAACCTGTGGAGTTCATAGACTCCAATAGTAAACCAATAAGAAATTTGTCCGCATAACCTTTATGCCAATTTACCAACAAATTGTGTGATTTACCAATTTTTTTATTGGAAAATATAGACATCTCGCAACATCACAACCTGCGAGGGACGAAGAAAACCACACACCAACAAACGATACCATGACAAAGATTACACTATGTCAAACAATACAAGGTTGCCAATAAATTCCCTGCCTAGACTATTACATTGTGCATATAAGCTCAATACATGGCTATCAGTAGGCACCACAAGGTGTTTCAGGCGCCACACATATATGCTCACCTTTGGAGGAATCCACCTGTGCCAAATCCTTGATAGCACTTTGTCGAGGCCTACCGGGTAAGTCAGGCGCTTCTTGAAGGCCCCGGTTGTGTGCACGCCGTCTGGTCCGTCGAACCACTGTAACTCATCCGGCCGAGAGGATGGGACCATGGTCCAAATGGCTTGCTGGGCTGCCTTCGGAAGAATACCCATGAGGTCCTCTCGCTCCTCTTGCGTTTGGACAATCTCGAAGATGCGCTTGGCTCCGAGGTGAGGAGGAGGGATGACATTGTATACCCGATGAGTCGTATTTATACGACTCGTCGAATCATTTAATCCCATCTATTTCGACACTTTATTATGCGAACATTTACTTTTTAGTGTTGTTTTTCATTTTAGGTGTTTTGGAAGCTCTAGGACGGAACGTGCTTAAAAGATGGCATTTCATGCCTAAAACACCACAATGGCAGATCAGACCTTTGGCCGTTCGACGGAGCGCTGGGAAGTGACCACTGCTCATAAAAATACGAGCTACATGCCGTTGCGTAGCTGACTCGAGTACCTACAACTCTCTAGTTCACACCAAGAGCATCCGAGATCATTTAGATGGTCAAATCAAGAGTCTAAGTCGGGAAACATTGCGGACCGCGCCCACAGAAGACATTAGCAGTACCGATAACGTCAAGTCTAGGAGCGGCCGTAACGTCTACATGGGGCACGGCGATGATGTTAGCAACGTGTTTCGATAACGTCAGCAAATCCAAAAATTGGTAGTAGGGCCCAAAAACAGATATAGAAACCCAAAAACAGATATAGAAATCCAAAAACTTATAAATTGAGGTTTGGGTTATGGTTTCTATTCATCTCATAATTCTACGAAGACCAAGACGGCTCTGGAGGAGAAGACGAACCCCAGTTGGAATAAGAAATTTGATAGCGGAGGTGGCCGAGAATGCTAGATTCAGAGAGGAGGCCAGCTGATGGACCATAATTGTATGAATCATAAACACAGTTAAACCCACCAAATTAGACTGTTTGTCTATTTAACTTTTGCTTGTTAGTTCCGATATTTATCTACAGGGTATTTTGGAGTCTAGAGAGAATACAGGCTAAGGAGGAGTTTTTAAGCTGAAAAGATATTACGAGTCATTCCAAGGTCGCAACCAGATTCCGACTAAAGAAATATCATGAACCTGACATGGAATCACTCAAAACAAGTCCAACCGAAGAGCAACCAGAGTCAGACCGGAGCTGAAAGGAGCCGATGGCTTTTGTGAAAAGATCACAAACTCACACATGTCCTCTCCTCCTCCTTCACACATGGGCGGCTAAGGGGAGGAGGCTCCTCCTCACATGGGCGGCTAAGCCTCCTCCTCTCCCCTTCCTCCACATGGGGGGCGGCTAGATGAGATGATGACATCACCCGATGGCTTTTGAGCTCTTCCTCCCATTGTGTGACAAGTGTTGCCTCCTTATGGTCTCCCTTAGCCTATAAATAGAGACCCCTCTTCCCTTTGTAAATCCATCCTCACATCCTCATATCCTCATCCCACAATCCATCCCACAATCCATACAACACTTATCTCTCTAGATTTTGGCACTTTTGTAAGCTTTGTTTGAAATCTATAATACTCCTGTTGGTTCTTGAGTATTCTAGTAGTCTTTGAGAATACTCCTGTTGGTTCTTGAGTATTCTCCTTTACTTACTGTCTTTCAAAAACCCTCGAGTACTTAGCTATGGTATCCACCTCTATGGATATTCGTAGCTAAACTCTTCATTCGGTTGAAGGGGTGTACTTGTATCATAAAATGTTTTAGGCTATACTCTTAGTGCCTCTTCTTTGTGTTCAAAACTTGTTCTATGTGCCATATATTAGGTCAGAACTTCCAAGGTTGAGTGGATGCTTGAAATGGCAAAACTCTTCCGTGGGGGTTCGTGAACATACTCGGGTAAGTGGATGCTTGAAATGGCAAAGCTTATCTGAGGAGTTCGACCTCTCTAAAACACCATTTGGTTTGATCGGAAATGATTGATCAAATGGATGCACATAGGCTAGTATACCTTGAAATGGGGTGCTAGTCTAAATAGAACAAGTGCTCTACGACCTTGAAATGGGCTAGACAGTGTGGCAAATCGAGCGCTTGAAATGGCCTTGATACACGTTTGAATACTTAGCAGGATCACTAAAGGTCAATGATAAACATGCTATGATACAAGGCCCCCGAAACCGAATGCTTTCCTTAGATTAAAACACTGCCTGCACTTACTTCCTTAGTATAAACTGCCCTTTCAACTGCTGACGTTCCGCAAGACTTGCCGATCACGCAACAACCGCTGTAAGTCTTCTTTTTACTTTCAGTATTTACTTTTATGTCATTTACTTTTCCGCACTAAAAACCAAAACCAACCAACCAATCACTTAGCTGTTAGTAGTAAAACCTCAATCAACTAAAAAACACGCTCCCCCGCTGTACGATCCCTCAAAGAACAACTTATCCCCCTAATTCCCTTGGGTTCGACCCCTACTTACCACTTGCTACCCAGTAGTGAAGTCGCGAGTAGCGGACTTATAAATTTATTTGTACATTTGCTCTGACGACAAGCATCTGTCACCAGCCATCATTAGGAATTCAGCAGGCCTAGAACCGTTGCGAAGGCCACCAAATCAGATGATTGAGGAGATTAAACGGGTGAGGGAGATGGTGCAGAAGCTCATGATGAATCAGAAGGTCCAGGTGAAGCCTTGCGAGTTATGCGGTGTAACTAATCATAAGACGGATGCATGCCCTAGTTTACAGGAGGATACACAGGTTGATGTTAACGCAGTGGGTGAATTCCAAAATTACAACAACCATGCACCCCAGCAGCCTCAGCAGTAGTACTATTGTCCACCATACCGTCAACAGCATGGTGGCTACAGTAATCAGAATCAATACCAAGCAGGCCCTAGCAATCGGAATTCCAGCAAGTCTCTGGAAGATGTGGTGAAGGAGCTGACAGCTAGCACCCAGCAAATAGCCCAGGCCGTTTCGAAGACCGATGGAGCAATAGCAGAATTGTCAAAACACATGTCCAACTTAGCCCAGACTATTTCGGAGCTGAAGAGAGATCCAGGAAGGCTACCTTCGCAGACAGTGCCTAACCCGAGAGGAAATATCAATACATTGGCAGTGGTAGACAGACGGGATACAGACAACAAAGAAAACGAGTCGGAGTCAGTGCCGATCGCGCCCAGCGTTGACATTAGCTCGACGCTAATGTCCAATGCGGACGCGCCTGTAACGTCAAGGCCGTACACGGCCATAATGTGTAAAGTGGACGCGACCCGCACTGATGCTTGTTCCGAAACTAACCCTCTGCGTCCATCTTTTGTGCAGGTAAGAGCTCCCAAAGACCATATGATCGATAAGGACGATGTAGGAGACGAGTTGGAGGCGAAGCATGAGCCGAAAAAGCCAACAAAGGCACACCCACTTGCTACGAGTCGAGAGGCACCGCCTAGAAACTGTAAGGACCCAGGTGCCTTCACAGTCACCTGTGGTGTTGGTGAGACTCAAATACATCATTGTTTAATTGACTTAGGTGCTGCTATTAATGCCATGTCATACTCTTTATATTATTCACTGAAATTGGGACCATTGAAGCCTCCTAAACTGTTGGTAGAGTTAGGAGATAAATCATGTATTCGTCCTATTGGCTTGCTAGAGGATCTAACACTCCATGTAGGAGACCTCGTTGTTCCTGCAGACTAATATGTTTTGCAGATGGGAGATGCTAGAAACGACGATCCTCCACCACTTATCTTGGGACGTCCATTCCTCTTCACCACCAAGACCAAGATTGACATGGACACAGACTTATTGTCACTTGCGTTTGGTGGCAAGACATCAAACTTTTATATCTATGAGGATGGTGGCAGTCCATGCATGAAGAAGCCACCGGACATCGTCCACACACCATTTATTGGTGCCATATCTCCCTACCTACCAGATGAGGCTAGACTTACGACGAGCTGTGCAGCAAATGAAGTAGCTATGAGAAAAGTGTCCTCGCAGACTCGGGAGGATGTGAAGGCAAATCCACCTGATCGATGGAGAGCAGACCCCAGCACACCATTATATGAGGATTTTGGGCAGACTGAAGGAGTAGTGAAGTTTGACCTCACATGCCCATGGGATCCTAACTTGTGATCCCTAAAGAGGTATCGTCGATCCAACGACGTGAAACAAAGGCGCTCGCAGGGGGGCAGCCCGGCAAAATTTTTGATTTTTGTTTTTTTATGTTGTTTATGTTTGTTTGAGTCTTGAGTCATGTTTGTTCATTGTGTTTTGGGAAAAGAGATGTTTTTCATGCAGGAAACAGGTGCAACTCAGTGCGGATCGCGCCGAGCATCAACATTAGAGGCGCGCTGAGTGTGAACATTAAGGCGTTGACCGCACCTATAATGTCTATTGTGGGCGCGGTTGACTGTTGACCAGCGTTGACCGACTTGTTTGACCAGAATTTACACCATCACGCGACGAAACGAGGAGAGTGCCTATTCACTTGTATTATCTATTTGTTTTTCCCTGCGTTTGTGTGTCTTGCATTGTTTGTGTCTTTGAATTTAAGTCGTACCGTGAGGACACGGCTTAGTTCAAAAGTGTGGGTGGGAGAGTTAGTCAGTTTGTTGCGTCAGCACGTTTATTTTTCTTGCATATGTACTGTGTCAGCACGTTTCCCTTTTAAAAAAATTGGAAGTATGAAATTTCTGTCTTTTTCCTGGATATGCAGTATTGGATGTTGATGATGTGAAACAGACGATGCTGATTAGATGTGTTTCTCTCGTGAAATTTGAATTGTGCTTTTACATGTGAATTTAACCTACTACATGTTCTTTTGAGTTGAGATAAACATGAATGTGGAGTTGATAGAAATGTCCTAGAGAGACTTGACGAAGCATTCAAAGGAAAGAATTTCGAGTTATATGGTTATGTGGATTTCGTTGAGGCTAGCACTTCGAGATGACATGGTTCAGAGTTAGCTCCGCCACCGCAGCGTTTATGTGAGTAGGTGGGATGGGAAAACAGACCATCCTATCTCTAGTCCGAAGTAATCGGGAAAATAGGTGGAGGGCCCCCATCTTGACTCGCGTCAAAAAGTCGAGGATGAGAAAGAGCGGGGAGGTATTTCCATATGCTTACGGGTGATGATTAGACCTCCCTCAAAAGAAAAGAAGAAAAGGACAAGCTATTCACAATGAAGGAGCAAAGCTCAAGAAAAAATCAGCCAAATTGTGAAAGTTCTGCACGCAAAAAGTGAAGCACATCATTCGTACATCAAGAGCCAAAGGCCAAAGGAAGTCCCTACAAAAGCTATCCAACAAAACAAGGAAGAAAGCTCAAAAACCTTGAAGCTCGAATGAATCACGTGCAAGAAAAAGCAATGAAGTATAACCATATAACTAGAGTTCGGGACAGCGAGTGCAGATCATGGGTCTAAAAAGGACTAACTCCCATTCATCCGAATTGGTTTGAATTTCAGCTCAAAGGTAACATGTATCAAGTTAATTCTGTGTTGAGCATGATAATTTGAGTAACGATTGAGTTATGCGTAGAAAAGCTGAATCTAGACTAGCAACTCATATTCATGTGCATCTATCCAGGACGTCGAAGAAGTTGTGGTGTTATTGTTGTTCTCCTTCTATGACTTCGTTCTTGTTCGGGACGAACAAGTTTAAATGTGGGGTGGTTTGATGAGTCGTATTTATATGACTCGTCGAATCAATTAATCTCATCTAGTTCGACACTTTATTATGCGAACATTTACTTTTTAGTGTTGTTTTGCATTTCAGGTGTTTCGGAAGCTCTAGGAGGGAACATGCTTAAAAGATGGCATTTCATGCCTAAAACACCACAATGGCAGATCAGACCTTTGGATGTTCGATGATGCGCTGGGAAGTGACCACTGATCAGAAAAATACGAGCTACATTCCGTTGCTAAGCTGACTATATTCCCTACAACTCTCTAGTTCACACCGACAGCATCCGAGGTCATTTAGATGGTCAAATCAAGAGTCGAAGTTGGGCAACAATGAGGACCGCGCCCACAGAAGACATTAGCAGTATCGATAACGTCAAGGCTGGGAGCGCCCGTAACGTCTACACGGGGCGCGGCGATGACGTCAGTAGCAAGTCCGAAAATTGGCAGTTGGGCCCAAAAACAGATATAGAAACCAAAAAACTTATAAATTAAGGTTTGGGTTAGGATTTTTATTCATCTCATAATTCTACGAAGACCAAGACGACTCTAGAGGAGAAGACGAAGCTGTCGACGAGGGAAGCGATTTTTCTACTTTTCACCATGCATTGTGTTTCAATCATTTGTAGCTAAATTTCTAATTCAGTTTAGGGTTTCGCATATTGAGACTTATGTTTTGAGACTTTATTCTTAATGCAATTTCTTGTTTCTCTAGTTCTTGTGCTTAATTTCAAGGATTGAATTGTGAAGCTAAGTGGATACTTTCCCGTCAAGCTTAGCCGAACAATTCAGTCCCTATCGTTAATACTCGTTGGATACTTTGCCGTAAAGACGGGTAGTAACACCTAGATTCGATAATACCTTTCCCGGATTATTGGGTTTAGGAGAACTAGAAGTCTAACACCTTTCCCGGGTAAGATTGTGGTGTATCGCCTATCCCGGGATACTTTGGGTTATCACCTTTCCCGGAATAACCACACTTAGAAACTTGAGATTCAATTATTAGCAGTCAATGATAAACATGTCACAATAGAAATCCTAAGCTGAATATTCTCTCTGATTGGAAGTTTTTGTTATTTTTTCTCTTTTGCACTCATTACTGCTAAAAACCCCCTCTTTCTTAATTGTTTACAGGAACATCTTCCAAAACCAGCTCTCTTGGGTTCTACCCTACTTACCGCTAGCTAGTAGTTGCAGGAGAATATAAATTTAAGTTTGACGCGTCAGACGACGCGCGTCAATAACCAACAGAAATCACGAGCATTAGTGTCACCTCGGTTGATAAACCAGCCTGTTAGAGATTGGATTGTTGGAAAAACCTTGCTAATGTGGTTCCACATGTGAGACCCGGGCTGCCCTAGCTTGTATCTAGACCTAACGAAGCGACCCCAAAGCGAGTTCACGTCCAAGCATCGCCATGCAAGTTTGTGATGCAGCGCAGATTTGATAATCTTGAGGTGGCTAATGCCTAGACCCCCTTCCCGCTTGGGTTTACAAACTTCATCCCAGTTAATCCAATGACGACGACCAGCAGCATTTGATCCCATAGGAAATTAGAGAGTAGCCCTGTGATGCGGTCAATGATGGTGGATGGCGTGGGGAACGAAGCCAGGGTGTGAATTAGGATAGAGTTGAGGACAACTTCAAAGAGAGTAACCCGGCCAGCCATTGATAAGAAGTGACGCAGCCACCCTGTTATCCTTTTGTGAACACAATCCTCCAGTGCACTAAAATATTGAATCTTCACCCTACCACAAAAAATTGGCGCACCAAGATACGTTGTTGGGAAGCCTCCTTCGATAAATCAAGTATATTGAAGCAGAGTCTGTTTACTATCCACTTCCACATTTTGATCGATAAACATCAAACTCTTAGCTGCATTTAGACGTTGTCCCGACCAGGAGCAAAAACTGTGAATAACGCCCATGAGAGACTCCACTGACTCCATGTTACAATTAGTGAAAAGAAGCATGTCATCTGCATACAATAGATGAGAAATAGGGAGGGCCCCAGGTTTGACAAAATAAGGTAAAATACTGCAATCCTCCATCCTACTATGAAGCAGCCGAGAGAACATCTCCATGGACAAGATAAAAATACTCGGCGAAATAGGATCGCCCTGATGGACTCCCTGATTAGATTTGAAGTGACCAAAAGACGAGCCATCCTAAAGAACCGAATACCAATTGTTCGAGATAAGGCGATAAATAAGATCACACCAATTAGGGTTGAAACCAAGAGCCCTCATCATGCGAAGAAGGAAAATCCATGAAACACGATCATAAGCCTTTGACATGTCGATCTTCATGATAATATTTCCTCCGGGTCTTCCATTGTGGATGTGGCAAGTCAAGTCATGCGCTAGAGCAATCGATTCCACCATGCTACGCCCTGGTATAAAATCGGACTGTTCCTGACTAATCACAAAGGGAAGCAATTTTATCAGACGACCATTAAGAATATTGGAAATAATTTTGTGCACAAAATTGCAAAGACTTATCAGCCGCAATTGATCAACTTTGGAAATATTATCCGTCTTTGGTAGCAGGACTAGATTGGTATTAGTAATGGAACTCGGGAGATGTTGTCCCCTGAAGAAGGCATGTACAGCCCTTAAGAGATCATCCTTAATGATAATCCAACAGTGAGAATAGAAGGCAACAGTAAATCTATCCGAGCCTGGTGCACTAGTAGGGTTTAGGCGAAGAATAGTCTGAAGCACCTCCTCCTCTGTCGGATCAGCCGCCAACTCCTCATTTTGACTATCAGTGATGCACGGAGAGATGTTATGAAAAGCCTCCGACGGAGGGTTCACAGAGAAAGTGCTGAGCAGACCCTGGAAATGATTTAACGCCATATCACCAATTATTTATCTGTCCTCGGTGATAGACCCGTCAGCTAGTTCGATGTTAATATTATATTGTGCCCTACGAGCTTTGATCATAACATGAAAGACATTTGAATTTCTGTCTCCCTCCGCAATCCAATTCGCCTTGGCCTTATCTGCCATAATTTGATAATGATTCTGCTGAGTTACATCAAACTCCTGCTTGCCCTCCTGAATGGCATTTCGATTGGGCTCTGTGGCATGCGACTGGAACTGCTCCTCTAGTAAAGCTATCTTTTTTGCCAGATTCCGGAGCTTGGTGCTAGTGTTGCTCAAGGTAGTCCAATTCCAAGATTTGAGACACCGACGCAGATTTTTGGAGTTTAAACGCAAACTTCAGGAGAGGATTTGCATTATGATTACCCCTCCAAGCTTCTTTCACCACTTCCAAGAAATCTGCATGAGAATGCCATGCACGCAAATATTTAAAGCCAAACGGCTTTCTAGTAGAGGTTCCAAAGCTGATAAGCAGAGGGCAATGATCCGACGCTACTCCCGCTAAATGGTCGACTTTAAGGTGCGGCAGGGCAGCCATGGCCACTCCATTTATAAGCAGATGATCCAGACGAAGCCAAATCTGACTATCCCCATCTCGGTTGTTAGACCATGTAAATTTGGCCCCTCTAAACCCAGCATTCGATAGTCCTGCTTGAACTTGGAACTCATTAAACTCATGCATGGCCCCTGTGTCCCACCTCGCACCACTTGATTTGTCTATCGAATATGAGATGATGTTGTAATCTCCCACAGCCAACCAAGGAATATTGATTTGCGACGCAGCTGATAAGAGAGCGTTCCAGAGGGAGGTGCAAACGGAGCTAGACGTGGGGGCGTAAATAAAGGTGCATATAAATGGCACCCTGTGATCAACTCTGGTGCTGATGTGTTGCTCGCCAATGTCCATTATCTGAACTTTCACGCTGTCCTTCCACAGAATCCAAATTTTGGTATTAACAGGATCTCCGTGTATAAATTAGCAAAACCAAGCTGCCTTGCAAAACTTTGTAGCTTGTCACTACCTGTTTTAGGTTCTAGAATACCACAAGTGGAGATATTGTTATTGGCTAACATAGTTTTTAAGTAATCAGTTTTACCTGGATTGCATGCCCCACGGGCATTCCACGATAGGATTTGCATCATTGGGAAAGAGGGAGAGGTGTTGGACGATGCCTCCGGCCCCTTAGGCTGAACTTGCACCTTATTTGGATGTCCAAGATTGCGGAGTGCCTTTGGCTTCCAGATGCAGGTGCTCCGAGGCTCCTTCAATAGAAATTTTGGAACATCTCTTCATTCACAGTACTCATGCTCGTAAAGTTTGGGCGTCTGAGCATCGTCTCTTTGATGTTGTATGCCTCAGTCGCTACACCAGCTGTGGGAAATATGGATCAGGGACCGCGGTGTCTCCACCTAGACAGATGGACTGAGGATTATTTGGGTGTGTTGTGGTGTCTGGGAGCTCTGGAAGCTCCGCAACAATGGCATGCATGATAAGGGAGATTTTAACATCATAATGAGTCTTCACAGTTGGGTAAGCTCGCTGGCCTCCTTGATCAAGCTTCCCCACACCATTGGTTATAGACATGATCTCATTTTGAGTACCTTCCCCAACCTTACACTCCTAAGTCCAAATGGACTCGCTGGTCCCCCATTCAGCAAGGCCTCACCCTCAACTGCGCCAGGGCTGATCACCCTTAGCAACTAGTCTAGCTTTGAATCTTGGAGGATCAGTTGGTGAACTGCCCTCCTTGATCCGAAAGATCCATTTACTACCAATGATTTTAGCATTTTCAGGTTGCTTAACTAGTTTCCAAGTTCCAGTATTATGCATAGATTCAATTTCTTCACACATGGCTAATTTTCATTTATCACACTCTTTACTAGTTAGTGCATCCTTAAGTGTTTCAGGAGTTACATACTTCACATCACTAGCAACTAACAGAGCATATTCAAACAAATTCACAGATTCAGCCATGTTAACATATCTCCTATTGGGTTTTCTAACTCTAGGAGTTCTATCCCTTGCTAACACATAGTCAGTCAAATCAGGTGCATCAGCCTCAGCATTTTCAGTCACATTATCACTACTTGAAGATATAGTATTGTCAACGATGTGACCTACATTATCAGCAGTATGTAAAGAGGTAGAATCAGAAGCACTTAGCTGATTCTCAGACTGAGGTGCTGAGTTTTCCACAATTGGGGAATTTTCCGCAAAGTTGTCCACTTCTTGCGGAGAGTTGGGAACTTCAGTTTGAGGAGGTGTTTCCAAGTCTGCAACAGGTGGAAGCACCTCATTTCCTTGATGGTTATGTCGACCATCATCTTGGTTATCTTCATTGGCATCTGGAGTCCACCAGAGTTGCCCACCAGGCACAAAGCTCTGATGTTCAGACTCAGTTCCTGGTCAGTACTAGAGGTACCTGCACCATTAGAATCTGATGTTAGTTTGGCCTTAAAATGATACTCATCTTCATTAAAAGTTACAGAACTAGCAGTTATAACTTTATAAGGACCAGGTCTAACTAGCAACAACTTATATCCTTTCACACCCAATGGATAACCAAGCAAGACAGCCTTCTCAGCTCTAGGATTGAGCTTGCCCTGCACAGAATGTGCATAGCAAGTGCAACCAAAGGGCTTTAAATGGCTTAAAGAGATTTTTCTACCAGACCACAGCTCTTGGGGAATCTTAAAGTCAGTTGAAGAACAAGGAGACCTATTGACTAAATATGCAGCAGTCATGACAGCTTCACCCCATAGAGATTTCCTAAGTCCAGAACTTATTAACATGCATCTAGCCCTTTCTAATAATTTTCTATTCATCCTCTCAGCTATACCATTTTGCTGAGGGGTACCTGGTACAGTTAAGTGCCTTCTAATGCCATGTTCTTTACAAAAACTATTAAACTCATTGTTACAGAATTCCATACCATTGTCTGTCCTTAAGCATTTAAGTTTAGAGTTAGTTTGGTTTTCAACAAGAGTTTTCCAGTTTTGAAAGTGATCAAATACCTCAGTTTTAGATTTAAGAAGATAAACCCAAACTTTCCTAGAAAAATGATCAACCAAAGACATAAAATACAGTCTACCACCAACTGTTGGCACTTGGGCAGGGCCCCAAAGATCACTATGAACATATTCAAGAGGAGCAGATGCAGTCATATTAGATCTCTTAAAAGAATGAGCAATTTTCTTTCCTAAGATGCAATTTTCACAGAATGGCAGATTTACTGGTTTTTCAGGCAATAAACCATGTTCAAACAATTTATTCAGGCCTTTATTACCTATGTGACCTAGTCTAGCATGCCATAGCTTAGTGCATTTCAGTTCCTTATCTTCTGTTCTAGCATGATTAACCTCAGGAGATGTACTAACATAGTATAAACCACCAGTTTTAGTAGCTTTTATCAGAACTGTCCCTTTTCTTGAAATCTGTCTAATTCCTTTTGATGAATTAATTTCACAACCTACATCTTCTAAGGCTGATTCAGATATCAAATTCCTCCTAAGATTAGGAACCCAACTTACCTTTAAGAGAGTTCTAACCTTGCCATCAAACATTTTAATGGGGACAGTTCCTATACCTTTTATTTTTAAAACAGTTTTATCTCCTAGTTTAACTTCACCTCCATCATATAAATCAAGTTTATCAAACAAGTGTTTATGAGGAGTAGCATGCATAGTACACCCAGAATCTAATATCCAAGAACTATCAGAAAAAGCACCACAAACTACAAGGCATTCATTATCAAAACCAGAACCAGATTCACACACATTTGACTGCCCATTCTGAGGTTGATTTCCCTTATATTTCCCACTCTTAATGTCATCCTTTTTCTTTTGGCAATGGTTTGCATAATGTCCAACATTATTACAATAAAAACATTTCACTTTGGAACCTTGAGAGGCACCATTTTTGTCACCATTTTTATCAGATTGCCTAGGGACATTTTGAGAGTTATTATTAGGTTTTTCAGACCTATTGTTTTTAGAGGGAAACTTCTTTTTGCTCTTAAACATCATTACTTCATTCTTAGCTTCAGTTCTAGGTCCAGACCTAGTCTTAAACACTTTTAAAGCCTCATTCTTCTGAATTATCATTTCAGTGATTTTAGTTAGAGTTAACTCATCTCTCCCATATTGAATTACATCCTTAACAATATCAAACTGATTAGGCAGGGAGTGTAGTATTATCACAGCAAGATGTTCCTCTTTAATTGTATCTTTACATCTATCTAAGTCTTGTGTAATCCTAAGAAAGATGTCTAGATTTTCCTGAATAGTCATTTGAGTATCCATTTTAAAAGTGAACAATCTACCTAAGAGTGAAATCCTATTAGGGAGAGATGTTGACAAGTATTTTTCTTCTAACTTTTCCCAAAGTTCCTTAGGGTTAGTTATTGTCATAACCTGTCTAGCAACATTGTCATTTAACCTCATGATAATTTCAGAATGAGCTAAGTCCCTTATTTCTTTCTTGACTTCATCAGTGGTATTAGCTACCCATTCATTCTCTATAGCCCTATAGCACTTTTCTTTAATTAAAATTGCTCTCATCTTTAGTTTCCACATAGAGAAATCAGTTGTGCCATCATACGGCCTAAGCTTGGTAGGATCAGCCATACCACAGAAAAACAAGAAGCGGAATTCAACAAGAAATAAGGATCACAAGTAAACAGGGGAAGCAATACACCCAATCAAACCACCCAGCAAGATGCAGCAAGAAACCAAGCTCTGATACCACTTGTTGTAATTTATTACTCAATCTTGTATGCAAACTTAGGTTCAATTCATGTAAGGTTCAAACACAAACAAGAATATAAAGGGAGCACACAAGAATTTTTACGTGGTTCGGGAAATCCCTACTCCACGGGACCTCAAATGAGGAGATCCGTCTCAACAATCCACTATGAGCAATCAAAAGGTTTCGAGTACAAACAGCACAAACAGATCAGGCAATCGATCTGTGGATTTTGGTTCTTCAATCACGTATGGTTATTGGCAATAGTATATAGAGGATTTACCGGAGCTTGGAATAGGCTTGGAAAGCCAGGAGGAGCTGATGTGCGGTCGGGTAGCCGCCAGGAGGTCCGAGCGGAGGTCCGAGCGTGTAGCCGAGCTGGAGGTCGGGTAGCCGCCAGGAGGTCCGAGAGGAGGTCCGAGCGTGTAGCCGAGCTGATCCTGAAGAGTTTGTATCTGATGCGAGCGACGACGTCTTGAACATAACAGAGGATTTCGTTTAATGGAACGCAGCCGTTCCAGCTCAGCGGGAATGTCTGTTATGGCAGTTGGAAGCAAGCGGTGCCGTTTTGATCAATTGGGAGTGCACGCCTGATTATTCGGACGACATCGTTTCGGGAAAGCTGATATGTGGAGCACATCGTTTTTGCGAGCGGACGAGTCGGCTCAAGGCAACGGATATAAAAGCGAGGCAACTCACCGGGTTGACTCAATCATCTTCTTCGTATTTCCACAAAAGAGGAATTAGGGTTCTTGAGCTTCAGAGAGAAATTCGTCCGATTGAGTGAGAATTGAGTTCTGATTTCAAGTGTGTAGTTTCGAGTGAGTTTTGCGATCATTGTACTATTGCCAATTTGATTAATAAAGCCGTGCCTCTTCTCGAGTGGAGTAGGATCATCCGGATCCGAACCACTATAAATCTTTGTGTGTTTTTCCGCATTCGTTTTCATCCATTCTTTGCTAGATTAGTTGCGTAGAATCTCTACAAATTGGTATCAGAAGCTTAGGCGCAGAGATGGTGTCAACGAAAGTAGAACTCGAAAGATTTGATGGCAAAGGTGACTTTGCGCTTTGGAAACAAAGGATGAAGGCTATTCTGGTTCAGATGAAAGTCGCGAAGGCTTTGGTCGCCAACGGCATTCCGGCGACGGTGACTGAGGCTGAGCGCGATGAGATGCAGGAGATGGCGTATAGCACACTCATCCTTCATCTTGGTGATAAAGTTCTTCGAGAAGTGTCTAAGGAGAAAACTGCCACAGCTGTGTGGTTGAAGTTGGAATCCCTATACATGACGAAGACCTTGACGAACAGAATCTATCTGAAGGGCAAGCTGTTTGGATTCAAGATGGATGGGAGCAAGTCCATTGAAGAGCATCTTGATGACTTCGCAAAAATAGTAATTGATCTTGAAAACATAGAAGAGAAGATTGGGGATGAGGATCAGGCCATTATGGTTCTGAATGCCTTGCCTTCCTCATATGCTACTCTTGTGGATACAATGAAGTATTCGAGGGAAACTCTATCCATGGAAGAAGTGCTGGCAGCTTTGAAACAGAAGCAAATGGAATTGAAACCTAAGAAGGAAACTGCTGATGGTCTAGTGGCGTATGGAGGCTTTCACAAGAAAGGCTTTCAAAAGAGACAGAAGAATCAGAAGTTCACTGATAAGGAGAAATCCAGTACAAGTTCCAGTTCAACTCAGGAGCAGAAGAAGCACACATGTTTCTACTGCCATAAGCCTGGGCATTGGAGAAAAGATTGCCCTGAGAGGAAGAAAAAGGAGCTTCCAAAGGGTGATGCTGCATTGGCTGAGGATTCCTATGAGACTGCTGAGGCTCTCTCAGTAACTCAAACTTCATCGTCTAGTAGATGGATACTGGATAGTGGGTGCTCATATCACATGACACCTCACAAGGAGTGGCTGATGGAGTTCCAATCACAAGACAAAGGAACTGTGCATTTGGGGAATAACAAAGCTTGCAAGATGATGGGAATAGGCATCATCTGGATGAAATTGGAAGATGGACCTAAGGTAAAAATCTCAGGTGTAAGGTATGTTCCTGAACTGAAAAGAAATTTAATTTCTTTAGGCATGTTAGAAGCACATGGTTGCACCTTTAAGGCTGAAAATGGTGAAATAAAAGTGTATAAGGGTGATGTGCTGAAGTTGAAAGGAAAAAGGCAGAATGGTATATATGTGTTAGAAGGATATCCTGATATGATTGATAGTATAAATTACACTGAGTCTGATAAAGACAGAACTGTATTATGGCATTTGAGACTAGGACACTTAGGCCAAATTGGCTTAAACAAGTTGCATGATCAGGGCTGTTTTGGTAGTGATCATGTAGAGAAACTTAAGTTTTGTGAAAACTGTGTTCTAGGTAAATCAACAAAATTGAGTTTTGGTAAAGGTAAACATGTTACCAAAGAAAAACTTGATTATATACATTTTGACCTTTGGGGACCAACAAGGGTTCAATCCCATAGTGATAAGAGATACCTTATGTCACTCATTGATGATTTTACCAGAAGATCTTGGGTATTTTTCTTAGCACAGAAATCTGAGGCCTTTGAAACTTTCAAGAACTGGAAACTGATGATGGAGAATCAATCTGGTAACAAGGTGAAGTATCTTAGAACTGATAATGGCCTAGAATATTTAGATGGTGAGTTCCTTAATTTCTGTAAAGAATGTGGAATTGTTAAACACCATACTGCCCCTGGTAACCCTCAACAAAATGGTTTGGCTGAAAGATTTAATAGAACTATCTTAGAAAGAGTAAGATGTATGCTATTACAATCTGGTTTGCCTAAAGTATTTTGGGCAGAAGCTGCTCATACTGCATGTTATCTGATAAATAAAAGTCCCTCTTCTGCTCTGAATTTTAGAACTCCTATGCAAGTGTGGACTGGTTGTTTAGATGATTATGATAGGCTTAGGATATTTGGTTGTGCTGCTTATGCAACAGTGAAGCAGGGGAAACTAGAACCTAGAGCTTTAAAATGTTTGTTTTTGGGATATCCTGATGGGGTGAAAGCATATAAACTTTGGTGTTTAGAAAATGGACATAAAAGGGTCATTATTAGTAAAGATGTTAGATTTGATGAATCCAGGTTTCCATACAAGAAGGATACTAAACAGTTGGAACTAAACCTTGAGAATGCTGAAAATGCTGAACATGTTGAAAATGTTGCTAATACTGAAAATGCTGAAAATGTTGAACATGTTGAAACTGAGTTTGTGCCTAGAACTGATAATACTACTCTTGAGGTGGAGCTTGAACAACATACTACTATAACTGTTGATGATGAAAATCAGGTAGAAGGTAATTTACTAGATCCAAATGAAAATGATCAAATAACTGGTGAGACAGGGGATTTTTGGTTAACTAGAGATAGACCTGCTAGAAATAGAAGAGTACCAGTTAGATATGGCTTTGAGGATCTGGTAAATTATGCTTGCAATGTGGCTGAGAATTTATCTAACCCAGAACCTGAGGATTATAAAGATGCAGTTGATAGTAGTGAAGGAAAGCAGTGGTTAAAGGCTATGAAGGATGAGATGGATTCCTTGTGGAAGAACAAGACTTGGGAAATTATTGACAGACCTCAGAAGGCAAGACTGGTTGGAAGCAAGTGGATTTTCACAAGGAAGGAAGGAATTCCTGGAGTGGAACTGCCAAGGCTTAAAGCCAGGTTGGTTGCAAGAGGTTTTACCCAAAAGGAAGGTATTGATTTCAATGAAATATTTTCCCCAGTGGTAAAACATAGATCTATTAGAATCATGCTAGCTTTGGTTGCATATTTTGATTATGAACTAGAGCAACTTGATGTTAAAACAGCTTTCTTGCATGGTAACCTTGATGAGACTATATATATGAGACAACCTGAGGGATTTATTGTTGGTGATCCTGAAAATAAAGTATGCTTACTCAAAAGATCATTATATGGACTTAAACAATCACCTAGACTGTGGTATAGGAGATTTGATGAGTTCATGGGTAATTGTGGCTTTAAAAGATCTGACTTTGATTGGTGTATTTATGGTAAACATGTGCAAGGTGAATCTGAAATTTATTTACTCTTGTATGTGGATGATATGCTAATTGCTAGTCATGATATTGCTGCTATTAACAAATTGAAAGTGCAGTTAAGTATTAATTTTGAGATGAAGGATTTTGGTGGAGCAAAGAAAATTCTGGGAATGCAGATTAAGAGGAACAGAAAAGAGAAGAAACTGTTTCTGTGCCAAACTGATTATCTGACAAAGGTAATAGGGAAGTTTGAGATGGGTAATGCAAAGCCAGTTCTTACACCAGTTCCTGGACATTTCAAGTTGAGTAAGGATCAGGAACCTCAGACCAAAGAGGAGCAGGCCTATATGGACAAGGTGCCTTATTCAAATGCAGTAGGATGCTTGATGTATGCTATGGTCTGTACCAGACCAGATATAGCCCATGGAGTGAGCATTGTTAGCAGACATATGGCAAATCCAGGGAAGTATCATTGGCAAGCAGTCAAGTGGCTGTTGAGGTATATCAAAGGAACTTTGGGAAAAGGACTGTTGTTTGGAAAGGAGCAAGTCAGTTCTGAGATAATACAAGGATTTGTGGACTCAGACTATGCAGGAAATGTGGACACAAGGAAGTCACAGACTGGACTGGTTTTTACAGTTTTTGGGACTGCAGTGTCATGGAAAGCTAATCTTCAGAAAGTGGTGGCTTTATCTACAACTGAGGCAGAGTTTATGGCAATAACTGAAGCTGTCAAGGAAGCTTTGTGGATGAAGGGATTACTAACTGAGTTGGGTCATGGCCAGAGTTGTGTGAAGGTGCATAGTGATAGTCAAGGAGCAATTCATCTGTCAAAGCATCAAGTGTTTCACGAAAGATCTAAACACATTGATGTGAGGATGCATTTTGTGAGGGATGTGGCTGACACTGGAGAAGTTCAAGTGGTGAAGATAGGTACAAAGGATAACCCTGCTGATATGTTAACAAAATCAGTGCCAAGTGATAAGTTTGAGTATTGCTTGGAGCTGATTGGGTTGAAGGATGAACCCTAGAGCAGGATGAGAGGAGAGGCACAATCAGTGGCTTTGAGTGATTAAGAATCAAGGTGGAGAATCTCTACAAAGCCATTTATGAATACTCCTCCACGCATAAGATTTAGCAACTTAGTTACATAAATATAGACATACGAAAACAAATAGGATTATTAATTGAGCAATACCTAATTGTCAGAGCCGATGGGGAGAAGAGAAAGAAAAGAAACCCTATTTCAATTTCGCAAAAGATCAATCCCCGTAAACCGGTTTTATTTAAATGAGACCGATTCGTGTCAAACTGGTTTAATACTCTTGAGTTTCAAACTAGGTAAAAAATAAAAAAAAACTTCCTTGTAACGATTCGGTTGTCGTCCGAGCATCGTCAACGTCGCCGTGCCTATTCGTACTGTACTTCGTGTATTACTAACTCCAAAGGTGTGTCGGTTGCAGACACAAATTTGCGTTGCACACAAAGCTTGCCTCTTCCTCTGTTTTCAGTTAATGATTTGATTATTTCCATTGCGAATGTTGAGTCTGTTTCTGTTCCATTACAGTGTATTTTTCGCTGTATGCAAGGACTTCCAGAGGGCATTCCGTTTGCGTGATGTTTCCTTTTCCATTGTTGCCTTGCCTATTTTGAGTTAGAGTTTTGCTTGCTTTGTTTCAGATGTAATTTTCCAGCAAAAAAAAAAAATCTCTTATTAAATTTGGAGGATTGTAAGAGTGTAAATATAATAATGAGATGTATGAAATCTGGAGGTTTCATTTTTCTACTTTTTTGTTCAAATGTAAATAGATGATCTTATGTTCAAGTCAATTTTTCGAAGGTCATAGCAGTGCATGTTCAGAATCAATCTCCACTCCATGAGGAAACTTTGTCTGGAACTTTCTACAAAATACCATCATTATGATTTCTTAGACTTCCTCTGAGATGCATTCTGCAAAGCCATATGTATCAAGATTTGCTCAAGCTTAATGTAGCTGTATATATGGATTTATATAGCTTCACAACTTTCTGCCACTGCCAGTGAGTAAAGTGTTGTCATTTACCTGTCGTGTGGGGTAGCATAAGAAGCTGGCATAGCATACCTGTCCTTGTGGATGTTATATGTCCCAGAATCACTCACAGTAACTCATATAATCACCATAAAATGATAAAACTCGAACTGAACAGAAGCCGAGATGACCTTCCTATTCTTTTCAACTTTAGAGTACATATTCAGGCTGAACGAATGTCTATTAATTGGATGACGAGCAGAGCACAGGTAAGTCAATTATGTTTACTCGAATTTTACCCGATTCCCACACTCATCTTTGCTTTCATTTATTTTCTTTATGAGATTATCTTGTTGCTATCGGATGACAAAAATGTGAAAATAACCGACCACTGCTACGGCAATCTTGGATTGTTGACATTCTCAGATTCCTACTAGTACGGCATTTCGTAGTTTGAGTCATCTGCTGCAAACAAAATAAGATCAAGCTGTGGTCCCAATGGATAACTAGGTTGATCAAGGCCTCTGTGGGTGTGACTCAGATTTAAAACTCACCTGGCCAAGTTTACCTATTTTGAACTATGCACTGCACTGCACTGTTTTCTTTTCATTTTGTTCTTAATAATTGCTTAAACTTGGATTAATAGCATCTTATGTGGATGCACTGAGCCACGTGGCTCACATCTAAAGGAAATCAACAAAATACGGCAACAGAAAATTTAGGGTACAAAAAGATGCTGAATTGTGAAAATGGTTACTTCAAATTTTGCAATTTGAAAGTTTTTATTAAATGCAGTTTGAAGGATACAGCTTGCTTGAATTCTTTTCTGAATCATTCAATGTTCTAAATATTTTTTTTGATTGATACAAGTTGGGTTTCTGTAGATTATATTTGTTTTTTGAGTTTTAACGTTCCATCTATTATTGAATCAGTGTCATCTCTGCTGCCTTTTTTTTGGGAAGGTTAAATCCTAACTATAATCTTTTTTTATATCAGACAGCCATGAAATAGTGGTGGATGGATAATGCCCTTAACGTATAAGACTAGGGAGAAGATGCCACTACTGATGACATTCAAGAGTTTTTATGATCCCTACTGAGCTAAAAATGTGTGTTCAAACCAGGTACATTGTGAAATGAAGCTATTTATTATTCAGGCCTGTGTACAGCTACGTACAGATTACTGTACCTGATGCGTAATACTTGATCTTTATTTGGTTGGAGCATATAGTGATTAACTTTTTTCAATGATCTAGGTAGGAAGGTATGTCCACTCTCTAGGCTATGTTCGGAGTCAGTGAGGCAGTGGCATGTGTACTGAGACGATAGAGCTTCTAACCACATGTGTGCCATTAATCTCGACCCAACTCAAGTACCCGAAATTCCCGATATAATCACTCATGGGATGAGCTTCCTCATTGGAACCGTTGCTGCCCACATCGATCTCCACAGTCATGGTAAACTCTGCAGTACTGAGCTTTCCAGCAAATGATATGATATTCGGTTGTACTACCACTTTCATTCCCACAGGAGAAGCTACCTCTGCACGGTAGCTAGTAACAGCATCAGCCACATTAGTCAATACTCTTCTGAAAGTATAGCTGGTGGTATTTGTCTGGTTCAACAAAAGAATGAACGAAGGATAATTCAGATCAAGATTAGCATTTTCACAGGTCTGGTTCACTCCCTTGGTGATAGTCTTAATCTGCTGTGATGTATAATTTAGCGCACACAGGTAATTCACGTATTGATGCGCATTTATGTCATAAACCAGGCCTGGATCCATAGCCTTATTGGGGTTGACATGTCCACCCCCATAGTCAAGAGGGGTAGCTGCCTCTCCTGTTAGCATATCAGCGATCGGATGGTTGGTGTTATCGGTTATATCAGCTGTAGTCATCATGGCTGACCGAATGGCAGCAGAACTCCAATCTTTGTGCACAGATTTAATCAACACTGCTATGCCACTGATGTGTGGACAAGCCATGGACGTGCCAGAGACCAAAGCATAATCAGTGACAAGATTATCGTCTCGAAGAGGAACTTCAGGTCTGTTGGGTACCCAGGCAGCCAATATATCAACCCCAGGAGCCATTATGTCTGGCTTTAAGATCCATGGAGACATAATGCTTGGCCCACGCGATGAGAAATCAGCCACTTGTGGAGCTGCTGGCTTGGTTCCCAATTTTGTAATTTTGAATCTCATGTCAACAGTTGCGTTGCTGGATTTAGTTACGTAGTCCTTAACACGGTTAGCTTCTTTTGTACCCAAGACCACAAAAGGTAATGTGAATTCATGTGGTCGGAAGTCAGTGGGGACATCCCAGCAGAAGATTCCTCCAGCTGCTCCTGAGAAATACATTTCAGAAGTCGACTCAAATACTGAAATCTGGTCGTTGCAATCACAGAATACAAACTTCCCGGCAACCTCATCAGGATCAAGTGTGTTACTAGCACAAATCTCCTTGCTTCTATTTCCGGATCCAAAGTAAAGTGGTGAGCCCGACACAAACAGACTTTCAGGAAAAACTGATTTTCCTTCTACTGTGAGTTCATCTTCACCCAGGGTGACCTCGGCTGCAAATTGCCTATCAATTGTTCCGGCAGCCACAGTGGTGATCCATGGAGCTGAGTTCTTAACCGTGAAACCATGAAAGTCATTTCCTGCAGAACATGCCACGAAAATCCCTTTCTGCATTGCTGCAAAGGCTCCAATGGCAATTGGGTTTTGGTCGAATGGCGTTTCATAGAATCCTAATGACAAGGACATAACATCCACACCATCTGATATAGCTTGATCCATTCCTGCCAAAACATCAGTTGCTGCTGCATCATAAGTCCCATTATAAAACAGTACCTTGTACATTGCGATCCTGGCTTTGTTGGCAACTCCAGAAGCCAGCCCTTTCGCATAACCAAAGTAATCCACAGAATGAACAACATTGCCCGCTGCAGTTGATGAAGTATGAGTTCCATGACCGAAGTAATCTCTAGGAGAGTCATAGTCTTCAGTTTTGGATATGTTGCCTCCTCCTTGCTTCATGCCTCGGCTGAACGACTTCCCACCGATAAGTTTTCTATTACAGTGGGAGGAATTAAACTTTGTACCTGTCTCACAGCCTCCACGCCACCTTTCTGGCACAGGAGGCATCCCATCGTCGTTGAAACTCTCACTCTCTGGCCATATTCCACTGTCAAGGACCCCAATGATCATATCGTCACCAAACCCTGCAACAGACCACAATCCCTTATACTTGTTCAGACCAAGGAACTCAGGTGACCTTGTGGTATCAGCCTTTCCATATGCCTCGGGATACGTAGCAACATGGCCAGACATTGTCTCAAGGTGACTGAGCTGCGATTCTGACAGAACTGCGCTAAAACCATCCAAGACATGCTCGTAGGTGTATACATGTTTGGGCTCAGCTTCAGTAGTATCTGCAGAAGTCAATGAAGCGAGCATTGACATGTACCAGCTGTGAGGCGTTGTGTAAGGAAAAGGCATGGCAGACCTGTCCATGTGGACAATGTAGGTTCCATGGTCACCCTTCACGGGTGCCACCACTGCTGCCGCAACAAACATACACCACCAAAGGCACGTAAAATGATCTGATGACGTCTTCATTGCCTTGGTTTCTGTGCCTCACTTCCAGATACCCCATATTTATTTATAAACGTATCATCTGTTCTGCAGTAGCTGAAGTAAACAATGTCCGATGAAACCAATTCAACCCCCCTACATGCCAAACAATCATCATTGGAACTGCCAAGTGAGCTTTACGTACTTCTCTCATCAGGCTAACCGTTTGCTTTTAAGATAAGTTGACAACCATAGTCCAAAAACAACCGTCCTCAAGTGTTCTGACAATTTTGGGATCCCCTGCATCCGAATCATCTTGCATTCCTTAGTTTTGAACAATGTATAATATTAAAGTTACTCCTTGTTTTGTTCTTTGATGTGCCACAGCTGATCTAATGAACCCTACTTCCCAGCTCTGCCTACCTTGACAGAAGCAAAACCAGTTCAGACATGCTGCCACTTCCGGTGGGCAGTCCCTTTCTACCTTGATCTACACCTTCCACACGGGTAAAGTTTGCTTAAATGCTTATAGCAGATATCGTAGGACAGCGTGGACGGTATCAGAAAAGATTCTGTAACATGAATCTACAGAAGAATATGGTCTTTTTCTATTCTTCCATGCTTACCAAAAATCTACACATGTCCATCTTCGATATCCCCTTTGTTCAAAACTTTTTATCAAAATGGCGTAGTGGAAATTGAACAGCACCTCCTTTCATTCAAATTCGAATCACATAATGTGAATATATTATCATAAACGAGAACAGAGAAAAGAAACAGGATATTCCAATCTGATTTTACTATTTCCAATGCTATAAAGTAACGTCTTTTCCTCAACGTTATTGAATACAACCCTGTAGAAAGATTTTGGTATAGAGATCATAATCTTGGTTGAATCACTAGGAGGTCAACGGTTCGAATTTCACTGGACGCTTCTTATGACATAAGTTTGATAATTATTCATTTTTTGCCTATCATAATGAATATAAAATAGAACTCCGATATAAATATTGGCATTATTATTGCCTGATCCTTGGTCTTTCATGTGCCCTATGACCCTTAGTATATATGGTCATTTGTATATGATATAATATCAAGATCAATGAGAATACAACACTTTTCTTCTCTACATTTCTCTCTTCATATATTCTTGTTCTCCATTTGAATTTCTCTACATCCACAAATCCTTATTTTCCACAACACGTTATTGACACGACTTGCTCATGGTAGAGATTCAAAGCTCTTTCTGACAATACTCTTGAGCCTGACAATGATTATCTGGCGTTGATTCTTGATATTGAAATCCGTGTAAATGTCATATATCTTTAAGATACTACAAAAGAAGGAAATAAAGCACTTGTTCAAAAAAGATGACTGAAGCCATGATATCATTTGGCATCATTTCCCTGAGAGATTTAATATGAAAATTTGGAAACCAATGATCCCTCTCTCCTTTGAAAGGATTTGAAGAGACGTACGATCAACAATATAAACTCGATTTGATTAGATAAACTAGCGTTCGCAAGATTATAAAATGTGTCGCGAGTATCATTTCACAATGTTATGAATCACTTCACAACTGAAGTTATGTGATGAAAATATCATTAATAAAATCAGGGAATATATATATATATATATATAGGGGAGCGCTCGGTTGAGGTAGGGTTGGTAGAATGAGGCACGATCTGGGCCACTTATTTAGATGATGTGGCAGGGAATAGTACCGGAATAGTGTTTTGCTTTTTGCTTTTTGAATTGTGCAGGATTTTGGTAGTGGGACACGTGGCGCACCCACAAAGCACGGGGGTTTAGATGTGTGGCTCAGATCGTGCCTCACTGCCTCATTCTTAGAAGGGTGCCTCATTTGAGCGCTCTTATATATATATATATATCATTGGGGGTCGTACTTTTGGTACTTCCAAACATCTTCTTGATTTTTATAAAGCCTCTTCGGAAGCAAAAGATGTTGAAACGTATTCAACTGAATAAAACGATGATCCTAAGGATCTTAACCATCTGGAACTATGAATCTCACCCATTTGGATGTTGGAGATTTAATTTTTAAATAGGCCAATGAAAAGTTTTACAAACTAATCATTGATGGAAGACGACATAAAAGATGATGTCATACTTATAAATATCCAATTCAAAGTATTTGAATTTTTGATATTTTATGCTTTATTTCTCTTTCAAATAAAAGTATTTCTACTTTTATGTATTTGTATTTTGAAGAGATAGATGTTCGTCTTTCAATTGAGATGAAAGATGATGGTGAATCTCTATGCTTGACAGATAATGCAGCAACACAAGATCGAACCTAGAATCATTTGGTGACCCCAGCGTCACTCTTGTTTCTTTGCTCAAGTCTCCTTACCAAATCTATGTGAACCTACTCTTTCAATATCCAGCCATTAGGTATTTCAAATGGTCAGTCTCATGCACGTGAGGTGATTGTTTAGTTGGTAATTTCTTGGCTTTGTAACCAAGAGATTGTGAGTTCAACTTCCACAATGCACCATTCCCACTAAAAATTAGGTGTGGAATCTTCATGTCCCATTCAAGTGAGGACTTGAGACTTGTCATTCCTCCCTTCGCAAGAGGTGCTGGAGATGGCTTCTACCGTGAGCAGGTCAAATGCTTCGAAGTGGATGGGTCGAGAGCCGCATGGCTTGTGCTTCAATAGACATAATGTACTAGATGATATGCTTAGATTGAGAGAAAGAATGATATTGTACAACATGTATACCCATCATCAAAAAAAATCGCGAGTCTCATTAACCGGTTGACTATTAAGTCATAATTAAGATTTAAGTTTGCAGTGAAATTAGTGATTATAACGATGAAATCGTAGTATTAATCAAATAGTAAAAAGATATCCTAATTACGAAATATATCTAATGACATGAATTCAAGTTATCTATTATTTGCCTTTCAAAATAATCTTTTTTGAAACAAAAATACTATTTAAGTTAAGTGTAAGTAACTTGTGAAAATTAATCGAAAGTTATCACAAAATGAAGTAGATGCACGTCGATCTCCAGTCCAGCGATCCCGTCCGTCGAATAACTTAAACCCTAACTATATGACCGAGGCCGAGTCTATCCAATGCTTCGACCGGAAGAGCACGACAGTGACGCACTTGATGAAGAGCAACGATGCCGGATCGAGCCGGAGATTCTCCGATCAAAGCGTACGAGCTGATTCTTCTCCTCGGCGCGGCAACTTCTCCGGCGTCGATATGAGGTGACGAGAATCACAATCAGACGTGCCGGAAGTTCGATCGGAGCAAGCAAAACCGATAGAAGAAGAAAGAAGAATATTTGGGAAAGTCTAATTTTTATTGAATGAGGAAGAAGAGCGAAATTCTGTTATATCAGAATTTCGTCTTTTGTGAAATACAGAACCGTCCCTTAACTATCTAAGAAAACAAACCTCAACTTTTACAAATAGAACCCTATACTAATAACAATTACAAATGTGCCCTATTCTAATTTCCAGCTCGATTGAGCTAGGGCACGCTCGAAATGTCAGTCTGGGTTCCGATTTGTACTCTTGATGGTTTGGCGTTGCCCATTATCCTCAACACCCCGCAAGCTCAACGTGTGTGGAGAAAATTGGACACGTTGAGCTTGCAGCACAGGTGTTGCAAGTGATCGGCAGACAATGCTTTTGTGAAGAGGTCCGCAGGCTGGTCAGCTGAGGGGATGTACTGAGGGGCAATAAAACCAGACGAAACATGTTGTCGAACTAAATGACAATCCAATTCCACATGTTTGGTACACTCGTGGAAGACTGGTTCCGAGCAATGTGAAGGGCGACGTTGCTATCACAATGAAGAGGGATAGGAGTAGGGACTACAATTCCAAAATCGGTAAGTAAGCGAGATAGCCATACTAGTTCACAGCAAACATGTGCCATTGCCCTGTATTCTGCCTCTGCGGAAGATCTTGAAACAACAGTTTGTTTCTTATTTTTCCAGGACACGAAGGACTTTCCAAGAAGGACTGTATAGCCAGAGACAGACCTGCGAGAAATGGGGCAAGCTCCCCAATCCTCACAGTGCGCTGTAAGAGTCAAGGGCTGGCCACTGGGATAAAACAGACCTTGAGAAGGGGCTAACTTCAGGTATCTCAAAACTTTATGTGCTGCTTGTAGATGATCCTCTCTAGGTTGGTGCATAAATTGGCTAAGTACATGCACTGAGTAAGATAGATCAGGGCGTGTGACAGTGAGGTAGATTAATTGACCAACTAGACGCCTGTAAGGAGTAGGGTCTTCTAGAACCGGAGCACTAGATAAGGCAAGTTTTTGTTTCGTATCCATAGGTAGAGATGATGGCTTGCAACTGAGTAACCCAGCTTCATTTATCAAGTTCAAAGCATATTTTCTTTGGTTTAAAAATATGCCCTCTGGAGATCTTGCAACTTCAATTCCCAGAAAATATCTCAAAGTGCCCAAGTCTTTTATCTTGAATTCGGAGTGTATAAAAGCCTTGACACTGTGGATTAACTCTGTTGACGTGCATGTGATAATCACATCATCAACATATACTAGAAGGACTAAGAAGTGTCCTGAGTTTGAGTAAGTAAACAGAGAGTAGTCGTTAAGGCTAGGTTTGAAGCCAAAACTTATCAATGCATCACTAAACTTATTGAACCACTGCCTTGGAGCTTGTTTTAGTCCATACAGACTTTTTAAAAGCTTGCAAACCAGGCCCTGCTGTTTTTCCGTCTTATAGAAACCAGTAGGCAGAGTCATGTAAACTTCTTCGTCTAGGGAGCCATGTAGAAAGGCATTGTCCACATCTAGTTGATTTAAGGGCCAATTCTTGGCTGTGGCCACATCGATTAAAGTTATCACAGTGTTCATTTTTACCACGGGGGCAAATGTTTCGTGATAATCCAAACCTTCTAGCTGTGTAAAGCCCTTGGCCACTAGTCTTGCTTTATATCTCTCTATTGACCCATCTGATTTTCTTTTGACTCTGTATATCCATTTGGAACCAACTGCAGTTTTGTTAGGAGGTAACTTGGTAAGAGTCCAAGTGTGATTGTCCTCTAAAGCTTTAATTTCTTTGTGCATAGCATCTATCCAGTGCTGACTTTTGATGGCTTGAGTATAGCTGGTAGGTTCATTATCAACTAGAATTTGTGACGCAAAGTGTTGAAATTCACTTGAACAATGTGAATAGTTAGTATAGTCTGCAATAGGGTATTTGGCTGTTGTGGACTGTGGTAACCAAATTGTTGCAGACAAAGTCTCTCAGTAAAACTGAAGGCCTGGAAATTCTGGAAGACTTTCTAGTATTTGTATCATTTGCTGGGAAATCTGCATTCATGGTCACAGATTCTTGTTCTATTGCAGGTGCATTATCTGATGAAATTTCTTCAACAATATCACATATGGGTAGAGGAGTAGCTGTCAGCTGATTTTCATCATGTTGCTGGGAAGCAAAAGGAAAGACAGACTCCTTAAAAATTGTATCTCTGCTGATGTACACAGAGTGAGATTGAAGATCAAAGATTTTGCACCCTTTCTGCCCAAATGGATATCCCCAGAATACGCCAGCTCTTGCTCTTGGATCAAATTTAGACTTTGTAGGAGATGTATTTGTGCAGTAGCATAGACAACCAAATACTTTGATACAACTATAATCTGGTTTCCTGTTAAAAAGAACTTCATATGGAGATTTCCATTGTAATTTTGCTGAAGGAATTCTATTTATAATAAAGGTAGCCGTTAAAATACATTCTCCCCATAATGAATCAGGTACCTTTGATTGAAATTTCAGTGCTCTTGCTACTTCCAAGATATATTTATGTCTCATTTCTACTACCCCATTTTGCTGAGGGCTACATACACATGAAGTCTGCTGTAAACAACCATTTTCAGTAAGAAAGTCAGTCATTCTGGCAATGAGAAATTCCTGACCATTGTCAGACCTAAGAACTTTGATCTTTTGGCCAAACTGAGTTTGTATCATTCTGTAAAACTTAATAAAATGATCAGCAACTTCGGCTTTACTACACATTAGAAAAGTCCTGGTGCATTTGGAATGATCTTCTACCAAAGTTAGGAAATATTTGGCTCCAGTAAAAGTTGGAACCTTGAAAGGGCCCCCATATGTCTGCATGGACAATCTCAAAAGCAGACTTTGACACTGAATTACTGTCATTAAATGGAAGCCTTCCCTGTCTAGCTTGAGGACAGATGGAACAGCTAAGATTCTGAGAATTACAAGGCATATCAGGAATGCAATGTTTAAAATTTTGAAACAACTTCTGGAAAGTCTCTATGCCACAAAAAGGCTTTGTTTTCAGAACTATTTACACTAAAGCATCCACTGTCTTCACCAGCTTTTATCAGATACAGGCCTTGCTTGGCTTCACCAGTCCCTACAATGGCCTGTCTTGCAAGGTCCTGAACATGACATTTAGATGAGTGTCATTTACCAACTTAGCTACTGAAATCAGATTGAACTTGATATCAGGCTCTAATAAGACATCCTTGAGTGTTATAAACTCATTTAGACAGCAATCTCCAACATATCTGACAGCTGCTCTAGCACCATTTGGTAGCAACACATTGTGAGGGATATCAAGGGGTTTAATATCAATAAGAAGATCAATATGAGATGTAATATGGTCTATGGCACCACTATCTACAATCCAACTATCTTCTATAACCTTGATTGATGTTAGACAAATCATACCTGCCATATGGTCATTTTCTCCAGGATTTATATACATCATCAGCTTGTTCATCTGCTCTTGAAGTTTAACCATTATTGTCTTGAGTGCATTGATTTTCTTTTTCTTCAGTTCCTGTGACAGTAGCATCACTAACAACAATGTTAGCAACACTTCTATTATTTTTGAAACTGTTTTGGCTAGAACCATTTCCTTTGTAAAGTCTATGACCAGGTGGATATCCATTGAGTTTATAACAGGTTTCTCTTGTATGTCCATGTAGCTGACAATGAGCACAATGCAAGTGCCTTCTATTCCTGCTAACAGGAGGCACTGCAGCAGAATTGTAATTCTTATTCCCTTGTCTTGGAATGGATGAGTTATATACTTGGCTGATGTTGAGAAACAAACATAGCTGAAGCTTCAGTCACAACAGGTTTGGTGATCTTCTTCTGTGATTCATGTGTCCTAACTTGCGAGTGGACATCATTCAGGCTATGTAGAAACTGCATAATTTTGTATTTGGTATTTCTTTTATCCATAGAGAATTGGTCGACTTGCAAGTAGCTCCCAAGTCACATAGTTCCTCATCTTCTAATGCATCTTCTTCACCCCCAAAGATGTAAGAGTCTACCATCCATTTCTCCCTGCACTAGAGTTACAATTTCTCTGTGCAAAGAGAACATTCGAGGACCATTAGCACCATCAAAACGCATCTGCAGGCATGCATACAGTTCTTGGAATGAATTATAGAGGCTGAAATCTCCTTTTAAACTGAGTTTATAATCCAAGAGAATATTACATTTCTCCCATCTTGCTCTCTCATAAGCATCATCTGGTCTTGGAAATTCACCATTAACAAAACCTAACTTCATCTTAACATGACCAAGAGCAATTTCCATGGCTTTCTTCCATGAAATAAAAGTTGTCAAGACCGATTAAAGGCTGAGTTACCAACGATGTGCCAACATTCTCATTAACACTTTCAAACAAAGGATCATCAGACGGATTGCGAGTGCTAGATGATGAAGATGCCTTCCGAGGAAAGGAAAAACAACAACACAGCAAGCCAAATCGAAAACCACAACTCAACATGACGGTTCACGTCGTCAAAGGCGCGCGGAGGTCACACTCACACCTTGCAGATCTACGTGAGCCGTTAGAGCATTTCCAAGGCGTTGGTCGCATTGTACCAGAAGTATGTTGATGAGCAGAGCCAGAAGGAGATTAGGTATGATTGGACCTTGCTGGTAGCTGATCCAAGGCGGCGAGAGCCCAAAGAGTTTCCGAGGAAGCTGTTGTGCTCGTGCAAATCCATGCAAATATTGGCCTGGAATTAGATCTGTTCAAAGATGAGAGGTTTTGTTTTTTTATTATTCATAAGTGGATTTTCACCACCGAAAATAAAGGATTCAGCTACACTGAGGCCCATAGGACCAAACACTAAAGACACACTAAGGTTCATAGGACCAAACCACTAAAAGACACTGCGAAAAAACTCTCTCGCTAACAACCCTAGCACAACCCTCTTAAAATGCTCAATAGAACTCTTTCGAGCACTAGGGGCACTTAACTCTAGGGGCACATCCCTCTTTGAAAGCTCGATAGAAACCCTCTCGCTTGCACACTCGAGGCGCTTGACTCTAAGGCTCTCCTCTCTCGCCCCTCTTCAAAAAGATACTTGTGCTCTTCCAATGATTATAACCTCCCTCTCTTCGCACTTCGCCATTCCCCAATTTCTCTTTAAGATTGGATAATAGAATCTGAATAGCTTTCTCACCCGGTACTCTAGTTTTGACCCCAACCAGTCTAGCAAACTTGAGGATATCCTCAACTACCTTCCTCTGACTCGTATTCAATGCAACTACATCTGGTTTTGGAGCTACCTTCACTGGAATGGGTATAAGGGAAGCCACCTCAGTCTCATCCTGCGCCTCAATATAACTTCTTTTTAAACTTTCTAGGCGATTCTTCTTATTTCTTCTCTTATGTATAATTTCCTTCACAACCTTGGATTTTTTACCTTCTACTCTTCTATCATCCCCCTGCTCTTGATCTTCCTCACCAATTCGAGAATTAATTTTGCGGGCATCGCTGCTATTCAAAGCCATAGCAGAAACTGGACCTATGGCCATCACTTCCTCCTCTTGCACCGACAACACATACTTCACTGCAAACGAAGGACATCTATGCTCATTAGTTTGGCTTCTGCTACCTGATGGAAGAATGACAGATCGCCCTTTGTTCCTGCTTCTGACTTCAGTCCATCCAGTTTGGTCATTGTTGTGCATAGACTCATCAGTCACGGGTTCACTCCCCCCTGAGTTGTAACCTTGGTAGTAGATGTTGAAATGTTGGGATTGCTAGTCTTCCATGCATCACTCTGTTTGCTATTGATTGCCAAACCATCAGCAGCCCTTGCCGGCTTTTTCTTCCGACAATTCATTAAATTATGCCCATGAACCTTACAGTGGGAGCAGTAGAATAGATTACCTTCTACTTTGATTTTCTGCCAAAAATTTCTCCCATCTGATAGAGTTATCTTCACCTCGTCCGGAATAGGTTTAGAAACATCCAACTCCACACAGGCTCGAGCATAACTAGACCTGCACAAATCCGGGCCAGCCCGACCGCCCGACCCGCCCGCCCGGTCAATGAAACGGACTTGGACAAGCATACTAGCCCGATGGACCGGGCCCGGTCCGGCCCGTATTTCTTTAGGGCCGGGCTCGGACACACATTTTAGCCCGAACCGGGCTAATTGGCCCGCCCATTAACCCGCTATAAATTAAACTTAATTTTTATTTTATTTTTTGAAAGGAAACTAATACTTAATTGTAATTAGTAAGAAATAAAAAAAATAATTCTAATATATGTTCTTGAAATCGAAAAGAAATAGACTCCAAAAAATAAAATAGTTGAAAGTTTTAACAATCAAAATTACTCCAAACATTCCACGTTAAAAACTTTTCTGAAATATTTTATGATGCTTTGAAAATATTTTACTTCAATGTGGTGAATGTTTTGCATCCATCTATTATGTTACATCATTATAATATATTGTTGTTCTGCAAAAAAATTATTGTATTTCTATTTAAGTTATACATGAAAATTAAAATGTGCGATACATATTTGTAGCGGGTTGGCCCGATGGGAAACCCGGCCCGGTACATCGGGCAGGCTTGGACAAAATTTTGAGCCCGAATTGACCGGGCGGGTTTAGCCCGGCCCGATTGTATGGGGTAGGTGCCATTTTGACAACGTCTATTTTTACCCTCCCGACGTGTCGGTTTAGAAGAGGGTCGTCGTAGAGGTCAAAAACAATTTATAAAGACCGGTAGGGTACCGGGTCGAACCCAAAGGAGCAAGCCAAGCACATGCACTATTTAAGATTGTGTTTCCATTCGGCTATTCTAAACCAAAAATGTATAAGGGAGTGTATATGTCTAAATCCTATGTGTGGCGAGTAATTAGGGATAAAAGATAAGTAAGAGGTGTTTCGAGGGCTCACTCCCCTCCTTGGCAAATTCCCAATGATCACATACACGATATTCAAACATTTCATGGTAGTCAAATAGCAATGAACCTAGTTTAGACTAGGATAGACCAACTATCACTTGAATCTATTCCTAGCCAAACTCTCTTATAGCTCGAACCTCTCGGTTCATTCCATAGCAATAAATACCATGAACTCGACTCCTAGTTCACTTCCTACCCATGCATTGTCGAAAACCTAGCTTAGACTAAGGTAGACCAATGTTTATGTTAATCTAGTCTTAGCCAAGCTCTCTTATAGCTCGAACCTCACTCGCTAGAGATAATTGGTTCATTCCATAGCACCATTATCCTTGGAATGTCTTCCTAAGGTAATAACTACTATGAACTCGAGTCCTAGTTAACAACAAATGCATACATTGGATAGGATCGCATTCTCTATTATCCAAACTAGGCATTTTCACAAACACTTAGTAGCATGTCACATATGAAGTGCATAGAGAACATGAATTTGACACCATTAGATGGGATTAATTGAAGATTCGCTTAATGACTAACTCCAATAAATCAAACATTCAATCCTTAGTCAAGCATCCATATCCTAAGGTTCACTTGCATGATTCAAGATATAGATCATTTTCTCCATCCTAGAACTATTCCCAAGGGTTTCCAAGTCCTAGGTTCAAGTTTTAGTCCAAGTTGTCACTTAGGCATTTTATCAAACACCTAGAGTGCATAACATTCATAACACAAGAGAAAATGAAATGAACAATCATCCATATGAATATCATTGTATATATGTGATCAAAGAGTACCAAGGAGAGTCATAAGACCCTCAAAACACAAGATCCACTACTCACACCTCATGTAAGACAACATGGTGTGAGTAGGGTTTAATGGCAACAACAAGTAGAATAGGAAAAGTGCAAAGGAAGGAGGATTGTCAATCCTAGAACTCCCTCTTGATGTTATCTTCTTCTCCTTGGTTGGATGATGATTGATGACCTTGGTTGGACCTCTTTTCCAATCTTCTTCTCCCCAAAAACCTCCACTCTTGGTCTAAAACCCTTGATTTCTATTTATATCCTCGGGTGAAAAATCCGGTACTGTAGCATTCCACCCGACCGGGTGGGAATTGGGTTGAAATCCACCCGACCGGGTGGGGTCCCAGTCGACCGACTGAAGGGTCCAATCGATCGACTACTGAAACATGGATTGCAGGCCCTCCTGAGACTGCTTCTAGTCGATCGACTCGAGGTCCAGTCGACCGACTCGAGCTTTCACCCGGTCGGGTGAGAATGGGGGAACCGAACCGGTCGGGTGAGAATGGGGCAACCGAACCGGTCGGGTGAGAATGGGGCAACCGAACCGGTCGGTTGAGAATCTCAGTCGGTCGACTGGGGCCTTTTTGGTGATCTTCCCGTCTGAATTTGGTCTTGGCTTCAACTAGAGAGTTGTAGCCCTTTGATATACCTTTCCAACAAGCTAAATATCAGCCAAATCGGACATCGTATGAGCCCTGGGCGTCCAAAACAAGGTGCAAAGGTCAATATGCTCGGTTTTGCCCCGAAACTCCCTTTTTTGCGCCGACACTCCCTTTTTCTCAACCAATCTTGATATTTAGGCCTTGACCATGGGGGAAACTTGTTTTCTACCTGAAATGTAGAGATAGAGGTCAAATGACATCAAAATATCGTCGGAAACGATTCAAAACTATAGTGAAGAATGACGATAAATGAGTCGAAAACTCGACTCATCAGCTATGAATTATGAAAAAGCCCGGCCCGAACCCGGCCCGAGCCCGCATTTGTGCAGGTCTAAGCATAACTAAGCGTTGAACGCGCTTTAGTCCTTTCATCCACGTCAAGGAAAACCGCGAACGAATTTATGATAGCTTCCACAAAACTTCTAGTGAAGAGTGGGGGTGGCAGGCCAGGCAGCCTTACCCACTTTGTAGTCGTCCCGGATTCCTTTCTCGGATCATAATCAGGCGAGTACCTGAACAGACGAAACATGGCATGACCAACTTTTCGAAGCGGACTTGTAAGAGCAGTAACAGCATCCGCCTCAGAGTCCAGTATAACCATTATGTGACGACCATCCCATATATCACTCACAGTCGCTCTTCCCTTGATGGCCCAGTTGACCTTAAAGGCTTCACGAATCTCCGAAATGGGTGGGCGCCCTATTGTGAACTTGGCTATGAGCGAGTATTTGAACAGAGCTGCACCCGCATCAAACTCAGTCGCCGTGAATGACACCATGGGCTTGCCATCCACGCGACCATATTGACGAGAAGGAAGATGAGAGGTTTTGTTGCTATTGACTGCGTGTTTAGATGCCAGTAGTTTACCATTGACATTGATAGTGATACCACCCATCATGGATTCATGGTTCCATTTCCATTTGTCAATGACATTTGGTTCTAGATAATTCCTGAGTTAAATTGTGACTTTGACTCTAACTAAAGTGACTCATTCCTGGGAATTGACATATGATTTAGTAGGTGTCCACTTTTGTATTTGGAACAAAGCAGTCTGTGTATAACTTTTAGCTATTTCCTCTTCTGATGATGAGTTCATTTTCTTTCCATTCTGGAGATGTTATTACTAGGCTTTCTCTTTTATCTGCCTTTTTTTTTTTTGGAGAGACCAGAGTTGTTCAACTAGTGCATGATTAGGAAATTCCGGAATGATACGAGCAGACGTGTTTTGTTGTGAATCTAGAGTTGCACTTATGGTGTTCCCTTGGTCCATCTGGCCGGATGTGATTGATCATATCATCCGCATTTATGCTGTAATTGATGATTAATTACGGACTGGTGATATTATATGAATTTGGTTGTCATTTATTCCGGGCAATGTGGTCCTTTCCTTTTGTTGCAGTTATATCTATGGTGGTTGGATCTTAATTAAATGAGCAATCCTAGCCCACCTCCCCCTCCCAATAATAAATAACTCTTCAAGGTTATCATTTCTTCATTCATATCCATATTGTAACATCTTGTTGATACCTGCTATATGTCCAAGCTAAAATTGGAACATGAAGCTTTCGGTATTCAGTAATGTTTAGAGGAATGTCTTGCCAGTTTCTCTAACTTGGCTGAATCTACCTTCACTTTGTCAGGTTGGTGCTGCTGATAATGGATATATATTTTGTAACTATGGAATTGTTCCACGCTCAGTCAGTAGTAGGCTCTAAATTTCAATAAAGACACTCACATGCCGTATCTATAGCAGCCTGGCCTCACTAAACCAACTTACACACATTTCCATCTACATACCTACTTCAGCATCTTAGAACCCCACTTTATTAACCACAGTCCTTGCTCACTTACATTTACTCTGAGAACTACCTGTCAGACTTAAAGCCTACCTCCTTAACCAACACCTTTATACTTAACTGATTGCTTCTAATTCTATACCAATTTAGCTGGTAAAGAATCCGATTAATGCTTGTTTTCAACTCTTTCACTGTCTTGTATTTATGCATGAGAAGGTGTGTGCTTATTTCATTGGCCTGCTTCGCCATTTATAGAAGAAAAAAATTCACAGCATATATAGGAAGCAAGTGAGTCTGGTAAGATGAATGACCAGCCTGTGACTCCTGCAGGCAGGTTGTTTCTCCGGCCAGAGATAGACCAGATCATTCAGTGTGTGGTCGGAGGTGATGCTCCAATTGACATCGAGCGGTGCAAGGCAGATCTTGCCTCCTCCCTCCTCCTTCGCCACCCTCGCTTCAACTCCTTACTGGTTGTAGACACTAAAACTGGGAAGCTGCTCTGGCGTCCAACCCAAGTCGACATTGACAAACATCTCATCATTATTGAAGACTCAGTTTGTAATGGAGGGGACAATGCTGTTAACGACTACATGGCAGACCTCGCTGTTTCATCTCCTTTGGCTACAGACAAGCCACTTTGGGAAATCCACGTCCTCTTGGCACATAAATGTGCAGTGTTCAGGGTCCATCATGCACTAGGGGACGGCATTTCACTTGTGAAGCTGCTGCTCACATGTTGCAGGAGAGAAGATGATGCCAATGCACTGCCGAGGATGGTGTCAAAAGAGGAGGACCTCAAGGATCAAGAGAGGTACAATGAGCTCAAAGCAACGAGGAAGAGGAACAGAACAGCTTGGGGGATTTTGAAGCTTTTGTGGCTAACTCTGCTATTCATTTTCAAGTTTCTAGGACGAGCTTTGTGGGTTAAGGACAAGAAGAGTGCACTCAGTGGAGGAAATGGTATCGAGCTTTGGCCAAGGAAGATTGCCACAGCCTCATTTCTGATTCAGGATATGAAGCTGATCAAGAGCATTATTCCCAACTGTGTAAGTTATTGGTTCTGTTTTACTCCCCCCCAACTGTAAAAAAAAAACATGTACCATGACCGCATTGTTTCCTTAATTTGTTGATGCATACAGACGGTCAATGATGTTCTCTTTGGTGTTATATCATGTGGGCTATCAAGATATCTGGAAGATGTCCACTCAAGCTCATCCAAAGGTACGACACACTCTTCCTCAGAAATGCTGTTACAAGGTATTGAGTTAATAATTTTTAACTTATTCTTGGTGGGTGTCCTTGGGTAGTTTTGAAGAATGGGACAACGCTCACTGGCATGGCCTTCGCCAATCTGAGAAAACAGACAGGAGTTCTGGTCTGTCATTTTTGATTGACTAACATGTTGAGGGAATCTGCAACATAAAATTTTCAGTTTTGTCCAAATTAAATGTTTGATTAATTATGATTTGTTCTTTGATTTTGAATCCCAGGAGCTGACGGAGCTGATAGACGGAAAGTCAGGAAAGCAATGGGGCAACAGGTTTGGGATGCTAATCTTGCCTGTGATTTATCACAAATCTGGTTCCAACCCTTTGGACTATGTCAAGAGGGCTAAGGCCATGATTGATTGGAAGAAGAACTCTTTCGAGCCTCACCTGTCATACATCATAGGACATTTGGCCATGAAGATTTTCAGCACTAAGGTAGTTTAACTAAACCACCTTCTCTGACTGTCTCATCCGATTTCTTATAATGCTGACTCTCTGTTTGCTCTAGTTTGCCAGCATGTTAAACTACCGAATCCTATGCAACACGACGTTTACGATGACAAACGTGGTCGGACCAAAGGAGGAGATCACCATGGCTGGGAACAAGGTGACTTACATGAGAGTCAGCAGCTCCAGCCTCCCACATGTATGTCAAATCGTCATCCGTTCTCTTTACGTTTTATCTAGTTAATAATATGCTTATTGTGCCCTGGTGAATTTGAGTAGGCGCTCACAATGCATGTGTTGAGCTACGCGGGCAAGGCTGAGATGCAGATCATGGTGGCCAAGGACCTGATCCCTGAGCCTCTAGTCCTGGCCAAGCACTTTGAAGACGCATTACGGGAAATGAAGACCCTGGCTCAACATGCCGCTGCGGATGCCACCAACGGGGCTTGCGCTATCAAGATCGGCACACATTGACGACGAGTTGAAGCGGTTAAACCACCACCTCATTATTACAATGTACTACTATCATCTAGTACAATTTTCAAGAAATAAAAGCGCGGGTTTTGTCGGACACCTTTACCCATCCAAGTCTTTCGTCATCATATAGCTACCACTGAAGCACAAGTCTTATCAGACATCTCTGCTTATATGCTCTCTTATTATTTCGGCATTATGTACCACCACTCAAGCGCAACTCTAAACTCCATCATTCGGAATGCAATCCACGACTCACACAATCAAATAACCTGTAAGATGCAACCTTGATTTATCATTTCAAGACAAGGAGATCAACCAACTCAATCACCACCTTATTAGTCAATGTACTACTTGCTTATAAACAGTACAAAAAAAGTTTGATGAATTTGTGAGCTCCTAATTGGGCTCTTATTATATACGCCTCACTAAGTTTTCTTACACAAATATTATATTTACGAGGTTATTGGACTGTGGATGCTATAAGGAGGAGGTGTTACTGTCATTTTAAATTTAAGTCTACTTTTGAGTAGTATCTCCTCTCTCATATGTTATATGTGAGCTAGGAGGTGTTGCTCAAAATTAAGCTTAAATTAAAGTGATAATAATTGCAGCAACGATGACACATGCTCTAATACCCTAGTGTGAACTACGGGCTTGAGTGTGCAAATGACTTTTTAAACCAATGAGTCTAGCCGAGTATGTAACAACTGGAATGAGGTAATCCAGAATCCGAAAGACTAAGTGGGCTAAGACAAAGATGCCGCACTGCCTAATCTTCTTGAGCATGCTAATAAACAGTTGAAACCTTATCAGAAAAGGCAAACAGCTGCTTATAGTTATAGTTTCAACTTATTGAGGGAGGATGAGTTAAGGAATATTCAACCGACCGGCCGAGGTTTTGGTTAGTGATCAGCCGGTCGGCAGGGTCGTCTTTGTAATTATTAATAGTCTGTATATAGGCGCTAGTTTGGGGGTTCCATTGTACTCTTGTAAACTTGCAAAAGTCCGTTATAACATACTTTTGCCGCCAGTTGGCTTTGTGAAATATAGAGACCTATTCAAGCTACTGTTCCAGGGACTGTTTGAGACAGACCTAGAACTCTTTTGTGACAGTGCAGCAAGCAGAACAAAGTAAAGGGACACACAGAATGATACCCAGTTCGGCTAAGCCTACTCTGGGGGTTTCCCACACCCTAAAAGGGACACAAATCTTTATTACGTGCTTAGAACAATAAGAGGACTTATGCTTACAAAACACCGTGTTCGTAATCGCCCAGCTTCTAAGCCACCGTCTCTCAGATTTGCAATCAAGGATCTCCACGGTTCACCTTGATCCCCTTCGCCCAAACCTTCAGTCTGAACGAACTCGACCTTCTCCTGAAGTCAGAAGCTTTCCCTTGAAAGCCGGTTGTGTGTTCTCGTCGTGTGCAGCGATAAGCTCCTATCTAAGACTGTCTGAACAGCACACTAGAACAGACAGATTCAGTGCCGATGAATTTCCATTGGGGAAAATCAGTTGGCCGTCTCTTTCTCCAATCTCAGATCAGCTGGATACACTCGTGTATTTTTCTCTCAGAAAGCGATCAATATTATAGATGCCCTAGCATCGTATTTATATGCTAGGACGATCACCAAATCTGCTCCAGATAATCCCATCAAATATTTAGGAAATATTCCTAAATATTTGATGTATATCTTTCTCAAATCGGCGAGAGGAATATATGAAGACTTCCTTCCCAAGTCAGCCTTGCCGCCTCATGTAGATATTCGTTCGAATATCTGATGTTCGAATTCTTCGCTGACCCACATCAGATCGAACCGACATTCGATCTTTCGAACTTTCCGGAAATCATCTTGGCGTCTGCTCCACGCTGTACTGTAGTCCTAGAATGTGTTCGAACTCCCCCTGAACTCCTGCTTGAACTGTCTAACTACGTTTTGCCAAATACATGCCACTTAAGGGAACATCAATCTCCCCCTTGGCATTTTGGCAAAACCAAAACTACTAGATAACTAGATTTATCTAACTATCTAGACATTAGACAGCCTTGAGAGAACAAAAATGTCTCCTCTCAAAATACTCCCCCTTTTTGCCACAAATTGGCAAGGGATCCAATCTAAGTTCAAACAGTACGAACCAATGTGCCAGAACAAGCACTAAAACAAGACATAGTGAAATGTAACAAGGTTCAGAGTTCAAGGGTGACAGAAGTGGACCTTCACGCAGACGACCTTTCATCGGAATCACCATCAGATTCCTCTTCCACATCTTCATCGTCACTTGGATAGCGCAGAGCACGGGCCAGCTTGTTGATCTGTTTGCGTTGCTCCTTAGCAGTTGCAATAATGGCATCCAACTCCTTCATCAGCCTGGACCTCTCATCACATCCCATCCTGGCTCCCCCTCGCTTTGAGGGCTCTGGAATGTCCATTCCACGCTGTCCTGCCTCCTTGAGATCATTCACGTGCCGCCCTTTGAAGAGCTTATGATCGACAGAGAATTTTTGTGGAGTCTTGGAGAGACGACAATTCGGATCATTCAGTTCTGGAGCTTGGTTGATGATCAACTCATAGATGAGAGATGGGAAGCATATCTGGTGAAGAGAGTGGCAGGAGATGGCGTGTTCAGCAATCTGTTTAAACATTAACCGACCCAGATTGAACAGCTTCATGTTCCCAATCTGGTAAATCAATAGAGCCACATCTTTGCTGACTGAAGAGCGGTGGGAGGAGGGCTTCCAGTTGAACACAGCAATGAAGTAAAGCATGGAGTAGAAGGTTGACAAATCAGCTGTGGCCACGACAGTGTCAGGCCACCATGGGACAGAACCAGCAGTGATAGTGTCCGCAATTTTATCATAGTTCGCCTCTTCCTCATCAACTTCTGGGTCATCCATCTGGAAGAAAGTGTTGATAAGCTCAGGATTGATTATAATTCTTCTCCCCCTCACGTAGACCACTCCATAGTCTTTATCCACAACAACGCCAAACTGCGGAGGAAGGTTCGCCATGGCTTCACGAATCAGCTGATCATTAAACGGCTTACACTTGGTGAGAGTCCAGATCTGGCAATTTTGCCTCAGAATATGCACCACCTCCTTTCCTTTGTATCGAGTCTCATCAAGAAGACGTTCTGGGATAATCTTTCGTTTCTGGACAGCCTTCCACTTTCGAGCTGCATCCTTGGACGCAAACCAGATCCCTTTCTTCGCAATCCCAACTGGAGCGTCCTCAACAGCAGGTACAGGGGATTCACGCTTTCTCTTTTTAGCCCTGATGACCTCTCATGTAGCCTTACTAACATCTGCCTTACTGGTGCTGACTTTCTTGGCGGGGCTTTCAACAACATTCTTCTTCTTCATTTTGACAGTCTTTTCTTTCCTGAGCATCGCAAGAGGAACAACATCTTGAGCATCCTCAGAGGATGTGTCTGACGAGGAGACAGTCTGGGCAGCATCCTCCACCACATCATTCACAGCCTTGTCTTGTATACCGACTGGAACTGCTTTGAGTGAACCATGCTGAAAATGATAATAAGATTCTACAATCTTCCAAGACAAGTTCTAAACTGATATAACAAATATGTCACAATATAAATTAAACTGATAAAACCAGATGCTCTTTAACCAGATGCCTTGCATTGGACAAAATGTAAACTGAAACAGATTAAATAACAGTTCGAACAACATTGGAACTGACCCAGCAAACTGAAACAAATTAAATATCAGACCCAGCAAACTTCTGAAACAGATTAAATAACCAAGTTCCAAATTTTTTTAACCAGCCCCTGTACCTTCAGACTCTCATTTTGGACGAACCGGATGCTCGTTCTCTTCCCTGGTGCCATCTGAAACGCAAACGTAGACTCATTCTTATCACCCCTCTTGGACACAAGGGCTTTTGAATCCTGCCAACTTTAAATCTTCAAGTTCTACTCTTAGTGCTCAACATCTCTTCAATATTTCATGCACACAAAAAAACATACTAAAATGAAAACAAAACACAAACTAACATGAAAACAACAAGCAGGCAAATTGAAAATTAAATAGATTCCTTCAAACCAAACAAGAAGCTCAACTGGATTTAACAAATTCGTAAACTTTAATAAATCAACCCACAAGGGACCATCAACCTGAAAACATAAGTCATAGACCTATCATTAATCAGTTCACAACATGCACACATAGCAGTTCAATAGAAAAACTTCTAATAAATTAAATCTTACCCAATTTCTGGAATCTACTTGAAAGTTAAATTGAAGACTCGATGATGATGCTTTATCAAATCAACAATCTCGAGCTCTGGCACTGCGACAACATAAACACTAAGTATGACATCGAACCCTAAAACACTAAATCAGGCGCATAAAACCCGAAATCCGAAACATCATATTCAACAGCGGAAGAAATCATACCACTAGCAAAGAGATCAAGTTGTGGTTAACAGATCTGGTCGTGGCGACTCGAGGGATTTCGATTTGGTTGCAAGTCAATAAACTTCATGTTGTCCGTTTAGACGAATCCCGAAGAAGCACAGGACCGGATCGCAAATGGCGTTGGGCTCCGCGAGACAACAAACTTCTAGGAATAGTCAAGATGCGTCAAACGTCGTCGAGTTGCTATCAGCGCTAGACTAGACTCCTCCTCCGATGACAACATCTCATGCGAAGCTCGCTTGTTAACCCTCAGACACAGGTTGAGGTCGTTCAGGTTCACCGACTCCTTTTCTCCAGGTTCACCTTTGATCGACACCAGTTATAGTGTTTTCCCAATGCGACACAGCTTTCCGCGGTCTGCACTCGCCTAACTCAGAAGTGGGTAAGTTAAAGGAGTATCGAAGACGCAATCCAACTCCACCATCTCATTTTGGCAGTTCCAGCATCCGCTTCTAAAGAAGAATCCACATGAACACTATTGAGTCAGAAATTGTTGTCTTGTCTTATTAGAATGCCAGGCATGTTGGAGATAAGCTGAGCAGGAATTTCGTCCTTGGAGACAAAGACATCAACCGTCCCAGAGTCCGAAACAAAAGTTATCATCCGACTAAGGTCTTTATCCTTGGACACAGTGATGAGGGTCTTCTTATTTCCAGGAAGGAAATACTTGATGGAAAAGCACTCACATCCAAATCAAACACGTCTCCCTTCGAAAATCATTCAAATTAGTCTGGTCATCTAAATCAATAGCATAAGCGTTTCCTCCATTGTACACCATCGAGCCGTCCTCATCTGCGAAAAACTCTCCTCCAAATTGCTATAACTTTCTTTGACGCCATAACCTACCCTAAAAATCATCAAAATTACCTCAAAACACAATCTTCGTTATCCAAATCAGACAGTGAATGGGTGAATAACATCATTCCAAGTCACATATCTCAATTAAATCCGAAATAAAACAATCAGCCGCCGCCGAATTCGTAATCGCTGAACTGGATCGAATGACGCAAAAGGCATAGACGGAAACGCGAAATGCGGAACATGAATCCAACGAAAAAGGGATTCAGGGATTAATCTGTGGATTTTGGTTCTTCAATCACGTATGGTTATTGGCAATAGTATATAGAGGATTTGCAGGAACTGGAAATAAGCTTGGAATTAGGTCGGGTAGCCGCCAGGAGGTCCGAGCGGAGGTCCGAGCGTGTAGCCTATCGGGTGGCCGACCGGGTAGACGACCGGGTGGAGTTTCTTGCGACCGGGTGGCCGATCGGCTGGTTTTGAAGAGTTTGATCTCTGGTGTTTGCGACGTCGTTTTTTGGCTTAGCTGATGAGTTCGTTTTGATGGAACGATGCCGTTCGGGTTTGGCGGAAGAATCGGTTATGGCAGTTGGAATCGAAGCGATGCCGTTTGATCAATAGGGAGTGCACGCCTTATTAGTTGGACGACAGCGTTTCGGGAATGCTGATATGTGGAGCACATCGTTTTGGCGAGCGGACGAGTCGGCTCAAGGCAACGGATATAAAAGCGAGGCAACTCACCGGGTTGACTCAATCATCTTCTTCGTATTTCCACAAAAGAGGAATTAGGGTTCTTGAGCTTCAGAGAGAAATTCGTCCGATTGAGTGAGAATTGAGTTCTGATTTCAAGTGTGTAGTTTCGAGTGAGTGTTGCGATCATTGTACTATTGCCAATTTGATTAATAAAGCCGTGCCTCTTCTCGAGTGGAGTAGGATCATCCGGATCCGAACCACTATAAATCTTTGTGTGTTTTTCCGCATTCGTTTTCATCCATTCTTTGCTAGATTAGTTGCGTAGAATCTCTACAAATTGGTATCAGGAGCTTAGGCGCAGAGATGGTGTCAACGAAAGTAGAACTCGAAAGATTTGATGGCAAAGGTGACTTTGCGCTTTGGAAACAAAGGATGAAGGCTATTCTGGTTCAGATGAAAGTCGCGAAGGCTTTGGTCGCCAACGGCATTCCGGAGACGGTGACTGAGGCTGAGCGCGATGAGATGCAGGAGATGGCGTATAGCACACTCATCCTTCATCTTGGTGATAAAGTTCTTCGAGAAGTGTCTAAGGAGAAAACTGCCGCAGCTGTGTGGTTGAAGTTGGAATCCCTATACATGACAAAGACCTTGACGAACAGAATCTATCTGAAGGGCAAGCTGTTTGGATTCAAGATGGATGGGAGCAAGTCTATTGAAGAGCATCTTGATGACTTTGCAAAGATAGTAATTGATCTTGAAAACATAGAAGAGAAGATTGGGGATGAGGATCAGGCCATCATGGTTCTGAATGCTTTGCCTCCCTCATATGCTACTCTTGTGGATACAATGAAGTATTCGAGGGAAACTCTATCCATGGAAGAAGTGCTGGCAGCTTTGAAACAGAAGCAAATGGAATTGAAACCTAAGAAGGAAACTGCTGATGGTCTAGTGGCGTATGGAGGCTTTCACAAGAAAGGCTTTCAAAAAAGACAGAAGAATCAGAAGTTCATTGATAAGGAGAAATCCAGTACAAGTTCCAGTTCAACTCAGGAGCAGAAGAAGCACACATGTTTCTACTGCCATAAGCCTGGGCATTGGAGAAAAGATTGCCCTGAGAGGAAGAAAAAGGAGCTTCCAAAGGGTGATGCTGCATTGGCTGAGGATTCCTATGAGACTGCTGAGGCTCTCTCAGTAACTCAAACTTCATCGTCTAGTAGATGGATACTGGATAGTGGGTGCTCATATCACATGACACCTCACAAGAAGTGGCTGATGGAGTTCCAATCACAAGACAAAGGAACTGTGCATTTGGGGAATAACAAAGCTTGCAAGATGATGGGAATAGGCATCATCTGGATGAAACTGGAAGATGGACCTAAGGTAAAAATCTCAGGTGTAAGGTATGTTCCTGAACTGAAAAGAAATTTAATTTCTTTAGGCATGTTAGAAGCACATGGTTGCACCTTTAAGGCTGAAAATGGTGAAATAAAAGTGTATAAGGGTGATGTGCTGAAGTTGAAAGGAAAAAGGCAGAATGGTATATATGTGTTAGAAGGATACCCTGATGTAATTGAGAGTGTTAATTACACTGAGTCTGATAAGGATAGAACTGTATTATGGCATTTAAGACTAGGACACTTAGGCCAAGTTGGCTTAAACAAGTTGCATGATCAAGGCTGTTTTGGTAATGACCATGTAGAAAAACTTAAGTTTTGTGAAAACTGTGTTCTAGGTAAATCAACAAAATTGAGTTTTGGTAAAGGTAAACATGTTACCAAAGGAAAACTTGATTATATACATTCTGATCTTTGGGGACCAACAAGGGTTCAATCCCATAGTGGTAAGAAATATTTTATGTCTCTCATTGATGATTTTACCAGAAGATCTTGGGTATTTTTCTTAGCACAGAAATCTGAGGCCTTTGAAACTTTCAAGAACTGGAAACTGATGATGGAGAATCAATCTGGTAACAAGGTGAAGTATCTTAGAACTGATAATGGCCTAGAATATTTAGATGGTGAGTTCCTTAATTTCTGTAAAGAATGTGGAATTGTTAAACACCATACTGCCCCTGGTAACCCTCAACAAAATGGTTTGGCTGAAAGATTTAATAGAACTATCTTAGAAAGAGTAAGATGTATGCTATTACAATCTGGTTTGCCTAAAGTATTTTGGGCAGAAGCTGCTCATACTGCCTGTTATCTGATAAATAGAAGTCCCTCTTCTGCTCTGAATTTTAGAACTCCTATGCAAGTGTGGACTGGTTGTTTAGATGATTATGATAGGCTGAGGATATTTGGTTGTGCTGCTTATGCAACAGTGAAGCAGGGAAAACTAGAACCTAGAGCTTTAAAATGTTTGTTTTTGGGATATCCTGATGGGGTGAAAGCATATAAACTTTGGTGTTTAGAAAATGGACATAAAAGGGTCATTATTAGTAAAGATGTTAGATTTGATGAATCCAGTTTTCCATATAAAAAGGATGCTAAACAGTTGGAACCAAACCTTGAAAATGCTGAAAATGCTGAACATGTTGAAAATGTTGCTAATACTGAAAATGTTGAACATGTTGAAACTGAGTTTGTGCCTAGAACTGATAATACTACTCTTGAGGTGGAGCTTGAACAACATACTACTATAACTGTTGATGATGAAAATCAGGTAGAAGGTAATTTACTAGATCCAAATGAAAATGATCAAATAACTGGTGAGACAGGGGATTTTTGGTTAACTAGAGATAGACCTGCTAGAAATAGAAGAGTACCAGTTAGATATGGCTTTGAGGATCTGGTAAATTATGCTTGCAATGTGGCTGAGAATTTATCTAACCCAGAACCTGAGAATTATAAAGATGCAGTTGATAGTAGTGAAGGAAAGCAGTGGTTAAAGGCTATGAAGGATGAGATGGATTCCTTGTGGAAGAACAAGACTTGGGAAATTATTGACAGACCTCACAAGGCAAGACTGGTTGGAAGCAAGTGGATTTTCACAAGGAAGGAAGGAATTCCTGGAGTGGAACTGCCAAGGCTGAAAGCCAGGTTGGTTGCAAGAGGTTTTACCCAAAAGGAAGGTATTGATTTCAATGAAATATTTTCCCCAGTGGTAAAACATAGATCTATTAGAATCATGCTAGCTTTGGTTGCATATTTTGATTATGAACTAGAGCAACTTGATGTTAAAACAGCTTTCTTGCATGGTAACCTTGATGAGACTATATATAGGAGACAACCTGAGGGATTTATTGTTGGTGATCCTGAAAATAAAGTATGCTTACTCAAAAGATCATTATATGGACTTAAACAATCACCTAGACTGTGGTATAGGAGATTTGATGAGTTCATGGGTAATTGTGGCTTTAAAAGATCTGACTTTGATTGGTGTATTTATAGTAAACATGTGCAAGGTGAATCTGAAATTTATTTACTCTTGTATGTGGATGATATGCTAATTGCTAGTCATGATATTGCTGCTATTAACAAATTGAAAGTGCAGTTAAGTATTACTTTTGAGATGAAGGATTTTGGTGGAGCAAAGAAAATTCTGGGAATGCAGATTGAGAGGAACAGAAAAGAGAAGAAACTGTTTCTGTGCCAAACTGATTATCTGACAAAGGTAATAGGGAAGTTTGAGATGGGTAATGCAAAGCCAGTTCTTACACCAGTTCCTGGACATTTCAAGTTGAGTAAGGATCAGGAACCTCAGACCAAAGAGGAGCAGGCCTATATGGACAAGGTGCCTTATTCAAATGCAGTAGGATGCTTGATGTATGCTATGGTCTGTACCAGACCAGATATAGCCCATGGAGTGAGCATTGTTAGCAGACATATGGCAAATCCAGGGAAGTATCATTGGCAAGCAGTCAAGTGGCTATTGAGGTATATCAAAGGAACTTTGGGAAAAGGACTGTTGTTTGGAAAGGAGCAAGTCAGTTCTGAGATAATACAAGGATTTGTGGACTCAGACTATGCAGGAAATGTGGACACAAGGAAGTCACAGACTGGACTGGTTTTTACAGTTTTTGGGACTGCAGTGTCATGGAAAGCTAATCTTCAGAAAGTGGTGGCTTTATCTACAACTGAGGCAGAGTTTATGGCAATAACTGAAGCTGTCAAGGAAGCTTTGTGGATGAAGGGATTACTAACTGAGTTGGGTCATGGCCAGAGTTGTGTGAAGGTGCATAGTGATAGTCAAGGAGCAATTCATCTGTCAAAGCATCAAGTGTTTCACGAAAGATCTAAACACATTGATGTGAGGATGCATTTTGTGAGGGATGTGGCTGACACTGGAGAAGTTCAAGTGGTGAAGATAGGTACAAAGGATAACCCTGCTGATATGTTAACAAAATCAGTGCCAAGTGATAAGTTTGAGTATTGCTTGGAGCTGATTGGGTTGAAGGATGAACCCTAGAGCAGGATGAGAGGAGAGGCACAATCAGTGGCTTTGAGTGATTAAGAATCAAGGTGGAGAATTGTGGATTTTGGTTCTTCAATCACGTATGGTTATTGGCAATAGTATATAGAGGATTTGCAGGAACTGGAAATAAGCTTGGAATTAGGTCGGGTAGCCGCCAGGAGGTCCGAGCGTGTAGCCTATCGGGTGGCCGACCGGGTAGACGACCGGGTAGCCGACCGGGTGGAGTTTCTTGCGACCGGGTGGCCGATCGGCTGGTTTTGAAGAGTTTGATCTCTGGTGTTTGCGACGTCGTTTTTTGGCTTAGCTGATGAGTTCGTTTTGATGGAACGATGTCGTTCGGGTTTGGCGGAAGAATCGGTTATGGCAGTTGGAATCGAAGCGATGCCGTTTGATCAATAGGGAGTGCACGCCTTATTAGTTGGACGACAGCGTTTCGGGAATGCTGATATGTGGAGCACATCGTTTTGGCGAGCGGACGAGTCGGCTCAAGGCAACGGATATAAAAGCGAGGCAACTCACCGGGTTGACTCAATCATCTTCTTCGTATTTCCACAAAAGAGGAATTAGGGTTCTTGAGCTTCAGAGAGAAATTCGTCCGATTGAGTGAGAATTGAGTTCTGATTTCAAGTGTGTAGTTTCGAGTGAGTGTTGCGATCATTGTACTATTGCCAATTTGATTAATAAAGCCGTGCCTCTTCTCGAGTGGAGTAGGATCATCCGGATCCGAACCACTATAAATCTTTGTGTGTTTTTCCGCATTCGTTTTCATCCATTCTTTGCTAGATTAGTTGCGTAGAATCTCTACATAATCGATTGACGCGCGAGAGAGGAACGACGCGGATGGAGAGTGAAGAAGAAATGGAGTTTTCTGGGCTCAGCTTTGGTTTTACACAGCCTCAATGATTACTCACTCTTTACCTACAACTTATTATTGTCTTATGTGAATGATGTGATCATCACTCATACTTCCTAATCTCTAATTCAAGCTGTCAAGAACTTTATTCGTCTTCAAAATAAAAGATCTTGCACAGTTAAGATATTTTCTAGGATTTGAGGCAGCCGGTCAGCTGAAGGCTTGTTTCTCGATCAAAGAAAATATGCTTATATCTTATTTCAGAAGAAGCTGGTCTACTTGCTTGCAAATCATCAAAGGTTTCCATAGATACTAAACATAAGTTGAGTCTTTCTACAAGTCCACTTCTGATCCAGCCCCTTACGGCTGGTTGGACAGCTCATTTATCTGACCAATACAAGGCCAGACATTGCTTATTATGTCCATATATTGAACCAGTTTAGGCACCAACCTACTGAAGATCATCTTAGTGCTGCTCTCAAAGTCCTCAGATATCTCATAGGAACTCCTGCTCAGGGAGTTTTTTGTGATGCTGATTAAGGAGTCTGCCTGTCCTTTGCCAAGAAAGTCTGTTTATGGCTACTGTGTGATGCTAGGTGGCTCTCTTATATCCTGGAAAACTAAGAAGCAAGCCATTGTCTCCAGATCATCAGCAGAAGCTGAGTATAGAGCCATGGCTTATGCCTGCTGTGATGTCTCATGGCTAGTCAGGCTTTTGGTTGATCTTCATGTTCAAGTTCCCACTCCTGTAGCTCACTTTTGTGACAACAATGCAGCTATGCACATAGCCAGAAATCCAGTCTTTCATGAGCGAACAAAGCATGTGGCGCTGGATTGTCATGTGGTAAGGCAGCATCTATCCTCAAGCTTCATCCAACCTCATTTTGTGCCCACCTTTGATTAACCTGCAGATCTTCTAACCAAGGCTCCATCTGCTGATCAGCTAAGTCATCTGTGTGTCAAGCTCAATGTGTCCAACAAACTTCACACGTTGAGCTTGAGGGGGTATATAGGGAGGATGAGTTAAGGAATATTCAATCGACCGGCTGAGGTTTTGGTTAGTCAGCAGCCGGCGGCTGGGTCGTCATTGTAATTATTAATAATTGAGTCTTTATATATGCGTTAGTTTGGGGGTTTCATTGTACTCTTGTTAACTTGCAAAAGTCTTTTATAACAAACTTTTGCCGCCAGTTGGCTTTGTTAATTCAATTGTTAGGTTAGTTACTTCTCTCTCTTCGACTGAGTTTTCCGACTCCGATCAGCTATTTCCGATCTCCGATTTGTTGTTTTCTACACAACTTGCAATGATGCGTGCCAGTGACTGTTTATTTTGGGATCTTACAGTTCCGAGCTCTCCATACAAGTTATTTAATTTTTATAAAGTTGACATGTTCCTGTTTGTACTGACCGGGTCTTTTCTGAAATTTTCAGTTCAGGATGATGCTTGCGTCTTGATCAGAAACCTGAGAGGTTCATTGAATTTTAAGGACCTGATCAGCTCCCAACTTCTATAATCTCTACCACTCAGCACATTTGAAAATTGGTGTTGGGGCTCCCGAATCATCGCTAAATTATACCCTCATCATGGCAGCCCGAAATGGTGATATTCAAGGGCATATCTTGGAAGTCAGAGGTAATGCATTTCTGCTGCAACAAAACGGTTCCCTTTGTTCATCTCTTAATTAGTCGCTTGTACTTGGTTTACGATTTTTATGACTACAATACAGTTCTTTGTGGTAACCGGTTGAAAGAGACGAACAAAATAACCAGGCAAAGTCCATATGTTACGCTTGACTATGGAGGTTAAGAACGTCGCACCGCAACTCACAAAGGTTGAATCCTTTCCAGATAATAAGTTAATCACTCCTGATTTTCGTGTTGGTTTGTTTGTTTTTTTTCTTCTTTATCTTAAAAATGTGAATTGACGCGCAGCTGGGAGGGTAAACCCTTCATTTCAAGACAAGTTTGAGTTTGTCCTCATTGAAGGGATCCAGAAGATAAAAGTAACAGCATATAACGAACGAACCTTGAGCAAAGATGTCCTTAAGTGTTGATTCATATTATATTATCTGGAGTTGAGCAACTTGATATTGAAGGAGCTAAGGTTGAGCAATCTTTTTGTGGCAGGGTTGATCTTAAGGAAGTTCTACTGAATGGATATGATGAACAATACCGAGTAATGAAGAACACCTTTTACTTTCCTGAAGCAAATATTTCTATGATTAATTATTCAAGAAAACCATTTTGTTAGAAATTTGCCGGTTCGCACAATTGCATTTTTTCAGCCAGTGGTCTACTTAGAAATAGTTTTTCTTGCTTAATTACAGGTCTGCGGGTGAGATTAAACTCTTACTTACTTACCCAAATGCACGGGTAGGCTTCTGCATTCAGTCCCCTTTTCTACGTAATTCCAATGTTATGATGAACATTGGTTGAGCATGGTAATGAATATTTGTGAAGTGTTTCAGAAACCAGATGTTCATCAATCTTCATCATCTGCCGGTCCTCCGAACTATGGCTCTTTTGTTTGCTGACAGTACAAGACTACTAGTTCATGAGTACACATTAATCAATAAATATGGTCAATTGCCTGCTGGATGCTTCCAATTACCAATTTCATCATATGCTTGTCGAGATCCATCGTTCAGACAACAGATGTGTCTTCTTCGTCACATTTGTGAAAAAGCTGCATTAGTAAATACATGTTTGTTATAAATAATTTGGCTCAGCCAGATGTATCTGAAAGACTGAATTAACTGCATTCCTACTGTTTGTGCTCACTAGTCAGTAGTCACTACTGGATAACTGAAAGAGGTCTTTGTAATATTTTGTATGCTTTGGTTTGCTGGGTTTCCTCGCTATTAGCAAATGGGAATTTACAAAATTGGATCCTGAACTATTGACCGTTTTCCAATTACAGTGGAATTTTAGGATATAAATTTCCACCTAGAGACAATAAATAAGTAAATGAATGATTTTCTAGATTTTGACCAACTTCATTAGAAACCTAATGAATCTCTTGTTGGGGGATTTTAGGGTGTCTAGGTTAATAGACACGGGAGGAGACGCAACACTTCGTGTAGAGTTATGTCCACTACTCGTATCATATCATTCCCTATTTATATGAGAACAAAATTCATACGGAAAAACATACGAAAACAATCAACTGTTCTACTGATTCCTTCAAATTATAACGTATGATTCTAGAGCCTACGCTTGGACTAGAATTGCACGATTCTCTTATCCCACTTCAGATTTCACGATAACTGTAGGCTGTTGATAAGGGGCGAAATACTGATTTTGGAAAGCGATTACGTGATTCAATGATGAGTTGTCATTGATCTTCCCTTGAAGGTCTTTTATTGAAGAAATTATGTGTTGAAGACTTTTGCAGCTTTCAGACAAGTCGAAGTGAAACTGCTATTCTAGCCTACTGCTACACTTCTTATGGAGAAGAAGACAACCACCAACAACCGTAATCGAGTGGTGCTGCACTACCGCAACTTTTTACCAACATCTGTGCTTAAATGACATCAAAATATCAAGTTTACAAAATCGATCTCTCTGAATTCTCACGCTCCAGAACTGGTTTGAATTGTAAATGGTGACTTCAGTTTTATTCAAGTTTGGGAAGCAAATGAGGCCAAATGGTTTGGCACTCTTAAACTACCAGACTCTAAAGTTTATCAGCGCCAAAGTATTGGTGGTTTTCAAAAAAATCATCAAGAACTGGCCGACTTGACGTCAGACTGAAGTATTATAATAACACTTGTGTCGTGAAGTCAACCTTCATTTTTTTGATATGAACAGTAATTAATATTCTCATTGCTGCTGAATAATATTATGACTCATAAGTTATGAGTCAAAGTAGGGCTCAAAGGTTTCCTATGGATCAGTTTGAGTTACTTCGCTTTCAAACATGACGTGGTGTTTGTGAATTTGTTACTTGAATTGCAAGCAAAGATAACCTGGGTTTGATATATTTGAATTTTTTAATCAAGTCAACAGGCAGCAATCAAACCAAAAGAAAAAACAGCAATGAAAAAACACAGCAAGCTCGACTCATTTTGATGCTCTCTTGACATGATACATGTTTTCAGTCCAAAAATTTGCTTCCAGCAACGTCCACAACAAATCGGTAACGCACATCGTTCTTTTCGAGCCGCTCGAGCGCGGTGTTGATATAATCCAGCTTGATCATCTCAACAGTGGAACTCAGTCCTTTCTCCTTGCAGAACTCCAACACTTCTTCTGTCTCCTTAATGCTTCCTATGAAGCTTCCCGTTATCATCTTCCTTCCTGAAACAAAGCAAAGGCTCAAATACCCGTCATGAAACGATTCGCATTTGAAATTTAAGATTTAAGGTTCTGGGAGAGTAACTAACCGAGCAGTAGCATAGGGGTGATAAACTGCATAGGAGTGCCGATCACACCGAGCATAATAATCTTCCCATCCAGCTTCAGAAGTGAAATGTATGGCTCAAGTGGGTGATTCACTGGGACAGTGTTGATTATGTAGTCAAGAGAATCAGCCGCTTCTTGCATCCTGGCCTCGTCCGAGCTGACCAGGTAAGCATCAGCTCCAAGATGCGTCATGGCCTCTTCGCGCTTTTTATCAGATGAGCTTATGACTGTCACATGGTGTCCCATTGCTTTGGCAATCTTTACTCCCATGTGCCCAACTCCTCCTAGTCCCAAAATCCCTCCCTTGAGTCCAGGCTTATTCAGATCAAAGTGCTTCAGTGGACTATAAACTGTCACTCCGGCACATAGTAGAGGCGCTGCTTGCTCTGGCGCTAGCCCCTCAGGTATGCTCACCACAAACCTGAAACCAAAACCACATTTATATATGCCATATTTTAAAAATATATTAAATTCAATTGGTGCATCTCTAGGGGTTTAAACCGTCGACCTCTTGATCAGCTGACCAAGAGTATGACCGCTAGACCACTACTCCATTTGTTATATGACAAATTACAAATTAGAACAAGAGTGGGCTACCATGAGATCATGAAATGAAACATGATCATGGTTTGATGATTTTGCTTACTGTTGGTGGACAACCATGGATTCAGCAAAGCCACCCTGTGTCGGCTTCCCATCCTTGTACACATCATTATAAGACCAGATCCTCTTGTTGCAGTACTGCTCGATGTCAAGCTCGCAAGGCTTGCAAGCATTGCAGCATCCGACCAGGCATCCGACACCAACTGTGTCTCCCGCAGCAAATTTGGTCACTGCAGATCCAACCTCTATAACCTCTCCCACCACCTCATGACTGTTGCAGACATGCCCACATATCATATATAGTGAGGATCAACATTTGAGACAGTTTGATGATGAAGTTGGAATTAGTTAGTGATAGCAAGCAATACCCTGGAACCATGGGGTAGTTGGACATGCCCAAATCATTCTTGGTCTGGTGAAGATCAGAGTGGCAGATCCCACAGTAAATCACCTTGATGAAAACATCATCTGGGCCTGTTTCTCTACAACCACATCATCTATTTATTACTTCCACAAACACGGCCTAATATATATATATATATTCTATTCTCTTGAAAAGCCTAAACATTGTATCATACCTAAGAGTGTACTTGTAAGGTGCAAGATGTCCAGATGGGTCTCTAGCAGCATAGCCTGTTGTTGTCCTTTCAACCCCAATATTGCCCATTTCCTCCCTTGAGACTTGAGAGAGACAATATGCATGCACAAGTTGCTTTATGTTTGGTTGTGTCCATGTTGGAGCTTATATATACATGAAAATGTGGAGATAAGATGTGGAACTGTCAAATGTTGGAGTGGCCAAAAAGTCATGTCACCAACATAACCATATTATCATTGGACAGCAGTAGGTGAAATGACAAGAAGCATATTTCACCAACTCCACAACTTCATTATTATGTTCTCCAACTCCATTTTTTTAAGCTCTCAAAAACAACTTATATTTTCTGGGTAGGAAGCTGCATATTAATGTACATGGAGATTGGAGATCAACTTTGATGCTGGTGGTGGTTGACATATACCATACCGACAAGGACAAGGCAACTAGCTGCTGCTGCCTTGAAGATTCTGATGCTTATTTTTTGTTATACAAATGTGACAGCTTGGAACACTTCAATGCAGTGTTATTAAATCCGGACCGAACCGGTCGGTTCGGTTATGTTAGACTGTCTATGATGTTGATCCGGTTGATCCGGTTGATCCGGTAAAGATCGGTTCAATCGGTTTGATTTGATCTGAAAAAGTATTTATTTAATTTTGACTTGGATACGACTCGAACCCAACCCCCACTTAAATAGTTATTCTTTTTTCCTTCCAATAGGTTAAAGATGATTGTTGTTTTATTATTCGTTTCAATAATGTATATTAATTTATCAAATCTATAAAAATTTATTAATTATTATCAATTCAACTAGAAATTCAATTAGTCTTATAGTCTATCAGGCCAGGATCGTATAATGTCTTAATTTTCCGCCTATACTAGATTGGTGTTAATTTGAATTTGAGAAATACCTAAAATACTATTTTAATCACCACTTCAATTAGATATCTGATAAAAATTTTAAATTTTGATATAATATGATTGTATAATGTGTCGAAAAATTGAAATAAAATTATCCAACATGTTTGGATCACTTGAGTGATATATTATCAACTAGCTGTTGTAAAATTAAGTGGTAGTGAAATAGAGATTCAAAGGAAGAACAAGATGAACATGTAAGAGATGATAGGGATGTAGAGAGATTGTATTGCTCTTTTGAATTGAGTAAAAATGTCTTACACATAGTCCCTTTTTATAGGGCTAGGAAATACATAATAAAGTAAAGAGATTAGGTAAATACATTACCATGAGGTAAGTGCATACATCATCATTAGTTACTTAGGTAAATACATTACCATGAGGTAAGTGCATACATCATCATTAGTTACTTAAGTAAATACATCACCATGAGATCAGTCATACATCATTATTAGTCATCCATTTTATGATTATATTTATAATACTCCCCCTTGGATGACTTGTACCAATATTATGCCTCATTAAAACTTTACTAGGAAAACTCTGTGGTAAAAACCTTAGTGAAGGAAAAAGAGTACATAGTTTGTACAGTACGCATAATTAATGTTACCTCATTAAAAACCTTATTTAGGAAAACCCATAGGGATAAAACCTAAAAGAAGAAAAAGAGTGTAACGCGTTTCTCCCCCTCAATGTAGCCTTTAACATAAATCTCTAAGCTTTCGCATACCGATTTTATAGACCAGTTTCTCAAAGGGACTTGTGGGAAGTGCCTTTGTAAACAAATCGGCTAAGTTGTCACAAGAACGAATCTGACAAACATCAATATCTCCACTTTTATGAAGTTCATGTGTAAAGAAGAACTTAGGAGATATGTGTTTCGTTCTGTCTCCTTTTATATAGCCATTTTTAATTTGAGCTATACAAGCAGCATTATCCTCAAATAGAACAGTAGGGCTTTCTTTGTTGACTGAAAGGTCACATGATCCTTTGATATGATGGATTAAAGACCTCAGCCACACACATTCACAACTTGCTTCATGAAGTGCTAATATTTCAGCATGATTAGAAGAAGTGGCTGTAAGGGTCTGTTTGGTTGATCGCCAAGATATAGCGGCATCACCATATGTAAAGACATAACCCATTTGTGATCGCGCTTTATGAGGGTCAGATAAATATCCGGCGTCAGCATATCCAACTAATCCTGTTTTTGAGTTATTTGAATAAAATAAGCCCATATCAGTTGTTCCTCGAAGATATCTTAAAATTTGCTTAATGCCAGTCCAATGTCTTCGAGTGGGAGAAGAACTATATCTTGCTAATAAATTTACTGAAAATGCAATATCAGGTCGTGTACAGGTAGTAAGATACATTAGTGCTCCAATAGCACTAAGATATGGTACTTCAGGACCAAGTAGTTCTTCATCATCCTCTCGAGGACGGAATAGATCTTTTGTCACATTAAGTGATCGAACAACCATAGGCGTACTCACAGGATATGATTTATCCATGTTAAATCGTTTGAGTATCCTTTCAGTATATGAGGATTGATGAACGAAAATGCCCTTTGATAAATGTTCAATTTGTAGGCCAAGGCAGAATTTTGTTTTGCCCAAATCTTTCATTTCAAATTCAATTTTCAAACATGCAATCGTCTCAGTGAGTTCATCTGGGGTACCAATGATATTTAAATCATCAACATAAACCGCGATAATGGAAAATCCGATTTTTGTCCTTTTAAAAAAAACACATGGACAAATTTCATTGTTGATAAACCCCTCCTTTAATAGATATTCACTTAGACGATTGTACCACATTCGACCGGATTGTTTTAAACCATATAAAGCTCTTTGTAGCTTTATTGAATATATTTCCCGAGGTTTTGAGATATATGCTTCAGGTAATTTAAATCCTTCGGGAATTTTCATGTAAATGTCATTATCAAGTGACCCATATAAATAGGCTGTCACGACATCCATTAAATTCATTTGAAGTCCTTCTAAGACTGCAAACTCAATAAAAATCTGAATGTTATCGCATCCATGACCGGTGAATATGTCTCTTCATAATCAATGCCTGGCCTTTGCGAGAAGCCTTGTGCTGCAAGTCGTGCTTTATACCTTACGAATTCATTATTCTCATTTCGTTTGCGCACAAATACCTTACGAATTTAGTTCTGCCTCAATGGCACTTTTCCATTTTGGCCAATCATTTCTTTGTCGGCATTCATTAACCGATCTTGGCTCGTGGTCCTCATTTTCTTCTGTAATATCTAGAGCCATAGAATATGCAAATATATTATCCACTGTAATTTCTTTTCTATTCCACCTTTTCCTTGAAATGACATAATTGATCGAAATTTCTTCATTGTCATCAGGTTCAGGTATCTCATTATCATCTTCATGTATCACATCTATTTCTTTTGGAATAGTGGTTGATGCATTCATTTGGTTATCATGAATCTTTCTTTTTCTTGGATTTTTATCCTTGGACCCAATTGGTCTACCACGCTTTTGTCGTGTTTTAGACTCAGTTGCTAAATTGTTTCCAATATCTTCATCAGGAAGATTGATTTTGCAAGGAGCATTGACATCTGGTATATGTGACTTTGTCACTGTTTTAACATTTGTGAATGCATCAGGCAATGTGTTTGCCACACTTTGTAAGTGGATAATCTTTTGAACTTCTAGTTCAGTTTGTTTTGTACGAGGATCAAAATGAGACAATGACTCTGCATTCCAAGATATCTCTTGTGTTTTATTTTCAGACTTTATTTTATCTCCCCCTAATGCAGGGAAATTTGTCTCATCAAACTGACAATCGGCAAATCGTGCCTTAAATATATCTCCAGTCATCGGTTCCAGAAATTTAATAATAGATAGAGATTCAAATCCCACGTAAATTCCCAATCTTCGTTGGGGTCCCATTTTAGTACGTTGGGGCGGAGATATTGGGACATAAACTGCACATCCAAAAACTCTTAAATGAGAGATATTTGGTTCTTGGCCACTAACAAGTTGCAAAGGGGAATATTTATTATTTGCACTTGGCCTTATACGAATTAGTGTTGCAGCATGTAATATTGCATGCCCCCAAGCAGAATTTGGCAATTTAGATCGCATAAGTAATGGTCTAGCTATCAATTTTAGTCTCTTGATAAAAGATTCGGCTAGACCGTTTTGAGTATGAACATGAGCAACCGGGTGTTCAATTATAATTCCAGTTGACATACAATAGTCATTAAAAGACTGGGATGTAAATTCTCCCACATTATCCATACGGATTTTCTTAATCGTATGATCTGGAAATTGTGCTCGTAATTTAATAATTTGAGCAAGCAGTCTTGCAAATGCCATATTGAGAGTGGATAATAAACAAACGTGCGGCCAACGGGTCGATGCATCAATAAGTACCATAAAGTACTGAAATGGTCCACTCGATGGGGAAATAGGTCCACATATATCTCCTTGAATCCGTTCCAAAAATGTTGGACATTCAGTCTCAACTTTCAATGGAGATGGTCTTGTAATCAGTTTTCCTTGAAAACAAGCAATACATGAGAGATCTTTAGACACGAGAATATTTTTACTCTTTAATGTATGTCCATGTGAATTTTCAATGATTCTTCGCATCATTATTGAACCCGGATGGCCTAATCGATCATGCCATATAAGAAAGTTTTTCGGGTCTATTGAATTCTGGTTTATCACCATATATGATTCAACTGGATTTATGAAACTATGATATAATCCAGAATTGTATGATGGAAGTTTTTCCATCACCCTTTTATTTCCTGAGACCATAGACGTGATATATAAATATTCAACGTCCTTTTCATTTGTTGTCTCAACATGATAACCATTTCGGCGTATATCTTTGAAACTCAAAAGGTTTCTTTTTGATCTAGTTGAGAACATTGCATCATTTATGATAAGTTGTGTACCATTTGGTAACACTAATTGGGCTCTCCCATAGCCTTCAATAAGGTTTGATGCACCACATATTGTATTGACATTAGCTTTAGCTAACTTAAGATGCGAAAAATATATTTCATCTTTTAATATTGTATGTGTTGTTGCACTATCCGCTAAACATAGCGTTTTCCCATCATCTTGCATTTTAATTGAGAGGCCAACATCCATCTCTTGGAAAACAAATGAGTAAAATTAGAAACTGAATTTTATTATGATAAAGTAAACAAAGCATAAAGGAAATTGGAATTCAAATACTTTGAAATAAAACTTGTACTTTAATAAACATGACATCATTTTCTAATTCATCTTTCCATCATTTAGTGGTTGGTTGGGATCCCCATTGACATTTTCAAAGAAGTCACTAAGAGCATCCCCAATGCACAAGCCCATTTCCACTTACATGTGGGTCCTTTTTAGTGCCACATAGATATTAAGTGGACTTTCAAAAAAAATGGTCATGCCACTCCAATGCACAAGTCCATTTCCATTTACAAATGGGTCCCATTGAAAAGAGAGAGAGAGAGAGAAGAGGAGACTGTTGTCCACACATTTTACTTTTTGCAGCAAATGGGCTTGGCCACCAAAGTGGGCATGACCACTTTTTGTTGCTTCCCTCCAACGCCATAAACTCCAGCCAAGCCATTTCACGGGTCCCCAGGCAGCAAATGGGCCTGCGTTGGGGATGCTCTAACATCCAAATGGGTCATGTTCATCGGATCCAACTGTGCAAGATTCATGGGATCATCATTCTTTTGCTCAGTGAAGTTTGTCTCAACACCCTTTCCTTTTAAAGAGGCTTGATAAAGATCAACAAAGTGTTTGGGAGTTCGGCAAATACGATTCCAATGGCCTTTCATACCACATCGAAAACAAGAATTTTCAGCCCTTTTAAAAGTTACATTCCCCTTTTGATTTCCTTCATTATCTATTCCCTTGATGGGGTAATGTATCTTTTTCTTGAAGTTTGGGGAATGTTGGGTACTTTGATTTTGATGACTTCCAAAGTTTCGCCCACGACCACGTCCGCGTTTATTACCGCGTCCACCACGTCCATGTTGCTGATTACGCCCATAATTATTGCTAAATATAGCATTTGCTTCAAGAATGGGTGTTGACCCAGTTGGACGAGAGTGATGATTTTTCATCAACAGCTCATTATTTTGTTCAGCAACAAGTAGGCAAGAAATAAGCTCATAATATTTTGTAAAGCCTCGTTCACGATATTGTTGCTGCAAGAGCATATTTGAAGCATGAAATGTGGAGAATGTCTTCTCCAACATTTCTTTGTCAGTGATCTTTTCGCCACATAATTTCATTTGGGAAGTAATTCTGAACATAGCGGAGTTGTAGTCACTCACACTTTTATAATCTTGCAAACGCAAATGTGTCCAATCAAAGTTGGCTTTTGGGGAAGTATCACAGTTTTTTGGTGATCGTACCTTTCTTTTAATTCCTTCCAAAGGATCGATGGATCTTTGATCGTTAAGTATTCGGATTTCAACCCCTCATGGAGGTGACGTCGAATAAATATCATGGCCTTTGCCTTGTTTTGTTCGGAGGCATTATTTCCTTCTTTTATTGCATCTCCAAGATCCATGGCATCAAGGTGAATTTCAGCATCAAGAATCCATGCCAAATAATTATTGCCAGAAATATCAAGAGCATTGAACTCAAGCTTCGAGAGATTTGACATAGTAACTATATGTGATAAAAAGATGAATTAATTTTCAAAATAAAGTAAGGTAATAATCATCAAAATAAAGTGAAATAAAATAATGAATTAAATTCACATATAAACGGCGCATGACATTAGAACATGATTATATGGAAATAAACATTAAGCATGATTATAAAGGAAAATCAATTTCTGTCACATGAATTAAGTATGTTAATGATTAGAGAAGATCATATCATGGATTTAGCCATTTTCATTGAACAAGTGCCTTATTTCATTTATAGTATCTTATAGATACATGGCAACAGTAATTATCTTTAGTCTTAGTGTCCAACGGTAACAAAATCACAACGGTAAAATTTTTTTTTGTTTGTGTCCAACGGTAATAAAACGGCTAGTTTTTCTTCTATAAATTCAATTTCATTTTCACCATACAAAATCTCATTCATTCTCTCTTCTACTACATAATCTTCTCAAAAAAATTTTTGCCATATAATGTCTCATCTACTACTAGTTCTTGTTTTCTTAATTATTTTTGTACTTACTGTTTGTGTCTTCACCGGAGATGTTCCGACGGATGAATTTCATCGTTGTTTAGAAATGATTGTAATAATGTATGTCTTCTTCTTCTTTACAATATTTGTAAGATTTTATGTTTTGAATTAATAAAATTTGTTCTTTTTACTCTAAGCATATCTTAGATGTAACCAAAATGCATGACATCAATAACGAACTTCACAAACATATCAGAAGATGTCACAAACATATTATGCAACAAAACCGGATGATATGGTTCGAACATGATGATTTAGTCATAAACAAAATTTAGCATGCCACATGAATAGATAACAATATTGAAAGTTATGCATGAAATTAATCATCACATATGACAAACGAAGGGAAATATAGTTTTCCCGAATGCTAGGCTTTTGAGAGTTTCTTGAATTCGGACTCAACGTTGCCATCATTGCATCATGTAAATAATAAGAGGGAAGAGGGTTTTTGGATCACTACCTTGAGCAAGTCGTGCTGATAATGTGTTGTAAAATTAAGTGGTAGTGAAATAGAGATTCAAAGGAAGAGCAAGATGAACATGTAAGAGATGATAGGGATGTAGAGAGATTGTATTGCTCTTTTGAATCGAGTAAAAATGTCTTACACATAGTCCCTTTTTATAGGGCTAGGAAATACATAATAAAGTAAAGAGATTAGGTAAATACATTACCATGAGGTAAGTGCATACATCATCATTAGTTACTTAGGTAAATACATTACCATGAGGTAAGTGCATACATCATCATTAGTTACTTAAGTAAATACATCACCATGAGATCAGTCATACATCATTATTAGTCATCCATTTTATGATTATATTTATAAAACTAGCTTTAATTTTAATTTTTGATGTCCTCTTTGTCTATATTTGTTTTTGATCCGACTCTGTGTCTATATTTAAACATTTCGTTTTTGAGATCTTACATTATCCAATATTAATGGATATCGCAGTATTTTTTCTTTTTTCTATATCATATTGTTTAAAGGATGTGATTTCAATTTCATGGCTCCGCCCCTTGTTGTTGTGACTTACAAATTAACACTAAAATTGTTATTGTTGTTCTATTATTGTTGTATTATTGATTTGTACTTTATCAAATTCTAAAGTTTTTATGGTATGTTGTTGTAATTAGATCATAAACATGTAATATTTATTCAAATCATAAATATGGTAAATTATAATATCATACATAAGTATTTTAGTTTTATTTTTTAAAATGTGCGGGTCAATCCGGTTGAACCACTGACCCATTGACCCAGTGACTTAACCGAATCGATCCACGGGTCGGGTTTAATAACACTGCTTCAATGGGCAGGCAGGGTTGATCTGGTCTTATAATGTCTCCAAATAAATCGGCCCTACATAAATTGTGGCATATTACTGTTCATAGGATCAGGTTGGTCTTTATCAAAATTTCATGGCCCTAATTTCGCAAGTTCCACAACATCTGTCATTTTTTTTCTCTCCCCTCGAAAACTCTCTCTCGGGAAACTCGAAGACACTCGGAGCTCTTTCGTTTCTACCGCCGGCGACCAAGGTTCCCGACCATGGCTTGTCTATCCGTTCTACTCCACCGATTCCTAGTCTCGATTGGTGTTGGTTGGGGTGCGCTGAGTGTGTTGGCGAGGACGGGTTCAGCCATGGTTGGAGTCCTTCCGACGGGGTCGCCGGTGCTTATTTTGGGTCGGATGTACAGGCTGGTGCGGGATTCGGAGTCGGCATCACGACCGGCAGGTCGGAGGGGTGGCATTAGGCTCTCGGCAGGCGGAATCTCTTTATGTTTTGGCTCCGGTTTGGCGGGTGGTTGAATGGTTGTGGCGTAAGCTGTGGGTTGGATTTGAGTGGCCTGTGTCAAGGAAAGTATGGTCTGAGGTGGGCGAGACATGGAGGGTGGACGGCTGCTTGACTGTCGTTGCTTCTGGGTGGGTCGGGTTCCACCGGCGGGGTGTGCTGTGCTTCGGAGGAGAGCTGCTGGTGGTGGGAGGCACTGCTAGCAGTGTTTTTGACCGGCTCGTCCTGGTTTAGTGCTTTAGTGGTCGGGTTAGGTTAGTGTAGGTTGGTTAGTTGTAGGTTTACCAGTTAGTTTTGTTTCAATAAGTGACTATTCTCAGCCGGATTCCGGACTGAGTTTGTAGTTCTCAGCCGCTTGCGGACTGAGTGATAGTCGCATTAGTTGTCATAGTTGCCCTATTTCCCCGGCTCTGGCCAGGGGATGTTAGTGGCTTTGATGATTTTCTGACGAGGATGAGTTGGCCTTTATAGGCCTGTGCATAAATTTGAGTATATGTACCGGATTGAGTCATTGATTAGTCAGTGTCCAACTTATGTACAACTTTTACCCATCAAAAAAAAATTCATGGCCCTAAGGCCGTCCGAGCCCCGAGGGTTTAAATTCTATCGAGTCAAGCCGTGCTTTGTTGGACCGACCTTGCTGACCAATCTTCACCGGGCTGTGCTCGTGAGAAAATGACTGTACTACTATATCTATAAATATACAGAAATAGACAATAACCTTTTCTTTTAAATGAAAATACACAAAATACACAATAACTTCAGCATTACATATAGGAGCACTGATGAGCGTTCAAATGAGGCACCCCAAATTAGAATGAAGTAAGTGAGGCACGATCTGAGCCACACATCTAACCCCCCGTACTTTGTGGGTGCGCCACGTGTCCAACTAGTAAAACCAACTACCAAAAGCAAAAAGCAAAATACTATTCCGATACTATTCCCTGCCACATATACAAAATGAGTGGTTCACAATGTGCCTCACTTGCCTCATTCTACCAACCCTGCCTCAACCGAACGCTCCCTTAGGAGCACTTAAAGAACTTTTAGGCTCTTTATTCGTTGGGTAAGATATTGGAGGAAGAATTAACAAGAATATCATGAAAATAATGAACCTAACATCAATTGAGAAGATTGAATAAAGATGATTTATTAATTTCATTAATACACGTTAATAAATAAATGAATATCAACCGTGATTTGTTTTGATAAACTGGCAGAAACAGTTATAAAGGCGATACATAGGACTTAGAGCTAGATAAACTCTAGCTGGGATCAGTTCCAACAACATAAACCTGCGTAATAGATAAATGGACTACTGCTCGGTTTGACCTCACGCCTCGCATGGTGGGCCCTTTAATTTAACTGATCCATAGCAACATCATAACCGAAACAGGAACCCGATGCATATAGAAAACGAAGTGAAAACATCCATTGCTTCTTCCTTCAACGACTTCCAAAAGAGCACAAAAACACAGTCTGAACGAATTTGACTAGAGAAGACTCCCTTAAGCGGACACAACCAAACTTAGAGAGAAAGAAATCAACAACATATATACACCCAAAAGTGATTGCATGAGCTTTTCAGCCGCTCCAAACATGCGCACCAAAAGAAACCCCACCGCAAGCACATACACCCTCCATCTCCAAACACCCACTCCTCCTCACCTAACAACCTCCATCTCAAATCATCCGCCGAAAGCCCCGCACAACTTACCCACCACCAGAGCCGAGCCTCCAAAATCTGTCCTTCTCTGACCACACGCCGCAAACGCCACTTAGCCCCACCACCAATGGATCCGCCTGTTTCCGCCTCCCTAGTCTTTCCCCAACACCATCAAAGACGCGCCCCGCGGCAAGGGCGGCCTCGGCGCCGCAGCAGGAAAAGAAATTGCGCAGGTCGGCGAAGATTGCGATAAGAATGGGCAAAGAGATAAGGAGAGGTATTTCGAGGAGAGAAGGGGGTGTTTAAAATTTGAATTTCCTAATATCAACAGTGATTAGGACAAGTAAGATAAGTAAAATCTAGTTTTCTCTTTAAAAATATAATATGTAATGAGATTTCGTCAGGCCACGATTGACCGAACGCAATGGTCAGGCTTTCGACTTTTGGTAGGGCTTGACTTCAGGGCGAGCTCGCGGACCGAATCGGGCCAGGCTTCAATAATAAGATCTTTATTCAACCAAAGGGTCGCATAGTTAAGTTTTATAAGGGTCGGCGAGTAACAAACCCTAGACCTCCAAACTCCCTCAAATCCCATGAAAATTAAACCGCTCCACTCCTTCAAATCCCTCTTCTCCAACGTCCTCCCGGTAGCGCACCATCTGAGCACCGCCTGGAGTGAATCCTTCTGAAGCATCGGTGTCCGCGACTCTTGCTGCGGTGTTGAAGTCGTCCTTCCGGCCTACGGTATGGAGTTTCCATATCTGATGGCAGTGGGATTCGTGAGTGGCGGCGGAGGCTGCATCATGGCTATGGTCGCCGCGCTGGATGTCGCTTTCGACAGTGAGGTGGGTGATTTTTGGATTGGTCTAATCTGGTGGTGTGATTTTCACGGGTCTGGCCGCGGCTGGTGTTGATGTTGGGGGTCTTTGGAGGGGTGAGGTTGAGACTGCCTGTTTTTGTGTGTGTATCTCAGTTTGTTGTTTTTGATTTTCGCGGAGCCGGAGATTTTCCAGCAGCTCTGCATAGATTTCAGTTTTTTGGGTGTTAGTTCACAGCTGGGTGCAGGGACGGACCCATGAATTTTGGTAGGGGTGACAAAGAAAAAAACTTGGACTTTGAAAAAAAAATGTATCATGGTTAAAAAAGAACTATTACATTAAAATAAAGAGCGTCTTGTTTCCATATCACGGAAATCATCTATTATTGAATCCGTAATAAACGTCTTAGTTATTTCTTTCTGAATAATGTTGACAACCAAGCAATCCGATAAGAAATCATCTTCCATCTTGTTAAGAAGTGCGTTTTCACTATATTCATTCTTGAAAAAGAGTGTTCGGTAGTAGCAGTGGAAACTGGAAGAGTCAGAATAAGAGTTATCACCTTATATAGAAAAGGAAACATGTTTGAACTGCAGTTTTGGATCATGATGTTCATTACTGTGTACATGACTGTCTTTCTCTGAAGTATCTGTAGTTTTTTTTTGAAGAATGAATCAATCGTTGGCGTTTTTATCTATAAAGTACGAACAATCAGAGATCAGAAGTAACATGATTTATTTAAAGGTCAAAATAACACAAATTGACAAACCCTAATTCTCGCAATCCACACAAACGAAAGTCAAAATAATACAAATCATAATTCCAAAACCATCATAGATGACTCCAACACACATCCTCATCACGAAATTTTATTAATAAAAGAACATAAGACGAAGAATAATACCTGGAGAAAGTCGACCACTGCCGACAGCCGATGCCGTGTGAGCCTGTGAGGTATCCGCGTTTCAGTGGTTTTTCACTTTTGAGTTTTGACAAGTTTTATAAATATAATAATCTAATTTAATAATAATAATATATATTATATTATATTATATTTAATTTATAATTTTTATTATATAAAAAAAATTGAGAAAATATTAGGGTGACATCAGCCACCCCACTCTCCCTTTAGTTCCGTCCCTGGATGGGTGCACTGGTTGTTGCGAGTTGCCTTCTGTCAAAGGTGGTATGCTCACTCCCATAGTCGTGAGGCCAGGTAGAGCAGCTGACTGTTCCCAGCTAGATGGGTTTTCCTAGTTTTCAAGTCCTCTGTTACGCCTTATATTGAGCTGTCGTGCTGTCCTTGGCAGAATGCTGATGAGCCGCAAATTACTAGTGTAGAACCATCAAGAAAGGAAGGCCTGAGCTTATGCGCAACATGCAGTAGAGTTACTATCTCTGTTGGGGCCTGTCAGGCATGGAGATTATTACATAAAGCAGCTAGGGAATTGTGTAGTCACTTTTGGGCATGTGTTTTTAGTTGTTGTCAGACAATTGGTAATGTGGTCGGTCGTATCATTGTATAGTTTGCTACCTCTGTTGTCAAGTTGTCTTCGTCAGGTTTGCTTTAGTGTTGGATAGGTGTTACTTTTTGCCAACCATTGTCGAGTTGTGTTGCCTGATTTGGGCTTCTGGTTGATCTTGAGGTTAGATTTAGGTGTGTTGCCTCCCCAAGTGTTTTATTATTAAACTCTTTGTCGTTCCATCAAAAAAAGTTTTATAAGGGTCGGGTGTACGGTCGGATAGGCCATCCTCAAGCTTTTGATCTCTTCGAACCAAAAGACCCCTAATACCTATAATACGATTCATAGAAAGATCCGACAACTCCCTGAAGAATCATTACGTGACATTGTTCGAATAAAAATATGTATAACACTCAAATCCCGAACCATGATCTTCCTATTAGTTTAGTCGGATTCATTCACATAGTGATTAGGGATGGTTGGCCGCCCTGGTAAATTTTTTGATTTTTTGCTTATTTTCTGAATAAGTTTTGTATTTCCCCCATTAGAGTTTGCGCTTATAACCCCATTAGTTTTTTTTGAGGCCGCTTATAACCCCATTAGTTAAACCTCATCTTTTAACATAATTTGTAAATGTTGGACGCTTTGTGTTTTGATGATAACAAATATTTAGCTAATATTTGACTTGAGTATGCAGAAATCACACTGTCTGACAAAAACGATGACTGGACATCCCTGAGAGAGTTTGGCGCTGCGAGGGAGATGAGATCTGCGTGAGGGACAAGATCAGTACCAAGATCCTGCTTGGATCAGCTCGTCGGAGTGGGCCGGAAGCAAAGCCCAGCAGCGAATGGATACGGAATCTGGGAGTATATGAGCAGATATACTCAAGATACGATATGAAGATATACGAGCTGGATACGAATATATGAGCATATATACTCAAGATACGATATGGAAATATACGACCAGGATATACTCAAGATACAAGCTAGGGATATACGAGCTGGATATGGAATGGGAATAACTGATTTAGTTAAGATATGGCAATATCTTAACCATATCAAATATGCAAGATACAGATCGAATCTCTGATGTAGATCAGATCTGCTGGATCACTTTAAAAGCAAGGGCAGCTCAACTGGTTGAAAATCGGCTGTTTAGAGAGAGAAAACGGAGATTGGAAGCTGCGATCAATTCCGATAGTCGACAGAGTACTCACTGTGTGCAGTCGAGAGTAAGATCAAGTTATTTGGTATTCGAATTGAGTAGAATTGGTTCACTGTCACTGAGTGAGACAGATTGTAACATTCTACAAGCATATTCGTCAAGTAATAACATCGATCTTGAAACCCTTCTGGAACTTTCCAGAAGGTAAGTGGTTTTCAGCTTGTTGCACAGATGCAATAAGGTTTCCACTATAAAACTGTGAGTACTTACTTTCTGTACTTTATTTCCTGCACTTAGGATACTTTCCGCTGCTTTCTGTCTGAGAGATACCACGTAGTGATCTCCCTCACACAGAAGGCTAACCTAACGATCCAACAATTGGTATCAGAGTCAGGCTCTAGATTTTGTGTGTTAGCCTTTTCAGGAAATCATGTCTGCCACAAACGACTCCTTTTGGAAGCCACCGGTGCTCAATCCGGGAGAGTATGACTGGTGGAAGGATCAGTTCGAGGCTCATGTTTGCTCCCTGGATGGAAAGTTGTGGCGGGTATTTGAAAAGGGTAACTTCCCTATTCTGGATGTAACAGATCCCGCCAACCCAAAAGAGAAGGAGAAAGACAAGTACACAGATATTGACTACAAATCTCTCCAGCAGAATGCCAGGGCTAAGAAGGTTCTGCACATGTCCCTCTCACCAGGAGATCATATGAAGATGGATGTATACAAAACTGCAAAGGAGCAGTGGGATGGTCTAGCTAGACTGTACAAGGGAAACGAAGATATAAAAAGGAACAGAATTCTGGCAGCCACGAAGGACTACGAAACAGTCGAGCAGCGAAAGGACGAATCTCTGGAAGACTTCTACACCAGATTTCAAGTAATCGTCGCACAACTGAACTCCCTAGATGAGAAACTTCCACTGTGGAAAATAACCCATCAGTTCATGCAAGCTCTTAGCTCCAGATGGGATACAGTGACTACAGCCCTCCAGGCTCTGAAGGGCATCAAAGATACCACTTTGGAAGAACTTGTGGCGAACCTGTAAAGCCAAGCTGAGATAGCAGACAGAAAAACGGCTAGGAGGCAAGCAGGTAAATCTCAAGCTATAGCATTAAAAGTTGAGAAGGCTTTGGATATAGCTCAGGTGAGTTTGCCGTCTAAAAGTGAGGATGAGGAGATTGCTCTCCTCTCGAGAGCCTTCAAGATGGCAAACACAGGGAGAGCGCAGAACTTCAATAGAGGAAACTCCGGTGGAGGAGGAAGAAATCATAAGGGGAACATGGGAGCTACCTCAGAAAAGGCAGGAGCAAAGGAAGAAAGAATCTGCTATCATTGCCAGAAAAGGGGCATCTTGCTAGAGATTGCTACAGCAAAAAGAAGGGTGAACCACCTACTCCAAAGGAAGCTCAAGCCATGTTCGCTGCCTGGGGTGACTCAGATGAGGAATGCAGCGATGGGAAGCGAGCTAAGAAGCCATGTCTGATGGCGCGAGGCACGACCAGTGAGGTAAATGAATCTGATTCCTTTGTGGATAAGGTTTTCACTGAATTTGATTTTGCAGAGACTATTGCCGAACTATTGAAGAAGATTCAAAATCTTAAAGAACAGCTTGAGATTATGCAAGATGAACACGAAGACGATATGGAGAACAATCGCCTCTGGTCAACCAAAGCTATGCGACTTGAGAGGGAGATGGAGAAGCACGTCTGCAAGTGTCAGACATGTGATGGAAAGGACACGCAAATCAATAATCTAAGTGATGAGCTGAGGCGCATGAGAATTGACGACACCGAGTTGATAGATTTCAGAACTAAAATGGAAGAATTAAATGCAGAATTAGCCAGGCTCCAGTTGGATAATGATGAACTACGTCAGACAGTGGCAGATCTCAGACGAGGGGAGATTGAAAGAAAAGAGATTTGGCTGCGAAAACTAGAAGCTAAGAGGGTTGAAGAAGGAAGAGAAAATTACAAAAGAAGGTTTGTCAGACCATGACTTGGATATGGTGAAGGAAAGAAAGGTACTGACAAAGATGCAGAAAATAAAAGAACTATCAAAGGAAAGGAAGCAATAACTGAAGTTGGTGAGAGCTCCCGTCAGGGGAGAAATCCAAGAGCCACGAGACAGTTGGGAAGAGAAATCACCTCTCAGGAGGAAAGTCACCTCTACCACAGTGACTCTGTACCTTTCAAGGCTAGGAAAGCCTTTGAAATTTGGAAGAAGCAGAGCTCCAGTCGTCAGCCATTCATGATTGACTTTCAGGCACGGAGAAACAGGAAATCCATGCCCTTAGAGAGAAATAAGAAAACTGGTGATCTTTACTACCGTGTCTGCTGGCACTGTGGTCATTCTGGACATTACAGAAAAGATTGTGAGAGACTGAGAAAAGCCTACGAGAGGAATTACAATTGGGAAAATACCACATACATATCTCCAGAGGAAAACTGCCAGAGAAAAGTTAGTACTGCTCACATCCCTAGGAGAGAAATCTCTTCCCACGGGAGGGAAGACAGAGTTGAATGGGTTCGTCCACACCATGATACAACCATCTACGGACGACCCAGAAGAACCCCCAGAAGAAGAATTAACCTTGCTGACAACAACGATTCCTGCTCTTTAAAATATTTTCCTGTTGTTAAAACTGTTTCAAAACCCAGTAAGCCCAAGCTTGTCTGGATTCGTAAAAACGGATCTCTCTCTTGCAGGTTGGAGCGAGGCCCAGACCCTGGTATCTGGACAGCGGATGTTCTAAACAAATGAAAGGAGATCCAGGGTGGTTCATCTCACTCCAAGTCTGTTCCGGAGAAAGTATCATCTTCGAAAACAAGAGTTCAGGTAAGGTCGTTGCAACAAGAGAGGTAAAAATTTCAGAAACTATCAAAGTCCGACAAGTTAGTCTGGTTGAAAATTTGAAATACAACTTACTGAGTATATCACAACTTTGTCAACGTGGTAGAAATCAGGTGATATTTAACTCTAATGATTGTGCTGTGAGGTGCATTGAGACAGGAAAAATAATTCTCAGAGGTGTTCGTGAGAACGAAATCTACACTGTGGATCCAGAGTTCGTCCCCGAGGAGGAGCTGTGCTTAACAAGTATAGCTGAGGACACCCTATTATGGCACAAAAGGTTTGGGCATGCAAGCATGAGGCTGATTCATAAACTGCATCAGAATGAACTGGTGCTTGGACTACCCAAGGTGGAGAGCTCATTTGATCAGGTGTGCAGTGCCTGTGCCACGGGCAACCAAGTACGTACCTCGTTCAAGTCAAAACAATCAGTAAGTACGTTAGGTCCCCTGGACATGATCCACATGGATCTGTGCGGTCCAGTGAATGTTATCAGCCGTGGAGGAAACAGGTATATATTGGTTATCGTGGATGACTACTCCAGGTATACGTGGACCATTTTCTTAAACTCTAAGGATGAAACGTACTCTGAGTTTGTCACATGGTTGAAACTGATTGAAAATAAATTTAGTAAAAAATTGGTGTCTATTCGTACTGACAATGGAATCGAGTTCCGGAATTCCCAGTTTCTCTCCCTGTGCAGGACTGGTGGAATAGATCACAACTTTTCTGCACCACGGACACCTCAGCAAAATGGCGTTGTGGAGAGAAAGAATAGGACACATGAGGATATGTCTAGGACGATGTTGATTGCCAGTGGTATACCCAAAGGGTTCTGGGCAGAGGCTGTTCATGCCGCCAGCTACATACTAAACCGAGCATCTCTACGATCTCTGATAGGGAAGACGCCATATGAGCTGCTGCGGGGAAGGAAACCTAACATCGCCCATTTAAAAGTATTTGGATGCGGGTGCTATGTGCACAACACTGGGAAAGACAATCTGGGAAAGTTCAATCCGAGGAGCGATGAAGGCGTATTCGTAGGCTATTCGAGCCATAGCAGAGCATACAAGGTGTACAACCTGAGAATGGAACAGGTGGAGGAGAGCATTCATGTAACCTTTGATGAGCGCGTCATGGCTGGACACCTGGTGAAAGATCCGTCCTCACAGGATGATGGAGAACTTCAGTTTACGGACAGGTCTGACACATATTGGGAACCAACTCAAGGTGAGGGTACAGAACTATCCCAAGGAGTTGCTCAGACAACAGGTCAGGAACCGGTGGAGACCATAGCGGAGAATGCTCAGACGGAGATGTTGGCTCAAGAGCATGTCCCGGTGACCGGAATCAACGTTGAGCCCCCCAACGAGGAAGAGGTAGTTGACAATCTTCCTCATACAGTCACTGAGGGGGAATCCAGGAATACAAGCCGCGGGAGAGTTATACAGCCCCCAGCAAGGCTGAGGGACTACCAGTGTTACACATCACAGGATCAGGTAAATCTAGATAATTTGTGTCATTTTTGTGGATTTGCATCTTTTGTCTCTCTTGCAGAACCAAAGACTGTAACAGAAGCGCTCAAGGATCCAGAATGGTTCAATGTCATCCAAGAAGAGCTACATCAGTTCGAGAGGAACAAGGTATGGCGGTTGGTTCCTAAGCCGAAGGACAAGAATGTAATAGGGACGAAGTGGGTCTTTAGAAACAAGATGGACGACAAGGGAGTCGTTGTGAGAAACAAAGCTCGCCTTGTGGTCAAGGGGTATGATGAGTCGTATTTATACGACTCGTCGAATCAACTAATCCCGTTTATTTCGAAACTTTATCATGCGAGCAGTTACTTTTTAGTGTTGTTTTGCATTTCAGGTGTTTCGGAAGCTCTAAAAGGAAACATGCATAAAATACGGCATTTCATGCCAAAGACATCGCAACGGTAAATCAGACCTTTGGACGCTCGACGGAGTGCTGGGAATGGACCGCTGAGCAGAAAAATACGAGCCACGCGTCATCGCGTAGCTGACTCGATTCCCTACAACTCATTAGTTCACACCGAGAGCAGCCAAGGTCAGATAGAAGGTTAAATCCAGAGTTGAAGTCGGAGCTGGCGCGCAGAAGAAGGAATCAGACTCAGTGGCTACCGCGTCTCATGTAGACATTAGCGTTAACGCTAATGTCAAGGCGAAACGCGGCGGTAATGTCTGAAGCAGACGCGGTGAACCACGAGATGCTGATGTCAGCAACGCGTTTGATGACGTCAGCGAGCCGAGATTTGGTAATTTTAGCCTAAAAACAGATTTGGAAGCCCAGTATATAAGAAAAACAAGGAAGTTTGGGTTAGGGTTCTTTTTTTACCAATATCTCATATCACATAACGAAGACTGAGGCAGCTCTGGGGAAGACGAAGAACGCGAAGAACGTGAAGCTTTCGACGATACAGAGAATTTCTACTACCTTTTCATCAAAAATATTTGTGTTTATTTCCATGACGATGAGTAGCTAAATTCTTTATTCGGTTTAGGGTTTGTATATTGTGACGAGTGTTTTGAGGCTTTTCACTTAATGCTATTTTATGTTCTACTAGTTCTCGTGCTAACTTATCCCGGACTGAATTGTGAAGCTAAGCGGATGCTTGCAATGGCAAAACTTAGCCGAACAATTCAGCCCTCATATTTGCTGCTTGTTTGAGACTGAACCGTAAGAACAAGTAGTTGCACTTGACCTAATATTGTCTGAAACGGATTATTAGGTTTACTAGAACTAGAAGTCTATAACCTGAAACGGAGTAGATTGTGGTGTATTGCTTGCAATGGCGTACTTTAGGTTATGACCTGAAGCGGAGTAACCACACTTAGGAACATAAAGTTAGATCATTAGCAGCCGATGATAAACGAGTCACAATAGAAACCCTAAACTGAATGCTTCCTCTGATTGAATACCCTTCGTTTAATTTCTCTTGCGCTGTGTTACAATTGCTCACGCAAAACCCCCAATTTATTTGTTTACAGGACAACTGATCCACACCAGCTCTCTAGGGTTCGACCCCTGCTTGCCACTTTACTAGTTTCTTGCAGGGAAGATTATAAATTTAAATTTGAGAGGTCAAACGACGCCTGTCAAATTTTGGCGCCGTTGCCGGGGAGCTGCGCTTCGGTGAAGTTGTTTCTTTTCGTTTTTATTTTCTGTTTTATTTTTATTTTTTATTTAGTTATTTCTTCGTGCTTGCTACTTGTTTCACCATGTCTCGCGCAGGTAGTCAGGTTGGTGATGACCAGAACAACAACAACAACAAGCTCGCTCCGGTCAATGAAAACGCAATTATACCTCCATTTTATGATGACCCGGAGCAACTCTTTCGAGGCCGGAACCGTGCGGAGAGGGAGGCCGCCAGAATGAATCAAAGGCAACCAGTGGCACAGAACAGTGCTGGCCCGAGGCAACCACCTCCCCCAGCGCCACTACAGCCGCCGGCCCCAGCAAGACCTCAGCAGCCGCCTCTTCAGCGCATCGTCCCACCACGGCCACCCCAGCAGCCACTCATCAGGGAAGAGGCAGACTACGAAGGAGAATACTACTACCGAGAACCCACCATGGGGGAGCTGTCTGCCCCAAACTTTCGGGATCAGCCATGGTGCATCTATGAGGGGCCAGAATTAGAGGAAATCGTCATCAACTCGGCAGTCGTGCATCATCTGCCCAAGTTCTCGGGACGCCAAGGAGAGTCGGCCACCACGCATCTTCAGCGCCTACATGGCATCTGCCAAAACCTCAAACCATACGGAGTCGAAGTGGACGATTTTAAATTAAAGGCTTTTTATTTCTCTCTCATTGATGCTGCTAACGACTGGTTTTTATCTCTGCCTTAAGGTAGCATACATACGTGGGACCAGATGCAGAAGAGATTCCTGAACAAATACTACCCAGCGGGAAGGGCGATGCAGGTTCGCAGGCAATTGCAGGTCCTCCGACAAGGGCCGAACGAGACAATGTATGAATACGTGGAGAAGTTCAACACTTTAGAGCAGAGCTGTTGCAATCTCGGGCTTCCTGAGAAGCTGGTAGTGGAATATATGCTCGATGGATTAAGGCGACTCGACAGGAAGTTACTAGACGCCTCGGCTGGAGGAATCATCATGAGCCTGTCCCCAGCCGGTGTGCGAAGGAAGATTATGGAAGTGGCCGAGAATGCGAGATTCCAGGACGAGTCCAACAAAGAGGAAGAATTCAGCAGGACTAGGAACATATCAAGGGCCGAAGCTGCACCAGCTCTGATGAGCTGAAGGAATTGAGGGAGATGGTGAAACTGCTGGTAACCAATCAGGTAGCTCAGCTGAAGGCTTGTGAATTCTGCTCTGCAACCGATCACAAAACAGATTCGTGCCCTAGTCTGCAGGAGGATGAGCATGGAGACGTCAACGTTGTGGGAGGTTATCAGAACCTTGACAACCGCCCACAACAGCGAAAATTCGGGCTAGCAGCTAATGGGTTCAGCTGGAGAGACAACAACAATAACACGGCAAAGGAACCAGTTCAGTAGTCCCAACAGTCCCAGCAGTATTATCGGCCTCCGTACCGTCAGCAACATGGAGGATACAACGGTCAGACCCAGTATCAGCAGCGAGGACTGAATTACAACCAAGCAAGTTCTAGCAACCAAGGTTCTAACAAGTCTTTGGAGGATATAATGAAAGAGCTGGCAGCTAACACCCAGCAGTTGGCCACCACGGTACAGCAAAATCAGGCCAAGACCGATGGAGCAATTTCCGAGCTATCTAAGCAGATGTCTCAGATAGCCACTACAGTTTCTGAGCTAAAGAATGATCCGGGAAGGCTACCGTCACAGACTATTCCGAACCCGAAAGGCAATGTCAATGCAGTAACACTCAGGAGCGGGAAGGAGTTGAAAAATAGCAACGAGCCAGCATCAGTGCCCACCGCGTCTGCAATACACTTGAGCTGGCCGCTAATGTCTGAACCAGACGCGGCTGTAAAGTCCACACCAGACGCGGCTGTAACGTTAAGGTCAAACGCGGTCGGCACTGAGGCAAATTCAAAACACGATCTTCCACTTCCGTTTCCCATACAGGTCAAGGCCCCAAAGAAGCATATGATCGATAAGGACGTGTGGGAGCTATTTAGCAAGGTGGAGATCAACATCCCACTCTTCGAGGCGATCAAGCAAATTCCACGTTATGCGAAGTTCTTAAAGGAGTTATGCACTAACCGAAGGCGATCCACTCGTGACGATCAGGAATTGCTAAGTAAGAACGTCTCCGCTGTCATTCAGCGCAAGGTACCTCCTAAGTGTGGTAATCCTGGTACCTACACCATTCCTTGCACTATCGGTAACATTCGTATTGACAATTGCATGCTCGATCTTGGTGCTTCTATTAATGTGCTGCCATATTCTATATATTCTTGTCTTCATATTGGTCCTTTAGAACCTGCAGGTCTAACCATTCAGCTAGCAGACAGATCATGTAAGCAGCCGGAAGGCAAAATTGAGGAGGTCCTAGTGCAGGTGGGAGAACTGGTGTTCCCCGCTGATTTTTACGTGCTTAAGATGGACAGCAGCGACCCGACGGATCACGCCCCTATTTTACTAGGTCGTCCATTCTTAAAAACTTCAAAGATGAAGATCGACTGTGACAGCGGCACACTTTCCATGGAGGTGGAGGGCGAAGTAATTCGTTTCGATATTTTCCAGGCTATGAAGCACCCACCAGATTTTGCTTCGGTACACGCTCTAGATGCGTTGGACGATCTTGTCAAGGAAGTGACACCGGAGAGAGGAGCGGACCCACTCGAGCTCGCACTCGGGAGAGCGGTCTACTCGCACGAGGATTCATACGAGTTCGCTGCAATGATTCTTGATGTGCTGTCTCAGCTGGCAATTGCACGACCACTCACACCCAGGTATGAAGTTAATGAGGTTCTTTTATTCAAATCTAACGTGTTTTTGCCTTCTACTGTGCAGGCACCTGAACTGGAACTGAAACCTCTACCTGAGCACCTGAAATATGTGTTCCTGGGGGAGAACAACACGCTGCCCGTAATCATCAAAAACGGGCTAGAAACAGCCCAGGAGAGGCGATTGATCGAGGTGCTAAGTAGCCACATGCTCGCTATTGGATGGACACTTGCAGATATCAGAGGAATCAGCCCAGCCGTGTGCATGCACCGTATCTTGCTGGAGGATGGAGCTAAGACTTCTAGAGAGCCTCAGCGGAGATTGAACCCGATCATGATGGAGGTAGTTCAGAAGCAGATTCAGAAATTGCTAGATGCTGACGTGATTTACCCTATTTCAGACAGGCAGTGGGTGAGCCCAGTTCATGTAGTCCCAAAGAAGACGGGTATCACAGTCGAGAAGAATGTTGCAGGTGAGATGGTGACTACTAGAGTCAAGAACGGATGGCGCATGTGCATCGATTACAGGCAGCTGAATGCCGTGACGCGTAAGGATCACTTTCCTCTTCCGTTTATCGACCAGATGCTCGACAGGCTGGCAGGTAAGCCTTATTTTTGTTTTCTTGATGGATATTCTGGGTATAATCAAATTCCCATTGCACCTGAGGACCAGGAAAAGACTACCTTTACATGTCCCTTCGGTACGTTTGCTTTTAGACGTATGTCTTTTGGATTGTGTAACGCACCCGGCACTTTTCAGCGGGTGGTTACGAGCATATTTTCTGACATGATATGTACTTTTATTGAGGTGTTTATGGATGATTTCACTGTGTATGGTGACACTTTCGATGCATGTTTGGATCACTTGAGTAGAGTACTTGAACGTTGCGTTTCTATGAATTTGGTACTCAATTATGAAAAGTGTCACTTTATGGTTACTCATGGTGTGGTCCTTGGTCATATTGTTTCACATGAAGGTATTAAGGTTGACAAAGCTAAAATTGATTTAATTCTTACTCTTCCTTACCCTTCTACGGTGCGTGATATAAAATCTTTTCTTGGGCATGCTGGTTTTTATCGTAGATTCATTAAGGATTTCTCGAAGAAGGCTCTGCCTTTGTCTAACCTTTTGCAGAAAGATGTTCCTTTTGAGTTGACAGATTCATGCAGGGAGGCCTTCGACGAGCTGAAACAGGCACTTACCAGCACGCCTATCATTCGAGCACCAGATTGGGACCAGCCCTTTGAGATCATGTGCGATGCCAGCGACTATGCTGTGGGAGCTGTACTAGGCCAGAGGATGGACAAAAAGCCAGTAGTGATTTACTACGCTTCGAGGACTCTGGATGCAGCTCAGCGAAACTACTCGACCACTGAGAAAGAATTACTAGCAGTGGTTTTCGCTTTGGAGAAATTTCGACCATATTTGCTTGGTACTAAAGTAGTTGTTTTTTCTGATCATGCAGCTATCAGGTACCTAATGACGAAGAAGGAGGCCAAGCCGCGGCTGATTAGATGGATCTTGCTGCTACAGGAGTTTGATCTGGAGATCAAAGACAAAAAGGGGATAGAAAACACGATAGCTGACCACCTGAGCCGACTAGTACGAGAAGAGGATGCAGGACAGATCACAGAGACCTTCCTGGACGAGCACTTGTATGCTCTCACAGGTAAAGTACCATGGTACGCTCCCATCGTGAACTACCTGGTCGGAGGTACATTTCCACCCTCTTATTCAAAGGCTCAATGTCTGAAACTGAAGCATGATTCGTAATACTATGTGTGGGATGACCCGTATTTATGGAAAATTGGTGCAGACCAAATACTTAGGCGGTGTATTCCTGATGCTGAGATTGCTTCTGTGCTTAGTTTCTGTCATGAGCATGCATGTGGTGGTCATTTTGGCCCCAAGAGGACTAGCAGAAAAATTTTAGATAGTGGTTTTTATTGGCCACATGTGTTTAGAGATGCCTACGATCATTGTAAGAGATGCGATAAATGTCAGAGGGTAGGCAATATTTCTGCTAGGACCAAGATGCCCCAAGTGCCTATTTTAGTTAATGATGTTTTTGACATATGGGGGATTGCTTTTATGGGTCCTTTTCCGGCGTCGTTTGGCTATTTATATATTCTTGTTGCTGTGGATTATGTGTCTAAATGGGTAGAGGCTAAGGCTACTAGATGCGATGATGCTAAAACTGTTGTAGATTTTCTTCGCACTAACATATTTTGTAGATACGGAGTGCCTAAAGCCATAATCAGTGATCAGGGGACACATTTCTGCAACAGAATGATGGCAGCAACTTTGAAGCGCTACCACGTTCACCACCGTACTTCTACAGCTTATCACCCCCAGACGAATGGACAAGCAGAGATCTCTAACCGAGAGATTAAGGGGATTCTCGAGAAGATGGTGAAGCCGACTAGGAAGGACTGGAGTCAGCGATTAGATGATGCACTGTGGGCTTACAGGACAGCCTATAAGACACCGATAGGCACCTCGCCTTTTCGGTTGGTGTATGGGAAGGCATGCCACCTCCCAGTCGAGCTAGAGCACAAGGCCTTTTGGGCACTTAAGGCGTGCCATACCGACTTAAAGGCAGCAGGATTGGATAGGAAGTTACAGCTCTGTGAGCTCGAGGAGCTGCGCCTAGAGGCTTATGAAAGCCAATCAGACTACAAGGCGCGGACAAAGCTGTATCACGACAAGTTCATTCTACGACGCACATTCGAGATTGGCCAACATGTACTAGTATTTTCATCGCGTTTACGATTAATGCCTGGCAAATTGCGTTCTAGATGGACAGGTCCCTACATAGTAGCGAAGGTTTTTAACCACGGAGCACTTGAGCTGGAGAACCCGAGGAATGGAGACCGTTTCAAGTTCAATGGACAACGGGTGAAGCACTATCACGGTGAAATCGAACTATCTGTTCAGCAGTTTGACCTAGCCGAGCCTCCCACTGAAACATAAATGAGGTATTGTCGAGCCAACGATGTAAAACAAAGGCGCTCGCGGGGAGGCAGCCCGGCAAATTTTTTCCTTTTCTCCGTTTTCTTGTGTTTTCGTGTCTTGTGTGTCAGTTTGAGTCTTATTTAGTTTTTTGACGTCTAACCGGTCTATCTTGACTTGGTTTTAGTGGAAAGGAAGTTGTTTTGCAGGCAAAATACAGGTGGCGCTCAGTGGGTACCGCGTCTGGTCTACACATTACAGTCGCGTCTTATCTCTACATTGTCACCGCGTCACTAGGCAACATTACAGCGTTGACCAAATTTATTGTCTGAACGAGACGCGGCCGTGCGTTGACCAGTGTAAAAACCCCTAATTCTGAGTTTCTCTCCTCCAGCCCAGTCAAAACCTCACGCCCGCTCGAACACTCTCAATCGCCCGCGTCAATCGCCCAGCCAGATTATTGCCCGCATCAATCGCGCAGGCGCTTCGAGTCAGGGCTATCAGCATCATCGCCTCGCAGCAGATCAGCCAGCCTCGCTTCGAATCATCCGCAACCAAGGTAATCTACGTTCGAGTATTTGTGAAGAATTGGTTGATTGAATTCGGAATTTGCACATTGAATCATTGAAAGGAGTAGTCGAGGGGTTATCTTATATGGATTTGTGAAGAATCGGTGTTATAAGTCTGAATTTCAGGTTGCATATCGGAAGAGCGATCGGAGAAGACGAATTGCACGGCCGCGTTTCCTCCTTACATTAGCGAGCCGCGTTTCCTTATAACATTAGGATAATGTCTTAAGGTGATGCGGAGGATAACGTCTACACGAAACGCGGTCCGCACTGAGGAAGAAATGGACTAAGAGGAATTCTTTCGGTTTTGAGTCGTTATTCAACATGCCACCAAGAGAGCAACCGTTTGAGGTGCAATATGCGAGACTTAGGGCCCGTAACCACCTGCCGAGCAGATTTGTTGATGCCGAGTTTCTGAGTTACAGTGGGTTCGAGGCTCGAGTCCGAAGCATGCTAGAGGCCAGTGGTTGGCCGGGGCTTCTCACTCTGAGTTACGAAACAGATGTCGAGGATACATGCGAGTTACTGGCATCTTTTGTCTACGAGGGGAGACGAGACCACGAGGGGATCCGTTACAGACATCGAGGTGAGTTTTATCTCACTCGGCCAGCCCAGGTGAGGGAGATATTTGGCTGGCCAGCCGGAGGGGCGTGGGTACAGGATGACATGGCACTATGCGCTGCTTGGGGACGACTTAAGGTAGACGACTCCCTTGTATTTGAGCCATCCGAGTCCAGGGCAATGTGCATTCGCGACCCGGCGCTATTTTATCTCCATAAGGTACTTGGAGGTACTATTTTTGCTAGAAAGAGCGGGGGCGACAAGGTGACCTTCTCCGACATGCTGTGCTTAGACTCCCTAGACCGAGGACAGCCGATATATTTCTTCCATCTGGCGTGCAAGTTTTGGAAGAACCGCCCCTCGAAAGCACCGCTCGTATGTGGCGGGTTGATCACATGTATGCTGCGCCATCTACACGGGCAGCCACGCATAGAGTCTCATGAGTGCCTCAGTCCAGCCTTCTGTGATTACCAACATTTCTCTAAAGCCATTCAGCGGCGTCCTCGCAAAAGAGAGCAGTAAGCATGGATCTACCACGACGACCCGAGATACCACACTGCTATGCCTTCCGACAGGCGTCACGCACCTTCAGCTGGAGACAGAGCTGAGTCCTCATCAGCCGCTGCTAGACCACGCCGGACACAGGAGGTTGGGACGTCCTCCACAGCTCGCCAGAGACGTGCCAGCGCACTAGAGCCACCAGCAGCTGTGCCTCCTAGGCCTTCAATGTGGCTCTAGCATTACAGTTTTTTCTGCCATCAGGAACACAGCCAGTGCCAGCACCACCAGGATGGGAGTTCGGAGATCCAATTCCTCCGGAGTTTGCTATTCCTCATCCAGCTTCATCGTCAGATTCTGACTTGGAGAGTGCCTATTTTCCTTTCCTTGTTCTTTGTTTCTTTTTTCTCTTTGTCAGAGTCCGTCAGTTTGTTATGTCTGCATTGTCTGTTGTCTTTGAACTAAAGTCGTACCGTGAGGACACGGCTTGGTCCAAAAGTGTGGGGTGGGAGAGTCAGTTTGTAGTGTCCGCACGTTTATTTTTCATGCATATTGTTGTGTCTGCACGTTTTCTTTATAATAAAAAAAATGAAGTATGAAATCTCTCTGTTCTTGGAATTGCAGTATTGAGTTATGAGTATGTGAAATTCATGATGCCAATTACATGTGTTTTTCTCGTGAAATCTGAATTATGTGACTGCATGTGAACTTAACCCACTACGTGTCCTTTAGAGTTGAGATAAACAGGGATGTGGAGCTGATAGAAATGTCCTAGAGAGACTTGACGAAGCATTCAAAGGACCGAATTTCGAGTTATATGGTTACATGGATTTTGTGGAGGCTTGCACTTCGAGGCAACATGGTTAAGATTCTGCTCCGCCACTGCAGTGCTTATGCGATCAGGTAGGACGGGAAAACAACACACCGTCCAATCTCTAGTTCGAGTAGCCGGGAAAACAGACGAGTGACCGTCGGCTTGACTCGCGTCAAAAGGATGAGGATGAGTAAGAGCAGGGAGGTATTTCCATATGCTTGCGGGCGATGATTGGACCTCCATCAAAAGAGCAGAGTCACGGACAAGCAGTCACAATCAGTAGCAAAAGAAAAGAAAATAAGTTATTTGTGAAGTTTCACACGCAACAAGGTGAAGTACACCACTGATCCATTAAAAGACAACTCACTACAAAAGTTGTCCAAGCAAAGAACTCAAACCCTTAAAGCTCGAACGAATCACGTGCAAGAAAAAGCAACGAAGTGTAACCATATAACCAGAATTCGGGACAGCGAATGCAGATCATGGGTCTAGAGAGGACTATCTCCCACTCATCCGAATTGATTTGAATTTCAACTCGAAGGTAACATGTATCAAGTTAATTCTATGTTAAGCATGATGAATTGAGTAACGATTGAGCTATGCATGGAAAGGAAGAATTTAGACTAGCAACTCATACTCATGTAGTATTATCCAGGACGTCGAAGAAATTGTGGTGTCATATTTGTTTTCCTTCTATGACTTAGTTCTTGTTCGGGACGAACAAGTTTAAGTGTGGGGTGGTTTGATGAGTCGTATTTATACGACTCGTCGAATCAACTAATCCCGTTTATTTCGACACTTTATCATGCGAGCAGTTACTTTTTAGTGTTTTTTTTGCATTTCAGGTGTTTCGGAAGCTCTAGAAGGAAACGTGCATAAAATACGGCATTTCATGCCAAAGACATCACAACGGTAAATCAGACCTTTGGACGCTCGACGGTGTATTGGGAATGGACCGCTGAGCAGAAAAATACGAGCCATGCGTCATCGCGTAGCTGACTCGATTCCCTACAACTCTCTAGTTCACACCGAGAGCAGCCGAGGTCAGATAGAAGGTTAAATCCAGAGTTGAAGTCGGAGCTGGCGCGCAGAAGAAGGAATCAGACTCAGTGGCTACCGCGTCTCATGTAGACATTAGCGTTAACGCTAATGTCAAGGCAAAACGCGGCGGTAATGTCTGAAGCAGACGCGGTGAACCACGAGATGCTGACGTCAGCAACGCGTTTGATGACATCAGCGAGCCGAGATTTGGTAATATTAGCCTAAAAACAGATTTGGAAGCCCAGTATATAAGAAAAAGAAAGAAGTTTGGGTTAGGGTTCTTTTTTTACCAATATCTCATATCACATAACGAAGACTGAGACAGCTCTGGGGAAGACGAAGAACGTGAAGCTTTCGACGATACAGAGAATTTCTACTACCTTTTCATCCAAAATATTTGTGTTTATTTCCATGACGATGAGTAGCTAAATTCTTTATTCGGTTTAGGGTTTGTATATTGTGACGAGTGTTTTGAGGCTTTTCACTTAATGCTATTTTATGTTCTACTAGTTCTCGTGCTAACTTATCCCGGACTGAATTGTGAAGCTAAGCGGATGCTTGCAATGGCAAAACTTAGTCGAACAATTCAGCCCTCATATTTGCTGCTTGTTTGAGACTAAACTGTAAGAACAAGTAGTTGCACTTGACCTAATATTGCCTGAAACGGATTATTAGGTTTACTAGAACTAGAAGTCTATAACCTGAAACGGAGTAGATTGTGATGTATTGCTTGCAATGGCGTACTTTAGGTTATGATCTGAAACGGAGTAACCACACTTAGGAACATAAATTTAGATCATTAGCAGCCGATGATAAACGAGTCACAATAGAAACCCTAAACTGAATGCTTCCTCTGATTGAATACCCTTCGTTTAATTTCTCTTGCGCTGTGTTACAATTGCTCAGGCAAAACCCCTAATTTATTTGTTTACAGGACAACTGATCCACACCAGCTCTCTAGGGTTCGACCCCTGCTTGGCACTTTACTAGTTTCTTGCAGGGAAGATTATAAATTTAAATTTGAGAGGTCAAACGACGCCTGTCAGGGTACAACCAACAAGAGGGGATAGACTACGATGAAACATTCACCCCAGTTGCAAGGTTAGAAGCAATCAAACTATTAATTGCTTATTCTACTTACCATGGCTTCACTCTACAGCAGATGGATGTGAAAACGGCTTTCTTGAACGGAGTTCTGAAAGAGGAGGTATATGTGAGCCAGACACCAGGGTTTGAGGATCACACTCACTCTGACCATGTCCATATCCTGGACAAGGCGATGTATGGGTTGAAGCAAGCACCCCGTGCTTGGTATGATAGACTGTCACAGTTCCTACTGTCCCACAGATATGCCAGAGGAGAGGTGGACAAGACTCTCTTCCTTTTGAAGGAAGGAAAGGACACTCTAGTGGTTCAGGTATATGTGGATGATATCATTTTTGGTTCAACTAACCCTAGACTTGTCAAGAAGTTCACAGATTTGATGTCGAGCGAGTTCGAGATGAGCATGGTGGGTGAACTAAAGTACTTTCTTGGACTTCAAGTTGCTCAAGGAGAGGATGGCACCCGAATCCATCAGCAGAAATATGTAAAGGAGATACTAAAGAAGTTTGGAATGGAATCCGCCAAGACGTGTGCCACACCAATGTCTCCAAATGATACCTTGACAAAGGATGAGTCCTCACCACGAGTGGATCCAACTCTATACAGGGGGTTGATTGGTTCACTTTTATATCTTACTGCTAGTAGACCTGATATCTTATTCAGTGTTTGTCTGTGTGCAAGGTTTCAGGCAGATCCCAGAGAAACCCATGTGAAAGCTGTGAAGAGGATACTAAGATATCTGAAGGGAACATATGATTTATGCTTGTTCTATCCAAGGGGAGGAGACTTACGCCTGGCAGCCTACACCGATGCAGATTATGCGGGTTGCAAGACAGACAGGAAGTCTACGTCAGGGATGGCTCAGTATCTTGGACCGTGTCTCATCTCTTGGGCTTCAAAGAAGCAGTCCTCTATTGCACTTTCCACCGCCGAGGTAGAATACATCGCCACTGCTGCTTACTGTGCGCAGCTGCTATGGATCAGGCAACAGCTAAGTGACTATGGTGTTATTACTGATTGTGCTAAAATTCTGTGTGATAACACTAGTGCTATTAACATCTCCAAAAATCCTGTGCAGTTTTCACGCACTAAGCGTATAGAGATTCGATATCACTTTCTGCAAGACTGTGTAGAAAAGGGAACAATAGAAATGGAATATTGCAGAACTGAGGAACAGATAGCGGACATATTCACAAAGGCATTGCACAGGGAACCCTACGAGAAGCTGAGGCTTGAACTAGGTATGGTTTCACTTTCTTAGAGCTGTGCTCATATGTTGCTCCTTCGGTGATTGGCTAGACTAGATGATTGCAAGTCACGTCTGATGGGAAATTTAATATGGATGTTCTATGCTAGTGAAAATTAGGTTGTGTTCACACTGTATCCATACATGCTAGCTTGTGATTGATGACTGCTTTAGGGATTGAAAAACATGAAATTCTGAATTCCTTCTGCCCAAAAGAGACCTCCATAGTTGACCCCACGTTAAAAGCCCAGGAGGTACTCTAGACCAACCCTAGCCTAGCTTCATGTGGAGTGTTCCTATGAGCCCGTTGATTTGCTGTTCTATTTTCCTGGAGTTATTCCACATTAAGTATGAAATTGATAAAAATGTGCTTGGATGATCTTATTTGTTTTTGCTTGATTGTGTGTGGTGTTATTTGTACCATTTGGGTAAAGTTAGCACACCATACCAAAAACCTTGCGTACCCATGAGACAAGTCAGACTGAGTTATCACTTTGGACGGTTCAACTTTGGCTGGGAAACAATCTTTGTGGCAGTTGTGGAGATAAGGAGATCTGTGACTTCAGATAAAGATGGTTTGGCATTGGGAAGAGTTTCACCCTGTTGGCTCTCAGCACAGAGAGGTGAACAGTCAATGTGGCAGGCAGTTGTCCCGAATGTGGCATTTATGGTGAGAAACGCACGCCTCCAGATGGGGCCACATGCAGCCTTTCTCACGTCTGGAGCAAGTTATTGTGTGGTTGGGTGAATTTAGGCAATTATTTATGTGGAACCGTTTTTGGAAGGGATGCAACGTTTGGCAATAGCGAAAAATCCTGTGGGAAGCAAAATCACTGCTAAAAAGTAGGAGAGGCGACGTTTGGGCATTCGATTGTCAAATAAATTCTAGGGTTTGCAGCGGGTATAAAAGGAGAGGAAGGGAGTGTGATGGCTCATCGATCTCAGACCTTCATTCTCGCTCTCACCCAAATCAAGTTGCCACAAATTACAATGGCCTCACCAAACCCTAACTCAAACTTCACACCGGAGGCTGCCGCTGAGTTTGCTGCTCAACTAATTGCTCAGGGAGTCAATGTTCAGAGCCTCCAAACCATTCTCCAGTCCGCTGCTCCGTCCGTCTCCACTCCGACCGACTCTGCTGTGGCTAGAGAAGTGGTTTTGTTCGAAGATCTTCAGGAAGACTCTCACTCCCAGCACCATGTTCGCAACGGGTCTTCAATTGCTGAGCGGTCTGCTGGTAAGCGCTCAAAGCAATCTGCTCCATCCTCGGCCCGGAAAAGTCTCAGATCCACTCGTCAGACAGCACCGATGGTTGAATAGAATGGCGATTCGGATGGGAGTGCGGGAGAATCTGAGGTGGCCGGGAGGGCTATTTCTCAAGAACTGGTTCTTGATCGTGAATGGCTTGTGGAGTACAAGCTTGAGGAGGTCCAGGAGTTGTTGGTGGCCCAGGGTTGGGGCGAGTTGTTCAACAAACCGGTCTTTGTGGATGAAAGGTTGCTCAAGGAGTTTTACTCTAAGCTTAAGCTGGTGGAGAAGACAAAAGGAAATCTGGAGTTGTCGGTGTATATGGGAGGAGACGTGTTCACACTGAATCTGAGGGAGTTGGCGACCATTCTGCAGGTGCCAAAAGGTGGGTACGGTGAGTACACCAAGGGCACATGGCCGAGCTCAGTGGCAAAGTCCGATGTGTTGGAACGGCTTGGGATGGATCCCACCGTGAAGGGGCAAAGAGAGATTACCGGCATGGATGTGCTTCCCAGGATCCTGGTGTCGAACATCACCCTGAGGAAGCAGAAGCACAATCTGGTCGTCTTTCAGGACATGTTGCTCGTGGACCAGATTATGCAGAGGAAGCCAGTCAATTTGCCCTTTCAGGGATGCGTCACATGGAGTATAACCAGGAGAACACCTCGAATGGTCTGCCCTACCCTCAGTTTGTGAAGGAAATTCTGAAGTACTGGGAAATCTACAACCCTGCCTCTAAGACAGCTTTTTCAACCGTCTTTGGTGATGAGCACATCATCAAGCTGGGTCTGGATTATTCTGCTTATGAAGGATGGATTAAACCGCGTGCTCCGTCGCCACCACCTGCAGAACCAGCTGTTGTTGAAGTGTCTCCCGTTGCTGACCATGTGCGTCAAGACAATGTTCTCCCCACTGAAGGTCTGGGGGAGATGATGATGTTGTTGAGGGAGCTTCGGTCTGAGGTTCAGGATGTGAAGGGGAGGTTAGCAGGCCTGGAAGTGGCAGCAGAGAAGGCTCTGAAAGTCCCAGAGGAGAAATGGGTGAAAGACTTGGGTGCTGTGGCTGCTATGATTGAGGGGTTCCTAGAGCAGATTAAGAATCTTGCTGCCGAGATTGTGGAGCAGTTGAAGGTTCTGTACCAGAATGATGCTTAGTCTGGACTGTCTCATGGCCCCCCATCTTTGCCAACCCTACCATATCATTCCCTGCTTTTTGAAGTTTTGTTTTTGAAATTTCATGTTTGACGTTTCTGTGCATTTTGATTTCCCTGCTTGGATGTGTGGTGTCTGCGTGACACACTTATGACTTGCCGACATGAATGAAATATTGGCTCTTTCAATTACTATGTGTCCTTGTGTGCAAATCTTTTTTGATGATGCCAAAAGGGGGAAGATATATGTGTGCATTTACTAAGGGGGAAATCATTACCAAAATTTAAGCGGATGTCTATCTGAGGGGGAACTATGACTTGCTAGACTTAAATAAAAACTTAGTGAATAAATACTGAAGTAGTCTGAAGTAGCTATTGTAGATGTGATTTCTCATTTATGAAGATATGTTTGTCATCATCAAAAAGAGGGAATTTGTAGGACACTTTGTGTTTTGATGATAACAAACACTTAGCTAATATTTGACTTGAGTATGCAGAAATCACACTGTCTGACAAAAACGATGACTGGACATCCCTGAGATAGCTTGGCGCTGCGAGGGAGATGAGATTTGCATGAGGGACAAGATCAGTACCAAGATCCTGCTTGGATGAGCTCGTCGGAGTGGGCCGGAAGCAAAGCCAGCAGCGAATTGATACAGAATCTGGGAGTATATGAGCAGATATACTCAAGATACGATATGGAGATATACGAGCTGGATACGAATATGTGAGCAGATATACTCAAGATACGATATGGAAATATACGAGCAAGAAGATATACTCAAGATACAAGCTAGGAATATACGAGCTGGATATGGAATGGGAATAACTGATTTAGTTAAGATATGGCAATATCTTAACCAAATCAAATATGCAAGATACAGATCGAATCTTAATGTAGATCAGATCTGCTGGATCACTACAAAAGCAAGGGCAGCTCAACTGGTTGAAGTTCGGCTGTTTAGAGAGAGAAAACGGAGATTGGAAGCTGCGATCAATTTCGATAGTCGACAGAGTACTCGCTGTGTGCAGTCGAGAGTAAGATCAAGTTATTTGGTATTCGAATTGAGTAGAATTGGTTCACTGTCACTGAGTGAGACAGATTGTAACATTCTACAAGCATATTCGTCAAGTAATAACATCGATCTTGAAACCCTTCTGGAACTTTCCAGAAGGTAAGTGATTTTCAGCCTGTTGCACAGATACAATAAGGTTTCCACTATAAAACTGCGAGTACTTACTTTCTGCAATTTATTTCCTGCACTTAAGATACTTTCCGCTGCTTTCTGTCTGAGAGATACCACGTAGTGATCTCCCTCACACAGAAGGCTAACCTAACGATCCAACAGTAAACTACCGTGAAATCTGTCACGTGGCAAATTCCCCAATCAGAATCAAGATCCTTTTACAATTACGTGAAAAATTAATTTGTGCCTATTTATTTTTGCTGCAGGAGATCCGTGACTAGTCCATCAATCTTGTTATGCAAGATGCCGTGCATGCCACTATAATAGTATGTATGTGTTTTCTTCTTCTAAACTTTGCTTGTAGCAACTGTCCAATTTAGAGTTTCTGTGTATTGTAACTGATTATGCTTGCAAAGAAACTATTTTTAGAGGATTAATGATCTTCTTACTGTACAACTTTGAAACATATTTGCTCAAGACTGTTTCTCGTTTCTTCATATAGGTAGGAGCAGAAATTAGTAGACAACAACTGCATGTACTCCTCCAACATTCTCGTGCAATATTGTCACCTGTATCACATGTTCCTTTTCTCAAGTGATCGACGATGCTTGATTCGGTTTGTTTATAGAGTGATTGTGACGACGACGACTTTGGATACGGATTTATACCCGAATTTCCCAACGATTCACTTTTTAGTGAGGTTGTTATTACGAATTGACTTGAAGGTGTATCATTCGTGAAAAATATGACCAAACTTTATCAATTCAAATGTGAATTTTGTAAACTGCTATGCATAATTAGTGACAACTATGTCACGAATTTTGGTTTCAAAATTACGAATTTTGGTCATTAACAAGTATAAATTTTTGATGTCGTTGCTTTGTCACTATTTGCCAAAAATCTTAGTTTTTAAATCACGAATTTCGATCATTAACAGTCAAGAATTTAATTGGATTGTCTTGTCACTATTCGACACAAATTTTGGTTTGTACATTACGAATTTTGATCATTAACAGTCACAAATTTAATTGGATTTCTTTGTCACTAGTCGCCACCAATTTTGGTTTTTATATTACGAATTTTAGTCATTACTAGCCACAATTTTTTGTTTTCAGATTACGAATTTTGTACTTTAACCTCAAAGTCCCCGCCTCGGCTTGATCTGAGCCAATCAAAGTCGACAATTGGGGTACGAAAGGACTTACAGATAATTAGGGCGAGGAAGCGTGTGCAAGATCTAATCACTACACCAGAATACAACTTAGGGCATAGTTTTTTACCGTCGCATAAAATTCAAATTACGTCGCATATAATGGGAAATCATTTATGGGACAATATGTGCGTCGCCTAAAAATTATCTCGAAAGACAAGTAGCGTAAAGTCTGTGCGATAAAGTAATTGACAGCCGGTCGCATGAAGTCTAGCGCTTATGCGGCATTTCTTTCATTTAGTCTCATACATAATGGATCAAGTTCTACAATTTCACGGCATATGCTACATGTTTCCAGTGAAAATGTTTTCCAGTAGATGTCGCATTAGCTACCATATTGGACATCAGATGTTTATGTAACCTTTACAATTATTCGCATATAATATCATACGCTTCTAACTATAAGACTAAGGTGTCGCAAAAAAAAATGCTTGTTACTATATTAATTTATTGTCGTATATACGATGTTACGATTACAATGTGAAATAGTTTTTTTAATGTTGCATAAAGTGTCATACGTTTTAAGCTTTACATAAAATATTGTGGTATAAAACAACATATGGCACAAATAACAAACAACAAAAGGTCACATATGAAGGATTCATTGTGCATACAATTTGAAACCTGAAATTGTTTTTACTAATGAAGCATAAACCGGACAGCCTAACAGAATCCAGCCACCAAAACACAATCCGGCCAACACCAAACAAAAGGGTACACACAAACTAGAATTCATGTGTGTACCCGGCCAAAAAATAACAAGTTTGATACATTCAAGGCAACTATAACCAAGGAGCAGGGCCATAACGTGTGGCACCTTCAGAAGCATTATGGTTCGCTAGATTTATCGAACCGGCGCGAACCACCAACTCCTCTAGATGTGTATCCTTTCTTCAAAAGCATTCTTCATTTCCAACATCTCATCCATTTGCTGCTGCAGTTGGTCTTTCAAATCAGAGTTTCTCGGACCCCCTCTAGGGAGGTGTGGCCTCTTGTAGGCTCTACCTGCACCTGACACATGAATATCGACTGGAAGGGGTTCTTGTTCATCGAGGACACTACCTTCGTCCGATTCATCACCACCATTCAGATCCAGCAAAGCTTGACGAACCCTCTCTTTCATTTGTGCCTACATATACATTGCTAAATGTAAATACAACAAAAATGTAAATTGAAATACATGACAGAGAACAAATCTTGCAAGCCAGTCAATAAACTAATCTCAACATCAATTGAATATGATTGATGATCTTTAAACTGAATATTTCACCAAGAGCAACACAAACATTTCAGATAATAGCAACACTAAACTGAACCTAAACAAGAAAGTTTGCCAACACAAAAAATATTGGTTGACAAGGAACTAATAAAACATCAACATTATTTCACCAAAAGCAACAAACATGAATAATATTAACATGGCAGATAAAATTTGCCAGATAAAGACATGAACACTATATCCAATTAATTGTCAAAATCAAGATATGGCAGAAAAACGAACAACTACATATTACTGGCCAACCAAATTATATTTGATAAACATGACTATAAGAGCAAGAAAACATTATTCAGCAACTTCAACATACGACAGACGACAAGATGAAATTATTCACCAACATGGACATGTAGTTGACAATAAAAATAAAGAAACTTAACTGCAAGGGCGGCGCCGGCAGGATCAGCAGAGTACACCTTGGCGTAAGTAGCTACACTGTGAGGTTTTTTCCCTGGAGCTTGAGTTGTGCAGCCCTCATGTAGAAGAGAACCTTTCCGGAGCGGTGGTTGAGTCTTTCAGATTCAGTGCGCACTCTCGACATCGCCTCACCCCTTTCCTGTTGAAGCAAAATTTAGCCAACGTAAAGAGAAGTTTGAAAAACAAAAGAACATAGAAGTAGAAGAATTAATACATTAAATTTCGCCAATCAAAATGTTGTTTGGTAATTATATCAATTGTGTAACCTGATTTTTGGGCTCGTCAAAGTGATTTTTAAGCCATTCCCATTGATCTTGGCGATCCATAAACTCCTTGGGAATCACAGTAGGTCCATGTTCTTTGTAGAATGTTTTGCAGTCACACTTCCAATCTCGGTACCTCTCAGTTACCCTTTTAAAGATAAAATTCCATAGCTGATCATCTTTTGGATCAATAACGAAGTTCGGCTGCAAAGAAAAAGGAAAATCAGAAGCTAATGGATTGAATCAATATATGAAGTAGTTAAATTGAAATGAAAAGGTTTAAAACAATGCAGTACTTACATATAAGTGCTCGTAAACAATCCGCCCGTCCTTCTCCTCAAGCTTCTTGAATGATGGGGCTAGCATTGGGACCTTGTCCCTTACCACACTTCCATTCTCATACACTATCAAGCTACAGACTTTCTGGTCTGCTGGCCCAGTACCATCAGGTAGAAATTCAACCTTGATTGACTACCCCTTATTGCGCGTGTGCTTGTAGTAAGCGACATTGGATCCATTTACCACACCCCTTACTTTCCTCTTCTGTCCGCCCTCATCACCTGTATATGAAATTTAATATTAATTAGTACATGATAAACAATAAGCGAATACCTAACAAAAAGTATGAAAAGATAATATATATCACAAATGCATTGACCTGATTGCGCAATTTGGGATTTCCTGCATCTAATGCTTGGAACTTCCTCCAAGCTCTCTTCCTCGTCATGATCCGAGGAGTGGTCAGTGTCCATTGAATTTTCTGGTTCAAATGCAGGAGCAGGTGGATCATTTACAGACACCGGTGTAAGTGAACTTGTTCGCGCGGGCGGCGGAATTGGGTTGGAAATTGCTGGCAGCGCCCTTGAAGGGTTGGATAATGCGGGTAAAGTTTGGGGAGGGTAGGAGAATGATGGAGGCTTGGGAGTAGGTGATCGACCAGCAGTTTTCGACAAACGAAGAGACCGGCGTATTTGCAAAGGATTTGATTTTTTTGGTTTGAGTGCTCTATGGCTTGGGGGAAGATTAGCTTGGGGTGGGAGTTCAGTTGTTGTAGCTGTCATAGGCGGAGGATGATTCTCAGTTGGTGAATTATCAGTATGTGGATTCTGAACTAGGGGTGGTGCTGTCATAGGCGGAGGGTGAATTTCAACGTTTGGAATTTCATGATTGGGGCTTAAATGTGGGATTTGATTCTGATCAGGGGCTTCAAGGTGGGATTTGGTTCTAGTTTTTTTTCCTAGGTGTGACTGTGGACTTAGCTGGTGGATTGACTATACTATTCTTAGAAACAAGAGGTTCAATAACAGGATTTAGGGCTGGTTTCTTGACTATCATGGGTGGAGTCTGTCTAAACCTGCACAAATGCTGGTTCGGTCCGGGCTATTTGATATTTTATAGCTTATACAACCGGACCGGGCTAAACCCGCCCGTTCAATTCGGACTCAAAATTATGTCCAAGCCCGCCTATTTACTGGACCGAATTACCCATCGGGCCAACCCACTACAAATATGTGTTAATACATATTTAAATTTCCTATATAACTTGAATAAAAATAAATAATTCCCTGCGCAACAATAGTACATTTCTTATGTCTAATGATGTATCAAAATAGATTAATCCAAAACATTAACAAAATAATGTCCATGTATAGAAATGTGTCTGACAGACTCATAATACAAAACATTCAGTCATTCACCACCACATTGATGCAAAACATAAATAAAAGGGAAAAGTACATAAAGGGTACCTGAACTATTGCCTAATTCCAATGTGTGGGCTTAACTATAAAAAGTTCCAAAGAGGGGGCGAACTTTGGTTAGTCTTTCCAAAGAAGGGGCACGGTCAAACCTGAACTATCGCCTAATTCCAAAGTGTGGGCCGAACTATAAAAAGTTCCAAAGAGGGGGCGAACTTTGGTTAGTCTTTCCAAAGAGGGGGCGAACTATAAAAACTTGAACTATCATTTTTTTAAAATCAAAACATTAATTTAAATTTATTTATATAAATTAATAAACAAGAATAACGGAATTTTATAAATCTGAATTTTATATTCCCTAATCCCTACTACAAAATTGAATTTTATATTCCCTAATCCCTACTACAAAATTGAATTTTATAAAATTCAGATTCATAAATTCAGATTTTGTACAAAATTCAGATTTATAAAATTCCGTTATTTTGTAGTAGGGATTAGGGAATATAAAATTCAATTTTGTAACAGAATTAATAAACAAGAATAACGGAATTTTATAAATCTGAATTTTGTACAAAATCTGAATTTATAAATCTGAATTTTATAAAATTCAATTTTGTAGTAGGGAATATAAAATTCAGATTTATTTATATAAATTAATGTGTAAGAGGAATTAAATCTGAATTTTATATCCCCTACTACAAAATTGAATTTTATATTCCCTATAAATTGATGCAAATGTGTAAGAGGAATTAAATTTTCCTACTATCATTTTTTTAAAATCAAATTATAAATTTACATTTATTTATATAAATTAATAAACAAGAATAACGGAGTTAACGGTGCGTTTGACGGAGTTAACGGCGCGTTAGACGGAATTGGACGGAGTTAACGGCGTGTTTGACCGTGCCTCTTCTTTGGAAAGACTAACCAAAGTTCGCCCCCTCTTTGGAACTTTTTATAGTTCGGCCCACACTTTGGAATTAGGCGATAGTTCAGGTTTGACCGTGCCCCTTCTTTGGAAAGACTAACCAAAGTTCGCCCCCTCTTTGAAACTTTTTATAGTTAAACCCACACATTGGAATTAGGCGATAGTTCAGGTACCCTTTATGTACTTTTCCCTAAATAAAAATATAAACAAAACAGTCTCTGGCTCATAATGTAAAAGTAAAACATTCAAAATCTCATAATGTTCTCTTGGTGTCTCTCCAAGTTTTTGATCCAGCACCACTTGTGAAAAAATACATTGAACTGCATCAATGAACAACTCAGTTAGCCTAAGCATATTTCACAATATGTATGATAAAAATGTTTGACAAAAATATTCAAACGCAACTGCTTTCTGGCTTACCATTCTATTCAGACTTTCTTCATCCTCATATGCCTATTTCAAACAAATAAATCAATAAATAACTAGTAAATGAGAAAGCATGTTGTATTTGTACATCAACGACAACAACATCATCATCATCGAGTGTATGAAGTAAAAACGGCATTAAACCAGTAATGTATAGCAGTAATATACTTTTTTCAGAACATACTTGAAACACCTTCTCTAATTGCATCGGAAAAGTTAATAATTTCTTCATTTTCAGCACGAGAACCGATGATGAAAAAACTACGAGGACCTAACAAATTCAAAAAAAAACATATTAGTTAGAGATAAGAAATTAAAATAGTAAAAATAACTATGAGAAAACTAGAAGTTACATGGATCTAATCCTTTTGAACGTAGCCAATCCTCTTGACAAGCAAGTGCTTCAACAGATGAGGATGCAAGAGAGCTCCTAAAATAAGTAATAATTTTTCCCCCGTGCTAAATGCTGAATCTGAAGGTATTGTAGAGATAGGGACACATAAAACGTCACGAGCCAAAGCTGAAAGAACAACGAATCGAGATGCAGACTTCCAAAATCCCAAAATATCAAAACCCTCTTCCCTTTTAGAGGGCTTTTCATTCAAATAAAGATCAAGTTCTGAAAAAATATCTGCTATGCTTCCTTATTCATAAAGGCATCCAAATCTTGGTCATCTGAATCATCATCAAAATCTTCATCTCTAAAATTGACTCCCACTTCATTATGACCATCCGTACCACCAATATCAGCATACTTAACCTTGTAAACTTCGAACAAATCAATCAAGGTGTACTTGATTTTCTGAACCATTTCTCTAGCATAAACATCACCAAACATTTTCTCATAAAGAAAACCAGTTCCTTTCAACTTCATCTGAGGATCTAACACAACATCACAAGAAAGAAGCAAACTATATTCTTCCCAATACTTCTCGAATTTGATTTGCAGTTCATTCACCATGCTAGATAGAATACAAGTAGGCCCCTTCGATATTTGTGTCAACATCTTATGAATTTTCCATAGTCCATGTAAACAGAGATTTGAAGTCTTAGAGGCTGAAAAATCATTTGTCACATCATAAAACACTTTCAAAAACTTTCTCAACTGAATAACCTTATCCCATTCGGCTTCTGTAAGACGAAAAACTCTCAAATCCACATCCTTAGCAAGAAAACTATCAATATCATCTCGAAAATATTATAACGATCCAGCATAGAGGATGTACTTTCTTAGACTTCCGAGGTTGAGTCTGCACAACATACTTTGCTGGTGGAGTCTTAGTCAAAGCATCCAGCTTCTTCATTCGTGTAGGTTTCATAGCACCCAGGATTGCCCTAGCACGCTCCGTGTTGTGGAACTCGGCATCCACCGCCGGTTCAGATGGGGTCATTGACGATGCGAAGTCTGGATCCGGACTGTCACTATCAGTTGGCTCAGTAGGGCGTGGTGGCGACTCGACGCATCGCAGCCTTGGCAGAACACGACGGTTGGAGGGCGAACAGAGCTTCATCTTTCGGCGACTGGTGACTTCTGGAGCATCGACCAACAGAGACATCTTTGGCTTTTGGTTTTTGCCATCACTGACTTCGAACGATTGAGGAACAGTGTAGATCTGAGTTGTGGTGGATGAAAACGGTGGAGGAACGGTTGATGAAAATAGCGGAGGAACGATTTAGGGTTTTGCTAGGGTGGAGGGTGCAAGGGTTTCTCAACACTTAGAAATTTGGAGTGCTGAACGTCCGAATTCAAGTGGACAGCAAGTGGGTCGTGGGCTTCGTTTAATTTTGTGGGCCAAATAAACCGTTTAAGCGACATAATATATTAAGTAAGTCCCATATGACTGTTTCATGAAAATCAAAATTTGGGCTCTAACTCGAAAATGTGTTTCCCACCAAAACGAAATAACATGTTGCGACAAAATGGCTAACATTTGTCCCATAAGAGTTCGGAAAAATTGCTACAATCTGAGCAGTTTTCATTACATCCCAAGTTAAACACACACTAAAATTGCTGTTTTGATTACATCCCAAATAAACACAAACACAAGTTCACCTAACATATAATGCCAACAAAATTCCCACCCTACCGATGCTCAGTAATGTTCACATATCATCATCTGAAGTCTTCCATTGAATTGGGTTTTCTTCTGTTCAGGGCTGCCTAGTCTAGTTGTGGCGAAAAATTGCTCCATCAAGGAGTCGTTCTGATTAGGCCCTTCTTCCATCCTTCTTTTAGCCTCTTCATTGATCACATAGTTTTCTGCAATTTGTTTATTGATCAAGGGAAAAAGTTGGGAAGCTTGCATCTTAAGGCTTGGTCCTGTCCCGTCCTGTCTGTCTGTGAGGATCCGATCTCGGATGGTTTTGGCTGCTTCGGTAATGATAGTTGGGTATGACTCGGGCAGCTTGCCAGTGGTGTTCTGGGCTTCCTCCTCTGATGGCACGGTCTCAAGTCCCCATGAAGGCTTTTCCTCGTTGCTTCCGGTGCTTTCTATATCTGATTCTTCTGATGGCTCGGGAGTTTCTTCTGATGGCTCAGGTGTGATCTCCAATGTAAGCTCTTCTTCAGAGCTTTCTGCATCTGATTCGTCCATCTCGTCCTCTGTAATGCCTTCTTCATTCCTTTCTGGACTAACCTCTATCCTCTGTATTCCTCTATTAGGTCGGGGCATTGGCCTTCGTTTTGTGGCTTCGGCCAGGTCGTCTATAATATCCCATATTTGAATTATGGTTAAGTGCAAGGTTGATCCTCCTACTGCGTCGTCAAACCTTGTCTGCTCATCAGCCCTCATTCCACAGAGGAATTTTTGAAGAAGAAACACTTCCGTGAATCCATGGTGCGGGCAGCGTGAGACGATGGTGTCATAGTACGTGTAGTATTCGTCCAAAGTCTCATCCCGGGATTGCTGAAGGCAGATGATTTTCTCACGGGTGTCATGTCGTAAGGATGGGGGGGAGAATTCTTTCAGGAATTTTGATGTGTAATACCATACTGTCGCAAAGTCAGTTAAAGAGTGTTCAAAACATTTTAATTGAAACTCTTCTAACGTTACATTTTCAGGTTTCATGTGACGACTTATATGGTGGAAATGTTGGCAGTGTATTACTGGGTCTTCTCCGGTGGTACCTCCAAACTGAGGAAGATGCTGAGCCATCCATCCATACATGGTGGAAAGTGTGATGAAGAAATGAAAGGGAAAGAAAAGAACAACTAATCTGAAGCTAACTCCCCGGCAACGGCGCCAATTTTGACGGAGCGCACTGCACTGTCGTTAAGGTGCAATGTCTCTGTGTAAAATAAATTTATATCTCCGCTACTCGTACTCTACTATTGGGTAGTAAAGGGTAAGTAGGGGTCGAACCCAAGGGAGTCAGGTGAATAGTTGTTCTTTAAGTAAGACAGTTGGGGGTTGGTTGTGATTTTAGTACTGAGAGTAGCATGGGTTGGTTGTGATTTTAGTACTGAAAGTAAATAACTGAAAAATAAAGTGCTTGAAGGACAAGACTTGCGGAAATTAAAGTGCTTGAAGGACAAGACTTGCAGAAATTAAAGTGCTTGAAGGACAAGTCTTACAGAAATTAAAGTGCTGAAAGTAAGCAGTTGATATGGTACTGAAAGTAAAGTAACAGGTGATATTGCAATTAAAGGAAAGATTCGGTATCAGGGGCCTTGTATCATAGTCTGTTTATCATCGACCTCTAATGATCATACTAAGTGTTCAAAAGTGTATCAAGGTCATTTCAAGCACTTGACTTGCCACACTGTCTAGCCCATTTCAAGGCATAGAGCACTTGTTCTATTTAGACTAATACCCCATTTCAAGGTATATTAGCCTATGTGCATCCATTTGATCAATCATTTCCGATCAACCAAATGGTGTTTTAAAGAGGTCGAACTCCTCAGATAAGCTTTGCCATTTCAAGCATCCACTTACCCGAGTATGTTCACGAACCCCACGGAAGAGTTTTGCCATTTCAAGCATCCACTCAACCTTGGAAGTTCTGACCTAATATGTGGCACATAGAACAAGTTTTGAACACAAAGAGGCATTTAAGAGAAGGGTCTAAAACATTGTATGATACTAGTACACCCCTTCAACCGAATGAAGGGTTTAGCTACGAATATCCATGGAACAGGACATCATAGCTAAGTACTTGAAAAGTAAAGGTTTTTGAAAGACAGTAAAGTAAAGTTTTCGAAAGTAAAGACAGGAAAGTAAAAGGAGAATACTCAAGAACCGACAGGAGTAAACTCAGGAACTAGTTCAAATACTCAAGAACAAACAGGAGTTTTGATTCAAAGCGAAAGTATTACAAGGATTGTGCTCTCAATCTAGAGAGATAAGTGACTATGAGATGTTGTGATGAGATGATGAAGGGATGATTTGAATGAGGAGGAGATGAGCTCAATTTATAGGCATGGAGGATGGATATGAGCCATACACTTGGCAAAGGAGGAGAGGCTTGTGGTTTGAGATCTCTACACATGGCATAAGGGGAGAGGGGAGCTTATAGCCGCCGGTCTAGGTGGAGGAAGGGGAGTGGTGGATGGCTTAGCCACCGGCTAAGGTGGCATGAGGGGAGTGGATGAGCTTTGAGATCTTTTCCCAAAAGCCATCGGTTCTCTTTCAGCTCCGGACTGACTCTGGTTGCTCTTCGGTTGGACTTGTTTTGAGTGATTCCATGTCAGGATCATGAAAGTTGTACAGTCGGAATCTGGTCGTGTCCTGACTCGTAATCCATTTTCAGCTTTAAAACTCCTCCTTAGCCTGTATTCTTTCTGGACTTCAAAATACCCTGTAGATAAATATCAGAACTAACAAGCAAAAGTTGTCAAGATAAAGCATTCAATTTGGTGGGTTTAACTGTCTTAATGAATCATATAAATATGGTCCATCAACCATCTTCCAGGGTTCACCGGCTTTAAGATCGTCAAGATAAAACACTTGTCTTGCGGTTGTGGCTGGACAATAAGGCCAATCTTCATACCAACTGGTAGATGTATCCATGGATAGAAGTCCATAGTCCCTCTCTGTGCTTCCCCTATCCGTAGGATTTGTGTTAAACCATATGCAATTGAATAGGACGACATGCATCCCATTTACATATTCTACTTGTACAATTTTCTGAATAATGTCGTAATAAGTAACATCACCATCTTCCACCATCACACCAGAATTTTGAGTCTTCATATTTCGGTCCCGATCCCAAAGAACGAATTTTACACCATTAACATAGCACTGAGAGTAACACGCATATGATTGAGGCATACGCGCTACGCTATGCAACTCTGGACAATAGAATTCATATCCATCTCTTTTCATCATCTCCAGCTGTGGACATAATAAACATTTGGAGTAATTAATAACGATATATATAATTAATAAGTACAAATAAAAAACATTTACATAGCCAGTCACGAAAATATTTCAGGAAATGCTTCACACGCTCTTTCTTTGTTCTATTTGGGCACTCGCGTTCGAACTTCTTGGCATGCTTCAGAAAATAATCGTGCACTTCTTCACAATGTTCCACGACGCACCAATGCGCCATGTCAAGTTATATCTTACTCAATCTGGTCCTTGGAGAATTACCACTCACTTTCACTAGTGGAGAGTAAACATTCAGGTCATATAACGCAGATCCACTTGACGAATCCACCTTGGATGATTCGTTCAAATACAATTTGCAATATGTTATACACTCATGTGTAGCATATCTCTCAGCGATGCATCCTTCTGGGTATCTGCTAGTTCGCACTGATCTCTTGTACGCGCCTAATTGCCTGCGAACGGAAAAAAACAGGTAGTAAGTAAAACACTTAATTAGTTACCAAAACATCAGTTTATAAGAGTCGTTATGGCTATGTGTAATTTATTAAACCTCTCAATAGGAAACATCCAGTTATAGTGCACTGGTCCCTTAAGCGATACTTGTTCCGGAAGATGGATTAATAGATGAACCATGATGGTGAAGAAAGCAGGAGGAAATACCATCTCCAATTTGCATGGAATAATAACAATGTCATCTTTCATTTGAGTTACTTCTTCCACCATCAGCTCTTTGCAACATAATTTTTGGAACCATCGTGATAATGATATAAGGGGATCTATTACGTAATGTGGCAAGTATGGTCGAATGAACACTGGAAGTAGTCGCTGCAACATGACATGACAATCATGTGTTTTCAATCCATTGAATTTCTTATCTTCCACATTGATTTTGTTCTTCAAACTACCCGCATAACCACAAGGATATTTAGCATCCTTAAAGAACTCAAAAATCTCTACCCTTTCCTCGGGTAAAGAGTATAAGGTGCTCGTGATACCTTATCCTTTCTTGAAGTTGAGCCTTTTCCCTTCCACCTGAGTTCCTTACGAATCCCTTGTTTCTCCAACCCTTCCCGAACCTTAATGTCGTCTTTAGTCTTTCTTTGAAGACCAAGTATAGTACCAATGATGTTATCAAATACTTTTTTTTCTATATGCATAACATCCAAGGAATAAGGCTGTCTCAATGCGCTCCAATAAGGCAAATTGTAAAAAATGCTCAAATGAGTCCAACACAATTTCTCTTTGACACCTCTATGCTTCAAAATTGGATGCAAGCTAAGTATAGGGTACTCATGGCTTAATACAGAAGACAAAATTTCTTCTCCTATTAAAGAAGGCGGGAGATCGCGCAATTCCACTTCCCCACTAAAATTAGAAGCTGCATACCTCCACTGATGCTCTCTATCAAGCCATATGCGGTGTCCTTCGTAGGACATTCTCCCTGCTAAATGTTGAGCATCAATGTCATCCAAACACATGGGACAAGCTTTGTATCCTTTTGACTTTAGACCTCCCAACATTCCCAAATCCGGGAAGTCACTGATTGTCCAGAGAACTGCAACCTTCATGTTGAATGACGATCCATCATGTCGATCATATGTGAGAACTCTGGTCTTCCACAACATATTTAATTCATCAATCAATGCTTGCATGAACACATTCAAGCACTTGCCCGGAGATTTCGGGCCTGAAATCAACAAGCAAGAATGTTGAATTCTTTCTTCATACATAAAGAAGGTGACACATTATAAGGCATCACTACAATTGGCCAAGTGCTGTGAGAAAGAGCAGCTGCTCCAAAGGGATTAAAACCATATGTAGCTAATTCAAGACGAACATTTATTATGTCTTTTGAAAATCGGGGAATTTTTTTTTATCAAATTCGTACCATGCTTCACTATCTGTAGGATGTCTAATAAGACCTTCCTCCACTTTTCTTTCTCCGTGCCACCTCATCTCCTTAGCTATATGCGGTGACATATAAAGTCGTTGTAATCTGCGAGTTAATGGAAAATATCGTACCACTTTTTTAGGAATCTTGCTATCACCATCGCTGTGCAAATACCTTGGCTCGTGACACACCCTCTGATTTTATGGACAGAAATGTCCACAAACTTATTGTCCCCTGGACCAACAACACTCCCTCTGATTTTATGGACCAGAGTTGACAGTCTTTAGCCCGTTTCAGGTTATGATGTTTAATGGCTCATCAAACCAGGCCATGCAGGATGAAAATCAAAGGCCAGTTGTTCTCGTGTCGAAGCTTCCAAGTCCGAGTTCAGAATTCCTCCAGTGAAGAAAAATACAAAGAAGAGAAAGAGATCGGTGAGGCTGAGGGCAAAAGGGACCAGAGAATACAAGGGAGTGGCTATTCGACAATTCCCATACCTAGTTGAGGAATTTCTCGTTGACCCGAACACTCAATCCTACTTGCTGAAGGACTTATGATTTCTTACTGGAAGATGTTGTCGAAGCGAAGGTGGCTAGCCAGCAGCCCCGCCGAGCCCCATGAAGATTCTCACATGGAATTGAAGTGGGTTGGGGACGCCCCTTGTAGTCAGATCGTTAAGGGATGTGGTGAGAGCATCTCGTCCTCAGATCGTTGGTTTAGTAGAGACTAAAATAAATAAGAGAAGATGTGAAGATATTAGGGTTGATTTTGTGTCCCTGCTCGTGGCAAATCGAGAGGATTAGCCTTATTTTGGCACTTGGATATTGAGGTGAGTATAGTCAGTTATTCATTTTATCATATAGATTGTTTAGTATTCATTCGGTCATTCCCACGAAGTGTTCCGAGCTACACTCCTCTATGGTTGTCCAAGGACCCATTTGAGATACAATAGTTGGGAACTGCTCAATAAACTGAAATCAATGTTCTTCTATGCCGTGGTGCGTCTTTGGAGATTTCAATGAAATCTTGAAGAATTCTGAAACTTCAATTTGTCCACGAAATAGAAGGAACTTAATGGAGCAATTCTAAGAGACCTTATGATTTTGTCAGTTGTTTGATGTGGGGTTCAGGGGGAATAAGTTTATTTATTCAAATCATAGACAAGGTGAGTCGGAGGTTAAATGTAAGCTTGCCAGGGTGTTAGCGGATAATGAGTAATGCAATATGTTTAACACTGCTTTTGTTTAACATTTAGTTTCCTATCACTTTGATCATCGCCCTATTCTGCTAAATTGTTCTGCTGATAAGAGACAAGGTGACAAGCTTTTTAGATTTGAAACAATGTGGTTGCGTGATCCTAATCTAAAAGGCTTAGTATCAGATGGTTGGTCTAAGGCTCAGGGGAATATCTTGGACAAACTTGATTTCCTCAACTCCATAATGGGTTTATGGAACAAAAGGTGCTTTAGAAATGTCAATCCCAATTAAGCAGACTTAAAAAGACCTTGAGGAAGTTAGAGCCTTTACCTAGAACAATAGATAGTAGTGAAATGAAGGAGAACATTAGCAAGCAGATTGATGAATTGATGGTTAAAGAAGAGCAAATGTGGCTTCAGAGGTCTAGAATCCTTTGGTTGAAAGACGGGCATAATAATACTAAATATTTCCATTCTAAAGCTAGTGCAAGGAGAAAATCTAATAGAATTATGCAGTTGATGAATAAGGAAGGTAATCTTTGTGAAAGCTAAGATGATATTCAAAACATAGCCAGTGATTATTTCAAGAATCAGTTCTCTTCTCAATCTGTCTTCTCTGAGGCAGATATGCAAGAGGAGCTTCAAGATATCCCCAGGAAGGTTACAGACTATCACAATAGCCTGTTAACCAAACCTTATTCCCAAAGAGAAGTTACAGAAGCGTTATTTCAGCTAGAGGTGGCAAAATGGACGGATGGATGGATTAAACGGTTCGCGGATTAAATGGATTTAATCCGTTAAGATCCATTAGTGTTAATGGATTAAACGGATGGATCACTAACGGTTGGCGGATTAGTGGATGAATCCATTTGATCCATTTCATCCGTTTCATCCATTTAACCTTTTTAATCCATTTAGTGCTGCTGCTCTCAACCAAAGCATGAATCAGCAAATATTGAAGTAATTTAACACAATCTTCCACGTCTCCAACAAGGGTTGCTACCGATTTATCAATCAAAACAGATAATCAACAGCTTGCAAGATCACACCAGCACCAAACCGCAGAATCAACTACAACTTTAATTTTCAAAACACCATATGAACACAAAAATTGTCAGAGGAATTTAAACAAACAGATGAGCTGCAAGAACTGCAAAGAGCTGTCGGGTATCAATCTCACCAAGAGGGTGACCAACAATCAAACTAGACCTCTACCTCCGGCCACCATGGGTACAATTTATTAAGAAAAAACGCAGTTTCAGGAGGTGCTTAGAGGAGTGACAGTGTTTAATTTTGAAATTGGATTTCCAGCACACAAAAAACCCTAAATGAATATTACCTGGCTTCGGGACGGGGAGAGGACAGACGTGCGGCGAGGTCGCTGACGGCAAGGTGCGAGGTCGCTGGAGCAGGATGAGGAGATGCGCAGAAGAGTTCGGGGCTTCGGGAGGTGCGAGGTCTTCCCCGGGTTTGTTTTGTTAAATTTTCTTTTAAAAAAATAGTATATTTTGTTAATGGATTCATCCATTTAATCCATTTATTAATGGATTGTTAACGGATATGGATCAATTCATCCATTAACTAAATGGATGAATAATGGATGGATTTTAACGGATGGTTACCGGATGGATAATGGATAATTTTGTCACCTCTAATTTCAGCTATATCCTTCAAAGGCTCCAGGCTTTGATGGTTTTTGCGCTGGTTTCTTCCAAACACACTGGAGTATTGTAATGCAAGATTTTATTAAGAGTTGTTTATTTGCACTAAATGATGGTATTATTTATCATCATCTTAATGATAAACTTATTATTCTTATTCCAAAGCAACAAGAGGCAACCATGATGGAGGGATTCAGACCAATCAGCTTGACGATTATTATTTCAAGAACCATTGTAAAGGCCATTGTTAACAGACTTCAAAAAAATCCTTCCCGAGGTAATCATTCCAAAGGTTGTTGAAAACGCTAGGCGGGAATCGAGCGGAGACCGGAGAGTGGTGTTAAGGATTAATCGGTTGTGAATTTTATATATTTTTAATATATTATATAGTATTGTATTAAAATGACCTGATCTGTGCAATGAGGTACTGGAATTTCTAAATAAGGGGCAGCTGGACGGTAGGATGAATATTACAAGAGTAACACTAGTTCCAAAGTGCAAGGATGCGCAAAGAATTGAAGACTTCAGACCCATAAGTGTATGCAATACCCCAATCAAAGTCATCTCCAAGGTCCTTGCAAACAAACTTCAAAACTTGCTTCCAGAGGTAATACCTTTATCACAAGGTGCATTTGTCAAAGAGAGACTCATTGGGCATTATTAATAAAGCAAGCGTGGAGAATCCTTAAAAACCCAAATCTGTTGGTAAGTCAAACTTTAAAAGCACGATATTTTAACTCTTCTAACCTTTTGGAAGCGAGTGTAGGAACCAGGCCTTCCTACGCCTGGAGAAGTATATACAAGGCTAAGGAGTTGATGAAAATGGGGATATCTTCAATAAGTATTGATGGGACTATGGAATGGAGATGGAGGAACTCTGCAGAATTAACTTGAAGGGATGCTTATAAGTGGCTTTCATAAAATCAGTTGGCAAATGGGACAGACAAGGGGGAGGCTTCAGACAAGAGCAAGTTAATGAGGTTCTGTAGGAAAATTTGGAGGTTGAAGACCCCGAACAAGGTAAAGTTTTTCATTTGGAGGGTTTTTTATAATGGGTCCCGGATGCTATTAATTTATTGAAAAGGAATTGCAGTTGCGATATGGCCTGTATAGATTGTGGTTTCAAAACAGAACATATTTTACATATCGTCAATGACTGTTGGAAAGCTAAATTTGTATGGGACCATTTGGGAATTGTAGGCCCTTTTATGAATGTGCAATATAACTGCCCTACTGACTGGCTTTGGGTCTGTGCGACTGAACTGGATCTTGTGATGGGATTCCCATACCCCAAGCCCTCGGCGCACGCGCAATGATCCCAGCGCCTCTCTATTTCGGCCATGGTCAAGGACTTGGGCACCCGCGCGCGACAAGAAAGCGAGGCCTGTCCCGCGCCAAGGCACCAACATGGACTTCCAAGGCCCCGCGCAAGGAAGTACTAGGCACGCCCACCAGGCCCCCGACGAGAGACACGCTTAGCGCCTTGCGCGCAACTCTTGGGCCATGGACGAAAGACTGCGACGAGGCCCACTCGGCGCCCACCAAGGAGGAGATCGCAGCCCACCAAGGCATAGACGAGGCCCATGAAGACGAAGCCCAAGGTGGAGATGAATATCCATACAATTCAAATTCGAATGGAGATCATCGCCTTCAATGCACCGGCAGTTACAAATCTCCTAATTGGGAGTTACTCAATCAGGGCATTTGATGGCTTTCAATGGGGCGTCGGTTACTAAGTTTTTGAATTCAAATCAAGAGGAGGTTGAGCTATAAAAGGAGCAAGGCGCAGCAGCTCAACATCATCGAAGAAAATAGGCATACACCCTTTTCTTTTGGTCACTTTGATCGTTTAAGGATATGTCCTTTAGGGCACGATATTTCCTCCTACAAGGGAGATATCGTTGCATTGTTCCTCTATTGTAGACCTCATTCCCATTGTTTTTCCTTTTCGTCAATACAATAATCCGACCATTTGCCCCACTTTCCACCTTTTCCATCGTTTTACTCATCTTCCGCTGCATTTCACTCACGTTGGCCCAAGACCACCTCTTGGGTTCACATCAAATTGGCCTCAGAGCAGTCGTTCCTACGGAGAAAATGAACATGACAACATGCCAAGCAACACTCGCAGAGCTCGACACACGAGCTTCGGCGCTGGAAGTCGAAACTAAAGCATTGCGCGCGGATCTTTTGGTCCTCGCCGAGAGAGTCGAAAGAAATCACGCGGCGACGATGAAGGCACTCGAGGATGTCACTCATGGCATTCAAAAAATGCAATCCGAGGTGTCCACCATGAACAAGGAACGCAACAACCCAGTCGAGCCCAAAGTCATCAATCGAGGCAAGGGAATTGCGTACGAGGAAGCCGGATCCAAGCAAGTAGACGTCAAGCCCACGCCTAAGTTGCAGCGCTCGGATCAACTCTACCAAGAAGGCTCCTCACTCGACAATGACCCATACGACTATGGGGAGAAAGCATTGGGGCTTCCACGAAGGCCGCCATACGTGGATCCCTACTTGGGAGAGGCGATGGACATCACCCGACCTTATGAGCAAAGGCGCCCACCTAGAGACGTGGAGGAAGAGTTCCACGACCAAGTCCGAAGGAGGCCACCTCGAGCCTACGATGCAAGCCATCGGAAGCTAGATCTGGCGGTCTTCTCGGGAGAGAACGTGCGCGGGTGGTTGCACCGCGCCGAAAGGTACTTCCTAGTAAATACTTTGAACAATTATGAAAAGTTCGCTACCAATATTTTGTGCTTAGAAGGCAAGGCGCTCCTATGGTATGAATGGCGAGAGGAGCGTCAACCATTCGTGAGTTGGGGAGAACTCAAGGCGGGGCTGCTAGGGAGATTCCAAGGGCAGCAAGGGCGAGACCATGAGGATTTCTTCGCCCTAGTCCAAGAGACAAATGTGGAAGCCTATCGCGACAAGTTCGAGGCACTCTCTGCGGGCCTAGGCGGCATGACCACAGAAGCTCTAATGGGAAATTGGCTCAAAGGGCTCAAGCCGAATATCCGGGAGGGCGTCCGAGTGCTAAGGGCGAGAAGCTTAGAAGAGGCCATGCACTTGGCACAATTAGTCGAGGGCGAGAAGGCCACAAAGAAGACGACCAAAGGCGCTGGCCAACCTAGCCGAGCGCCTAGTGGAGGGCCTAACTTGGACGGAACACGAGAGAGGCCCAAGGAGTCCATGGGCAAGGCGACGGGATTTAAGAAGATGACCGAGGGCGATATCGCCACGAGGTCCCGGGGCGGTTGCTACAAATGCGAGGAGAGATGGCAGCCGAGGCACCGATGCAAGGCGCACACTCTCCAAGTGATATTGGTGGATGAGTACGGAGAGGAGGACGTTGAGGTCGATAACCCAGGCGAGGACGATGGCGAGGCAACCCTGAACCGCTTGGTGGCAAACTTGGAGGAGGACCCGAGGCCGAAGGAAGGACTTGGAGGAACCGGGGGGCGAGGCCCCAAGGCGCTCGCCTCGGCAAGCATGGGCGCACTGGCCAAGGCGCTACCTGACCCAGCCGTGTCCCTTAACATGACGAGCAATACCAAGGCTTTCGAGGAGCTTGGCGAGAACAAGGGTGAACAATTTAGGAAGGCACCCACGACGTTCCATGGCGCGAGGTACAAATTTATTTGTGTGAATTTGAAGTACTTAAAGAATTTGGTGTGGCCTCATCTGTCAGGTTAAGCGACCAAGCGAGTCGCAAAGGAGGAGCACTTGAAGGGAGGCACTAACCGGGGCCTAGTGCTACGAGGGACGATTGGAGACCAAGACGTCCGAGCCTTAGTGGACAGCGGCGCAACCCACAACTTCCTATCTAAGGAGCTGCTCAGAGAAGGGAGTTTGACCGCCCAAGGCCCTACGAAGTTCAAGGTTGTGATGGGCAACGGACGAGTGGAGGAAGGCCGAGGAATATGCCCCAAAGTCAAATTGGAGCTAACCGGCTACACTTTGCGAGCGGACTTCCTTCCACTCAAGCTGAACGTCGCTGAAGTGATCCTAGGGTGGCCATGGCTCCAAACCTTGGGCGAGGTCACCACCAATTGGAAAGAACTGAAGATGGAGTTCCATGTTGGGGCGAAGAAGGTGGTACTCCACGACGAAGGAGAGAAAACCAAGGCAACCACACCAGCAACAATGGCACACCAACACGACCTTGAGGACAAGGTCGCACTTCAAGAAGGGAGGAATGATGGGAATCCCATACCCCAAGCCCTCGGCGCACGCGCAATGACCCCAGCGCCTCTCTATTTCGGCCATAGTCGAGGACTTGGGCACCCGCGCACGACAAAAGAGCGAGGCCTCACCCGCGCCAAGGCACCAACATGGACTTCCAAGGCCCCGCGCAAGGAAGTACTCGGCACGCCCACCAGGCCCCCGACGAGAGACACGCCTAGCGCCTTGCGCGCAACTCTTGAGCCATGGACGAAAGACTGCGACGAGGCCCACTCGACGCCCACCAAGGAGGAGATCGCAACCCACCAAGGCATAGACGAGGCCTATGAAGACGAAGCCCAAGATGGAGATGGATATCCATACATTTCAAATTTGAATGGAGATCATCGCCTTCAATGCACCGGCGGTTACAAATCTCCTAATTGCGAGTTACTCAATCCGGGCACTTGATGGCTTTCAATGGGGGCGTCGGTACTAAGTTTTTGAATTCAAATCAAGAGGAGGTTGAGCTATAAAAGGAGCAAGGCGCATCAGCTCAACATCATCGAAGAAAATAGGCATATACCCTTTTCTTTTGGTCACTTTGATTGTTTAAGAATACGTCCTTTAGGACACGATATTTCCTCCTACAAGGGAGATATCGTTGCATTGTTCCTCTATTATAGACCTCACTCCCATTGTTTTTCCTTTTCGTCAATACAATAATACGACCATTTGCCCCACTTTCCACCTTTTCCATCGTTTTACTCATCTTCCGCTGCATTTCACTCACGTTGGCCCAAGACCACCTCTTGGGTTCACATCATCTTGCTAGGTTTAGACAATTGGTTTGTGGATGTTGGTTGTTGTGGAGCAGTAGCAACATGCGTAAACATGGTGCAACTGGTCTGGATTGTATCAGTTTGATTAATAAGGTTAGAACATTATTGTTGGACTGTGACAAATGGATGAGTGGCAAGAACAGGATTACAAATGGTCTTTGGGGATTTTTGTACAATAGAGATAGCATGAGGAATTTTCTTTGTGACGGATCTTTAGCAAGGAAGAGAAATCTATGGGTTTTGCTGTTGTAAATACATTAGGTACTATTGTGAATCAAGTTTCCGCAGGTTGGAGATCTTTATGCTCGAATAGTCTGGAAGCTGAAATCTTTGCGATTCTGCAAGGAATGATCATGGCGGACAGAGCTGGTGTGGTGGATGCAGCATTCATGTCAGACAGCTTAAAAGCTATTGAAGCTGTAATGAAAGGGAGTTTGTCAGGGCCTCAGGGGGTTACTTGAGTCGATGGGTGGACCAATGCATTCATTTCTTGGAGATCAATCCGGGCTGGAGCGTGGAGTGCATATTCAGAGAGGAGAACACAAAGGCTGACGCATTGTCAAGGTGGGCGAGAGTCTATAAAGCAGAGTGGACGAGAACAGATGCAATTCCACTTGGAGCTCTGAAGGCCATCACAACAGCTCAAGGGAGTACAGATTCAAGGCCATCGACAAAAGGTATCTTCCTCTCAGGTGTTACTGTCACATATTATACTGAATGCGCAAGACTACCAGGCTCCTTGGTAGCCATCTGGGGGGATCTTTGTTTCAAGGCTTTAGCATTCCTTCGAAGTTGTTTGTTTAGTAGTTTGTTGGGGTCTGTGTAGGGCTCATTTGATCCTAGTATCAAAATGCCCAAAGGGTAACCCTTATCCTACCTTTACTCTACCATGTCTGGTCTTATACCTTATATGTATACTGCCCCATAAGTCTTTGGCAGAGTAAGGGTCATAGAAAAAAAATCATACCCTAGCCTCCTACTCTATTATTCTACTCTGCCCTTGTACCATGTCCTACCCTACTATTTTCATTCATATTATGAATTTTTTTTCAAATTATGTTTAAATTACCCTACTTGACCCTACTCTAGCCGACCCGATCCTACTCTGTCCGATCCTACCCTAGCTTACCCTAATATTACCCCTGCCCATGGGTACCTTACGGGCTTAGAAAAATTACTTTACCATGTCCTTACCCTGTATTGTTCATAGGGTTAAGGAAAAATGGCCTTACCTTGTCATTCCCCTACCCATCAGGGTAAGGGTTACCCTTACCCTGCCCATTGCCGACCCGTAGGTCTGTGTGTCTTTAGTTTGGTCCCGTAGATGTATCATTTTGTCAGTGTTTGTAGTAGTTTGTTGTTTCCAGTTTGTATCAGGTCTCTCAGGTCCCTGTTGTGTCAGAGTTTTAGTTGTTAAAGTAGGTCTGTTTGTTTAGTAGGTCTCTATAGTTGCGTTTGTGTTTCGAAGGGTGTTTGCCTGCTGGGTCCTGTTGGGCCCTGTTGTAATGACCTGATCTTAATTTGAAATTGGTACTTGAAAGGATAAATTTGATATATTATTTTTAATTTGATCTTTGATTGTAGAAATTTGAACTTGAGCGGTTAAGTAAAATATTTTTTTCAATTTATTGTTGGTATTTTTAGAGTACAAACGTAAATGGGTTTTTGGGTATATTGGGCTAGAGTTCGGTTCTGGTGAGAAGTGGTAGTTACGGTGAGAAATGAGAACTAGTACATTATTCGTACCTTTTCAAAGGATTCTTCGTAGCTTCATGTATATGCATGCTACGAAGAATCCTTTGAAAATGTACGAATAATGTACTGCTACGAAGAATCATTTGAAAAGGTACAAATTATGTAATTTAATGTAATTTAATTAAATCTAATCCTAACCATTGATAACAAAGATGAACGGATGAGATTAGTTCTCATTTCTCATCATAACTACCACTTCTCATGTGATCTTTACTCTATTGGGCTAATGTAAAGTTTGGACCAATGGATGTTTATTCAATTAAAAAATATTAAAATGAACATATAGACTGTTCATCATCTTAAAAAAACCCCAACGTCCGCGACTCCACTGTCGGAAGCACCGGCCGACGACCTTTTCCTCTTCAAACATTCATTTTCTCTGGCGATTTGGTCGAACAAACACAACCCGACCACTAATTCCTCCCTCCGCCGATTAATTATTCCGTTTAGGACAAATCGTGACGGGTTCAAGAAAACGGTCGCATGGGCGGCCTAGGCGACCGTTTTCTTAAACACTTATCATTGCACAAACAACAAAGTAAATATAGTATACACAGAAAAAACACCAAAAGTGACGCCATGGACTCTCAGATCTGGAATCCACCAAGTCGTAGGCCTCAAGGACTGCTTCATCGTCGCAGACGTCGCCTTCAAAAACATCCAAAACACCCACCGGCCATACTCTAAATAAACGCACAGTGCTCCCGCACTCCCTCTCCTCGAATATAAGCTCACCGACCATAAGCCCCCTCTTCCCCTACCATCGCTAGAACTGAATCTCTCCATCGAATCAACAAAGTCAACCAAGGAAACACGGCCAAAGCCGTAGGCGGTGCCTCCTCCGCCAACACGGCTAGAAAAAACACGACCTTCTTCAGACTCCACCAGCCGCAAGCACCCCTCTTCCCCACCATTACTAGATTCGTATCTGGCCACCGACACCGCAAACCTGACCATGGTGCCCCGGCTAGATCTGCCAGCCCTGCTTCCTTCGCTCACACAACCAAAGAAAAGTCGACTTCCGCCAACACTATCTAAGCCTCGCGGCCACAATCACGCACAGAATAGACTCCGGCACCTGGAAAGGAATTGGGAGGGTCAGCGCAAGGAGAAGATAAGGAGAAAAGAAGAGCTATGACTTGAAGAAAACAACAACACCAACTGATGTCGTTGCTGGTCCAGCGGGATGCTTCCTTGTCCTGGATATTGACTTTCACATTTTCGGTGGGGTCCGACAACTAGACGTCGAGTCGTGATGATCCCATCTCCCCCTACCAGCGACCGAACGATTTCACCTCCGTTTTAAACCTTATTGTAAAAAAAATGTCGCTAAGCTTCGTTGAATTTAGATGCGCAGGAACACATTTGTTTTACAGAGAGTCTGTAAGACTTGTACTCTACTTTGATCATTACATTCAAGCACAAATCATTAGGCTTTAGATAGGACTTAAGCTAGCAGTAGAAACACTGGCTCAGGACTTGGCCATTTTCTGAGGAAGGGCAAGCTTGTTTGAAATGACCGCGTTTCACCAAGGCGGGAGCTGAATTTAATAGGACGATGTCGTATTGAAGCAGCGCGAGATTCTATTGGAAGTCGTTGAGACAGAACGCTGGCGTTTTGGGCATGACAGAGACTTCGTGTTTAGTGGACCGACGCATTATCAAGCGAAGCGCGCGTTTGACCAATTTGACCTTTTGGGTAAACGACTGTGTTTTGGGGCCAGACGAAGCCGAGCTATATGAGAACTCGGATTTGGGTATTAGGGTTCCTAATCGGAAAATCCCCAAATCGAGTGTTTGCGAGATTCTCCAAGAGCGAGATTGATGTCTTGTGTGCGATTCAAGTTGCGTGAGCATCGAGCGTGGTCTGATTGATCACTGGAGGCTTTATTGAAGCTTGGCTGAAACTTGAAGTCGCTAGTTGCCGTTGGACAAGGCTGCATCGGAGCGTCGCCGGTCTTTTTTTAACACGGGCTATCGGAAGGAGCTATAAACCCTCCAGTCTCATTTCTACTGCATTCCATTGTTTGCTAGTTGAACATTTGTGTATAGGACTATATTGGGTGATTTGTGCTTGTTGAACATTGGAAGATTTACTCCATTGCTTGTATTCTTTTGTTCAATCTATAAAACACCTAATTCCCATATACATTATTGTAATATTGTGGTATCAGAGCCCGTAAGCATCCATCATAATTGATAGTGGTACTTATAGGTGTGATTCTTGGTCAAAGATTGAGTTTAGTGTCATTGTCGGCTCCGCATATAGCAGAAGTAGCCTGGACCGGCACAAGACCTCATTTTGTGTGCTATCTTTCATAACTGTGACCTTGAATTGTGTTTCTTGTGACCCATGGTGTTGTGTCTGAGTTATTGCTTCATTGAACATTGATATTGAGTGTTATTCTTGCTGTTTTGTCCTTCTCCATGATGACTGATATTAGACTGAAGCCCTTTGATGGGTAGATAGATTTTGCTATGTGGAATATGAGAATGAAAGGTATTTTGATTAAGGAAAAATGTTGGAGAGCTGTTAGTGAGGAATGGTTGTGTCCTACTTCAGAACAAGCTAAGAAAGACTTATAAGAAATAGCATTGACTGAGATTATGTTGAGATTAACAGATGATGTAGCTAGACCCCTGATGAAAATAGATGATCCTAACATCTTATGGGATACCCTTAAGGCCACTTATCAAACTAAGTCTCTACCCAATAGGATATTCCTTCTTAAGAAGTTATTCACCTTTAAGATTGACCTATCCCTTAACATCCAAGATAACTTAGATAGTTTCCTTAGGATGACCCAAGACTTAGAGACGTGTGAGGGTGCCATTAGAGAGGAACACCAAGCTGTGATTCTCCTTAGTTCCTTGCCCCATCAGTTTGATACCCTTATTGATGTAATTCAGTTTGGGAGAGAGGATTTAACACTAGCTAAGATCACTGAGATTATCACTCAGAAAAATGAATCTTTAAGGGTCTTTAAGCAGAAAAATGGTACTAAACAGGAGGTTAAGAGTGAGGTTATGTATGCTAAGACAAAGCCTAAGTTTAACCCCAAATCCAACAAGTCCCAAAAGCCTAAAACCCATAGCAAAGAGCCTAATAAGAACCTTGAGAGTGTCAAGTGTTTTTCCTGTGGAGAGTGGGTCATTACATGAATGGATGTCCTAAAAGAAAGAAAAAGGATCAAAAGAATGAATGAATCTAATAGGACAGATTACACTAATGTGTGTGAGACTCAATATCAACCTGAAATTCTTGTTGTTGCTAACTCTGAAAGTATGAATGCTTGGATTCTTGATTCTGGTTGTACTATGCATGCTACTCCTCACAAATCTATGTTTGATGATATGAAACTCTGTGATAGTGTTGAGGTTAAGTTAGGGGATACAACTACTCTGAAAATCATGGGAATTGGGACTTTTCCATTGAAAATGTTTGCTGGTAAAGTTATAATATTGCAGAATGTTGCTTGGGTGCCTAACTTGAGAAGAAATCTGATTTTTGAATCTACATTAGAAGATAAAGGCTATCAAATAATTTCTAAAAATGGGATTAGGGATGTTCTAAGACATGACCATGTTGTGATTAGAAGCATGAGGCTAGGTGGCTTGTATCATGTTTCTTTATCCCCTGAACTGAATGTTGTGCATGCTAGTGATAAGAATCTTGATGAAACAAAGTTGTGGCATGCTAGGCTTGGACACATTGATAACAAAGGCTTGCATTATCTGTTTAAAAATGGACTGATTAAGAAGCCTAGTGACATTGAATTCTGTGAAATCTGTGTGCTTGGGAAGAAAACTGCACATGCTTTTAGTAAATCAAAGATGATTGTTAATGAAAAGCTTGAATATGTGCATAGTGATCTTTGGGGCCCTGCCCAAGTACCAACTGTTGGTGGTAGGAGTTATTTTGTCTCTTTTGTTGATCATTACTCTAGAAAAGTGTGGATTTATTTGCTAAAATCAAAAACTGAGGTGCTTGATTGCTTTAAATCCTGGAAGTTATCTGTTGAAAGTGAGACTGATCTGAAAGTTAAATGCTTGAGAACTGATAATGGCCTTGAGTTTTGTAACAAAATATTTGATGATTTCTGTGCTGAAAATGGCATTAAGAGACACTTAAATGTTCCTGGAACACCACAACAGAATGGAATAGCTGAAAGAATGAATAGAACACTTTTAGAGAAGGCTAGATGTATGCTATTTAGCTCAGGCCTTAAGAGTTCTATGTGGGGTGAAGCTGTGATGACTGCTGCTTGTTTGATTAATAGATCACCCTGTTCAGCTTTTGATTTTAAAGTGCCTCAAGAGATGTGGTTGAATAAGAAAATACACTTAGATCATTTGAGACCATTTGGATGTACTGCATATGCTAAAGTATCATATGGAAAACTGGAACCTAGGGCCATAAAGACTGTCATGTTAGGCTATCCTAGTGGTGTTAAGGGTTATAAGGTGCTTGTGATACAACCTGGTAGATATAAAGTTATTAGAGCTAGGTCTGTTACCTTCAATGAGAAAGACTTTCATTTTAAAAATCTAATAACTACTATTCCATCTGTTTCAGGCACTACCCAAGACACCACAAGCTTCATCCCATCTGGTTATTTCCTGGAAAACCAGGGAAGGCCACATGGTGATGTTGCAGGGGAGGCTGAACCAGCAGACTCACAAGGATCAGGAGGGCATTTGGACCTGCACACCCCTCTTCAGGTAAGCTTGGGAAACCAAGGGGAAGGAGGGAGTGATCAAGCTGAGGACAGTGGGAGTAACTTACCCCATCAAACAGATGGCGACCAGCTAAGTTCTTCCAGTTCTAGTACTAATTGAAATGCTAGTCATTTATCTGTTAGTCATAATATTGATGATGTGCAGGGTGCCTTCCTAAGCAACAGTGGTGGATGCACCATTGTTGTTAATACTGATCATGTTGTGTATAATTCTGCTGAAAATGCTGCTGTGACTGATGATAGTGCTAGTCATAATGTCAATGATGAATTATCTGATTATGTAGCTGAGTGCCTAGGACCAGAATTCCTAACAAGAGATATGCTAATGTAGCTGAGTTTGCTAACATTGCTGAATATGCTATTAATGTTGCTGAAAATGTGAAACATGTTGTTCCGGATACTTTTGACGAAGCCATGAAAAGTAAGGATAGTGATAAATGAAAATTAGCAATGAGTGAGGAGATTGAGTCTATGTTTAATAATGGGACTTGGGAGCTAGTTCCCAAGTCTGCTGGGGTAAAAATCATTGGTAGTAAATGGGTTTTTAGAATCAAAGATGCTAATTCCCCAACTGATCCCCCTAGATTCAAGGCTAGACTTTGTGAACAAGGTTTTACACAAAGGGAGGACATAGATTATAATGAGATTTTTGCTCATGTGGTGAAATATAAAACATTAAGACTTCTTCTTGCTATGACAACTGTTTATGATTGGCATTTACAACAAATGGATGTTAAAACTGCTTTTCTACATGGTAACCTTAATGAAACAATTTACATGTCTCAACCTATAGGTTATGTAGATCACATAATGCCTGATCATGTTTACCTGCTAAGAAAATCCATTTATGGTTTGAAACAATCACCTAGATAGTGGAACATTAAGTTCAATGAATGCATGATATCTCTTGGTTTTGCTAGAAGCAAATATGATACTTGTTTGTACTTAAAGAGATCCAAGTCTGGTCTGATTCTTTATCTGCTTTTGTATGTTGATGACATATTGATTATGAGCAATTCTGAATCTGAAATATCTAAGAGTAAAAAGGACTTGAGCTCAAACTTTGACATGAATGATTTAGGGACTGCTAAGAGAATCTTAGGCATCAACATTGTTAGAGACAGACCAAAGAGAAAGATGTATTTGTTCCAAGCTGAATAGATTGATAAAGTCCTTAAAAAGTTTAGTATGGATGATAGAAAACCAGCAATGATACCCTTAGGAGCGCACTTAGTCCTTAGTAAAGAAGACTGTCCTAAAGATGAAACTGCTAGGAAGAAAATGAGTTTAATTCCTTATGATGTTGCAGTTGGAAGTGTGATGTATTGCATGCTTTGTACTAGGCCTGATCTTACTTTTGGGATAAGTGCTTTGAGTAGATTCATGTCTAATCCTTAATTCCTTATGATGTTGCAGTTGGAAGTGTGATGTATTGCATGCTTTGGACTAGGCCTGATCTTGCTTTTGGGATAAGTGCTTTGAGTAGATTCATGTCTAATCCAGAGGAAAGTCATTGTAATACTATGAAATTTTTGCTGAAATATCTAAACCATACTAAGAACTTGGGACTTGTATATGCTGCTTATGGAGATAAATCTGATCTTATTGGTTATGTTGACTCAGACTATGCTAGCAATAGGGACACTAGAAAGTCTACAGCTCGACTATTTTTTACTTGGCATGGTAATTGTGTGTCATTGAAATCCAAGCTGCAATCAGTGGTGGCATTGTCCTCCACTGAAGCAGAATTCATTGCAACCACTGAAGCAGCCAAGGTGGCTGTGTGGCTTAAAGGCTTGTTGTCTGAGATTGAACAATGTGTTTATGTACCTTTAATCCATTCTGATAGCATGAGCGCTTTGCATCTTTGTAGAGATCCAGTTTATCATGAAAGAAGTAAACATATTGATGTTAGGCTTCATTTCATTAGGGATATTATTGACAAAGGTGTTGTAAGGAAAGAAAAGTTTCTTGGTGATGTAAATCCTGCTGATTTTGGTACTAAAGTTGTGCCTTATGTCAAGTTTGAGTATTGCAGGAAGGCCCATAACATGGGCAAGGTGACCTGAAGCTGAGGCTGGTCCAAGGGAATGAAGTGGTGACTGATGGAGTACTGCTGTTGCAGACCATGGAGAGATTGAACAAGGACGCACAAGCTCAAGTAGATTAGGAGGACAATTTGTAAGACTTGTACTCTACTTGATCAGTACATTCAAGCACAAATCTGTAGGCTTTAGATAGGACTTAAGCTAGTACAAAGGTAGAAGTAGAAACACTAGCTCAGGACTTGGTCATTTTCTGAGCAAGGGCAAGCTTGTTCGAAACGATCGCGTTTCACCAAGGCGGGAGCTGAGTTTAATAGGACGACGTCGTATTGAAGCAGCACGAGATTTTGTTTGAATTCGTTGAGACAGAACGCTGGCGTTTTAGGCATGACAGAGACTTCGAGTTTAGTGGGTAAACGAAGCGCGCATTTGACCAATTTGACCTTATGGGTAATGACTGTGTTTTGGGGCCAGACAAAGTTGAGCTATATGAGAACTCGGATTTGGGAATTAGGGTTCCTAATCGGAAAATCCCCAAATCGAGTGTTTGCGAGATTCTCCAAGAACGAGAGCGAGATTACTGTCTTGTGTGCGATTCAAGTTGCGTGAGCGTCGAGCATGGTCTGATTGATCACTGGAGGCTTGACTGAAGCTTGAAGTCGCTGGTTGCCGTTAGAAAAAGCTGAGTCGGAGCGTCGCCGGTCTTTTGTTAACAGGGGCTATCGGAGGGGGCTATAAACCCTCCAGTCACATTTCTACTGCATTCCAGCATTTGTGTATAGGACTATATGGGGTGATTTGTGCTTGTTGAACATTGGAGGATTTACTCCATTGCTTGTATTGTTTTGTTCAATCTATAAAACACCTAATTCCCCTGTACATTATTGTAATAGACTAATAGAGTCTTAACGAAGTATTGTAAATATATAAACAAAAGATAAAAACTATGGTACAAATATTCTATTACAAAACAAATTGTTCAAAAAGAAAAATATTACAAAACAAATTGTTCACTCGAGTCAAACAGCTACAATGACGATGATTGTGCTGACATATATGAACCAAATTGCACCTGCCAGTGGCATGCACAGTGGAATTGAGATAGCCATGATGAAAGCAGTAACTCCGAATAAGACTCCGGTGACCATAAAACCATGAGAAGTGGCTCGGGATCGGTCAGAAATCAGGTTGGCAATGAGGATGTTGCTAAAGGCAAGACTGAAGATAATTGAAAGCAAACTGTATGTGAACTCATTTTGTAGCCTGATTTCTTCTGGCAAGAATGACAGACCAACCGCCCAAGCACAGCAAAATGGCACCACTAGTTGGAACAATATCTTTTTTCTTTTGTCTGCCGCCGCCGCCGCTGCATTTCCCTCCTCATATGGTATTATCAAGCACATCATCTTGAAGAGGGAAGACCGCACAGCCTCAACCATTGAACCAGAGTTGATCTCCGCGGCGTTCTGTGATGCATCGGCTGCGGCGGCTGGGATAGCTATTGCTATATGGCCGCCTGCGGTCTCTGTAACTTCATCACGATCATGTGATTTTTCTCCCAGCATCTTGGCGAAGAAGGAAATGACGCCGGAAGCTAGTGAAGAATTGAAGAAACGCTCCACCATGCCTGCCATATTAATGCGAGAGTTTTCTAGCTAGAGAGAAGAAGGTGAAGAAGGAAATGCAGATGAAGGGAAATATTTATAGTGTGAGATGTTCGATTCCTGCTATATATCTTTTGTATTATATCTGACAAGGGATGCATTCTTGTGCACTGATAAGACAAAAAAAAAAGGTGTTTGTGAAATAAAAGGTCTTACGTTTACTTTTAAGAATTCAAAGGTCGACTAAGGCGAATCGGAAAAAAAAAGGCCGACTAAGGTCCTGCGGATGGTGTTCCACATGAGCAAAAGGAGTTTCTGGCTTATATTTGAGTTTTTTGAGTAATAAAATTCTCACATGTTGTTAAATATTCAAGTAGTGTGAGTGATTTGGCACCATACTGGGGATGCATTCTTGTACACTGATAAGACAAAAAAAAAGGTGTTTGTGAAATAAAAGGTCTTATGTTTACTTTTCAGAATTCAAAGGTCGACTAAGGCGAATCGAAAAAAGAAAAAAAAGGCCGACTAAGGTCCTACGGATGGTGTTCCACATGAGCAAAAAGGATTTCTGGCATATATGTTTTTAATATTCAAGTAGTGTGAGTGATTTGGCACCATACTGGGGGATGCATTCTTGTACATTGATAAGACAAAAAAAAGGTGTTTGTGAAATAAAAGGTCTTACGTTTACTTTTCAGAATTCAAAGGTCGACTAAGGCGAATCGAAAAAAGAAAAAAAAAGGTCGACTAAGGTCCTGCGGATGGTGTTCCACATGAGCAAAAGGGATTTCTGGCATATATTTGAGTTTTTTTAGTAATAAAATTCTCACATGTTGTTAATATTCAAGTAGTGTGAGTGATTGCTTATTTTAAAAAAAAAAGAAGTAGTGTGAGTGACTTTGCACCATACTTTTTTTTTTTTTTTTTTGATAACGACTTGGCACCATACTGACCAATAAAGTAGAAATTAAATTTCAACATCAAAAAAAAAAGTAGAAATTAAATTTATTAGGCAATCGGATTCACGATCCAAATGAGAAACAATACATCACGTCTATAATAGGATTGGCCAATAAATTTATCAAGTAGATTTGAAGAATTATAACAAATTAAATTATAAAATTAATTAACAACCCAAATTCTTAATAAACCCAACATGACACAACTCAATTTAGAAATTAACTAACAACACAACACATATTTAAAACCCAAATAACTAATATGTAGATGCAATTTCATTGGATAGACAATTGTAATTTGTACAGTGTGTTCTCCTAGAACACTCAAATACAGATTAGAATAATTATTCTGTTTGAAAATCATATTAATTTGTTGACATGTTGCTGGGAGTGTGTCATCTTCTAATAACTTAGCAAAAGCAACAAAACTATGATTTTTCCCATTCTTTTCAATTTGAAAAGGTTGTTGAGGTGGATAAATTTGTGTAAGATTTTTACCCGTACTCAACTTATAATTTCTTCTAGTGTTGAAATATATTGTTCAACATAGGTAGACATAAACCAGGTTATGAAAACCCAATCAGTCATAGCTGAAAAACCAGTAGAAATAACTACGTCTAAAACAATAGGAATGGCTACACCTAGTTTACAGCCCCCTCCGATTGTTACAGATTTTAAATTAAAACCTATGAAGGATCTAGAAGATTTTATAGAAGAAAAATTTAAGAATCTGAAATTAACCACTCTTGATAAAAATTTAAGAGCTAAGCTTATAGAAGAGCCAAACTATAAGCATGTTTATCATGACCAGATTCATAAAATCCAAAAATGGGCAGATAGGCTAACTACGGGAAAATATTATTACCATAGACCTACACCAGCAGATGTTCTAATAGAAGAATCTAATGAGATTATAACAAACTGTTATAGTGGTGGCCATATCTATGAATGGAATATAGATGGTTATGCTAGCCAACAAATACACAATGCAGTACATAGAATGTAAATGTACTCTACTGTGTGTAAAAATAATGATAATAGTGATAAGACTACGGCTAACATGATTATAGCAGGTTTTACAGGCCAATTAAAAGGTTGGTGGGATAATTATCTCACTCAAAAAGATAAATATGGTATCTTAAACAAAGTTAAAATTGAGAGAATTGAGGATAATGAACTTATCCAGGAAGATGCAGTTTATACACTGACGTTAATATTATAGAACATTTTACAGGTAGATACTCTGGAAATGGCGAGAGTATTAGAACCTTATTACAGAATCTTAGGTGTAAAACACTTACGGATTTTCGATGGTATAAAGATACGTTCTTAAGCAGAGTCATGGAACTGCCAGAGTGTAATAGCACTCATTGGAAGTCAAAATTTATTTATGGTTTACCTAGTTTATTTACTGAAAGGATTAGAAAGGTTCTTAGAGAAAATTATCCTTCTATTCCTTATGAAAGTTATACTTATGGTAAACTAATTGGAGTTTGTACACAGGAAGGAATAACCTTGTGTAATGAGATTAAGTTAAATCAGCAATTAAAAAGACAGTTTTATGGAGAAATCACAATTAGGTAATTTATGTGATCAATTTGCAATAGACAAACCCTTTTCTAGTAAACCAAGAAAATCAAAGAAGGATTATACACCTTATCATAAAAGGAAAAGATATTCTAAAAAGAAAATTGAGGAGAAAGAAGAGCGTAAACGCCAGGAAAGAAAATAATTGGCAAAAGAATAAGTCAATGACTTGTCACCAGTGTTATTAAAACCGGACCGGTCAAGTCACTGGGTCGATGGGTCAGTGGTTCAACCAGGTCGAACCGGTTTGACCCGCACGAATTAAAAATAATAAAATAATATACTTATATATGATATTCTAATTTAACATATTTATGACTTGAATAAATATTACATGTTTATGATCTGATTACAATAACATACCATAACAAATTTAGAATTTACTAAAGTACAAATCAATAATACAACAATAACAATTTTAGTCTTAATTTGTAAGTCACAACAATAAGGGATTTCTAAGACTAATTGAATTTCTAGCTAAATTGATAGTAAGTAATAAATTTTATAGATTTGATAAATGAATATACATTATTGAAACAAGTATTAAAACTAGAATCATGTTTAGCTTGGTGGAAGAAGAAGGGATAATTATAGAGGAAGACTAGGTTCGAGTCTTGTCCAAGTCAAATTAAATATATATTTTTTCAAACCAAATCGAACCGATTGAACCGATCAAATTACGTTTTAATGAAAAATTGGGTCAACCGGGTTAACCCACCGGGTCAACCGGTTCAACCGACCGGTTCTTGACCGGGTTTGACCGGTTCTTGACCGGTTTTGACCATGTTTCACCGAGTTATTGCATATCCGATCCAATAACATAACCGGACCGGTCACCGGACCGGTTCCCGATCCAACCGGTCGAACCGGCCGGTCCGGTCCAGTTTTCACAACACTGCTTGTCACGGATGTGGCAAAAAGGGCCACTTTGCCAATAATTGTTGGATTAAACAAAAGATTAATAATCTTGAAAAAGATGATAGGATAAAAGAAATCATATCAAATATCCTACTTAATAAAAGTCCAGAGTCAGAATTATCTGATTCTTATTCAACTGGTGAAGATTTAAAGGTTTAAAGAAATGAAAACCTCAATACAGACTCAGATTCAGACTGTGTTCCTTGCAGACAAGGGCAGCCCTGTCCTAAACAGTATTCTGAAAATGAGGAAACATTATATAAAATGCAATCACAATTCCAGGATTTGGAGATTAATATGTTAAGATTTAAAAAGGCTATTGAATTACTCGAGGATGTTAAGGATCCAGAATTAAGGTTAAAGATTATTGACCAGCTTAATACAACACCAGGAACTTCCGAAAAGCAAGGAATTCCTAAGGTAATCATTAGTAAACCATATCTTATGAATGAGGTTTATAGACGAATTAGTCAAAGCACAGAGGTAGAAAAACCTACTTCTATACATGATTTAATCATAGAGATTGATAATCTCAAGCAAGAAATTCGAAACATTAAAACAGATAATAAGCGTCTTGATCAAAGAATTTCTAGAATGGAGAAAGGAAAAGAAGTTATAGCTTCCCAAGATTTTGAAATTATTAGGAAAGATGATAATTTCATATCTACTTTAGAAATGTTTATAACACAAAAATGGCATGTTAAAATCACATTATTGATTGATAACTTTTACTCGAAAGAGTTTACTGCTCTTGTTGATAGTGGAGCAGACTTAAATGTGATTCAAGAAGGATTAAAACCTACAAGGTATTTTCACAAGACAACTCACACGTTGTCCCATGCAGGAGGTTATAAACTCCCGATCAATTACAAATTACCCAAAGCTAAGGTATGTGTTAATAAGAAATGCATACAGACTAGTTTTCTTCTTGCTAGTTGCTAAAGACATCACGAACAAAATTATACTTGGAACACCTTTTCTCACTAGAATCTAGCCTCTGAACAAATTTGATAGTGAAGGTATTATAGGAACTTTTGAAGAAAAGGATATTACTTTATAGTTTATAACTGAACCTTTAACGAAGGTTTTACATGAGGTTTATGACTGTTAAAGAAATCAACTATGTTTTCTGAAACAAGAAATAAATATTCTCACCATTGAAGGAAAACTTCGAAATCCTAGGTTATTGAAAAAAATCAAATTGCTTAATAACCAATTCTCTTTAGAAATTTGTAATGACCACCCTAATGCTTTCTGGGATAGAAAGAAACACATAGTTTCTCTTCCTTATGAGGAAGGTTTTGATGAACACAAAATACTACGAAGGCTAGACCTTGTCAAATGAATGCTGAATATTTAGAATTATGCAAAAAGGAAATTAAATCTTTATTGCAAAAAGGACTTCGGCCCTGTCCATTTGAACTTAAGTTTTTGACGGTTAAGATGAGATAAGTTCCTTTCAATCAATATAAGTTAATACAAGTTACTTTCAGTTAATATAAGTTACTTCCAGTCAGTATAAGTTAAGATAAGTGATGGACCATAATTATACGAATCATAAACACAGTAAAACCCCCTTAATTAGACACTTTGTCTATTTAACTTTTGCTTGTTAGTTCCGATATATTTCTACAGGGTATTGTGGCGCTTAGAGAGAAAACACGCTAAGGAGAGGATTTTACGCTGAAAAGATGTTAAGAGTTATTCCAAGGTCAAGATCAGACGCTGACTGAAGAAATCTCAAGGATCCTGACATGGAATCACTCCAAACAAATCAAACCGAAGAGGAATTTGCATTGAAGACTCAACCGACCGGGTAGGAAAAATGCCTAAGAACCACCCGACCGGTTGAAGCAGTTCCAGGCCCTCCGCCGAGCTGACCAAACACTCAATTCAAGTTGCCCGAGCAAACCATCTGATCTGACAATTCCGCCTCGACCAAAGTGTTTAAAATGGAAAATAAGGTGGAAGATGTCGGAAAACCAAGGAGAATGCTCGAGCAGATTGGCAGTTAGCTCAATTCCAAGGCAAAGGCCCGGCTCGCATTGGCACCCAAACCAAGTCGCTCGACCCGACGGATGCATCTGGAAAATCTGGCTCGACCAAGATGTTTGGAATGCCCAACAAGTCGGACAATCTCGCTTCCCAGACAAAATGCTCGAGTAGATTGGCAGTTAGCTCAAGTCCAAAGCAAAAGCCTCGCGCATAGGCACCAAGACCAAATTGCTCGACCAAAACATGGAGTTTGGAAAAACTGGCTCGACCATTAGTCTTAGAATCACTTGGCCATTCCAAATCAACTATCAAATACAAGCATGGACCAAGGTGACCGGCCACCATGCTTGGAGGTGGCCAAGGGAGGAGCTCCTCCCCATTCCACCACCTGCAACCGGCGGCTCCTCCACTCTAGGTGACCGGCGGCTTTGCTCCTCCCCCATGTGGCGGCTCCTCCTTGCTCCTCCTCCTCCTCCTCCATTGGATCAAAGACACTTGCCCCTCATCTCCACCACCCATTTCTCCTCCCTTAGCCTATAAATACAACCCATCCATCTCATTTGTAAATCATCCTCAAATCAAAATTTCACTTATCTCTCTAAGTTTTGTAAAGTTTGGCTTGGAAATAAAGATTGCTCCCTTGGCGCTTCAACGGTAGTAAGTTTTTAATATTTATTTTCAGTCTTTAATTTCTAGTTCTTTAGTTATAATGTTTAGCGCGATAAATAGTAGCTAAACTAGTCGTTCGGTAGAAGGGGTGGACTTGTATTATAAAATGTTTTAGACTGTTAATTTAGTGTCTCGTCTTTGTATTCGAAACTTGTTCTATGTGCCATATATTAGATCAGAACGTCCATGGTTGAGTGGATGCTTGAAATGGCAAAGCTCTTCTGTGGAAGTTCGTAAACATACTCGGGTAAGTGGATGCTTGAAATGGCAAAGCTTATCTGAGGCGTTTGATCTCTCTCAAACACCATTTTGGGTAAATCGGAAAAGACAACCCAAAATGGATGCACACAGGCTAGTATACCTTGAAATGGGGTGCTAGTCTAAGTAGAACAAGGGTTTTACGTTTTTTGCAAAAGATTCGACAGTCAAGTGCTTGAAATGGCCTTGACTCATTTTCGAACACTTTTGCGAAAGACTAGACAGTGTGGCAAATTGAGCGCCGGAAAAGGCCTTGATACACATTTGAATACTTAGAAGATTCACTAAGGGTCAATGATAGACAGGATATAATACAAGGCCCCTGAAACCGAACGCTTTCTTTTAATAATTATCAGTTACTTTCTAATACTAAAACTAGGGGTCAGCAATGGGCCGGATCGGGTCAACCCGGCCTCTCAAACACCAAACCCGAACCTCAATTTATAGCACCCTAACCCGAAGCAAACATAAATCGGAGCCGGGTCCGGTTCGGATCATCTAAAATTTCGTTAGCCCATAGCCCCTTAAAGCCCTACTAATTTTCGGGTAAGTCGGGCTCGGGGCGGGTTTGACCCGAGTGTCACCCGAATGAAATTCAAGGACACTGACATTTTAAGTAAAATCGAATGCTATTTATACAGCATTCAAGTACTTCTTTCCTAACATTTGGTCGATGTGGGATAGAAAACTAACTTCATCTTTCAATTGGGAAATAAGATACCTACTTGATACGGCGAAACACAAAGCTGCTTTCAAACATGCATATAGAACATATTTTGAAAATAAAATTGCTTCAACGTCTATATACATTTGTCTGCACAGTTTTATAACCCTTTGTCTACATTGTATCAGTAGTTTGGGCGATGTGGGACTTGTTGCATATGATTAATTTTGGTGTTTATTAGTGCTGTCACAATCCAACAAGGATTAGGTAGCCGGCAACAATTATAATGAGTTCATTAAGCCAACGCACAAGCTGGTAATCATAGGCTCATAACTCAAGTATGGCTGAAATTGAAGTGATTCCACAATGTATAAACTTCTTCGTTTTAGTTAGTGTATCAAGCGGCGATGTGGGGTTGTGGATTGGTGTTGGAATCTACAGCTTTCCAAAGTATATATCCCGCAGTGGTCTCCGTCAAATTGGCGCCGTTGCCGGGGAATTAGCAAATGGATAGTTGTTCTTTTGTCTGTTGTACATAATTCGCCATGTCATCATACTACGGAAACGAACCTTGGAATGATGGGGGCAGCAACCTTATGTTTAAAATGCTCGACTGTCTCCCCAAATTCGGAGGTGCTCTTGGAGAAGATCCCGTGAAGCATATACAGACGTTCCACTCCATATGCAGCCACATGAGGCCTAAAAATGAATCGCTAGAGGAGTTTAAACTTAAATGCTTTAAATTTTCTTTAACGAACTCCGCAATAGACTGGTATTACTCATGTGCTGTTTATGAAGGCAATTATGGGGATCTACGAACCAAATTTCTAGAAAAGTTTTGCCCACCATCTCTCCAACTTGAAACCCGCGAGAAAATTCTCAATCTTGAACAATCCCGGGACGAAACTTTGGACGAGTACTTGGCGTACTTCGACTCCATTGTGGCGAGCTGCCCGCACCATGGATTCACCAACCACTATCTTATTCAAAGGTTTCTTGCTGGAATGACGCCCCTTGAGTGGAAAAAACTTAACGATGCGGCAGGAGGCTCAATCATGAAGTTAACCATGGCTGAAACTTGGGACCTCATAGACGAGTTGGCAGAAAGCTCAAAACAAGGGCCGATGCACCAAACTGATGACGAAGCGCCGACAGAGGATGAAGACTCACAAATAACCGAAGAAGAACCGGCCAGGACAGGCCCAGTCCTCACTGTCGAAGCACCCAACACGAGCCCATGCAATCTGCCCGAGGAAGTCCCGTACCTCACTACCAAATCAGCCGAGACATACATGGACCTCACTGCCGAACTAACCGAGAAAATCACGGCAGGCCCGGTCCTCACAGAAGAGCTGCTCGAGAAAGGCCCTGTCCTTATGGCCGAGAAGCCCCTACTTAACCCTTCATATTCTACGAAGATCACGGCCACCAAAGATGAGATGATCAATGATACAGTGCTAGGCGAGTTGGAGGAGAAGCATGAGCCAAAACAATCAACGCAGGAGCTCCCACTCGTCGCAAGCCAAGAAGAGCCTCCTGAAAGGTGTAAGGACCAAGGAAGGCCAATCATCTCTGCCACAAAGAAGAGGGTTAGCAAGGGCGCATGCTTGAGGTCGCTTGGCAAAAGACTGAACTCCCGAAACTGCAAGGATGCCAACCGACCATACATGAAGAAGCGGCAAAGACATGGGCCCAAAGAATGGAAACCCGGAAGGAGTAACAAGCGGGCACGACTCATTGGACCAGCAGCTATGGTCAAGAAAGCCTCACCCTCTCAAATCAAAAGAGCTACCGAGAAGAAGTTCGACCTCAAGCACCCATGGGATCCTTACTTATGATCCAGGAATGAGGTATCGTCGAGCCAACGACGTTAAACAAAGGCACTGGTCGGGAGGTAACCCGACACTATCTTACTTTCTGTCATTTAAATTCTGTCATTTAATTTTCTGTCTTAGTCATTCTCACATATATATATTAGCTTGCATGACTTTTGAACTAAGGCACGCCTTCGTTCAAAAGTGTGGGGTGAGAACCACCTTTATATATAAATAACATGCTTGTTGTTTTTTTAGTAATAGTATCTTTTTGAAAATATGAACTTAAGAATGTGAAAAAGATAGACCGAAATTCATGCATTTACCTTGTGAAAATTCAACTGTTTAAAGACTTAGGACGTAACTTTTCATTTGTCCTTTGTGCTGAGATTAACTAGAGATGTGGAGTTGACATAAACTGCCCTAGAAAGGCTTGGCAAGCAATCAAAGGATCAGATCAAACTATATGGTTTTCGAAGTCAGTGGAGGCTGCACTTCGGGTTTCAGTGAAGATTGAAGTCATCTCCGCCATGCAGTGTTTATGCAAAAAGAAAAGAAAAGGCGAGGACGGGAATCAGACCGTCCTCTCTCTAGTTAAAGTAGCCGAGAAAAAAGATGAGTGATGGACCCAAATTATACGAATCATAAACACCGTAAAACCCACCAAATTAGACTGTTGGTCTATTTAACTATTGCTTGTTAGTCCCGATATATTTTTACAGGGTATTTTGGCGCTTAGAGAGAAAACACGCTAAGGAGAGGAGTTTTACGCTAAAAAGGATCGCTCGCAATTTCTGGCCAGCCAAAGACCGAGAAACCCAGATCGCGCCCGCCGTCCAGCGCCCAGCGTCCAGCGCGCCTGCCGAGCTATTCGAGTCCAAAATCAAGTTGCCCGAGCAAACCATCTGATCTGACAATTCCGCCTTGACCAAAATATTCCAAATGGAAAATAAAGTGGACAATGTCGGAAAACCAAGGAGAATGCTCGAGCAGATTGGCAGTTAGCTCAATTCCAAGGCAAAGGCCCGGCGCGCTTAGGCACCCAAACCAAGTCGCTCGACCCGACCGATGCATCTGGAAAATCTGGATCGACCAAGATGTTTGGAATGCCCAACAAGTCGGACAATCTCGCTTCCCAGACAAAACGCTCGAGCAGATTGGCAGATTGGCCCAATTCCATAGTAAAGGCCCCGCGCGCATAGGCATCAAAACCAAGTTGCTCGACCAAAACATGGAATTAGGAAAAACCGGCTCGACTATTAGTCTTAGAATCACTTGGCCATTCAAAATCAACTATCAAATGCAAGCATGGACCAAGGTGACCGGCCACCATGCTTGGAGGTGGCCAAGGGAGGAGCTCCTCCCTCCATGGTGACCTGCAACCGGCGGCTCAGCCCTCCTCCTCCTCCCTTGACCGGCGGCCTTGCTCCTCCCCCATGTGGCAGCTCCTCCTTGCTCCTCCTCCCTTGGATGAAAGACATGTGCAACCATCTCCACCCTCCATTTCTCCTCCCTTAGCCTATAAATACAACCCATCCATCTCATTTGTAAATCATCCCATAATCCACATCTCATCCAAAAATCACTTATCTCTCTAGATTTTGTAAGTTTGGCTTTGGAAATAAAAGGTTGCTCCCTTGGCGCTTCAACGGTTGTAAGTATTCTAATATTTATTTCCGTCTTTAATTTCCAATTCCTTAGTTATAATGTTTAGCGCGATAAATAGTAGCTAAACTAGTCGTTCGGTAGAAGGGGCGGACTTGTATTATAAAATGTTTTAGACTATTAACTTAGTGTCTCGTCTTTGTATTCAAAACTTATTCTATGTGCCATATATAAGATTAGAATTTCCAAGGTGGAGTGGACCATTTGTAACTGGACCAAAGGGACCAAATGGGCAAGCTCTTCCTTGGGGGTTCGTGATCATACTCGGATAAGTGGACCATTTGTAACTGGGCCAAAGGGACCAAATGGGCAAGCTTATCCGAGGAGTTCGATCTATCTAAAAAACCATTTGGAAACTGGACCAAAGGGACCAAATGGATGCACATAAAGCTAAGATACTTCGGAAGGAGGAATTAGCTGAAGTAGAATAAGTGCTCTACGACCTTAAAAGGGCTAGACGATGTTGCAAGTCTTGAGCTAGGAATAGCCTCGATTCATGTTTGAATACTTAGAAGGTTCACTAAAAGTCAATGATAAACAGGATATAATACAAGGCCCCCGAAACCGAACACGTTCTTTTAATTATAATAATTATCAGTTACTTTCCAGTACTAAAACCAACCAATCAACCAATCAATCACTTAGCTGGTAGCTTTAAAACCAACCAACCAATCCCAAAATCGTCCAACTTAAAGAACAACTTATCCCCCTAATTCCTTTGGGTTCGACCCCTACTTACCACTTGCTACCCAGTAGTATAGTCGCGAGTAGCGGACTATAAATTTATTTGTACATTTGCTTTGACGACGAGCATCTGTCAAATTGGCGCCGTTGCCGGGGAATTAGCCATCGGATTAGTTGTTCTTTCCCCCCTATGTCCTCATGACGCAACCCCCTTCGTATGCATGGGCAACACGACATCTGCCACTGTTCGGAGGAACGGATGGAGAAGACCCAGTACAACACTGCCGAAACTTCCACCACGTCTGCTACCACATTAAACCTGCTAACGAAATGTTAGAGGAATTTAAGCTTAAATGCTTCAAATTCTCTCTAACTGATTTCGCAACGATCTGGTACTACACATCCACCGCTTGTAGTGCAGAACGTTACGTAGATCTCTTCGTTCCATTCCTGAAGGAATTCTCCCCACCATCCTTACGCCAAGAAACCCGTGAAAGAATTATGTGCCTTCAACAATCCCGGGATGAGACCTTGGACGAATATTACACGAACTATGATGCCATCGTCTCAAGCTGCCCGCACCATGGATTCACGAAGAAGGTTCTTCTCCAAAAATTTCTTCGTGGGATGAGGTCCGAAGAGCTGGGAAGAGTTAACGAAGCAATGAGGAGATCAGCCAGAAACTTCACCATTGCAGACATGTGGTACCTCATAATTGGCCTAGCCGCTGCCACAAGACGAGTACCCCAAACTGACGAGGAAATGCAGATAGATGAAGCTGACCCTGAGGCAGACAAAGAAGAAACTACCGAGCCATCAGAAGAGACTCCTGAACCGTCAGAAGAATCAGATATGGAAAGCACCGGAAGCAACGAGGTTGGAGTCCAGAACACCACTGACGAACTGCCCAATTCATACCCGACTATCATTACCCGGGCAGCCGAGACTATCTACGACCAGTTCCTCACTGACGATCATAACGAGGCAGAACCAAGCCTTAAGATGCAAGCTTCCCGACTTTTCCCTTCGATCAATAGACAAATCGCTGAAAACTATGTGATCCATGAAGAGGCTGAAAAGAGGATGGGAAAAGGGCCTCTGCAGAATGACTCCTCGATGGAGCAGTGTTACACCGTAGATGGACTAGGCAGTCCCAAACACGAGAACTTTAAAAGGGTAGCAGGGAAAGTTCCCTCACCCCCTCCGGGGTATTGGAAAGAAAAGATCCCAAAACAAAGGAGTCCTGACCCAAGCACATCATCTCGCAAGAAATCGGGAAAAGGCAAGGCAAAAAGCAACACAGGAACGGTGGCAAAATATGACCTGAGCCACCCATAGGACCCAAACCAGTAATCCACAACGAGGTATCGTCGAGCCAACGACGTTAAACAAGTGCACTGGTCGGGAGGTAACCCGACACTATCTTACTTTCTGTCATTTAAATTCTGTCATTTAATTTTCTGTCTTAGTAATTCTCACATATATATATTAGCTTGCATGACTTTTGAACTAAGGCACGCCTTCGTTCAAAAGTGTGGGGTGAGAACCACCGTTGTATATAAATAACATGCTTGCTGTTTTCTTTTTTAGTAATAGTATCTTTTTGTAAATATGAACTTAAGAATGTGAAAAAGATAGACCAAAATTCATGCATTTACCTTGTGAAAATTCAACTGTCTAAAAACTTAGAACGTAACTTTTCATTTGTCCTTTGTGCTGAGATTAACTAGAGATGTGGAGTTGACATAAACTGCCTTAGAAAGGCTTAGCAGGCAATCGAAGGATCAGATCAAACTATATGGTTTTCGAAGTCAGTGGAGGCTGCACTTCGGGTTTCAGTGAAGATTGAAGTCATCTCCGCCATGCAGTGTTTATGCAAAAAAGAAAAAAGGCGAGGACGGGAATCAGACCGTCCTCTCTCTAGTAAAAGTAGCCGAGAAAATAGATGAGCGACCCTCATCTTGACCCGCGCGAAACAACAACGATGAGAGGAGCGGGGAGGTATTTCCATAGGCTTGCGGGCGATGATTGGACCTCCCAAAAAGGGCTTGAGAAAATGGACTTGCAAAAGCCACAAAAAGGCGAAAAGCTCGAAGAAGCAAATCAAGAGGCCAAAGGCCCAAAATTGTGAAGGTTTTAACCGAACAAAAAAAAGTGAAGTACTCAAAGAGTCAAATCAAGGGCCAAAGGCCAATTCACTACAAAAGCAGTCCCTCGCCAAAAGAAAAAAGTACTCAAATCAGTGAAACCCGAACCAAATCACGTGCTAGAGAAAGCTACAAGAAAACCATATAGTGCGAGCCGATCCCGAAGTTGCAGTCCAGGAGCCTAAAAAGGGCTATCTCCCGAAACATCCGGAATAATTTGCATCTCAGCACGGAGGTACAAGTATTAAGTTTCTTCTATTTATGTACACAGTTCAATTTGGTAATAAGTAGTAATGCATGAATTAGGATAGATCAAGTACCACAGTCTAATTTTCATATTTTAAAACCAAACTTAAGTGCCGCCCTTTAATAGCATTGTTCGGGACGAACAACTAAAAGTGTGGGGTGATCTGATGGACCATAATTATACGAATCAAAAACACAATAAAACCCACCAAATTAGACTGTTGGTCTATTTAACTTCTACTTGTTAGTCCCGATATATTTCTACAGGGTATTTTGGCGCTTAGAGAGAAAACACGCTAAGGAGAGGATTTTACGCTGAAAAGATGTTACGAGTCATTCCAAGGTCAAGATAAGACGCTGACTGAAGAAATCTCAAGGATCCTGACATGGAATCACTCCAAACAAATCAAACCGAAGAGGAATTTGCATTGAAGACTCAACCGACCGGGTGGGAAAATGCCTTAGAAACCACCCGACCGGTTGGAGCAGTCCCAGGCCCTTTGCCGAGCTGACCAAACACTCGATTCAAGTTGCTCGAGCAAAACACCTCATCTGACAATTCTGCCTCGACCAAAGTGTTTAAAATGGAAAATAAGGTGGAAGATGTCGGGAAACCAAGGAGAATGCTCTAGCATATTGGCAGTTAGCTCAATTCCAAGGCAAAGGCCCGACGCGCATAGGCACCCAAACCAAGTCGCTCGACCCAACGAATGCATCTGGAAAATCTGGCTCGACCAAGATGTTTGGAATGCCCAACAAGTCGGACAATCTCGCTTCCCAGACAAAAAGCTCGAGCAGATTGGCAGTTGGCCCAAGTCCAAAGCAAAAGCGTCGCGCATAGGCACCAAGACCAAATTGCTCGACCAAAACATGGAATTTGGAAATTCTGGCTCGACCATTAGTCTTAAAATCACTTGGCCATTCCGAATCAACTATCAAAGAGCCAAACAAAACACGGATCAAAATTTGGTGACCGGTGGCTTTTGGTTGGAGGTAACCAAAGAAGCAAACTCTTCCCATTTGGTGACCAACTACCGGCTGCTATGACCTGCTATGGAGCTCCCTTGGATGAAAACCATGTGGTTTCATCTCATCCCTCCATTCCCTCCTCCTTAGCCTATAAATACAACCCCCCATCTCACTTGTAAATCATCCCATTCTCATCCAAAAATCACTTATCTCTCTAAAATTGTAAGTTTGGCTTTGGAAATAAAGATTGCTCCCTTGGCGCTTCAACGGTAGTAAGTATTTTAATATTTATTTACTGTTTTTAATTTCCAATTCCTTAGTTATAATGTTTAGCGCGATAAATAGTAGCTAAACCCATATTCGGTTGAGGGTTCTCACCCTTGTGCCCACAACTTGAGACTCTTGCACCTTATGTCATTTTGCACTTCTCTAGTCTTTGAGATCTAGTTTGAGTAACACCTTTGTCGGGTTGTTCAAACTAGCGAAAGACTAGAAGCGTAAAGCTTTGTCAAGCTTTTTGTGGAATACCACCTTTGTCGGGGTATTTGGGTTGTCACCTTTGTCGGGACAACCACATAACAACTTGACAGGTTAAGGGTGTGGAGTACCACCTTTGTCGGGGTATTTGGGTTGTCACCTTTGTCGGGACAACCACACTTAGAAGTGTAAAAGAAATCATTTGGAGTCAATGATAGATGTGTCACAAGAAGAGTCCCAAAACCGAATGCTTTCTTTTAATTGTAATAATTATCAGTTACTTTCCAGTACTAAAACCAACCAACCAACCAATCAATCACTTAGCTGGTAGCTTTAAAACCAACCAACCAATCCCGAAATTGTCCAACTAAAAGAACAATTATCCCCCTAATTCCCTTGGGTTCGACCCCTACTTACCACTTACTACCCAGTAGTGTCGTCGCGAGTAGCGGACTATTATAAATTTATTTGTACAAATCGCTCCGACGACAAGCGATCTGTCAATCATCCAAACTAGTTTGGCCCATGGTTCGGTTTATTTTGATGTTTACCCAAACATACAAATTTCTCTATCCGATATCAACATATTGGATTCATTAACGTTAAACGTTAAAACCAATAATGGTTATAATTATAAATCTAGAATAGAAGTTATAGCTATCTGTTATATGATTTATTATAAGCCACTTTTTACACTTAATCCCCAGTGTAGAATTATGGATAAACAGAATAACGAAACGATAATAATTGAATCCAACTTTAGTAAATCAAGTATTTCGACAAGAAGGAAAATTAAATGAAAAGAAATAGAATCTCCTACCAACTGCATATTAGATCAGGCAATACCACCTCAACCATTATGTCAGAATAACTTAATAGATGTTATACAAACACCATAAGGATCTGTTAAACTTCAATTTGAAGACATAGCAAGATCAACTACATCATCTCGGCTTAGTCGGTCGAATTCGATGCACTCTTTTATTTCGCCAATCAACTACAAGATTGAACAACCTCTTGAATCTTCAAGAGCTTCAACATCTCAAATTAGAGATACGAAAAGAATTGAAAGGCTAATATTTGATCGAAATAACATCATTAAAGGTCTTAACACGAAAGATCCGGAAATAACCGAATCTGAAATGCATTTTATATTTAATCATGATTAGTGAAACCATAGATTTTAGTCCTTGTTCACAGGCAAGAAAAATTGTTCAAATTGAATTTGGATCAGATAGATGGAAACCGTTTAAAAAATAATTTTTTGAGTCTTATAATACAACAGAGTTAAAAACTCTAAGTGATGAATTTTATAAGTTATGTGAAAATAAGAATAAAATATTATTCTTTGTTCCCTGGTTTATGTCTACCTATGTTGAACAATATATTTCAACACTAGAAAGAAACTATAAGTTGAGTACGGGTAAAAACCTTACACAGATTTATCCACCTCAACAACCTTTTCAAATTGAAAAGAATGGGAAAAATCATAGTTTTGATGCTTTTGCTAAGTTATAAGAAGATGATAGTGTTAGTTCTTGTGGCATGGATTCTGGCAAAACGACATCAAGGTTGTGCAACAAGGTGTTCAAGCACAAAGTGGAACTCAAAAGCGTCAAGCCGTTGAACACAAGGCAAAACGACCTTAAGTTGTTCAAGAGTTAAAGACAAGATGTTGTTCAAGGTCGTGGTTGAACTCAGACGTTGTTCAACACCGTGATGGAACTCAGTCATTGAACTCTGTTGCTACTCTTTGAAGTTACCTAAACCAAACTGCTTACAAGACATGATGTCGAAAGAGGTTTAGGAAGTCTTGTTCAAGATATACGGCGCTAACAAATTCTGACAGTTCTGACAGCTGTTGTGACAAGGGCGGTGGAACTGCTAGTGGTTCAAATTATACTGCGTTGACAAGTTCTGACAATTCTGACAGTTCTGACAGCTGTTCTGACAAGGGCGGTGGAACTGCTAGTGAACCAAGATATACGGCACTGACAGCTCTGACAGTAGGCTGTTTTGACAAGGGCGGATGAACTACTACTGGATCAATTTGGGCGGTGGACTCTTTTTCTGGATAAAGCTTTCGGCGCTGACAGTTCCTGAGGATGTCACAACTATGTCAGAACAAACGGTGGACTCTATTTCTAGATAAAGATTTCGGCGCTAACAGTTTCAGAGGATGTCACAACAACGGTCATAACAGATGTTGGACACTGTGACTGGTTAAAGAATAATAGAAGATATTATTCAACATCTTCTTATAAAAAGCCTTGATGGGTTTCATTGAAGCTATCCATCTCTAGAAGAAAAACAGACATACACACTTAGAGAGAGAGATCATTGTTGAGTTGTCCGTTCCTTCAAAGGTGACTACCTTAGACGAGCTCAACATGTACGAATCGATCTGTTGAACCTGCTGTTCGGAGTGACTGTTTGAACATACGGATCTCAGAAGCTAAACATTCATATACACCGAGAGAGAGAGAGAGAGAGGTAGATCGATCGGTGCTGAGTTCTTCATTCCTTAGAAGGTGACCACTGCCTACGAACTCAACACGAGTCAATCAAGCTGCTGTTCCAGATTGACTGCTACACAAACTAAAGCTGTAGAAGCTCAAACTAGCTGTTGCTAAGTCTTCGGGAGAGGACTGCAATCTTCGGGAGAAGATTTGGTGGACAAAGAGAGGGATCTCAGATCAAAGGGGAGCTTTGATCGCAAGTCACTGGAGTGTTAGAGAGTCGGCTGTTTGAGAGAGAGTCTGCAAACATAAGTCCTTGTACCCTAAACTCGTTTATAGTGGATTGGTTTCCACCAGGCTTGGGATAAGCCCTCCAGACGTAGGCTCGTTAACGCCGAACTGGGTATCATTTACTGTGTGCTAGTTTCTGTTCTAACAACATTTATTTTTGTGCTAATTGGTTCTGCCTAAGGAGTTCAACCAGTAGTTCAAACATTAGCTGGTTGAACATCTCGGTGCTCACACAATGGAGTAATTTCAATTGGTATCAGAGCAGGATACTCAACACAAAGAGTGTGTTCCAGCTTCCGTTCAAGATAAGTATGAAGGAAGAGCAGAACATCTGAAGACCTCCGCTGCTAAAAGGGTCGAACTATGGATATTGAAAGGCTCGGATGAAGGTGTTTCTCAAGTCTCTTGACAAAAAAGCCTGGAAAGCTGTGCAAGTGGGCTGGTCGCATATCAAAACATTTAACGTTATAGAAAAGGTTGTACAAAAGCCTGAACATGAATGGACTTATGGTGAAGTAAAGGCCGCTACTACAAACTCAAAATCTTTGAATGCAATAATCTCTGGAGTAGATCAACACATCCTTAAGCTTATCTACACATGTGAAAATAGCCAAGGATCCTTGGGACATTCTTCGAACTGCCTTTAAGCGCAAGATGTGACAAAAGAGTATGAACCGAACAATCTTGTTGCGCTCACAAGCACAATTAAAGAAGAAAGTGAAAAGAGTGATAGTTAGTGTTCAAGCGCTAAGACTGAACACTCTGTTGAAGAGTCGTGCATCAGTGATGACGAACAACTTTCGAATGAATCCATTCCTTACAACTACAAGCTGCTCTACGAAAAGTGGCTGATGGTGATGGATATGAACAAGAAACTCAGCGCAACAGTAGCTAAACTGAAGGTTGAAATGGAGAACTTATGTGAGGAAGTTACTGTCCTGGTGGCACAGAAGGTTAAACAACAGGAAGAAATCTCGTCTCTGAAGCTTCAGATGAAGGAAATCAAGAATGAGCAGCGGATCCTGTTGGAACAAAAGACAGAACTACTTGCAGTTGTCTCTTCATTAAGGATGCAGATGGAGAAAGATAGAGACAAACACCCTGAAGGCATGGAAGAGCTGAAGAAAAAGTATGCAGTCCTAAGTCGAGGAGAGGTACGCCTACTTGAAGTCATTGAATCCCTGGAGTTACAGATTGATATGGAAAGGAATGAGCTTGTGGCAGTAGCAGAGGAGCTGAACAAGTTCAAGAAATCTCTCAAGATGTTGAACTCTGGAACTACTGACCTGGATTCCATCCTCATGTCCCAAAGAAGATCTGGAAGCAATAAAGGTCTCGGATTCACAGGAACAAGCATTTCAGGAAAGATTAACTTTGTGAAGGCCGAGCAGCAGTCGAACAGAGAGCTGAACAAGCGTCCTTTGACAAGTCAGAAAGGATTGAAAGGAGAATGGAGTATAGACTCAAGAACCTGCTGGTACTGCTACAAGAAGGGGCATCAAACCGAGGTGCCATGAGTTCCTAGCCGAGCGCAGAAGAGCGAAACATAGAACTACTCCACAAATGAAACAAGTATGGAGAGTGAAACAAAAAGAGGAAGTGTGTTTTGTCGCTTTTAGCTCATCTAGCAACATGAAGGATGGACGATGGTATCTCGATAGTGGATGCTCTACTCACATGACAGGTAACCCAAATCATCTCATTCATACTAAACCAGTGGAACATGGTCACTTTATTACATTTGGAGATGGAGGAATGGGTCAGGTGACCGGCTGTGGGACATTGAAGGCTCCGGGTCTACCTGACTCGAGGGTGTACTACATGTTGATGGATTGAAGGCTAATCTCATAAGTATCGGTCAGCTGTGTGATGGAGGACACCATGTGATGTTCACACAGGAGGCATGTCGAGTGCTCAACAAGAACGGAGAATCGCTGATGGAGGGAATCAGATTGTCAAATCACTATTATCTACGAGGCGTTGGTCGAACAGTCTCTAAGATACTGTGATTGATCAGTCGTAGCAAGTAGATGGAACTGTGTCATAAGCACATATGACACTTCCACTTGAAGGCATTGAAGGAAGTCTTTGCTAAAAACACTAAGAAGATGTGCAATGGACGATGGAAGGACGAGAAACGAACTGGCACTGTGATGGAGTCGATCAATGCAACTAATAAGAATGTCGTAGAGAGGAGTTCAGTCCCAGGTAAAGTTAAAGAAAGTAGTGGAATGCAATTTGAGAATCTCACATCATCTCCAAAGGCTTGGGAAGGAGGAGTTCCAGACGGAGTACAAGCCAAAGATGAGGGTGATCCAGACTCTGGCCTGAACAGAGAGGACTCTACTCTGGAAGTCTCACGAACTCTTGCATAAGCTCGTCAGCCATCTCGTAGGGTCAAAAAGAATCATCCCATCACTGAAGTTATTGGAGAATCGACCAAATGGATGAAAACATGTGCCATAGAAATCGTGTTTCGTAACTTGACCACCGGATCATGCTTCCCATCTATTGTACGGCCAAAGATTATTATAGAAGCTATCAGATGGTTACTCGCTCTGGCTTGCCCCTTAAAGTTCAAACTGTCCCTGATGGATGTCGACAGTGCGTTCTTGAACAGACTGCTGAACAAAAAGGTCTACAAGGCAACACCCAAAGGATGTGAAGTTCTGCATCCCCTTTACCACGTTCATGGTTTGAAGAAGGTGTTGTATGTCATAGAGAAGGCGTCTAGAGTAAGGTACGAACGACTCACGGTGGTTCTTTTTTACCATGGCTCTGTTCGAGGGGAGTACACAAGATAGTGTTCGTCAAACACACCGGGTCAGATTATATCATCGTACATACTTTTATTGATGATACATTTTTTGGAACAAGTGCCCAGAGGCTGGTCGATCAGTTCGTTGAACAGATGAAAAATGAGCTCAACTTGAGTAAGGTGGGAGAGATGAGCTACCTTCCTGAACTACAAGTAAAACAAAAGGCTGATGATATGACCATCACTGAAAGGAAATATGTAAGAAATCTGCTCAAGAAGTGCGAACTGGCCGCAACGCATGTGAAGAGCAGAAGTGCGAACTGGCCGCAACACATGTGAAGATCTCCAAAGACCAAGCCAGTAAAGGCATTGTTCAGACTCTGTACCGGAACATGATTGGCAACTTGTTCTACTTGACTACCACCAGACCAGACATTGCCAATTGAGTTGGAGTATGTGCGAGGACCAAGCTTATTCACATAAGACATTACTTCATTCGTAAGATTATGGAGTAGAAGGTGATTGCGTTGAAGCATGTGACTATAGATCGATAATTGGCAAATATCTTCACTAAGCCGTTGGACATTACAGAGCTTGAGACACTCAGATCCTCCTTGGGTATGTGTGATATTATCTCCTAAATGTTAAGGATTGTGCTAGTCAGCCAAGGCTACCAAAGTTATACTCTTGACGGCTAACATGTCGTCGTTGGAAGTTGAAGAGATGTTATTGACACAAGCAACGAATTCGGTGAGGAGAAGGATCAAGTGTCTGATCGAGATGATACGTCTGATCATATGGATGGTGGTGCATATATGGAGTCTGAGGATGTTGAGGAATAAGAAGATGTTCCAGCTAATGGTGAAACAGATGGTGGAGAGTCCCACACTTTGACGGTTCAAAACGATGAAGGGGACTCGATTGACAAGATGTTCGAGGATGACGGTCAAGAGGGAGATATGATGGTGGATCAAACCGGTGATGATGAAAAGGTTGACCCTGTCGAAGAAGGAGAATAAACAAATATTGTTCAAGTTGGTGTTGGTACAAATGAAGGAGAGGTGCCTGCATCAAAGAAAACAAAGGCCAGCAGTGGTGCAGGGGGAGTACAATCTACAAGAAAGAATAAGAAGGCTGCTGCTGCAAATGTTCCAGAGGTGGCAAAACAAAATCACATGCACCAATAGAGACTCTTCCAGAAGAGGAACAAGTAGTTGTGGAACGTGTTGTGCAGGACATGCCTGGGAAGACAATGAAGAGGTGGAGTTGATTACCACAGTCAGTTGTACAAGCCGTTCGTGGAACATCTGTGCGAGAAGTTGTGGTGAACACTGGTAGAAAAGTTCCTAAGTATGGACATTTGAGATTTGCAGAGGGAGACTCGCGAACCTAGTTCTCCACCTGTTGTACTACCTTGGCCTAAGGTGAAGGCGCTTCGAAGGAAGGTATATTTCCTGGCAGAATCTGAAGATGAAAGGTAGTAAGTTCAAGCCGTGTTTCAATCAATGTTCCAGGTGTGGATGGAGTGCCAATCGCTGCCTCAAAACAAAAAGAAATATAGAGTGTTGTTGAAAGTGTTCCAGCTGATGTTATAGAAGGTGAACATGTCAATGACGCTGAACAAGAAAGAGAAGAAAAAGAAGGTGTCAAGTAGCCTTCAACAAGTGTTCTAGGCCGTGGTCAACCAGAAGCATAACAGTTCGACGACAGTTGGGCTGACTAGTTAAAGAAGAGACTTGGCACATAGGACAAAGCTCAACAAAAAGCGTCAGATAGACATTCAGGGGGAGCTCGCGGAATCACATATTCTTTTTGCCTTGTCATTTTATGGCAAAAAGGGGGAGAATTCTTGAAGTCGCATGGAACTCAAGTATGTTTTGCCAAAAATGCCAAGGGGGAGATTGTTACTTCTTGTGGCATGGATTTTGGCAAAACGACATCAAGGTTGTGCAACAAGGTGTTCAAGCACAAAGTGGAACTCAGAAGCGTCAAGTCGTTGAACACAAGGCAAAACAACCTTAAGTTGTTCAAGAGTTAAAGACAAGGAGTTGTTCAAGGTCGTGGTTGAACTCAGACTTTGTTCAACACGGTGATGGAACTCAGTCGTTGAACTCTGTTGCTGCTCTTTGAAGTTACCTAAACCAAACTGCTTACAAGACATGATGTCGAAATAGGTTTAGGAAGTCTTGTTCAAGATATACGGCGCTGACAAATTCTGACAGTTCTGACAGCTGTTCTGACAAGGGCGGTGGAACTGCTAGTAGTTCAAGTTATACTGCGTTGACAAGTTCTGACAGCTGTTCTGACAAGGGAGGTGGAACTTCTATTGAACCAAGATATACGGCACTGACAACTCTGGCAGTAGGCTGTTCTGACAAGGGCGGATGAACCACTACTAGACCAATTTGGGCGGTGGACTCTATTTCTGGATAAAGCTTTTGCGCTGACAGTTCCAGAGGAAGTCACAACTATCTCAGAACAAACGGTGGACTTTGTTTCTGGATAAAGATTTCGGCGCTGACAGTTCTAAAGGATGTGACAACAACGGTCATAACAGACGTTGGACACTGTGACTGGTTAAAGAATAATAGAAGATATTATTCAACATCTTCCTATAAAAAGCCTTGATGGGTTTCATTGAAGATATACATCTCTTGAAGAAAATAGACATACACACTTAGAGAGAGAGGGATCATTGTTGAGCTGTCCGTTCCTTCAAAGGTGACTACCTTAGACGAGCTCAACATGTACGAATCGATCTATTCAACCTGCTGTTCAGAGTGACTATTTGAACATACCGATCTCAGAAGCTAAACATTTATATACACTGAGAGAGAGAGAGAGAGAGAGAGAGAGCTGATCAGTTCTTCATTCCTTAGAAGGTGACCACTGCCTACTTACTCACCACGAGTCAATTTGTTCAAGCTGTTGTTCCAGATTGACTGCTGCATAAACTAAAGCTGCACAAGTTCAAACTAGTTGTTGCTAAGTCTTCGGGAGAGGACTGCAATCTTCGGGAGAAGATTTGGTGGACAAAGAGTTCTCAAATCAAAGGAGAGCTTTGATCGCAAGTCACTGGAGTGTTAGAGAGTCGGCTGTTTGAGAGGGAGTCTGCAAACATATGTCCTTGTACCCTAAACTTGTTTATAGTGAATTGCTTTCCACCGGGCTTGGGATAAGCCCTCTAGACGTAGGCTCGTTAACGCCGAACTGGGTATCATTTCCTATGTGCTAGTTTCTATTCTAACTACATTTATTATCGTGCTAATTGGTTCTGCCTAAGGAGTTCAACCAGTAGTTCGAACACTAGCTGGTTGATCATCTCGGTGCTCACACAACGGAGTAATTTCAGATAGGATAAAAGAAATCATATCAAATATCCTACTTAATAAAAGTCCAGAGTCAGAATTATCTGATTCTTCTTCAACTAATGAAGATTTAAAGGTTTTAAGAAATGAAAACCTCAATACAGACTCAGATTTAGACTGTGTTCCTTGCAGACAAGGGCAGCCCTGTCCTAAACAGGATTCTGAAAATGAGGAAACATTATATAAAATGCAATCACAATTCCAGGATTTGGATATTAATATGTTAGGCTTCAAAAATGCTATTGAATTACTCGAGGATGTTAAGGATCTAGA